>BSBM01000101.1:8620000-9260000 GCA_027924585.1 Larix kaempferi | reverse complement strand
TGTGAGCAATTTGTGTATTCGTTGTGCTATTTTAGTTACTAAAACATCTGCAGTCTTTTATGCTTTTCTTTACACTTGTTGTTCATTCCATTTTTTTCAAATTTTGCAACTCTTCAGTTAAGTTTTGAATTCATTTATTTATTTTCTTCTTTCTTGTATTGGTTTGATTATATCTTAAAGAATTTGTACAAATTCTCCTAATACTCAGATCCACTTTTTTCATCTTTCACTAACTTTGATTTTCAGAGTAGAGAAAACATACATGCTTGCACATGATTTGTCACTTATATTCAAATTATAAGTGGGTTCTTCACCTATATAGAAATGATAACTAAAAATCTCTTATAACTCAAGCTACATGGATATAATGTTTTTAACACAAGCTATAATAGAGAACATGCATTCTTGAAAATGGTTTGTTGATATAATTGTAAAACTTGGGTTACAAGATGTCTTAAACAAGCCTTATATCCATATGCCTAATTACATTATCACAAGATTTATATATAAATATGCTTAATTACATTGTCATGAAATTGATTCAGTAAAAAAATTCAAAAACATTTAATAGAGAACATGCATTCTTGAAAATGGTTTGTTGATATAATTGTAAAACTTGGGTTACAAGATGTCTTAAACAAGCCTTATATCTATATGCCTAATTACATTATCACAAGCTTTATATATATATATATATATATATATATATATATATATATATATATATATATATCCCTAATTACATTTTCATAAATTGATTTAGTAAACAAATTCAAAAAAATTTAAAATATATTTTGATTTAATAAGAATTTTATAAACATAGGGTCATGACCAAATTAATTTGATTTAGTAAAAAAATCAAAAACATTTAAAATATATTTTGATTTAATAACATTTAAAAAACATAAGACCATAACCAAATTTATTTCGATCATCTCTACATAAATGTGTGTCTTATACAAAATTCAATATGAGGGAACGCACAACAAAGATTTTTCAGAAGAAAGAAAATCAAATTTTGTTATCAACAAAGGAAGGAAATGGAGTTATAACCTATAAACCAAGTAATCAAATTTTGTTATCAACAAATGAAGGAAATGGAGTTATAACCTATAAACCAATTCTTGGTGTAACTATTTTCAATGAAATATGCTATTGACTACTATTTTTTTTTGAAAGGTTATGGAGCAAATAATTTGACATGGCACCTATTAATAAGAAACTAAACTTAAAATTCATGTTTTGAGAAAGCTTTATGTAATTGTTTATTTTATTTATAAAAAAAAGTAATTAGTAATTTAGGAATAAAAGGTACAAAGTCAAGATCTTTTCAAGAAGAAAATGTTTCATTGTATTTTGGTATTTCAATGAGAATAATTGGAAACTAAGTTGAAGATGCCCAAAGTTTGAAAGGTGAGTTTTTGTTAAAGTCCATTTGAGTCAAAATTGAAGTTGGATATTTGCTCAAAATCAAAGTCAATGTTGAGAAGTCTATGAAACTTAATTTAAGTTAATAAAATTCATTGAAATTGTTAAATTCAAAGGCAAGTGTCATGTACCCAACAAGATTCATTCTCTATTGAGGCCATTGGATACTCCATAACCACTACTCCCACAACAAAATGTGATTACAAAATGCATGCATGTTAATGTAGTGATATGCCAACATAATTTAACCATGCATCAATTATGAATTATGAAATTGTAAATGTAATTGGAGATTAATTCATACATTTAGAACTAAAGAAACTAGAAATCAATTAAAGCGATGACAAGAACAAAATTAATTTTGTGTTCATAAACAAAGCAAGAGTACTTATCTTATATAAATTATTCACCAATTAGTTGTAGAAGAAGGAGGTTCCATCCAACAATAGGATATTTGTTATGCATTTTTTCTCTATGGAGGATATGTTGTACTTCAATTCAAACTAGCTTCAAATCCATTGAAAAACACTTTTCAAAAGTTCAAATCAAGCTCTGGATTTTTGTTTGAAACAATTGACTTGACTGTTATGCAACAAATTCCCCAAAAGAGGATAAATAGACAAGAAAGAGTAATCCACGCCTTAATAATGAAGAAAAGAGATGAATAGATAGTCTCTTCGAGGGGGAAATCTCCAAATACAATGTACTAAGTACAAAAGACAAGATGATTCGAATGAAAATATCTCCTTGATATATATAGGAGACAAATAGATACAATTACCACTAATGGACTCAAGCTGTCATCCATAATATAACAATACTAATATAAAGTGCCCAATTTAGGGGGGAATGGGCCACAATTTAGGGCTTAACATGCCCCTCCCCTTCAAACAAGTGTTGTATGCAATGCTTGGTTAGTTGTGGGTGATTATGTATGAAGGAATTATCTTCACATGTCGAATATTCTACTGGTAAGTTCTTCCACTTGATGAGGTACTCAATAATAGCATGATTTCGTAGTTGTGTGATATTTGTTTCAATGATTTTTTCAGGTTCTGATATGACTTTTCATTCTTCATCAAGCTCTAGTAAGATATTTTGAATTGGGATCTTGTCTCATGTTTCCTTCTTTAAGCAATAAACATGGAAAACTGGGTGTAGCCTTGAATATGAAGGGAGCTTCAAATTGTAAGCCATACTACCAATCTTCTACAAAATATTATAAGGACCATAGTATCTGGATGCTAATTTATTGTCCTTATGTAGTTTCTTGAGGGGCATATGCTTGTAAGGTTGTAGCCTAAAAATACCCAATCCCCTTCTTCAAAACTCCTTTCACTGCAATGTTGATCTGCTTGTTCTTTCATCATGTGTTTTTATATAACCATGTTGTCCTTCAATATCAACAAGTTATACAACTTGATGAGAACTTTATACTCAAAACAAGAAACCTAGCCATAAAACCCATATTTTTGCATAAAAAATGAAAATTTTCTGAGATTTAACCCAACCCGGTTTTCAAGTCACATTTTCATTGTTAAATGTCCAACCCAGTTTTTGTTTGTGGATGGAAATAACATAAAATTTTCAGACTTCAAAAACACTGCTGAAACTCAAATTTTACAGACAAAAAATTAAATATTCATGCACACCATAAAAATTTCACACTTGGAAATTTTTGGTTAAATGCCTACGAAAAACCCACAAGGGGAAAACCTGTCAGAGAGAGTGAGGATGATATTATTTCTTAAAAAAAATCTTCAGTACAGTAAATTTTTCAGTCAACAGGAAACTTATCTCCACCGAAAAATACACCCATAAATTGCCTCGAAATCTGTGCAATCAGCTCCCTCGATTTCTATGTAAAATAATGCCTCAAAAATCATGCCAGGAAAGGATAGTATGGACTGACTGTACCTTCCTCGATTTATGTGATGTGTTAAACTACTGCCTTGGGATCTATGCCTACTGCCTCAAGATTTGTGCCTGTAGTTCTCAGGATTTGTGCCCAGAAAGTATAGTCCATACAGTCTTATGGACCTCAAAATATGTGCCTGAAATTTCTAGAAAATCATGCCTAGATTTCTGCCTAGAAAATCGTTCCCTTGCCTCGGGATTTGTGCCCAGAAACTCTCCTTGAAAACTGTTCCCAGATTCATGTTGTAAAACCTCAGGATTCGTGTTGTGTTGAATCTCTATCTTCCTCAAAATCTGTGCTGCTCATTTAATGCTCAAGATGCTGCCTTGAAGTATGTGCTCTCTCTCTTGCTCTCTTCTTCTTCACAAAAAAAGTGAATACCAATATGCCTTCCCTTGCCTTTTTGAGAAAACCCTTGGGTGAGTGAATGATCATCTAATCCAATGGCTGAGATTAGATCAGATGAGTGGATGAGAATAAAACCTCATTTAATTCTCATAAAAATTAATTTCACTCACCTCACTTAAATTTATCAAAAAGTGACTTAATCCCTAAAGTCAAATTAAAAGCTCATCACAAGTCATTTAATGCAAGGGTCACTTTATTTCCCCCTTTTAAGTGACTAAGGAAAAAGTCACATAGGGGAACACTTTCCTAGGTACAAAAATCAACACTCCCTCTTACCGAGGAAGGTGTTCTCCACCACTCCCAACTTGTCACTGAAGAAGACAAACTTTCCCTGCCCCAAGGATTTTGTCAGAATGTATGTAACCTGTGCATCAGTGGAAATGTACTATAACTCCACAACTCCTCTCTAAACATATTCTTGGATGAAGTGGTATCTAATCTCTATGTGCTTAGACATGTCATGAAAAACTAGATTCTCGGATAGCTATATGATTGTCACAGTAAATCATTGTGGGCTTCAGCTCCTGACCAAATAAATCTACCAATAACTTGCAAAGCCATAGTGCCTCGCAACTAGCCTCACTAGCTGCCATGTACTCAGCCTCTGCAGAACTCAAAGCAACAGACTTTTGCTTCCGACTGAAGCACGACACTGCTGCCAAGCCCAAACTGAAACAACAACCGGAAGTGCTCTTCCGATCCATCACACTACCTGCCCAATTTGAATCCGTGAAGCCAACCAAACTAACACCACCTGAACTCCTGTAGTACAAACCAAAATCCATTGTCCCTGCAAGGTATCTCAATACATGTTTCACGATTGTCCAGTGCACTATCTCTACCATGAACTGACTGAGAGTGTTCAACGCAAAACATAAGTCTGGCCTGGTGTTGACTAGATACATCAATGAACCAATGAGATGCCGATATAATGTAGGATCTACCAACTCTCCCTCATAAGCATGCAACTGCTTCCAGTTGGTAATCATGGGCGTGGACATAGGCCTACAATCATCCATCTGAAATCTCCTCAGAATATCAATATCATACTTTTCTTGTCCCAGGAAAATATGACCAGGCTCCTGCCAAATGATGCAGCAACATTGGCTTCCAAGGTCAAGTGCGAATGTTAGTCAGACCTCTAGGTCTTGACATCAGCCCAAGGAGGGTCCTTTGTAAAAACTCATGTGAAAGCTTCTTATTTCCTAAGAAAAGATAGATAGGAATATATGTTTAGTGGTAGGTGTTAATTAAAGAGCAAATATGAAGGTATTATGTCATGTAACCAGTCCCTTGAGAAAAGGGATGAATCGAGTAGATAGGTGCTTGTTTTCAGTTACTAGTTGAGTGAGTCATAGGTGAAGTAAGTGTACTTCTAATTATAGAGTTAGGTGGCTGAATTGTAGGGGTTAGTGGAAGAGTCGGAGAAACGCTCTCTTGGAATGGAATCAAATTTGTAACTCTCGAAAGAGAGGTAGAAGGAGGAGAGTCTCGAGGAGTTCGGGGAAGAGATGGCCATCGAAAGATGTACCGGCCATGGCAGAATAGTTCAGTGGTTCTCTGAGTTGTATGTGAAGGGTCGAGAGATTTCTTTACGAGTTTCTATCGAATTGGAGTAAGTGTAGATGAGGATACAATTCTTGGACCGCGTCTCTATGAGGGGGAAATAAGGAAAATGAAGTTGACAATAGTGGTCGAATGTAAATGACCTCTTGTGCAGGTCAAGAGTGAAATAGAGCATAGGCTTTGAGTTTTGGGAAATGGAAAAAGAAAAGTGCAAATTCCTTGTATGTAGAGAATAGTGGATATTTCGAACCAGTTAAACCATAGAGGGAAAGTTCCATAGTTCCTGTGTGTCCACTAAGGAAGTCGAAGTGAAGTATGTAGAGTGTAGGCACGAATTGATGAGGACAAAATTGTTGAGCAGCATTCATCCAAGGATGAGTTCCTTCCTCTGATCGGGCTGAATTCCATAAGAGACAAGGAGGTTGTGTGTTGATTTCGTGGCTCTTAGGGTTCGTCGGGGTTCGAGTAAGGGGTCGACCCCATCTCATGTGCTTGGCGGGTTGGAGAGAGGCCGCTTCTCTCTAAGGAAGGTCGTAACTTTGTGGGAGAGTAGTCGCAGACTTGAGGTAGGGTTTTGAAGGTCAAGTCACCATTTAGCAAGTTGCAGGGGCTTGAGGAAGAAGCCGCCTACATTGTGGAGTGACAGTCGTCTTTTTTGAAGCATTGGGAAGGCATTTTCACTTGGGATTAGACGGCCCAGCTTTGGGTTCCTTTGGAGGAAACTTGACAACATTCCTAGGTTTCTTGTTATTGTATGTATCTTCAGCTAGTAGGTACTTGTGTTGTTATCATCATAGTTACTATTATAATAAATGCCAATGTTGCCTATCCTATTTGGGTGCTAAGCGCAAACAAGGGCTTAAGGAGGCTAAGTTGAGAAGTAAAGACTAGGGTGGGTGGAAAGGCCCTAGTTTAGGGTTAAAGAGTGTGTAGAATAGGGAAAGTACAAAAATGAGGGATTAGAGATTTGATGGTCCTCGAGTTTGGGCAGGTCTAGGCTTGGGTATGTCATCACCAAACCTCCATCCCCAAATAATAGTGCATCAACCCAATATATGTCATCTCATACTTTGAAGCAAGATCTCTCTTGCAAGCTACAATGAGACGCTCCCCCCCAATGATAAACAAATCATCAACATACAATAGAAGAATGAGGCGATCCCCATGAACCACAATGAAATAAAGATTGGGATCAACCTCACTCTTTTGAAAACCCATCGACATCAAATATGCATCAATCCTGGAAAACCAAGCTCGAGGAGCTTGCTTCATACCATACTAGGCCTTCTTCAGCCTACACACATGAGAATCCCTCCCATGAATCTTAAAGCCCTGCAGCTGTTCCAAATAAACCTCCTCTTGCAGAAGACCATTGAGAAATGCGGTCTTCACATCCATCCGGTGGATCTTCCAACCAGATGGATGTGAAGACCGCAAGAATATCTAGCAACCGGCAGAAAGGTCTCATCATAATCTACTCCCTCCATCTGTGAAAACCCTTATGCCACAAAACGAGCCTTGAACTTCTCCACACTGCCATCTGCCGCATGCCTTACCTTGTAAAGCCACTTGGAAGTCACCATTGACTTCTCCTCTGGTCTCGGTACAATCTCCCATACATCATTCTTCATGATGGAGTGGTACTCTTCCATCATGGCATCTCGAAAAACCTGATGCTGAGAGGCCTCCTCAAAAGTAGAAGGCTCCGACTCACGAAGACTAGCCACTAGTGCCATACCCAATCTGTTAGGCATCACAACTGTCCTGACTGGCTCCTGGGGCCTACCAAATGACTCTTCTTCCTTCAAGGTATCAGGAAGCCATTTAGGATTCCTCTTCCCTGAAGGTGGCTCCCAAACCGGTCTATCCTCATCTGAATAAATTCCAGAAGTAGATGGTCCAACAACCTGTGAGCCAGTAGCAGGTGAACCCAAAGATCCAGAACCTACAACTAGTGAACCTGTAACTTGAGATATAGAACCTGTCCCCGAAATACTTGTTGGCTGAACCACTGCACCTATCAAAACCTGTGCCTATAACCTGTGGACCAATCACTCCGAGAACCTGTGATCTAGTACTCTGAACTGGAGATACCTGTGTCATCTGAGGTGAGGGAGCTCGTGACTCCTCATACTCCAACTCTCTAGACTTCCTGAAGGCTCTCTCCTCCTCAAACCTCACTTCCCGCCTCACAACAACTTTCCTGAGTGCAGGAAGATAAATTTGGAAAGCCTTCGAAGTCTCATCATAGCCCCCAAAGATACCCTTCTCTGCAGTGGGCTCCAACTTTGTCCTCTTCTCAGAATGGACATGAGAGTAAGTCAAACAACCAAATATACGAAAATGACCAACCTCAGGCTTCTTTCCTGGAACATCTCCTCAGGATTCTTCCTCCCCAAGGAACGGTGGGGACTTCTGTTCTGAAGGTAAAAAACTATACTGCAAGCCTCTGCCCAAAGGAAGAAAGGAAGACTCTGGTCATGAAGCATAGCTCTCGCTTCTCCCACAATAGCCCTGTTCTTCCTTTCAGCCACTCCATTCTTCTTAGGAGTATATGGAACTATCAACTATCTCTGTATGCCCTTCTGTCTGTAAAACTCATCGAAATCATTGGAGGTATACTCACCCCCATTGTCTGACCTCAGAACCCGAATCCTCCCCCCTATCTGATTCTCCACAAGAGCTTTGAACTCTTGGAAGGTCCGCAAGACATCAACTGACTTCTTTCTCCTCAAGAAGTAGATCCAGGTCTTCCTGGAATAGTCATCGATGAAAGACACATAAAACTCAAATCCTGTCAAGGAAACAGATGACATAGGACCACATAAATTTAAGTGAATCAAGTCAAGTACCCCTGCTGACCTTTTGTCACTGCTCAGAAAAGAATTCTTGGTGTACTTTCCCAAAGCACACTCCCTGCATACATCACTATGCTCTGTGCTGAACTCAGGTAAACCTGTAACCATACTCCTCAATAATCTCAAAGTTGGATGATGCAAATGGACCATCCTCCGATGCCATAGATCGCATAGCTCATTGATGTTGCTATGTGCCAAAGCATGCTGGGGCTGAAATAAGAGCTTGTATAGTTTCCTGCATCTAACCCCAATTTCGAAGGAGGTAGATGATCTGGTAGTCTTAGGGAATATACGCACATGTCCATCCATGTAACAAACCCCAAGGCCCCTATCCTCAATAGTGGAAATAGATACCAAGTTCTTTTTCAGCCTAGGGACAAACCAAACATCCCTCAATATCATAGGACTCATGGACTCCCTCTGAAAAGTAATGGTCCCATGACCAACTTCTCTGACAATGGTGTCATCTCCCAGTACAACCTCCACATCTACACTTGTCTGTGAAAGCTCGGAGAACATCTCTCGAGCACCTGTCATGTGACTCGAAGTTCCGCTATCAATATACCAAGTGCTGGTGGTGGAAGCACCCATATGATGTCCAGTCAACAAAGAAAACTCCATCTCAATATCCAAGTCAGTGCTGGTAATACTAGAGGCTCTCTCTCTCTCAACATATCCAACACAAAGAGAAAACTCTCTCTGAAATCTCTCTCCAAAATCATCAATCTCCGCTGAGGCTGCTGTATGCTGCTTCTTCTTCTTCTTTGGACACTGAGAAGCATATTGCCCAAATCCCTGACAAGCAAAGCACTTGACTTTGCTTAAATCTTTCTTCTTCCCACCCCGTTTCCACTGCTGCTGCTTGGCCCCACCCTGTTTAGGGCCCTTCTTATTCTTCTTTCCCTTTGCAGTCAATGCCACATTCTCCTCATCCTCCCTACCATGTGAAGAGTTGCCTTGCACAAGACCTCTCCTAGTCTCCTCCTGTACAAAATCATCCCACTGTCTATCCTAGGAAGGTAAGTTCTCACTGCCAACTATAGCCTACACAAAAGCACCCCAAGGCTTGGAATCCCCATTCACTGTTGTCTGCACAAGCTCAGTAGCTGTAACTACCTCCCCAACTGCTGCTAGATCATCTCTAACCTGAGATATCCTGGTAATGTAAGATGTCACTCCCTCTCCACCATTCATCTTTATACCCTTCAGCTTCTCTCTTAGAACCATCTTCCGATTCTCATTAGTGCTCTGGTATAAACTAGTCAAAGCATCCTACATTTTATATGCACAATCTTTACCTGAAATGTGTGGAATGGCATGGTCTTCAACTGCATCAAGAATAATTCTCCTAGCCTTACAGTCCTTCTTGTTGAAGGTTGATCATTAGAGATATTTTGAGGTCTAAAATGAGCCTCCTAAGAGATATAATAAAATATTATGAGTTTGTCATTTTGTGGGAAATGTATATTAGCAACTTACTTTTTACAATACAATCTATGTAAACCATGATTAAATTAAATTGAAAAGTTGTATACAAATAAAATTAATAAAAAACACTACATTGATGTGACTAAAAATAAAAAATGTGAGTACAAGTAAAAGGTGAGATTCTCAAAAACGTTTTTGTCCTTCAACAATTAATATTTTTAAATTATATATATATATATATATATATATTCAAAATATAATCTTTAAAAACCTACCTTTAATATAATATATTATATGTTAAATATTGTATATTATATATATTATATTAAATATGTTTTATAAACTAATAAAATATTAAAAATAAATTTTAACCTAATATACTTTAAAAATAGTTTAAAATTATTTCAAAGGTAAAAATACATGGGAAGGATCACATGAACAGAGATAATATATAGCATAATACATTTAATATAGTATATATAATATATTTAATATGTAACATATATATATATATTCAAAATATAATCTTTAAAAACCTACCTTTAATATAATATATTATATAATAAAATATATATTATATATTATAGGTTAAATATTGAATATTATATATATTATATTAAATATGTTTTATAAACTAATAAAATATAAAAAATAAATTTTAACCTAATATACTTTAAAAATAGTTTTAAATTATTTCAAAGGTAAAAATACATGGGAAAGGATCACATGAACAGAGATAACATATAGCATAATACATTTAATATAGTATATATAATATATTTAATATGTAACATACATATTACATTTAATATAATATATATAATATACATAATACATTTAATATAGTATATATAATATACATAATACATTTAATATAGTATATATAATATATTTAATATGTAACATACATATTACATGTTACATATTAAATATATTATATATATTATTTTATATATTATTCCATATTACGCGATCTTTTCTTGAATGTTAAAGTATGTGGAATTCACGTGATTTTTTTTAAAATCTTTTACCTTTCAAATAATTATAGTCTTTCAAATAATTATAGAGTATGTGAATTTTAAAAAAGAAATATGTCATTTTTTAAAAAAGTATGTGAACATGTTTTTTTAATATTTATTAGTTTTTAAATATCTTAAAATTATGAGATATTTTTAAGTGGAAGTGTCTTATTATGTTTTAAAAGTACAAACAATTAAAAAAATATTTTTTCAAATTTATGTAGTACAAAGGTACATGGGTATTTTTCTAGGTATGTATATTGTTTTTAAAAAAAAAATATGAATGTGGACAATTATAATATTATATTGAAAAAGTTTTAAATAAGTACTCTACTTCATGATTTTAAAAGTACTTATAGAACTATCATGGTTAATTATGGGTTCTCATCTGCGATTGAAAATGCGATAAATAACATTTTAACTCAAACAATGTCACCTCAACCATGGGGGTTGATGTCATCTTCTAAAATGTGATTGGTTGATTTTTATAGTACATTTTCTTTGTTTTGAGGCTCATTTTTTACCTCAAAATTTCTCTAATGAGTGCTGCTGCATCTGTGGAAGCTAGAATTTGAATTGGGTTGGATGTAGTGTTTTTTACCACTTCACCCCAAAATTCATTTTCCTCCAAAATCAGCATAATCCTAGCCTTCCATGGCATAAAATTTCTTGTCCCATCTAGCCTATCCTCCAACTTAAGTTTTGTGGCCATCTCCCTGCCAACTTAACAAGGTGTTGCATGCTAACAAAAGAAATCACTAACTGTCTGAAATAACTTTAGTTTTCTACCCACCAAGCTCTGATACCATGAATATCTGAGATTTCAACCCAACCCGGTTTTCAAGTCACATTTTCATTGTTAAATGCCCAACGTAGTTTTTGTTTGTGGCTGGAAATAATATAAAAATTTTAGACTTCAAAAACACTGCTGAAACTCAAATTTTACAGACATAAAATTAAAATTCATGCACACCATAAAAATTTCAGACTCGAAAATTTTTGACTAAACGCCCAGGAAAAACCCTCAAGGGGAAAACCTGTCAGAGAAAGTGAGGATGATATTATTTCTTAAAAAAAATCTTCATTACAGTCATTGAACGGGAAACTTATCTCCACTGAAAAATACACCCAGAAATTGCCTCGAAATCTGTGCAATTAGTTGCCTCAAAATCTATGCAATTAGCTGCCTCAATTTCTGTGCAAAATAGTGCCTTGAAAATCGTGCCAAGAAAGGACTGTATGGACTGCCTGTACCTTCCTCAATTTCGGTGTTGTGTTAAATTGTTGCCTCGGGATCTATGCATGCTGCCTCGGCATCTGTGCTTGCAGTTCTTGGGATGTGTGCCCCGAAACTCTCCTAAAAAACTGTGCCCATATTCACGTTGTACGGCCTCGGGATTCGTGTTGTGCTGAATCTCTATATTCCTCGAAATCTGTGCTACTCATTTAATGATCAAGAAACTGCCTCGAATTCTGTGCCCTCTCTCTTGCTCTCTTATTCTTCACAAAAAAGTGAATACCAAAATGCCTTCCCTTGCCTTTTTGTGAAAACCCTAGGGTGAGTGAATGGCCATCTAATCTAATGGCTGAGATTAGATCAAATGAGTGGATGAGAATAAAAGCTCATTTAATTTTCATAAAAAATAATTTCACTCACCTCACTTAAATTTATCAAAAAGTGACTTTAATCCCTAAAGTCAAATTAAAATCTCATCACAAGTCATTTAATGCAAAGGTCACTTTATTTCCCCCTTTTAAGTGATTAAGGCAAAAGTCACCTAGGGGAACACTTTCTTAGGTACAAAAATCAACAAAAAATACCGAAAAACAACCCCGAATCAAAAAGTGCTGCTACCGTAGCACCACTTTTTTATTTGGGGTAAAAAATATAGAAATGGACCAAAACAATTTTTATTGTTGTTTGCAAAAACCTTAAAATCAATCTTTGAATTGAAAAATAATGCTACTTATAGGACACATTTTCAAAAAATGTCATTATTATAGCATTTTATCATAATTTAAAATTGAATTTATTTAATCTCTTAGTAACACTATATAAAACTTGCACCGAGTTAAACACAAATTATTCAAGAAAAGAATTTATGATATTCATAATAAAATCATATATTAAACTATAAGACGTAGAAGTGATTCATATCAATATTCAAGCACTCATTTAGAGTTTCCATACAAACAATGTCATCTTAATAAAAAATACAAAATGTTTCATGTGTAAATCACATGGATTCTGACACACCATCAAAAACAATATTTTCTTCATATGAATGATCGGACAAAGATGTAGATGACTCGTATTCTTCTCTACTATCAATGAGTGCACCATCTGAGTCTTCATGTATGCCTAACATTTCATATGCCATATTCTTTCTGGATCTACGCCTTGGTTTAGCAGACTCCCATGTTGCAACTATTTCTTGTGCCAACAATATTTTGATAATCTCTGTAGTCTTCGAGTGAAGAGTGCCTTTCTTTGTCAACTGGAAGTCATAAAATGGTATGTCAACATACTCTAATGTCAAAATTTCAATGCAACGATGATTTACATTTTGACCCTTTGTTTTTCTCTTTCTATAAGCCTTTTTCTCAACCACCATATTCGGCTTGTACACACCATCAAATGGGTGTGTGTCTGTTGCATACCAATGTACTGCAACAGTTATAACTCTTCATTTTATTTATTGTCCTTCATAACTTTTTCAATCTAAAATGGATAACCACATGGATCTTATGTAGCCAAAACTGCAATCATGCAACCCTCCTTAATATCTTGTACCGAGCCTCTATAAAGGTCTTCCATCGCCTCACATCGTGCAAATGATCTTCTAAACCCAATATACATTTCCCTTTCCTCGGGTTGAGAAGACTCGACACTTTCAGGCTCAACATTTATTTCCTCGTTTTCATTTGACATACTTTGTGTCCAACTTAATGGAGTCTTAAAAAAAATATCTCCATTTGTAGAGTTTGAAATTATGTCATTTTGCTCCATGAAAAAATTCTCCCACCAAACAGAATCTATAACATCAAAATAATCATATGTATATTTGATAGACTTTTTAATTTCTTCTAAGCATTGAGAATAATCAACATCTCTATTGTGTCAACGTGCATTTTGAATCTCGACAGATGATTGCAACAACAATAACTTTGAAGCATACATTTGATGAATTGGGATGAATTTTAGAAATCCTAAACCTGATGTAGGCCCCCATTCTGCGCTTGTTGAGTACTTCTTACCCCATAGTAGTGTTTTCCCATCAATATTTTTTATACGAAATTGATGTTGAAAGCTAATGTCATTAACTTTTTCAATCCACCTTTCTTCACCATGCAATCCCAAAATAAATCTTCGCATGTTAATAGTTTCCTCCAATGTTAGTACAATAGGATTTGGACTATATGTTTTTCTAATAATTTCAGGTAATGATGGCAGTATCCCAACATTATTCCTCCCCAATGTCACTACAAAACAGATAAACATTTGACAATACGGTTATGTGTACGCCCAACAAGAAGAAAGCCAACTTTAACCTTCTAAAAAATTCTCAATTCAACAAACATGTTCAGATAACCAAACACGATCTCATTTTTGTTTTCCTAGCTGGTGTTGTCCAATTGCAGATATAGAACTCGAGGAAGATTACTAGACCAATGAGTCAACACATGGTAAATTATGGTCATGGTTTGGTTTGCATCATTATGAATATTTGAAGCTGTAAAGTAAACCCTTGGAGACATCCGACTATTAAAAACCATACAACCAACCAAGTGAAACTAAATAAAATTTTCCTCTAAATTCTTTGGCACACGAACAAAATGTGGCAGACGTGTTTTTTTTTATCCATTCCATCAACTAACAAACCCATATACTTATGTGGATAATCATAACATTTCTTGCGATGTTTGTATAACTTTTGTCGTTCAACTGATTGTTGATTGCGACGTGCTTGAAATTATTGATAATGGAATCTAAAAATAAAAGAAAAAGAAAACATTGATGAGCTTTCGTAATTAATATTTATTCAAGAAAATAAAGTTTTTAGAGATGTACCTGTCTATATCCCTTCTGATTTATCCCTTCTTTGTTTAAGAGGATCACATATACTACAAACCCCCATCCTTGACCTCTTAGGAATATAGACGTTGTTGAACTTTGTTTTCCATAGTCTTGCAAAATATGCATATCTAATGAAATTGTTGTTTCCTTCGGCATCTTGAAAAAATACCTTGTACAAGTTGTAGATTTCATGCCTTAAGAAATTATCTAGAATGTGTATGGTTTCTTTATCCGGCATACTCTCTCCATGCTTAGAAAAGAATTCATGCATCCATGACATTGCAATGTTTGTTATTGGCCCAATAGCTCATGCATGATATTCTTTAGAGTAAAATGTAGGACCTTTTCTATCTTTGTCTGGATTCTCGATAGTCAAAGATTACCAATTGAGTGGATTCTTGTGAATGCCCTTCTACGAAGCAAACTACTTCCAATGCGATAATCATAACCTACCTTTGTAGAAATCATGCACCCTACCAAATATGAATTCTGCATATTTTTGTTCATTGACAAATATGCTCACCTTTTATCTAACTTAGGCATAATTGTAGTGTATTTGTTTCAAACATTTTTTTTTGGCAACACTCACTTGAAATCAAATCTGTAATAGAACTGGGACTTGTGATCAAATCTTTCCTAGACCTTGTATAACTAGAAAGCTTTGGATTGATATAAAATGGCCTGGTCCTACACTTAATCTTGCTCATTGGTACAATTTTCCTTTGTGTTTCATGTACCATTAAATCATCCTCACTAGAATGAATATCCTCATCACTATGAGGAATATCATCCCTCTCATTGAGATTTTCATCACCAAATTTAGTAGGAGAATTATTATCCTCATCAGTATCAAGTTTATCACTTGAGGTTAAATCAACATCATTGGTGGGTCCATCATCATCCGTCCCATTAAAATCCTCGCTTGGAGGAAAATCATTATCGAAGACATCAAAAGGGCCTTGTTTGGAGGAAAATCATCTTCACCATTATTGGTTCCTTCATCCTCACCAAAATCATCATATGTCCCATTAAAATCCTCACTTGGAGGAAAATCATCATCAGTGACATCAAAATCCTCGCTTGGAGGAAAATCATCATCCGTGCCCTCAAAATCCTCTCTTGGAGGAAATTAATCTTCACCATTATTGGTGCCTTCATCCTCACCAAAATCATCATTCGTCCCATTAAAATCCTTGCTTGGAGGAATATCATCATCGCTGCCATCAAAATCTTCACTTGGAGGAAAATCATCATCTCTACCATCAAAATCCTCGTTTGGAGGAAAATCATCATCATTTCCATCATAATCCTTGCTTGGAGGAAAATCATATTTACCATTATTGGGGGCTTCATCCTCACCAAAATCATCATTTGTCCCATTAAAATCCTCACTTGCAGGAAAATCATCGTTGGTGCCATCAAAATCCTCGCTTGGAGGAAAATAACCTTCAGCATTATTGGTGCCTTTATCCTCACCAAAATCATCATCTGTCCCATTAAAATCCTCACTTGGAGGAAAATCATCACCGATGCCATCAAAAGACTTGCTTGGAGGAGAAACATTATCAGTCCCATTAAAATCCTCACTTGGAGGAAAATCATCATTGGTGCCATCAAAATCCTTGCATGGGGGAGAAACATTATCAATCCTATTAAAATCCTCTCTTGGAGGAAAATCATCTACACCATCATTGGTGCTTTCATACTCACCAAAATCATCATCGGTCCCATCAAAATTATTGCTTGGAGGAAAATCAAGTTTGGTGCCTTGTAAATCATCGCTTGGAGGAAAATCCTAGCTTGGAGGAAAAGCATCATTGTGCCTTGAAAATCCTTGCTTGGAGGAAAATCCTCGCTTGGAGGAAAATCATCGTTGGTGCCTTGAAAATCATCATTGTTGGTGCCTTAAAAATCATCGCTTGGAGGAAAATCATCGTTGGTGCCTTGAAAATCATCGCTTGGAAGGAAATAATCAGTGGTGCCTTGAAAATCATCGCTTGGAAGAAAATTGCCATCATCTTGCTTAGTGTCTTTAAAATCCCCACATGGAGGAATGTCTTCATCATCATCATAATTACTACCCTTAAGATCCTCACTCGAAGGAAAATCATCATCGTTGCCTTTGAAATCCTCACTCAAAGGAAAATTTCCACCATCTTCATGTGCATCTTCAAAACTTGAGATTAATTCAAATGAGTCCATGACATCTCACTAAAAAGTAGAATGATAACTCAATCTTAATAGAAAAGAGAATGAAATTTTTCCACACTCCTCACCAAAAAGTACAATGGTGCAATTGTCAACGACTAACAATCTTATAGATAAAAGAACAAAAATTTCCCTCCAAAATTTCCCTGAAAAAATAAATCGTACATATATGATGCAATCATAACACTAGTAAAAATAATTTAATCTATTGTATAAAAAATTGTAATAATACTAATTAAATGACATGTAAACAATGCTATACAAACTTTGTAATAATATATTGGTTATTTACATTAAATTTTTAATCCCACAATCATAATACTAGTCAAATATCATTTAATGCCATCCTCTTTAAATTTAGTAATAATTTATTCACTAATTACACTTTTTTTAATTTGACATTCATAAAATGAATAATGTTAAAATTAATATTAGCCATATAAACTATTTTGTTTTTCTACTACTCACGTTTGAATTTCAAGCAATTTAATAGTGCTTTGAAGGTTAGTTTTTCTTATAATAAATGTTTCTATTTTATTTTTCCTTTGGCAGTGTTTTTCTCTGCTTTTATCATTTGTTTTAATCCCACATTCATAAAGCAGTAAAAATAAACTTAAATCTATGCTATATAAATGCAGTTTTGTTTTCCACAGTCACCTTTCGCAAACACGATCAAAGACATTGGAGCAATCTACAAGGATTTCAAGATGACCGAGGAGCTTCAAACATTGTCAGGGTTAGTTAAATTTTCATTTTTTGTAATGTAAATGTTTTATTAAAAAAATTAATATAATTTTTTAAAGTTTAATGTAAAAAAAAATTAAACTATTTTCTTTGGGCTTGGGCATGCCCTTCGGACAAAATTGGGAAAGTTTAATTTAAATATTTTAATTTAGTGCCCAAAAGGGGGCCGAGGGGAGGAGCTTCGCGCTTCCTTCGTGAGCCCAAAAAGGAGGCCCTAGGGCACGCCCCTTTGGGCGCACAAGGGAGGAGCTAAGCTCCTTCCCTCGATCCCCTTTGGGAACCCATTGCATTGCCCTTGGGATATGCATTGGACACCCAAAGTGCTTGAGGGAAGGAGCTTAGATCCTCCCTCATGCCCCCAAAGGGGTGTGCTCTAGGGCCTCCCCTTTGGGTGCATGAGGGAGGAGCTAAGATCCTCCCATCGGTCCATTTGGGTGCCCAATGCATAGTCCAAAGGGCGTGCTCTCAATCCAATTCATGGCCCATCCCAAAGGGCATGCCCTCAATACAAAAGAAAATTTTAATTTTTTTTTTTTAACTATATGTTAAATTTTTTTTAATTGCAAGTTTGTCATTTTTAAACATATACTAAAAATTTGCGTTTCAGACTATAAGGAGAATGGCATCAAGAAATTTATCTATAAACATCTCTAGATCAAGATCATCGACAAAGTTGTATCCAGTGAGGATTTAAAAACCAAGAATGCTAGAGAATGGAAACACACACTAGATGAAGAGAAAATGGACTATTATTGGTTTCTGAAAGAGAAATATCAAGGAAACATAGATAATATTCACTTATATTGTACTACATTTGCATATCTTAAAACATATTATCACTCAATTGGATTGTTGCGAGATATTTGTTTGGTGTCAGGTAAAGACATTGTTTATGCACTAGTGAAACAAGCTAAAACCTATGTCAAAACCCGATATTGTTTGAAGGTTTCAAATTATAAGGTCGACGAAATTTTCACAGAATTTTGTGCAATTCGTGCACGATATTGAGCGCAAGAGTGTAAGTTTCTATATTTTTATATGTTTTTGAATTTGTTATAATTTGGATTATATGATAATGTAATCGATTTAATACAATAATGTTTTTATTTCGAAGAATTTCTCTATGCCACTTTCCCATATTTCGAATGGAATTTATTCTACAGAATAAAATCCGATGGATGTCATTAATGTCACTCTTCATAAGGGAGAAGCACCAAAGAAGGGAGAAACACTAAAAAAGAAACAAGTGCAAAATGTTCATACTGAAGAAGTACAAGCACATAAATAAAAAGGCGTCCAACAATCAAATGAAGTACCTAGGTCGAAGGCTACATTTAAAAGGATATCTTCCTAACTAAATATGATCGATGAATTGGTGTTGATGAGGATGTTGCTTTTGATGGCAAGAGTACTAGAAACACTCTTCCAAAAGACCTATGGGTGAGGGTGTTTCCATTCCTGATCAATAGGTTGTTCTTTTAGATACAACTGCTTCAAGACATAAAAGGAGGAGACAATATGTTCAATCCAATGTTATCATTGAAAATTAGAGTGAAAACTCAGGGGATAGTTTGGAAATCATCACTCCATGCAGTGATCTAGATGATGGTGTTGTCAATACAACACAAAATTCCATTCGAGATCAATTCCAGAGGGATACGTTGGTTCACAATGGGCACACATTTGATTTAAATGTGAAACAACGTTATAGACCCACAGAAGGCCAGGACAAGTATCAAATTAGGAAACCACATCGCTTGCATGTTCATAACTTGAAAGCATTGATGAAGCACAATCCCTATGCACATGTGGTTGACTACCTAGTTCTTGTTGACTCGAAAGATGTTCGCTTTAGTTATGCATTTGATGAATCAAGATGTTCTGATTACAACTACTATGTTTTGGGGGAGATCATTCTGCAAAGGACAAAAGAGAATTGATTCAAGAGTTTCCCAAAAACCCCATTTTTCAAACAATGAAATGCATCATTTATGTTGGTTTAACAGGTGTGGAAGCAAAACTATTGGCATGGGATCTCAACACAGATAATGACTATAGGATGTCCATGACATTCATTCAAAGGGTTAGATTTATCTACAATGAATTTGAACAAATATGTGGTGGGGATAGATCGAAAGTTGATGCATATTCCTGGAAACAATGTTGTATGGAAATAGGTATCCCTATTAAAGAGGACAATGTGAACCAGAAAGGCTCGAGAGGAAGTCATGCATTCAGAGATGTAGATAACTATTTTCAGTTGCAATTTAGAATGGGGAATATATGGGATTTGATTGATGTGATATTTAGCATGTGGGAGAATATTGGCATAAAAAATGAAAAGGTAAAAAAAATAAAACAGTTGCATGGATCAGTAGTCAAGGAGGCCCTGACGTCAAGAATTTGTGAGAAGATATGACTATAACACCTTGGAGATCATTGCAAGGTGTGAAGGAAGAAACACTTATATATACAATACTTTCATGTGTAAATTCAAGTGAATTATCCATGGAGGATTTAATGTGCAATGAATTTGAAAAGTGAGTTTGTAGCTTTTTTTATGTTTTAATTTTTTTTTGAGTTTAAGATTTTTTATTAATTAAGCATTGTGTTATATTATTAGATGTGATTGTAAACGTCATTTATTTTTACATCATGCAGTCATAAGGTTTACATGAAAATACAAGAGGATATGGTTATAATGTTGGGTGAGAAGAGTTGGGATGATGTCAGATGCAACTATCCAAATTCAAGCTCCATAGAAAACTTAAAACCAATTTTTTGTTGCATACAAAAAGGTATGATGATTTATGATATATTCTATTTTATTTATTTCTAAGTATACAAGAGGATACGGTTATAATGTTGGGTGAGAAGAGTTGGGATGATGTCAGATGCAACTATCCAAATTCAAGCTCCATAGAAAACTTAAAACCAATTTTTTGTTGCATACAAAAAGGTATGATGATTTATGATATATTCTATTTTATTTATTTCTAAGTCAAGTCATTTCTATTTGATTACTTATAGATATAATTTTGTTTTCAAATATGCCAAAGAAGAATACAATACCGGATTCTTTCAAAATTCATATTCAAAGAGCCAAAATAGAACGATAAAGAAGACAACATCTTGCAAACGTTGAACTTGATGATACCCTTGATCATCACGTTTGGAATGGGCTTGACACTGTGCAATATAAAGTGATTTTGGGTGATTGTGCAAAAAATGAAAATCTTGTTCCAAAAAAGGAGTACTCCCTAGTTACTGCAAATATCCCTCGTGGATACAATATCAAAAACATTACTTATTATTGTGAGCCGTATACATACTAGTCATTCAATAAAATGGTTTCAGAATTTATTGACTTCACAACATCACCTCTATGGATATTTCTTGTTTTCCATTCAGATATACAACGAGGAGCAGTGCTAACAACCTTCAAGGATAAAGCAAACTCAAGGAAACAACTATATTGGTAAGATATTTGCAATGTATTATTAAACATTTGAATTTAGAAATAAAATTTATTTTGCTAGAAGTTAATTAGATTCTTATCAATTTGTGTTACACGCATAATCCTAATATTCGTAGCTCCAGTAGTGATCCATTTATTTGTGATACTGAAAACATACATCTTGCATGTTGAACAAAAGATGAGACCTATGAATTTCTTTTAATCAATGAAAAGAGTGAAGGAAAATATAATCAAATATTGTCTTATAATGTCGTGGTTAAAAATTTCACATATGAAGAAAGGGATTTGAAAGGAGAGACTGTAGACATCTACCAGAAGCCACAAGCATTGATTAATTATCTCATAGATAATTTTTCAAAAGGAGATTGGGTTTTAGATTTTTCCTTGAGGTCAGGTAATATTTATGATATTACATATAAAACTAGTGCCATAATCTATATCAAGTAATATACATTTTTTACATTTATGTTTAATTATGTTATTTAACTTTTTTTTATATGTGGTGATTAGGCACAACAATAGCATGCTCATTACAAAAAGGTAGAAATTGCATACCCCTTGATAATGATCCACTACAATGCAATTATATCAAGCAAAGAATTAATGCTATGAAATTTCTTCCATATTAAATGCAAGAAGTTGGTTTGTAAAAAGGAGAATTTAGTGAGTCACTTGTGGCAAAGATGTCAAAAGAGCCGCAACCTCCTTTAAAAGGGATGCTTGGAAAAGATCACTTTGGGCATTTTGCAAAAGTCGAGGACCCAATGGAAGAACACATTGAGGTCCAGGAAGAGAGCCAAGCAATAGAAAATGTCAATTTCGATGAATATTTCAGCCTTCATGATATTGTTGATGAGTTTCATATCGTTAAGGGAAATGTCAAAGTTGACAAGTTTTTTATGAGATATTTTTGTAATGTTTTGACTTTAAGATTTTATTTTTAGAATAACTATTATGTTTTTAATATGCTATTTAGAAATATATGGTATATGTTTTGTTGAGTTTATGTAAATCATCACTTTGTGGAAAATAATGTTAAATAATATCATTTTTATACATAAAATAGCTGAAAATACATTGAAAAATGGTTTGAAATGTCTTTTTTTTCTCATTTTTTTAGAAATTTGCCTAAAAATGACTTCTTTAAAATAAAATATTAAGGAAAAAACTTTGAAAATGTATATATTTTTTGTTCTAACTAGCTTCTAAATGTTAATAAAAAAATGTATGTGTTTTTTCATTATAACTAGCTACTAAATGTATACTTTTTTGTAAAATTTGAAAAATCGCATTTGCAAATAAAAATTATAGTTTCGTTATGACCAAGAAGTTTCAAAATCACAAAAAAATGGCTCAAAATGAAAAATGGTGCTACCAATATACACACTTTTTGAAACGGAGGTAAAAACAACTACTAAAATTGACCCTCCAAAAAACAAGAACAATGCCAGGTTCTCATCAAGTTGTATAACTTGTTTATCTAGAGAAATTCTTACTATTGCTTGAGGTGATCTTCCACAACTTGAACTTTAGATTTTCTTTTCAAGGGAGATATGATAGATGGAGGTTGGTACCCATAAAGCACCATAAATAGGGACATTTTTTATGATGTATGGAAGGAATTATACGGTACCACCATTTTTCCAAAGATAACCATTTCAACCATTGTGTTTGTTTATTATATGCAAAGCACCGAAGATAGCCTTCCAAACATTTGTTCACTATTTCAGTTTTCCCATCGAATTGAGGATGATAAGATGAATTATGAGTCAACTGGGTAACCAAACAAGAAAATCATTCAATCCAAAATTTCTAGTGAAAATTGGATCTGTATCACTGAAAATAATATTTAGGTTTACATGTAGCTTTTGAATTGTTTCCATGAATGTTGCAGCTATTGTACTTGCGTTAAAAGGGTGAGACAAAAGTGTGCATACTTGGTGAGTCTATCAACAACCACCATAATAGCATTCTTCCTTTTTTACTTGAATAGACCTGTGATCAAATACATTGAGACTTCCTCCCAACGCTGACAAGGTATGTCTAATGGTTTTAAAACACATGGGTTCTCAACTATTTCAACCTTATTTTGTTGGGAAACCAAACATTCTTCCACGAACCTTTGAAAATCATATTTAATACCTTCCCCCAAATATTAATTCTTGACCCTATGGTAGGTTTTTAGGAATCCTGAGTTCCCTCCTATAGGAGAGGTGTGTAATTCCAAAAGGAACTTTTGTTTGAATTGGGATTTCTTACATATATATAAGTGATCCTTATACCATAGTGAATCATTTCTCCACACAAAAGTATCTAATACACTAGGATCCTTTTGTAGCTTTTGAATGAATGTCCACACTGATAGGTCATTCTTCCATTATTCCCATTGCTTCTACTATACAATCAGTTTGAATAATAGAAATAGCACAAAGTAATGCCTCAACATTCTCATATTTTGTGGAGAGTGCATCTACCACCATATTTTTTTTCTTTTTTCTATAGATGATTTCAAAGTCATATCCCAACATCTTGGTTACCCATTTTTGTTTCTCTTCTAAAGATAGTATGTGTTACAAGAAGTATTTAAGACTATCATGATTTGTTTTGACCTTGAAGGGCCTACTTATTAGGTAAGGATGCCATTGTTTAAGTGCATGTAGTATTTCCAACATTTTCTTCTCATAAATGGTTTTATATATGTTATTTCCCCTAATTGGTCGACTTTCAAAATCCAAGGGCCTTCCTTTTTGCACTAGAATACCACCAATGCCATTTTATGAGGCATCACATTCCACAATAAAGGTTTTTGTGAAGTATGGTGTGGTCAAGGCAGGGGATCTGCACATTTCCTCTTTAAGTTGTCCAAAAGCTTGAGTTTCCTCTGGAGTCCAAGAGAATGAAACATTCTTCAATAATGTTGTTAGATGTGTTGTTATTCTTCCATGGTTTCTAACAAACTTGCAACAATACCCTATCAAACCTAAGAATCCTCTAATTTTCTTCAAGGTTTTGGGAATCGACCAGTCCATCATGGCTTTAATTTTGTTAGGGTATACCTTGACACATTCATGAGATACAATATATACCCTTTCTTTAACAATTCTTCTAACTACATTTGTAATTCCTTTAATTCTAGTATACCCATTCTATATTGAGTCTTAGAGACTTGTGAAACTTCAAGCACCAAATTAATAGATAAATCAATATCTCTTTTCAGTGGCAATCCTAGTATTGACACATCTAAAAAATCTATCAACACAATAAATTCCTCAATACTTGGACTTTTATATTTTGTTTCCTTTTCCATATGGGTTTCATAAATTTCATAGTTATAACCTACTGTATATAGATAGGCCTTGGGATTCCTTTCACTCTTCTTTGATTTCCTTCTTCATCAAGACAAGTGAAAGTCTCGTTAGGACAATCTAAATCAATACAATGTTCATCCAACCAATCCATTCCGATAGAATATCATATAAACCAAGAATTAGGAATATGCTCCAACATGTGTCATAAAAGTGGTTTCAAAAACCACCACTTGGCTCTCCACAATACCACTCACCACCATTGATGAGGTTCGTGCCTAGTTTTCAAAACCTCTCCACCCTTCATGTTGCACATTGTATCTTATGTTAATCTATGTGGCTGCCACCTCCACACTTGATTCCACTTAACTCCCACACATCATCCAACTGGTCCATGCCGAATTCTAGGGTCCACCTTGGGTTTTCGAGTTTTTCTTCTTCCAAAAATACATACATACATACATACATTCTTTTTTCTTTTCTTTCAATAAACATGCGTCCACCATGAATTTTATAGATGGATTTTTCTAGTTTGACCCTAGATCGAATTATGTTGCTCCTCTGAGAAAATCATATTCCCTTAACTCACAATTTTGACTCAATTAACAACCGATTAAAATGTAATGATGATCATTTGAACTCTATATTCACAATTCACACATTTTTACTAGGTCAAATTCCATATTTACAACTTCCTCCATAACACTTCCCCCATACATATATTCCCACCAAGAACATCGTCTGGGATTTTCAAAAGCCATCAATTTCTTCATTGCAGTCTTATACTTAATTATTTCATGAAAAATTTATCAAACACTTTGCCAGTAATTGTAATGTATTCTTGTAGATGTGAATTCTTTCCCACATAGCACCAACGATGTAACCAATAGATTTGATACAACTCTTGTTGGAATATGTGATGATGACTTGTGTGGCGTTATTGGTTGTGTAATGATCATTTATATCAAATGTTATGTAACCAAGTACTAGATATAGCATAAAAATAGAATAAATAGAACAAAAGAAAGTAATCAACGCCTTAATAATGAAGAACTGAGATGAATAACAATCCTCTTAGAGGGAGGAACCTCCTTACACAATGTACATAATACAAGACAAGGTACCATGATGACTAAAATGAAAATGTATCATTCCTATATATAGGAGACAATGGGGTACAATAACAACTAATAGACCCACTAATAGACTCAATCCGACATCAATAATATGTATGCACCATAAATAAGGGGGTAATGTGACAATATTTAGGGCTTAACATGCCCCTCCCCTTGATATAAGTGTTGTCCTCAATGCTTGATTAGTTGTGGATTCTTTTGTATGAAGGACTCGGCTTCCCATGTCGAATCTTCCACTGGAAGGTTCTTCCATTTGATGAGGTACTCCATAATAGCCCGATTTAGTAGTTGTTTAGTCCTTGTTTCAGTGATTTGTTTAGGTTCCAATATGACTCTTCCTTCTTCATCAATCTCGGGAAAGATTGTTTGGATTGGGATCTTGTCTCCTATTACCTTCTTTAAGAAAGAAACATGGAAAACTAGATGCGCTCTTGAAGATGAAGGAAGCTCCAATTTGTAAGCCATACTACCAATCTTCTGCAACACCTTATAAGGACCATAATACTTGGGTTCTAATTTATTGTCCTTATTTATTTGCTTAAGGGACATATGCTTATAAGGTTGTAATCTTAGAAATACCCAATCCACTTCTTCAAAACTCCTTTCACTCCGATGTTTATCAACTTGTTGTTTCATCCTATTTTGTGACATAGCTAGGTTGTTCTTAAGTATATGGAGAACTTCATATTGGTGCTCTATGTGATCTTCCACAACTTGAACTTTAGATTATCCTTTTAACGTAGATGTGATAGATGGAGGATGGTACCCATAAAGTTTCATAAATGAAGACATTTTTGATGATGTATGGAAGGAAGTATTGTACCACCATTCTGCCCAAGATAACCATTTCACCCACTGTGTTTGTTTATCATATGCAAATCAACTAAGATAGCCCTCCAAACATTTGTTCACTATCTCAGTTTTCCTATTAGATTGAGGATGATAAAATGAACCATGAGCCAATTGGGTACCCAAACAAGAAAATAATTCAATCCAAAATTTTCTAGTGAAAATTGGATCTCTATTTCTTACAATAATCTTCGCATTTCCATGTAACTTCTGAGTTGTTTCCAGAAAACCCGAGGCTACTGTACTTACATTAAAAGGCTGAGAGAGTGCACAAAAATGTGCATACTTCATGAGTCGATCAATAACCACCATAATAACATTCTTTCCTTCTGAATTGGGTATACTTGTGATAAAATCCATTGAGACTTCTTCCCAGCACTGGAAAGGTATGTCTAATGGTTTTAAAAGATCTGGGGTATTAATTGTTTCCATATTATTTTGTTGGAAAACCAAGCATCTAGCCACGAACCTTTGAACATCATATTTAAGACCTTCCCAAAAAATTCCTTCTCGACCCATATATGTTTCTCTTTTGAAGATAATCTCTATTCCAAGAAGTATTTAAGACTGTCATGATCTGTTTTGACCTTGAAGTGTCTACCTATTAGGTAAGGACACCATTTCTTAAGAGCATGTAGAATTTCCAACATTTCCTTCTCATAAATGGGCTTATGTAAGTGTGTTCCCTTGATTGGATGACTTGTGAAAGCAAGCAGGTGTCCTTCTTGCATTAGAACAGTTCCGATGCTATTTCCTGAAGCATCACATTCCACAATAAATGTTTTAGTGAAGTCTGGTGAGGCCAAAATAGGAGCTTTGCACATAGCCTCCTTAAGTTGTTCAAAAGCTTGAGTTGCATCTGGAGTCCAAGAAAATGCATCTTTCTTCAGTAATGTTGTTATAGGTGCTGCTATTCTTCCATAGTTCTGAACAAACTTGTGGTAGTACCCTGTTAGACCTAAGAATCCTCGAAGATTCTTCAGGGTTTTGGGAGTCAGCAAGTCCATCATGGTTTTAATTTTGTTGGGGTCTACCTTGACACCTTTTTGAGATACAGTATGACCCAAATATTCTACCTCCTTTACCCCAAAGAAACATTTGGAAGGTTTTGCATATAGTTTTTGCTCCTTTCATAGTTGTAGTACCATGTCAACATGTTGAACATGTTATTCCCAAGACTTGCTATAGATTCATATATCATCAAATAATACTA
The DNA here is from genome assembly GCA_027924585.1 of Larix kaempferi. NCBI lineage: Eukaryota > Viridiplantae > Streptophyta > Pinopsida > Pinales > Pinaceae > Larix > Larix kaempferi. The sequence continues at coordinate 9,232,364 of BSBM01000101.1, read as the reverse complement.
GCTAGAACAAATTTTTTAAGGATTGAAAATGCAATTCATCGAACCTTGAAATGTGGAAGGTGCATTCGTGAGACCAAATGGCATGACCAAAAATTCATAATGACCTTCATGATTTCTGAATGTTGTTTTTGGAATGTCTTCCTCCTTCATTCTAATTTGTTGATATCCAAAATGGAAATCCAACTTTGTGAATAAAACTTCTCCATGTAATTCATCTAACAATTCATCAATGACAAGAATAGGAAATTTATCTTTAATGGTGATCTTGTTGAGCTCTCTATAATTTGGACACATACGCCATGATCCATCCATCTTGTGTACCATTACCAATGGTTCAGAGTAAGAACTTTGGCTAGGCCTAATTATGCCAACCTCTAACATTTCTTCAACCATTCGCTCAATTTCACTCTTTTGTCCATGGGGGTATCTGTAAGGTCTGATGTTAAGAGGAACACTTTATGGAATTAAGTGAATAACATGATCAAAATATCGAAAAAGTGGAAGATCTTTTGGAATATCTTCAAATACCTTGAAATACTTATTAATCACCTTCTGAAGATCTAGGAAAATAGGAGACTTAGATGTTTGAACATCTAATGTGCAGTTACACCTCAATGCCCCTTTTTTATCAAAATTTTCATACCATTAGAGCTTATCAACTTACTTGGTTTCCTTGTGATACCATTTAACTCATATTATTTTCCTTCCCATAAACATTTCATGAAAATCTTCTAAAAATTAAAATCCATTGTTCCCAATGATTGTAACCATTGAACTCCTAAGACAACATCAGCACCCCCCATCAGAATAGAAATCATTGGACTATTCAATACATATTCTCCCATAGTGAGATTGATATTATGGCATTTTCTTGAGCAATTTATAGTTCCTCCATCTACAATCATTACTTGAATCTCGGGTGTTGGATATGCAAAGCAATTGAGAACCTTGGCCAATTTAGAGTGAATGAAATTATGAGTACTACCAGAATCAATCAACATCATTACACCTCAATGTCCCTTTTTTATCATTTTTTTCATACCATTAGAGCTTATCAACTTACTTGGTTTCCTTGTGATACCATTTAACTCATATTATTTTCCTTCCCATAAAAATTTCATGAAAATCTTCTGAAAATTAAAAGCCATTGTTCCCAATGATTGTAACCATTGAAATCCTAAGACAACATCAACACTCCCCATCGGAATAGAAATCATTGGACTATTTAATACATATTCTCCCATAGTAAGATTGATATTATGGCATTTTATTGAGCAATTTATAGTTCCTCCATCTGCAATCATTACTTGAAACTCCGGTGTTGGATATACAAAGCAATTGAGAACCTTGGCCAATTTAGAGTGAATGAAATTATGAGTACTACCAGAATCAATCAACATCATTACCTTTTTATTTTTGATATATCCTTCGATCTTGAGAGTTTGAGGAGTGTTAATTCCATCCAATGCATAACAAGATATGGTGGGAGTAATCTCTTCAGAAGTAGTATCCTGTATTTCTTCATCTTGAGATGGTTCCTATTCTTTTGGTGCTTCTTGCTCATTTTCTTCCTCTGCTTCACAATCTATGTAAAATAGTTCTTCTCAATGCACTTGTGGCCCTTACTGTATTTGCTATCACAATTGTAACAAATCCATTTTCCTCTTTTTTCCTCTAGTTGTTGTGGTGTCAACCTTGTAGGTTTTGGATGACTTGAGACCACACTTCATTATTTATAGTTGTATGTGGTAGACTTCCTTGTTGCCATAATTTTTTTTTCAACTTTTCTTGCCACCTTGAATGCATGATCCAAGGATTTAGGTTCCCATAGGCGAACCTCATGTTGGATGTTATCTCTTAAAGTTCCTATGAAGACGTCAGTTAGATGCTCTTCTAGAATATCTGTGACTCTTCTGGAATATCTTTGGAAGTTCTCAATGTGATCCCCAATTGAACCCTTTTGTTTGAGATTTATCAGTTGGCTAAAGAAGGTATTTCTCTTGGTATCCTCATAATGTGCTATTAATTCCTCTGTAAAAATTGTCCAAGTGACAAGTGGTTTACAAGAGCAAATCCATCTATACCACACAAACTGATTAGTTTCTAAATATAAAGATGCAATGCGTACCTTTTGTGTGGATTCCACCTCGCGTAGCTCAAAGAACTACTCCATCTGTAGTATCCATGTGACTGGATCCATGCCATCAAACTTCCTCATATCGATATTTGCGATGTAGTTGGTTTTGACCCCATGTTGGAGTCCCTAAACTCATGATGTATGTTCCTTTTGTTTTCATCATGAATTTCATGGGAGGTCTTCTCACTTCTAGGAAGCCCTTATTGCAACAAATTTGACAAAAAATATTTCAAAACTTCCATATCCCCCTTCAAACCCTTCAAATCGTCTATGTCTTTTTTCAAATCATGCATTTTCAGTTCCATTTGATTCTTGGTTTGAATTAGGATTGATATTAGTGCATCGTTTGTCACTATTTTCTCTTGTAAACCAGATATGTCCTTGCACATTTCTTCAACTTCATCATAAGTCCATGTAGAATTGTCTGGAGGCTTATTTGGTGTAGAGGTTCCCATTTTAGGAATAATTTAGAGCAATATAGATAGGTTTCACACCCTAGGGTTCACCACAATTAGATCTTTCTACTCAAGTTAATCAAATTTAAAATGACGTACATTTTTCAACCCTGATTGGAAGATTGTTTTCGGGATGAATTAAAACTGAGGTAAAATTCAAATTTTGAATCCTATGGGTCTGAAACTTTGGCCTATTGTATCCTTATTTCTCCTCTTTATGATGTCGTAGGTATGACCTAATTCTGATGTGCTAATAGAAAGTTATTGCGAATATCCCAACACTTCTTACTTTTTGTCCTTTCATAATATTGAACTTGTACGGATTGCCATGTGTCCAATATGTTGTATCCAAGTATGAAACTTATACCATATATACTTTGGTATGTACCCTTTCTTATGAAATTGGTATCACGCAATTTGGATCTCGCATGCCCCTGATATGACCTTTTTTCCTAGAACACTTGTTTTAGACTAGTTTTTCGACTAGGAAAAAACCCTAAATTCCGAGGCCAATATCTCTGAAACCTATGATGTCTCAGTATGTGAATTTGGGACCAAAAATATCTAGGCCTGTTTTTGAGGTGGGTTTTTAATAATTATGTCTGAATCCTTTTAGAAAAAACATTGTAGCAAAAATTCCAAGATGACTCGTTTTGAAGAATACAGTCCCGAGGAAAGAGCTCTGATACCAAATGTTATGCAACCAAGTCCCAGATATAGCATAAAAATAGCATAAATAGACCAAAAAAAAGTAATCAACACCTTAATAATGAAGAACTGATATGAATAACAATCATCTTCGAGGGAGGAACCTCCTTACACAATGTACATAAGACAAGACAAGATACCATGATGACTAAAATGAAAAGGTCTCCTTCCTATATATAGGAGAAAATGGGATACAATAACAACTAATAGACCCAAGCCGACATCAATAATATGTAATGCACTATAAATAAGGGGGTAATGTGCCACTACAAAGGGGGTGATGTGCCAATATTTATGGCTTAACATCAAATAAGGAATATATAACTCTAATATTATAAAATGGATGGAGTTATCACACATACATCATGTAATAATATATCTTATTACCATTCTTTACATAAGAGAAGTGGTAAATAATTTATCCCACGTGTGTTATGGAATTTAAATCCTCCATACCTCTAGCTATATAATAGAGGTGAAGCAGACCCTTTGAGGGTATGTTGATGAAACATCATTGTGACATGAAGTTACAATCGAGTGTGATGTGATGCATATGTGATGATGTCATGTATTGTAAGATGGAAATTTCTAAAGAATAAGAAGACAATACCTTCTTGTGGATGTTTCCCCATTTTGGGGTTTTACCACACATATCTAGTGTATCATTTTTTTCTCGTCTCTAGTTTCTTACTTTGATCATTGTTGCTTGTATATATAAAATGATAGACTAATAGATTCTTTATTTTCATTTTAGCGTACATATTGTTGTGTGTTTATGCATATTCTCAATATTCTAACATGGTATCAGAATTGGTTACTATGCTCTACCTTCTTCAGTAATTTTTTGAATTTTTCTTACAAGAATGAGTTTTTGAAAAACATTTGGGTCCTCCATATCTAGTATATTTTCCAACAAATCTATCAAACCCTTGTGATTATTCTTTAGATATGGGAATTTGATACATTATTGATATTTTTTTTCGAACCCTAACCCTAACCCTCACCATTTAATTTTCAGAACCTTTTTTTTTCATATTTTTTCAAGATTCTCTTGATTTTTTCTATATATTTGAGTTGAAATCCATTGTATAATAACTTGATATCAACAATATATCTTTCTTGTCTAAATATGTTTATTCTTTGGCACTAATTGTGTTCTGCCGTAGGTTTCTGTACAAGATGATGACTAGTTTCGCAACTTTCCATTTTTGGATAGTTGTAGGGAGTTTAGGGCAGACACATGCCTTTTGTTTAGAGGAAGCACATACACATGCTCCTTTCCCACAAATAAATCATGTACGCATGCACCTTTCCCAAAGTTAAATCACATGGGCCCTATTTTGATTATTGTTTTTAATGTAGGTCTACAAATTTGTTAGTGAGTTGTTTTTGGGTTTTGTCATTGGTGAGAAATTTCAATTTTATTGATCGTTCCATTTATTCATTTATGATTCTTTTCAATAGCTCCATGTCTTGTTTGCATTAGGATTTACTTTCTTAATTTATACATTTTGTTTCTATCGGTTATCTCTTGTTCATGTTTTACTTGTCTCTAACCTTCTTGTGTGGAAGATGTTTTGACATTTTCAGGGGCATGTATCTCTAGCATGTTATCATGGTAACAACAAGAAACCAACCAATGCCTAAGACTTTGTTCTTGATGGCTATATTTTTCATATATATAAGTGATATCATTTTTATTTTGATCATTTTTTGCTGAATATTCTAACATGGTATCAGTCTTCTAATGATGATTATGTTTCTAACATGGTATCATATTTTGTTCAATATTCATATGTTGTTACTAACCCTTGTTTGTGTGTAAAATCAATTTCATATTTTCTATCCTCCATATATCATGTAATATTTATCGTCGTTGTGGACTTATCATGTTCATTATATACTTTACTTTTGGAAGTTATTTTGTGCGGATTAACTTTATGTTTACTTCACTTTCTCCATAGGGGTATTTGTGAAGAGTTGTGGGACAACATGGTTCTATCGTTCCTTCCTCTCTTAAGCATATTGACGTTGTGATCTCTGTTCATTCATCATTTTTCCCCTCTATACCTTATTCTTGATGGCATCAAATTTGAAACTTTTTGCCTCTTTATCTAGGATGTTTGAAGTTGCAATTAAGAAGGGATGTAATGTAACAAAATACCTTATAATATCACCGTATTCTAGTAATATTGTAATGAAATGAACCTCCATATTCCTATGTCGGTCATGATGAGTATCTACGTGACACATTTTCGGTGGATAGACCATATGAGGGTTTTGTATTCACAATGTAATCTTCAGTAGAGTTCTTGGTTATGAAGATTGTCTATTGGAAACATTTTTTATGTTTAGGCCATCTAGGGTTCTTGTGTTTGATATGAGGTCTACTGTAGATTTCTTGTTGTTAATTTTTTTTATCTTTAATTTAGAATTGCAATAGTACTTGAAATCAATTAACAATCATAAGCATAAGTATTCACATATGAAAATAAATTTACCTTGGGGAAACCCTCTATAACTTGAGGGAGAAAACCCCAGCAAAATCTTCCTTAGTATATTGATAGATAGAAAAGAATGGCTTACTTCACAAAGAGAAGATTACATCAAGCACCCCTAGTGCATATATAAGAGCAAGAGAGATAGATAAATAAGAGAAACTTAGAAGAATAAATCTACACTAAACCAATTCATTGATATTGGTCACATGCACAAATTGCATTTAATAGAATTCACTCCAATATTGAATACATCAAATCTACATGGAAAAGTGTGCCATACTTCACATGCAATAGCTTTAGATCCGTGTACTGACTTCAGAATGAACTCGCCCTTTAACTGAATGCTACACCACTTATTCAATTTGCTAACTTAAGTGTCGTCGTGCAAGTGTCTCAACTCAAGTGTCGTATTTTAGTTTAACTCAAGCGTCATCATGCAAGTGTCACAACTCAAGTGTCACAACTCAAATGTCTTCATGAAACCACTTAGTTAACTAGATCTTATTTATTATCACTTAGTTAACTCTTTTAGCCGAACTCTTTCTTGTTAAGATCATTGAAGTGAACAATTTGGGTTCTCCTTTAATTGACTTAAGTCTTCTTTGTTAATATCATTGAAGTTTATCAATTTGAATTATCGATTATTTAATTTAAATCTTTATCATCACTGAAGTGTGCAAATTGAATTCTCTCTTATCTTATCACATATTATCTTTATCTCTTTTCTTATCTGCATGGTCCACATGTGTCAGCTTAATTAATTATCATATCAAATATACCAAGGATATTTTCCCAATGTTGTGATCATCTTGTTCTACTATCGTTCCAAGTGGTCATATGATAAAATAATTCACTCTAGAGGTGGCCAATCTCTAGAGGAGAATTAATAGCTCAACGATGGTTAGTAGTGCATCACACACCATTCATGCTTCGACAAGCAAAGCATTACCTCAACACTTGAGGCACCACCTCAACACATGAGGATATGTCTTGACACACAAAACCTTAACCTTGACAATCAAGATTGTACAACATCATCACTTTGACATACAAATCACTTACCTAAACACATGAGGCTTATTCATTCTTGATTCCAACTCAAGATTCTTCTCCAAGTTTCCCGAGTCCAACTCAGGCTCCTATAAGGCACTACCTCGACACACAAGGCTCAATATTGACACACAATATTGACTTGGAGAAGTACTCATGATGCTATAACTTTAACACTTGTGTCTATTATATTGGTTGTGATGACTATCTATTGGCCACATTTTATGTTGTATTGGTCATCTAAGATTTATGTACACTATTGTGGTGTTCTGCAAGAGTTCAACGTACAACTTGGTTCGGGTGCAATTCCATGATTAAGTGAGAAGCGATTGTTATATTCATCTAATCCATGAGGCAAAGTGTGTTCCTATTCACATCTTATGGGGAATTCTAGAAATTTTCATTAAGTGGGATGTTAATGTAATTCCATCATCCTCCATTTGTATTCCTTCTCCATGGTCATAATTAAGGGAGAGTGTTGGAATATGTAATGATGAATGGTGTAATGTTGTTGTTGGTTTTGTAATGATCATTTATATCAAAGAAGGAATAAATAACCCTAATATTATAAAATGGAGTTATCCCACATGCATCATGTAATAATCTCTATTATTACCATTCTCTATATAAGAGAAGTGGTAAAACATTTATCCCACATGTTTTATGGAATGTAAATCTTCCATACCTTTAGTTATATAATAGAGGTGAAGGAAACCCTTTGAGGGTATGTTGATGAAACATCATCGTGACATGAAGTGAGCAAGATGGAGTGTGATGTGATGCGTATGTGAGGAGCTATGTAGTGTAAGATGGATATTTCTAAAGAATAAGAAGACAATACATTCCCGTGGATGTTTCCCCATTTTGGGATTTTATCATGTATATCTGGTGTATCATTTCTTTTCTCTTGTCTCTAGTTTCTTACTTCGATTATTGTTGCTTGTATAGATAGAAGGCTATACTAGTAGACTCTTTATTTTCATGTTAGAAAACATATTGGTATATGTTAATGCATATTCTCAATATTATAATAACTCTGTCATGTACCCAACAACCTATGCTCTCTATTGAGGTCATGGGGTACTATTTAACCACCACTTCCACAACATTTGTTTCTCCCTAATACCATTTACCATCTCAATGCTCTAATAATAATCTAGTTACAAAATGCATGATTGCTAATGCAATGATATGCCATCATAATTTACCCATGCATTCAATCATGAACTTGTAAATATAATTGCAAATTAATGAATTTGTTAATTGGTTGTTAGCTATCGATTGAATCTCTGTAAAAGATGTAGAGGTGTGATGAACTTGCATAGTTTTTTTTTCAGCAAGAGAAAGTCTAAGAGATGAAATAAATAGTAAAAGGGGAAAGCGATAAAGGTTGAAAAACCATTAAATTATATAATTCCAATAATTTTATTTTTTTTAAAGATGAGGTTTATAAAGTAAAATGGAACAAAAGACCATAATAATAAAAATAAAATAGGTAAATTTGGAAGCATTTACATTGGTCTATCCCCAAGGATGTGATTGTGTGCAAATTGGATACATTGCACCATATTTTCTACATTGTGATTCCTATAGCCATAGATTCCATGGAGGACAATATTTTTTTATTGGGGAATGATATTCCATCATCTGAAGTATTGAATTGTGTGGTCTCATTTCCAAAGGAAGAAGAGGAATCCTCTTAAATGGAGTATTTGAAAAACTATCTCAAATAATATTCCTATTTCAATGGTTCCTCTTCACTTATATTCAAACTAATGGTCCAAAGTGTAAGTCTACAATATTGTTTAAGATAAGGATTTTGCACACATTATATGCCACTAGCGTTAGGGATTTTGATTTTTTTTTGTTTCATTCATATATTAACTCTCCATTGGCATTTGTTCTAGGAGGCTACTACTTTTTTTTCTTCTTTAGATTATCAAGACATATGTTAACGAGTTGTTTAAAATATGATTGGTTGGATTCCACACTACTTGGGTCATCATGTTGAAAAATATATAATACATACAATTATTAATATTTTCTTCAATCTCTTATCTCCAGTTTCTTATATTTTTATGCTTATACCTTGCTAGAGATTTCCATTGAATACAACTTGGTCCCTACTTGAACATGTACACAATCTCTAGTGCTTCCTAATACACTGCTCACTCAACACATTCCTCTCTCACTTTGCACTCAACTGGTGCCAAATTTTGAATTTATTTGTTCATTCATTTTTTCCCTGGAAAATGGTTCCATTACACCTTAGAGATTTTCTACAAGTTCTCATAAATCTCAAAAATAAGTTTCCTATAGGATTCCAACTTTCTTCACCAAAGGGAGTATGTTGCACCTATAAGACTCTATTTAACCTATAAGTGTTCACTTCTATGAACTATGTCTTGTGTACATATTTTGCTAGTTCCACACTCCCTCCATTATATTCTTCGATTCAATCCATAGGGTTATGCCTATACTAGTCAATATACTATATCCTACACAAACCTACCCATATTAAAAACATTGTTGTATCCTATAAGAATTAACTTGTGTACAAATGCTACTTTTATCTATAGGAATATACTTGATAATAAAACTCACCGTGATCTACAGAGGAATATGTTTTTCCACATCGTTTGTTGACATCTATAGGAATTCTCTATATTCTATAAGACTTCGCCTCTTCATAGATTCTACAAAAAATTATAGGACATTGGATTCTCACTGTCTCTCATATCATCTATAGAACATTCCCTTTGAATAGGCACCACTCATCCATTAATTGTAAGACTTTATCTTGTCACTAAGGGAGTAGCTCGAGAAGGTTGTGGGATGGAGTGTTATCCTCGCCACCCAGTTTATATTCCCATAAGTGTCATGCTTGTTGAGTTCTAATTTGGCCTGTCATAGTGAGGCTAAAAGGGTAGGTGCTCCCCTTGAGTGGGACCCCTCTAGCATGGGTGTCTTTGGACATCTCAGCCCTAGGTTGAACTATGAGTTTCCAAAATATGTCGCTTGCAGGTTGTTGCATATATTGTTGGAGCATTTTACAACCACACATCATTTATTTGGGCTTAGCAGCCTAATTTACCACTTATCATAAGTATTTTGACTCAATTATGTGCTTACATCATCAATAGATCATCAGTTTTTATAAAATGAGCCTCCTCCTTCATTCGAGGAGTCAACTGGGCCATCAATATCAGTTAAATGGGCCTCCTCCATCATTAGGGCATCCAAATGAAGTGATTTGCATGACTAAAGCACCCTACTCATCCCAACTGACAACATTTATTATTATATTCAGCCAACTGGAGTTAGAAAGGCGGCCTCCTACTCAATTTGACTTAATCTGGTGTTATTTCACCTAATATTTAGTTAACTGAAGTCAGAAAGGCGCCCTCCCCTAATTTTGGCCATTCAGTTGAGTTCTGGATTCATTTAGACTCAGTTAGACAGTTTCAGAGTCTGTTAGAGTAATTTACATGCTAGTTAAGTGGTTAACTGATGTGCCGAGTGGTGTTAAATTCCAATTAAGCCACTCTCATGCATTCAATTCGAATGACCTCCCTATGAGTTGAATTGCTTGGCCATTATTTCCATTATTACACATTGTAAACATCATCTAAGTTAATGAAAATGCATGAACTGTTGCAAACCCTTTGCATAAGTGTTTTGACACACAATTTGCCGCATGCATCTGTAGTAACTGTTGTTTTTGTCTCATAGATATGTTGTGCTTGAATTTTACATGGTATCAGACCCATAGCTGTAAAATTAGTCATAGCAGATCTAATGGACAAGTAAATCAATCACAATAGATGAAACTCAGGAAATATGGTGTAAACTGTGCAAAAGCATGCATCAGTGCTCTATAATCCCAATAAGGGTGAAAATACAATACAATGCTGTCACAATGAGTGAGCAATTTGAATTTCCTAAGGAGGTCATTCAAATTAACTGAATGGCATAGCTTGGCTCCAACTAGGAGTCCTCATCATCAATCAGTGGTGGTCATCAATGCACAAGTCACTGTCAAACAAGTGTCAAACTGAGTCTAACTGAGTGTAATAAGTGTAACTGATGGTAAGTGGCACTAATCTAGGGATGGAGGCTCAGTGGAGGGCGAATAAGGGCTTAATTGCACTCAAAAATGTCAGTCATGTCTCATCGGAGGTCAATCGGAGTGATAACATCAGTTATGGGTCAATCGGAGGTAAATCGGAGTGATAACTGAAGTGTAACTGGACTGGTAGGTGAGAAAGGCGCCCTTCTTCAGTGGAAGGTGAGAACTGGGCGCATGACAGGATAGGAGGGATAAATCTGAGTGGAAAGTAGCTCCCGAGTGCTGGGAGACTAAGGACTAGGTGCTGGAGGTACCATACCGATGACTGGGCAGCATGCGGGTGCATGCATGCAAAATGCATGAAAAGTACAAAAGTGAATGATGAGATATCCTAACACCCCCCCTCAAGCTATACTATGATGTAAAAAATAAATGCAGGGCCCTGGTTACTGAGACCAAAGGTCCCCCCAATACAATAATCCAAAAAATGCTGAAATAAGCTAAGTGAGGAAAGAGGGTAAACCTAGTGGGAAGAAAGCCCCCCCTCAAGCTAAACATAAAAATGGATCTAATCTGTCCCCACCATGATGGAACTCACCCCCAATAGTGAACGGAGGTAAGAGAACTTCTTCTCAGTGAAGCTCTTGGTGAAGATGTCTGCAATTTGCTCATCGGTAGGGCAATATTGCAGAATGATGGTGCGGTCATGCACCAACTCTCGAATGTAGTTCATATGAATCTCAATGTGTTTGGTCCTCTTCCACTGAACTAGATCAGGGGAGATCTTAATAGCACTTTTATTGTTACAAAATAGGACAGTCGAAGTAGTGCTACCAAAATCAAACTCGGAAAGAATACCCTGCAACCAAACTACCTGAATGCAGGCATTGACTACCCCTCGATACTCTGCCGCTGCTGAAGAAAGTGCAATGGCTGCATGCTTTTTTCTTTACCAACAAATAGGCCCATGTCCAATCATGAAAACATATCCGGAAGTGGACTTCCGATCTATTCTATCACCTGCCCAATCTGAATCAATAAAACCAATGAAATCTAGCTCAGAATCTGTAGCATAATGTATGCCAAAATGTTTCATACCTTGCACATACTGCAAGATCCGCTTGGCTGCCCGCCAATGAAGCTCATGGGGTTGTTGCATATACCTTGATATAGCACTCACGATATAAGATATATCAAGCCTTGAGTGTTTCAAGTAGAGCAGTGAACCAATCAACTGTCGATACATAGTGCAATCTGCAAGCGGTGTAGTATTTCCCTCTTCAAGACTGATTCCTGAGAGGAATGGAAATGGAGCAGCCTTACATTCTGCCATATTAAACTTTAATAGCAGGTCTTTAGCATACTTTTTCTGAGATAATGTGATCCCATCAAAGTTTTGAGCTATCTCCAAGCCCAAAAATTGCTTAAGCAAGCCCAAATCACTCATATCAAAAGCTAGATTTAAGGCGGTTTTCAGCTTGTTAATTGTAAGGGTCATATAAAACCACAATCAACAAATTACCTTTAACTTGTTGTAGGTACACATTAGGATCATATTTGCATCTTTTGAAATTCTGAGAAAGAAGGAAGGAGTCCATCTTTGCGTACCAAGCTCTTGGGGCCTGTTTCAATCCATACAAAGATTTCTTCAATCTGCAAACTAATGATGGATCTGATATGTATCTGTTATCACATATATAGTAGCCGGGCTACCATACATTATTTTTCAGATTCCAGAGCACATTTCAGCCAGTTCCTTTACTTTGAGATGATGAGATGAGCAGCTATCTTTGGATCACTATCAGATTGTGGATAGCAGTTGTATTCCCCATGCCATGACTGAGTCTCGGGACACTCAGAGAGATGACCGATGTAGCCATTATACCATTGGTACAGAGCAGTCAGTAGTGCCCAGAGTTACAGCAGCAGTTTCGGAGGACAGATGATGGTACAGGTTGATGAGCATTCAGGTATATGACTCAGCAGGTATATCATGGTGTTATGGTTAGATTGCTTTTATACTTATTCTTATAGCATGTCTTAGCACTCAGTGTCATGATCTGGCGATCATATAGATATTTGGACCTGGTTGATCTATTATACATATTATATTGTCCCTACCCAGACTTAGAAGTTCACTATTCATACTCATTGGTATGTACCCTCCTTAGGGAGAATAGAGGTGATCATTCCACCATATCTTGGCTTGCTAGTGTTGGTTCCATTATTCATTGTCTTCATCCATCCATGGCCTACCTTCTAGTTTATCACCCTGACTTACTACTTGACTAGTGACATGGAGGACTTTTCCCCACTGTAGCCTCTGTATTGGATGAGCTTCCCTGTTTATTGTGTCTCGGCTCTGAGTTGGTGACAAAACTTACCTATGGTGAGTTGGAGTTCCTTGGAATTCCCCCTAGTCACTTAAGTTGTGTTGGCTAAACCATGAAACTTTTAGTGCTGCCATGAATACAAAATCTGCAAAAATGAAATGCTATATCTTGTATGAAAAGCCCATTCATGCAATGTGTTTTTAAACACACATGAATGAAAGGCGTGCCAAATGAAAATGGCCATAAAAATAAAATGTTATATCTTGTGGAAAATAAATACCTAGGTAAACAAGCTGTCCATGACACACCTAGAAGTGCTCAGGTAAACAAGTGCCTTAAAAACACACCTGCAGCAGAAAGCCTAAAAGAAAAATGTAAATCTATGCAATGTGTTTGTAAACACACATAGATCAAGGCTATGGAAACTTCAGGCCCAAAAAGCAATGAAACTTAAAAGCTACATCTAAACAATTGCTGGCCTTATTTGTATTATGGATTGTGCGCATCTGTGAAGGAGAATAAACCCTCTTTAAACAACTCATCCATTTGTGAGACACCGCCATTCCCTGTGTTATTGCTCATTCAGTATATACTATGGTGTATTCCCTTTCCCTTGCCAAAGTGTCACAAAGTCAAGACAGTTAAGTCATCCCTTAGCCTAGCCAGTTAATTTAAGCCTTCACCCTTCACTAGCAAATTGATCACAACTATGAAGTGAGTATGATCCTGAAAGTCTAGTCTGAGTAATAATAATAATTAACGACACTATATATTTGGATTTAGATCGCCAGTCATGATTATTCTGTGTTATAATTGCTATTTGAATAAGTTGTAGAGCATATATTAACCTTGACACTTTGCAGCAGCTATTAATGATGATCTGAGTTATATTTGGTCTTGGTTAGACCTAGTTTGACCATGGAGGACCATGGGACATGAGATGTTGGACCTTATGATGATATGGATAGATGATATATGGTCTATGTATACATACATGATGACTCTATGCAGCAGCTACAGGGTTATGATGATGATTCTGGGGTTGCAGCAGTGTTTGTATATGTACAGCGCATTATTATTGGCCTTGATCCGGTATATTGGATATTTATTTTGATCATGCAGAGATTCATATGGTGTATGAGTACACATCTTGGATGGATTTGGACCTTCTGAGTCCAATGGGACAGTTTGTTTTCAGTTCCGGGCACTTACAGTGATGATTTAGCCTCAGTATGCTGTCCTAGTGCAATTTTGGTCTGTCGGAGGCCCTGTCGGAGCAGATGTGATTTTTATCCGGTTGACCTAGGGCGCTGATGATGGAGGGGGTGGTCCAGCCACTTGTTTTTACCATATTACCCCCCTCCCGAACACACTGGTGCCCTCACCTTGACAGCGCAGGCACTCCAGGAGGCTGTTTGGGGCAGTTTCACGCTTCCCGAGGCATTTCAGGATTGGTAGAAATGGCTATTGAGGAAATCGATTTGGGCTACTGAGGCAAATTTATGGCATGGGATGATCAGTGCTGATAGATCGGGACCTTCCACACCTTCTCCAGCAGTTTCAGCTTCATCGGGGCCCGCATCTATCACTTATGGCACTTTCTGTGGATTTTTGAGGTCTTTTGAGGACCACGATTTCACTATGGAGGCACGATTTGGTACATTCATGAGTATTTTTTGGTTATTGTGCTATGGGGATTGACCAAGGAGGGATAAAATTACCCCTTGGACCCACCATAAGCCTCTTATGATATTTTGTCATCATGATTTGGTGGGATTCCCCTCTTGTAGGGCGATTTTGTCCACTTACATTATATTTTATTAGTGATCCATGTATTTTATTGTTGAGCTCATCTCAACCATTGATTAGATCTTATGATCTTTTAATCTTAGCCACTCATGTAAAAAGTGGTTATGATTGTACTCTCTCCCCATCCTATTTAAGGATGGAGCCTCTCATTGTAAAATTCATCTAGAGATTTTTGGCTCTTGGCTCTTGGAATAAAATTTCTATCTTTTGGAGTACATGCTTGGATTGGAGTGAATGTTGGTTGCTTCGATTGTAAATGCTATTGTCCATTGCACTGGAGGATCTATTGTAGCTATCTTGCATATTTGCCATATTTTATTTGCAGGTTAAGAGGGCGATTTTGACAAGTGCGAATTGGTGGGGAGGCTTGCCCTTCAAGCTTGGAAGAAGTCGTTTTGGGTTTGACAGGGAGTAGTTTTGCCTTTGTGTCAACTATTCTATGTTTCTCTCTCTCTTGCTTGTATCTACCTTCAATTTGTTAAACTGATTGATGCTTTGCTCCTTGGCTTGACAGGTTAGAAGGAATCACATGTGGCTTGGAAAAATCGATTTGGCAAGAGGGCTTCAACAATTCTCCATTTGATCTTTGGCAAAGTAATCCTCGTCTCAACTAGCATTCATCTCTTCATCCAGGTATGTTCCAAGAGGTATGATCTTCTCTTCCTTGAATCTTCCATAATTTCTAGATCATAAAAACCCTAATCAAATTAAAACCCTTATTTTTGGTATTTTTCAGATCTACTTAGATCTAGCCTTGCAATTGAAAAGATATCAAAAACCCACCTCTATAGGATCCACCCCTAGTTGGATCTATAGTTTGGTGGTGATTGGCTAAAAATTGACACACTTTTCAATGCAAAAAGCCTTCTTGAGCCTAAATCGATTTTCCTAAGAGAAGCTTGTTGGGTTAGATCTAGCACATGGGTAGGTGAGATTCCACTTGATTTGAAATCTAGACACTTGATAACCTATACCCACGTCTTTACTTTGGTGAAAACTACCTTGTGGACATCTCTCCATGTTTTAAGGGGTTGAAACCCCCTTTTGATTCTCTTGGTATCTTAAAACTTAGATCTACTAAGATCTAGCCATTGGGTTCATTTGAAATTTTGAAGATACATAGATCGGGGTACAAGCCACTTGGATCTACAGTTTGGTGGCCATTGGACTTGATTTGGTCCACCAAACCCATCTTTTGCCCTTCCTTGAGCAAGTCGCACCCCCTTGAAGTTTTGAGTTGGTCCACTTCTAGGAAGTGGGTGTTTGAGATTTTCATGGATTTGGAATGCCCATGCCTTGAAACCTAGGTCTACTCTGTCTGTTTGTCAAGATCCGCCTTGGGGATTGCATTCCTTGTTTTAAGGGATTGTGGTCCACTTTTGGTCATCACTTAAAAACCTAGATCTAGTAAGATCTAACCATTGGATCTCATTCAACCCACTTGACTTGGCTTCTAGGTGTCCCGATCTACACTTTGACATACTTCTTGACCCCATTAGCCCATCCAACAAGGCACTAGTCCTTCTCCAAGCAAGTCGCACTCCTTGGGATTTGTGTCAAACCCTAGATCTAGCACATGGGTACTCCTAAAACCAACTCCAACTTATAGATCTAGCCTATACCTAACCTATAGTACCAACATCACACTTAACTTCACCTTGTGGGCCCATCTAGAACCATTTCACACTTCCCAAGAAAACAAGACCCACTTGTGCAAACACATGGTACTATACCTAGTAATCATACCCCATCATGTGACCTAAACCATACATAGGTTGAAACACTAACTATCCATCACACCACCTTCAACCATTCCTTAACTCTTAGGTCCACTTAGCCTTGCATTGGTTTCCGTAACTCATCATTTACCTACCCTTAGAAACCTTTGTTTGAGTCCAATCAACTGTGATTGGGGTATAGGGTCTCCCCCTTGGTCTAAGTACACTCTGACCTAAAGCGAAGAGTGCCTCGGTTGACGTGACTCCCACATTGCATTGGGAACCGTGGCATCTCTTGGGTCACCTCTTTAGTTGCCTGTCTCCTCTACCGTCCCGGATGGGATACCTCTAGGGGCAACTACAAGTTGTGTGATAACATTTTTGGCGCCGTTGCCGGGAAGGTAGAGGCCTACCTTGGTTCAACACACCTTTGTGTCTCATTCTCTCCCTGCATCTCAAACGACATACATCTTGGTAGAAGAGTTTTAAAGTCTACCTGGCGACTCCACATAAGCGACTCCACTGGTGATCGATCCTATCATTATCTAGAGCCCATGGGGTGCATCTTTTTGTATTTAGGTTCTTGATTTAATAATAAAAAATAAAAAAATTAAATAAATTTTTTTTTTTTTTTAAAAAATAATTTTTTTGCCATCCATGGCTGCTTCTGAGCGGCCTAGGACTTTTGGTCGTTTGAAAGTTTTTGACTTCTCAAAAATTGTTGGGTATCCTCATCACATCCCTCATCAAGCCCGTGAAAGGTTGTCTAAATTTGATGGAAGTCATGAAGTATCTGCTAAAAGACACCTTGAACTTTTTAGGGAAATTATTAAAGATTTATCCATAACCCATGAGGATGTGTGTATGAAACTATTGGCTTCGTCCTTCAAAGGAAGAGCTGAGATCTGGTTCTTAAATTTGGAGTCCAATAGCATTTCCAGGTATGACATGTTTGAGCGAAGTTTCTTAGAAAGATGGGGAAGTGAATCCGATGATATATATTTTTCAAATCAAAACCTTCCCCTTTTTGATCCTATTGTTGAATCTGTTAATAATCAAACATCAAGTGAATTGTCAACATCCAAAGATGACCCCTCCTGCTCAATTTCTTTTGAGGATAAGTCTTCCACTTTTGAGTCGATTGAAAGTCAAATCCATAATCATTGTATAAATCATAAGTTTTCAAATTTCTTTTTAAGTAGCCCTAGTCTTGATCCTGAGGAAATTTCTGAGGATGAGCCTTTAGTCAGTCAGTCTATTGAAGTTCCTCCCTCAGAAAAACTCATCAATCATTCCATATTTAATGATCATTCAATTCCTTATCACCGTATTGAAGAAGAAGAAAGTAAAAGCATAGACCAAGATCCTTTAGTGGTGATCTCTCGTGATCATTGTGCAAATAATCAGGATATTTTAAATAAGCTTGTTAATTTCCCCCCTGATAAATTAAATGAAAATGATCACCTATCCTCTTATAATTTTAATGATGAATCAATAGAAGGTCAATCTCAAGATGAGGATGAATTAGTGAATCACACTAGATGCTCTAATCTGTGTTCCACTTCTTATAATGAGTCTTTATTTTTTTTCATCTCTAATCAAGACAACTTAGAGTTAGGCAGCTATGGTCAATCTTGTCCTCAGATTGTAAATATTAAACTTGATCAAAAGATTAAAATCATTCCTACAGTAAAGAGTGCTTTCTTTTGTCAAAATCCAAAGTCAAGCTTATTTATTCATTTGGGAGAATTTTCATATTTGCAATCCACCCTCCCTTCCCAACTCTTTCAATCATCTTTGGGTTGGTGCTCTAGTCATTTTTTGGCCTTGGAATTTTTCAATAGGAAGTATATGTATGATTACATGTTTGGAGAAAAAGCACTTCATCTCCCTTTTCAGTCACCTTGGAACAATAATGCTTGTTGTCAAATTATCAATCATTCTTGGTGGCTAGAAAAGGTGTTTAAAGATCAATTTCATCTTTTCTCCATTTTTGAGCATCAAGTGGGCCTAGTTTTGATTTTTCGTCTTTTAAGCTTTGATTTGTCCCCACTTGGTTTTTATTTGATCATCAGTCCCAAAGGGAAACGAATTAAATATGCAAGTGAAGTGAATGAGGAAAGTAGTTTATTAAATCATATGCCTTATATTTTTCCTCCATCCATTTTAAACAATAACTTGCATAAATTTTATGATCCTATCAGTTTTTGGATGGAGGATGGCTTCACTAGTCAGTCGTCTCCTCTGCATTATTTCATGTTGCACCATTCAAATCCTTCTTCAATTTCTGAACAAGTCAAGAAGATTGTGCTCTCAATTTCAATAATTTTTTATCCAATTTTGACTTGTTTCATCAACAAAAATCAAAGAAGAATCATTAATTTATTTGATGAATGGTTGCACTGGATTTATGATTTTACCTAACATTTGTGCTCACTGGTTAGAGTAGGGTAGGTAGGTATTGAATAAGCTCACTTGAGCAGTAGGATTTGTGTGATTTTTCTTTTTCTGTGTGCTGAGTATTGTCCCTTTTTCTTTTCTGCTTTGAGTGTCTGCTTGTTTTTCTTCTTTATTGAGTTGAGCCTTGCTCCTTCCTAAGCTTGTCTCTTCTCCTGCATGCACTTAAGAAATTGTAGTTAGCATTTCTATTGTTGGCTGCCTGTGCAAGTTGAGATTGCTTGATTAAAGAAGTTACTCTTTTCCTCCTGCACAGTAAATAAAATGATAAATGAATAATATATGCCATGTTAGTTATATTTATATTTTGGTGCATTTCAGTTTATGTTTTAGATTAGATTTCAGTTCACTTTTATTTTATATTTGTCCCATACATGCTCCATGATGGTATTCTAGTGTTTGTGAGAGCAGGACCAGGTGCAAGATAAAAGCTGAAAGCAAGGATGGTGCAGTGCTGGATTGAAGATTGATGCAGAGCAGTTCGAGACCAGATATTCTGAGGTTCTCAAGCGCTCTCTCCCTTACAGCACTTGTCCCAGCTGGAGCCAGATGTTATCACATATATAGTAGCCGGGCTACCATACATTATTTTTCAGATTCCAGAGCACATTTCAGCCAGTTCCTTTACTTTGAGATGATGAGATGAGCAGCTATCTTTGGATCACTATCAGATTGTGGATAGCAGTTGTATTCCCCATGCCATGACTGAGTCTCAGGACACTCAGAGAGATGACCGATGTAGCCATTATACCATTGGTACAGAGCAGTCAGTAGTGCCCAGAGTTACAGCAGCATTTTCGGAGGACAGATGATGGTACAGGTTGATGAGCATTCAGGTATATGACTCAGCAGGTATATCATGGTGTTATGGTTAGATTGCTTTTATACTTATTCTTATAGCATGTCTTAGCACTCAGTGTCATGATCTGGCGATCATATAGATATTTGGACCTGGTTGATCTATTATACATATTATATTGTCCCTACCCAGACTTAGAAGTTCACTATTCATACTCATTGGTATGTACCCTCCTTAGGGAGAATAGAGGTGATCATTCCACCATATCTTGGCTTGCTAGTGTTGGTTCCATTATTCATTGTCTTCATCCATCCATGGCCTACCTTCTAGTTTATCACCCTGACTTACTACTTGACTAGTGACATGGAGGACTTTTCCCCACTGTAGCCTCTGTATTGGATGAGCTTCCCTGTTTATTGTGTCTCGGCTCTGAGTTGGTGACAAAACTTACCTATGGTGAGTTGGAGTTCCTTGGAATTCCCCCTAGTCACTTAAGTTGTGTTGGCTAAACCATGAAACTTTTAGTGTTGCCATGAATACAAAATCTGCAAAAATGAAATGCTATATCTTGTATGAAAAGCCCATTCATGCAATGTGTTTTTAAACACACATGAATGAAAGGCGTGCCAAATGAAAATGGCCATAAAAATAAAATGTTATATCTTGTGGAAAATAAATACCTAGGTAAACAAGCTGTCCATGACACACCTAGAAGTGCTCAGGTAAACAAGTGCCTTAAAAACACACCTGCAGCAGAAAGCCTAAAAGAAAAATGTAAATCTATGCAATGTGTTTGTAAACACACATAGATCAAGGCTATGGAAACTTCAGGCCCAAAAAGCAATGAAACTTAAAAGCTACATCTAAACAATTGCTGGCCTTATTTGTATTATGGATTGTGCGCATCTGTGAAGGAGAATAAACCCTCTTTAAACAACTCATCCATTTGTGAGACACCGCCATTCCCTGTGTTATTGCTCATTCAGTATATACTATGGTGTATTCCCTTTCCCTTGCCAAAGTGTCACAAAGTCAAGACAGTTAAGTCATCCCTTAGCCTAGCCAGTTAATTTAAGCCTTCACCCTTCACTAGCAAATTGATCACAACTATGAAGTGAGTATGATCCTGAAAGTCTAGTCTGAGTAATAATAATAATTAACGACACTATATATTTGGATTTAGATCGCCAGTCATGATTATTCTGTGTTATAATTGTTATTTGAATAAGTTGTAGAGCATATATTAACCTTGACACTTTGCAGCAGCTATTAATGATGATCTGAGTTATATTTGGTCTTGGTTAGACCTAGTTTGACCATGGAGGACCATGGGACATGAGATGTTGGACCTTATGATGATATGGATAGATGATATATGGTCTATGTATACATACATGATGACTCTATGCAGCAGCTACAGGGTTATGATGATGATTCTGGGGTTGCAGCAGTGTTTGTATATGTACAGCGCATTATTATTGGCCTTGATCCGGTATATTGGATATTTATTTTGATCATGCAGAGATTCATATGGTGTATGAGTACACATCTTGGATGGATTTGGACCTTCTGAGTCCAATGGGACAGTTTGTTTTCAGTTCCGGGCACTTACAGTGATGATTTAGCCTCAGTATGCTGTCCTAGTGCAATTTTGGTCTGTCGGAGGCCCTGTCGGAGCAGAAGTGATTTTTATCCGGTTGACCTAGGGCGCTGATGATGGAGGGGGTGGTCCAGCCACTTGTTTTTACCATATTACCCCCCTCCCGGACACACTGGTTCCCTCACCTTGACAGCGCAGGCACTCCAGGAGGCTGTTTGGGGCAGTTTCACGCTTCCCGAGGCATTTCAGGATTGGTAGAAATGGCTATTGAGGAAATCGATTTGGGCTACTGAGGCAAAGTTATGGCATGGGATGATCAGTGCTGATAGATCGGGACCTTCCACACCTTCTCCAGCAGTTTCAGCTTCATCGGGGCCCGCATCTATCACTTATGGCACTTTCTGTGGATTTTTGAGGTCTTTTGAGGACCACGATTTCACTATGGAGGCACGATTTGGTACATTCATGAGTATTTTTTGGTTATTGTGCTATGGGGATTGACCAAGGAGGGATAAAATTACCCCTTGGACCCACCATAAGCCTCTTATGATATTTTGTCATCATGATTTGGTGGGATTCCCCTCTTGTAGGGCGATTTTGTCCACTTACATTATATTTTATTAGTGATCCATGTATTTTATTGTTGAGCTCATCTCAACCATTGATTAGATCTTATGATCTTTTAATCTTAGCCACTCATGTAAAAAGTGGTTATGATTGTACTCTCTCCCCATCCTATTTAAGGATGGAGCCTCTCATTGTAAAATTCATGTAGAGATTTTTGGCTCTTGGCTCTTGGAATAAAATTTCTATCTTTTGGAGTACATGCTTGGATTGGAGTGAATGTTGGTTGCTTCGATTGTAAATGCTATTGTCCATTGCACTGGAGGATCTATTGTAGCTATCTTGCATATTTGCCATATTTTATTTGCAGGTTAAGAGGGCGATTTTGACAAGTGCGAATTGGTGGGGAGGCTTGCCCTTCAAGCTTGGAAGAAGTCGTTTTGGGTTTGACAGGGAGTAGTTTTGCCTTTGTGTCAACTATTCTATGTTTCTCTCTCTCTTGCTTGTATCTACCTTCAATTTGTTAAACTGATTGATGCTTTACTCCTTGGCTTGACAGGTTAGAAGGAATCACATGTGGCTTGGAAAAATCGATTTGGCAAGAGGGCTTCAACAATTCTCCATTTGATCTTTGGCAAAGTAATCCTCGTCTCAACTAGCATTCATCTCTTCATCCAGGTATGTTCCAAGAGGTATGATCTTCTCTTCCTTGAATCTTCCATAATTTCTAGATCATAAAAACCCTAATCAAATTAAAACCCTTATTTTTGGTATTTTTCAGATCTACTTAGATCTAGCCTTGCAATTGAAAAGATATCAAAAACCCACCTCTATAGGATCCACCCCTAGTTGGATCTATAGTTTGGTGGTGATTGGCTAAAAATTGACACACTTTTCAATGCAAAAAGCCTTCTTGAGCCTAAATCGATTTTCCTAAGAGAAGCTTGTTGGGTTAGATCTAGCACATGGGTAGGTGAGATTCCACTTGATTTGAAATCTAGACACTTGATAACCTATACCCACGTCTTTACTTTGGTGAAAACTACCTTGTGGACATCTCTCCATGTTTTAAGGGGTTGAAACCCCCTTTTGATTCTCTTGGTATCTTAAAACTTAGATCTACTAAGATCTAGCCATTGGGTTCATTTGAAATTTTGAAGATACATAGATCGGGGTACAAGCCACTTGGATCTACAGTTTGGTGGCCATTGGACTTGATTTGGTCCACCAAACCCATCTTTTGCCCTTCCTTGAGCAAGTCGCACCCCCTTGAAGTTTTGAGTTGGTCCACTTCTAGGAAGTGGGTGTTTGAGATTTTCATGGATTTGGAATGCCCATGCCTTGAAACCTAGGTCTACTCTGTCTGTTTGTCAAGATCCGCCTTGGGGATTGCATTCCTTGTTTTAAGGGATTGTGGTCCACTTTTGGTCATCACTTAAAAACCTAGATCTAGTAAGATCTAACCATTGGATCTCATTCAACCCACTTGACTTGGCTTCTAGGTGTCCCGATCTACACTTTGACATACTTCTTGACCCCATTAGCCCATCCAACAAGGCACTAGTCCTTCTCCAAGCAAGTCGCACTCCTTGGGATTTGTGTCAAACCCTAGATCTAGCACATGGGTACTCCTAAAACCAACTCCAACTTATAGATCTAGCCTATACCTAACCTATAGTACCAACATCACACTTAACTTCACCTTGTGGGCCCATCTAGAACCATTTCACACTTCCCAAGAAAACAAGACCCACTTGTGCAAACACATGGTACTATACCTAGTAATCATACCCCATCATGTGACCTAAACCATACATAGGTTGAAACACTAACTATCCATCACACCACCTTCAACCATTCCTTAACTCTTAGGTCCACTTAGCCTTGCATTGGTTTCCGTAACTCATCATTTACCTACCCTTAGAAACCTTTGTTTGAGTCCAATCAACTGTGATTGGGGTATAGGGTCTCCCCCTTGGTCTAAGTACACTCTGACCTAAAGCGAAGAGTGCCTCGGTTGACGTGACTCCCACATTGCATTGGAAACCGTGGCATCTCTTGGGTCACCTCTTTAGTTGCCTGTCTCCTCTACCGTCCCGGATGGGATACCTCTAGGGGCAACTACAAGTTGTGTGATAACATTTTTGGCGCCGTTGCCGGGAAGGTAGAGGCCTACCTTGGTTCAACACACCTTTGTGTCTCATTCTCTCCCTGCATCTCAAACGACATACATCTTGGTAGAAGAGTTTTAAAGTCTACCTGGCGACTCCACATAAGCGACTCCACTGGTGATCGATCCTATCATTATCTAGAGCCCATGGGGTGCATCTTTTTGTATTTAGGTTCTTGATTTAATAATAAAAAATAAAAAAATTAAATAAATTTTTTTTTTTTTTTTTTAAAATAATTTTTTTGCCATCCATGGCTGCTTCTGAGCGGCCTAGGACTTTTGGTCGTTTGAAAGTTTTTGACTTCTCAAAAATTGTTGGGTATCCTCATCACATCCCTCATCAAGCCCGTGAAAGGTTGTCTAAATTTGATGGAAGTCATGAAGTATCTGCTAAAAGACACCTTGAACTTTTTAGGGAAATTATTAAAGATTTATCCATAACCCATGAGGATGTGTGTATGAAACTATTGGCTTCGTCCTTCAAAGGAAGAGCTGAGATCTGGTTCTTAAATTTGGAGTCCAATAGCATTTCCAGGTATGACATGTTTGAGCGAAGTTTCTTAGAAAGATGGGGAAGTGAATCCGATGATATATATTTTTCAAATCAAAACCTTCCCCTTTTTGATCCTATTGTTGAATCTGTTAATAATCAAACATCAAGTGAATTGTCAACATCCAAAGATGACCCCTCCTGCTCAATTTCTTTTGAGGATAAGTCTTCCACTTTTGAGTCGATTGAAAGTCAAATCCATAATCATTGTATAAATCATAAGTTTTCAAATTTCTTTTTAAGTAGCCCTAGTCTTGATCCTGAGGAAATTTCTGAGGATGAGCCTTTAGTCAGTCAGTCTATTGAAGTTCCTCCCTCAGAAAAACTCATCAATCATTCCATATTTAATGATCATTCAATTCCTTATCACCGTATTGAAGAAGAAGAAAGTAAAAGCATAGACCAAGATCCTTTAGTGGTGATCTCTCGTGATCATTGTGCAAATAATCAGGATATTTTAAATAAGCTTGTTAATTTCCCCCCTGATAAATTAAATGAAAATGATCACCTATCCTCTTATAATTTTAATGATGAATCAATAGAAGGTCAATCTCAAGATGAGGATGAATTAGTGAATCACACTAGATGCTCTAATCTGTGTTCCACTTCTTATAATGAGTCTTTATTTTTTTTCATCTCTAATCAAGACAACTTAGAGTTAGGCAGCTATGGTCAATCTTGTCCTCAGATTGTAAATATTAAACTTGATCAAAAGATTAAAATCATTCCTACAGTAAAGAGTGCTTTCTTTTGTCAAAATCCAAAGTCAAGCTTATTTATTCATTTGGGAGAATTTTCATATTTGCAATCCACCCTCCCTTCCCAACTCTTTCAATCATCTTTGGGTTGGTGCTCTAGTCATTTTTTGGCCTTGGAATTTTTCAATAGGAAGTATATGTATGATTACATGTTTGGAGAAAAAGCACTTCATCTCCCTTTTCAGTCACCTTGGAACAATAATGCTTGTTGTCAAATTATCAATCATTCTTGGTGGCTAGAAAAGGTGTTTAAAGATCAATTTCATCTTTTCTCCATTTTTGAGCATCAAGTGGGCCTAGTTTTGATTTTTCGTCTTTTAAGCTTTGATTTGTCCCCACTTGGTTTTTATTTGATCATCAGTCCCAAAGGGAAACGAATTAAATATGCAAGTGAAGTGAATGAGGAAAGTAGTTTATTAAATCATATGCCTTATATTTTTCCTCCATCCATTTTAAACAATAACTTGCATAAATTTTATGATCCTATCAGTTTTTGGATGGAGGATGGCTTCACTAGTCAGTCGTCTCCTCTGCATTATTTCATGTTGCACCATTCAAATCCTTCTTCAATTTCTGAACAAGTCAAGAAGATTGTGCTCTCAATTTCAATAATTTTTTATCCAATTTTGACTTGTTTCATCAACAAAAATCAAAGAAGAATCATTAATTTATTTGATGAATGGTTGCACTGGATTTATGATTTTACCTAACATTTGTGCTCACTGGTTAGAGTAGGGTAGGTAGGTATTGAATAAGCTCACTTGAGCAGTAGGATTTGTGTGATTTTTCTTTTTCTGTGTGCTGAGTATTGTCCCTTTTTCTTTTCTGCTTTGAGTGTCTGCTTGTTTTTCTTCTTTATTGAGTTGAGCCTTGCTCCTTCCTAAGCTTGTCTCTTCTCCTGCATGCACTTAAGAAATTGTAGTTAGCATTTCTATTGTTGGCTGCCTGTGCAAGTTGAGATTGCTTGATTAAAGAAGTTACTCTTTTCCTCCTGCACAGTAAATAAAATGATAAATGAATAATATATGCCATGTTAGTTATATTTATATTTTGGTGCATTTCAGTTTATGTTTTAGATTAGATTTCAGTTCACTTTTATTTTATATTTGTCCCATACATGCTCCATGATGGTATTCTAGTGTTTGTGAGAGCAGGACCAGGTGCAAGATAAAAGCTGAAAGCAAGGATGGTGCAGTGCTGGATTGAAGATTGATGCAGAGCAGTTCGAGACCAGATATTCTGAGGTTCTCAAGCGCTCTCTCCCTTACAGCACTTGTCCCAGCTGGAGCCAGATGTTATCACATATATAGTAGCCGGGCTACCATACATTATTTTTCAGATTCCAGAGCACATTTCAGCCAGTTCCTTTACTTTGAGATGATGAGATGAGCAGCTATCTTTGGATCACTATCAGATTGTGAATAGCAGTTGTATTCCCCATGCCATGACTGAGTCTCAGGACACTCAGAGAGATGACCGATGTAGCCATTATACCATTGGTACAGAGCAGTCAGTAGTGCCCAGAGTTACAGCAGCATTTTCGGAGGACAGATGATGGTACAGGTTGATGAGCATTCAGGTATATGACTCAGCAGGTATATCATGGTGTTATGGTTAGATTGCTTTTATACTTATTCTTATAGCATGTCTTAGCACTCAGTGTCATGATCTGGCGATCATATAGATATTTGGACCTGGTTGATCTATTATACATATTATATTGTCCCTACCCAGACTTAGAAGTTCACTATTCATACTCATTGGTATGTACCCTCCTTAGGGAGAATAGAGGTGATCATTCCACCATATCTTGGCTTGCTAGTGTTGGTTCCATTATTCATTGTCTTCATCCATCCATGGCCTACCTTCTAGTTTATCACCCTGACTTACTACTTGACTAGTGACCTGGAGGACTTTTCCCCACTGTAGCCTCTGTATTGGATGAGCTTCCCTGTTTATTGTGTCTCGGCTCTGAGTTGGTGACAAAACTTACCTATGGTGAGTTGGAGTTCCTTGGAATTCCCCCTAGTCACTTAAGTTGTGTTGGCTAAACCATGAAACTTTTAGTGTTGCCATGAATACAAAATCTGCAAAAATGAAATGCTATATCTTGTATGAAAAGCCCATTCATGCAATGTGTTTTTAAACACACATGAATGAAAGGCGTGCCAAATGAAAATGGCCATAAAAATAAAATGTTATATCTTGTGGAAAATAAATACCTAGGTAAACAAGCTGTCCATGACACACCTAGAAGTGCTCAGGTAAACAAGTGCCTTAAAAACACACCTGCAGCAGAAAGCCTAAAAGAAAAATGTAAATCTATGCAATGTGTTTGTAAACACACATAGATCAAGGCTATGGAAACTTCAGGCCCAAAAAGAAATGAAACTTAAAAGCTACATCTAAACAATTGCTGGCCTTATTTGTATTATGGATTGTGCGCATCTGTGAAGGAGAATAAACCCTCTTTAAACAACTCATCCATTTGTGAGACACCGCCATTCCCTGTGTTATTGCTCATTCAGTATATACTATGGTGTATTCCCTTTCCCTTGCCAAAGTGTCACAAAGTCAAGACAGTTAAGTCATCCCTTAGCCTAGCCAGTTAATTTAAGCCTTCACCCTTCACTAGCAAATTGATCACAACTATGAAGTGAGTATGATCCTGAAAGTCTAGTCTGAGTAATAATAATAATTAACGACACTATATATTTGGATTTAGATCGCCAGTCATGATTATTCTGTGTTATAATTGTTATTTGAATAAGTTGTAGAGCATATATTAACCTTGACACTTTGCAGCAGCTATTAATGATGATCTGAGTTATATTTGGTCTTGGTTAGACCTAGTTTGACCATGGAGGACCATGGGACATGAGATGTTGGACCTTATGATGATATGGATAGATGATATATGGTCTATGTATACATACATGATGACTCTATGCAGCAGCTACAGGGTTATGATGATGATTCTGGGGTTGCAGCAGTGTTTGTATATGTACAGCGCATTATTATTGGCCTTGATCCGGTATATTGGATATTTATTTTGATCATGCAGAGATTCATATGGTGTATGAGTACACATCTTGGATGGATTTGGACCTTCTGAGTCCAATGGGACAGTTTGTTTTCAGTTCCGGGCACTTACAGTGATGATTTAGCCTCAGTATGCTGTCCTAGTGCAATTTTGGTCTGTCGGAGGCCCTGTCGGAGCAGAAGTGATTTTTATCCGGTTGACCTAGGGCGCTGATGATGGAGGGGGTGGTCCAGCCACTTGTTTTTACCATATTACCCCCCTCCCGGACACACTGGTGCCCTCACCTTGACAGCGCAGGCACTCCAGGAGGCTGTTTGGGGCAGTTTCACGCTTCCCGAGGCATTTCAGGATTGGTAGAAATGGCTATTGAGGAAATCGATTTGGGATACTGAGGCAAAGTTATGGCATGGGATGATCAGTGCTGATAGATCGGGACCTTCCACACCTTCTCCAGCAGTTTCAGCTTCATCGGGGCCCGCATCTATCACTTATGGCACTTTCTGTGGATTTTTGAGGTCTTTTGAGGACCACGATTTCACTATGGAGGCACGATTTGGTACATTCATGAGTATTTTTTGGTTATTGTGCTATGGGGATTGACCAAGGAGGGATAAAATTACCCCTTGGACCCACCATAAGCCTCTTATGATATTTTGTCATCATGATTTGGTGGGATTCCCCTCTTGTAGGGCGATTTTGTCCACTTACATTATATTTTATTAGTGATCCATGTATTTTATTGTTGAGCTCATCTCAACCATTGATTAGATCTTATGATCTTTTAATCTTAGCCACTCATGTAAAAAGTGGTTATGATTGTACTCTCTCCCCATCCTATTTAAGGATGGAGCCTCTCATTGTAAAATTCATGTAGAGATTTTTGGCTCTTGGCTCTTGGAATAAAATTTCTATCTTTTGGAGTACATGCTTGGATTGGAGTGAATGTTGGTTGCTTCGATTGTAAATGCTATTGTCCATTGCACTGGAGGATCTATTGTAGCTATCTTGCATATTTGCCATATTTTATTTGCAGGTTAAGAGGGCGATTTTGACAAGTGCGAATTGGTGGGGAGGCTTGCCCTTCAAGCTTGGAAGAAGTCGTTTTGGGTTTGACAGGGAGTAGTTTTGCCTTTGTGTCAACTATTCTATGTTTCTCTCTCTCTTGCTTGTATCTACCTTCAATTTGTTAAACTGATTGATGCTTTACTCCTTGGCTTGACAGGTTAGAAGGAATCACATGTGGCTTGGAAAAATCGATTTGGCAAGAGGGCTTCAACAATTCTCCATTTGATCTTTGGCAAAGTAATCCTCGTCTCAACTAGCATTCATCTCTTCATCCAGGTATGTTCCAAGAGGTATGATCTTCTCTTCCTTGAATCTTCCATAATTTCTAGATCATAAAAACCCTAATCAAATTAAAACCCTTATTTTTGGTATTTTTCAGATCTACTTAGATCTAGCCTTGCAATTGAAAAGATATCAAAAACCCACCTCTATAGGATCCACCCCTAGTTGGATCTATAGTTTGGTGGTGATTGGCTAAAAATTGACACACTTTTCAATGCAAAAATCCTTCTTGAGCCTAAATCGATTTTCCTAAGAGAAGCTTGTTGGGTTAGATCTAGCACATGGGTAGGTGAGATCCCACTTGATTTGAAATCTAGACACTTGATAACCTATACCCACGTCTTTACTTTGGTGAAAACTACCTTGTGGACATCTCTCCATGTTTTAAGGGGTTGAAACCCCCTTTTGATTCTCTTGGTATCTTAAAACTTAGATCTACTAAGATCTAGCCATTGGGTTCATTTGAAATTTTGAAGATACATAGATCGGGGTACAAGCCACTTGGATCTACAGTTTGGTGGCCATTGGACTTGATTTGGTCCACCAAACCCATCTTTTGCCCTTCCTTGAGCAAGTCGCACCCCCTTGAAGTTTTGAGTTGGTCCACTTCTAGGAAGTGGGTGTTTGAGATTTTCGTGGATTTGGAATGCCCATGCCTTGAAACCTAGGTCTACTCTGTCTGTTTGTCAAGATCCGCCTTGGGGATTGCATTCCTTTTTTTAAGGGATTGTGGTCCACTTTTGGTCATCACTTAAAAACCTAGATCTAGTAA
This sequence comes from Larix kaempferi, assembly GCA_027924585.1. Classification (NCBI taxonomy): domain Eukaryota; kingdom Viridiplantae; phylum Streptophyta; class Pinopsida; order Pinales; family Pinaceae; genus Larix; species Larix kaempferi. The sequence continues at coordinate 9,201,524 of BSBM01000101.1, read as the reverse complement.
GATCTAACCATTGGATCTCATTCAACCCACTTGACTTGGCTTCTAGGTGTCCCGATCTACACTTTGACATACTTCTTGACCCCATTAGCCCATCCAACAAGGCACTAGTCCTTCTCCAAGCAAGTCGCACTCCTTGGGATTTGTGTCAAACCCTAGATCTAGCACATGGGTACTCCTAAAACCAACTCCAACTTATATATCTAGCCTATACCTAACCTATATTACCAACATCACACTTAACTTCACCTTGTGGGCCCATCTAGAACCATTTCACACTTCCCAAGAAAACAAGACCCACTTGTGCAAACACATGGTACTATACCTAGTAATCATACCCCATCATGTGACCTAAACCATACATAGGTTGAAACACTAACTATCCATCACACCACCTTCAACCATTCCTTAACTCTTAGGTCCACTTAGCCTTGCATTGGTTTCCGTAACTCATCATTTACCTACCCTTAGAAACCTTTGTTTGAGTCCAATCAACTGTGATTGGGGTATAGGGTCTCCCCCTTGGTCTAAGTACACTCTGACCTAAAGCGAAGAGTGCCTCGGTTGACGTGACTCCCACATTGCATTGGGAACCGTGGCATCTCTTGGGTCACCTCTTTAGTTGCCTGTCTCCTCTACCGTCCCGGATGGGATACCTCTAGGGGCAACTACAAGTTGTGTGATAACAGTATCCTTCTGGTTGTTTCATATATACCTCATCATCAAGGTCTCCATGTAGAAAATCACTCTTCACATCCATGTGGTGCACTTCCCAGTGCTTGGATGTGGAAATGGCCAAAACTAGGTGGATGGAATCCATCTTTGCAATCGGTGCAAAAGTCTCAGTGTAGTCCACACCTCGGACTTGGGAGAAACCTTTTTCCACCAACCTAGCTTTGTATTTGCAGATAGAGCCATTAGCAGCAACCTTTGTGTGGTAGATCCACTTGCATTGAACTAATTTTCTTCCAGGTGGAAGAGAAACTAGCTCCCATGTATTGTTCTTTTGAAGAGAACTGTACTCTTCATCCATGGCAGTTTGCCATCGTGGATATCGGTGGGAATGATAGTATGATTTGGGATATGAACCAATCATCAAATAAAATTTCTCAGATAATAATGGATCAGAAAAAGAAAGATCCATACCTACTCTTTGATAGTTTGCTCTTGTTCTCCTTGGATCAACAGGATTTCCAATGTTTGGAGTAGCAGATTGTAAAGTGTTTTGGGCCTACTTTGGTAACTAAAGAGGATCATTATGGTCTGATTCTGAACCTGATATTTCATGGCCATCAAATTCTGATATAATATCATAGATATCAGATCCAATTATTTCTTTATAATCACTCGAATATTCTTCTTGTGGAAGGTGCAGATCGACAATGTTTTCCTCAACTAGTTTCAGATCTAGCAGCGGTTCTTCAAACTTCACACTTCGCTCTATGAATGCCTTTTTGGATCTGATATTCATGAGTTTATATGCTTTTGATTCTTCCCCATATCCTATCAGGATACATTCAATACTTGTTAAATTTTCAGAATTTACTTCAATCTGATCTAGGATATTAACTGAGAGAACAACATGTACAGCATATCTACAGCATATCAATCATGGAGACAATAATGCAAGCACACAAGAGACACAAAGATTTACTTGGGGAAAACCATAAAGGTGAAAAACCCCAATAACTTCCTCAGAGATAGATAGAGCAATGATACAACCAACCAAGAGAGATAGCCATAACCTAGCAGCAGATCCTCCTCCTCCATAAGTGTGCCACTCCTCCTTGAGTGCATGTGTTAGAAGTGGGTGAGCAAATAGAGTGCCTCCCGCACTCTATTTATACTTGACTTGACTTGCCTTTTTACCTAACTCATGTAGGCTCAAACTTAACCACATAACATAATGCTGACTGGGCCGACCCCCAATAGGGTGGTCTAATAACCCTTTGACCCACATGGCCGACCCCCAATAGGGTGGTCTAATAACCCTTTGACCCACATGACTTATACAGGGCCGACCCCAAACAAGGTGGTCTAATAACCCATCAAGTATAAGTTACGACACTTCCGTATAGAGGAATAATAACATCTCTATAGGAATACAATATACATATATGTGAAATACATTCCGAAGTTACATATACATCAACACTCCCTCTTAACTAGGAAGGTATTTCTCAGCACAGTTCTTCTAGCACAAGTCATCTTCTCTGGATCATCGTCACTGGATAATCATCATCGAGTCATCATCATCGTCACTGCTGCTGCTATCTCAATCAATCTCTGAATCTACTCGTCATAGGAAGTTCTACAGAGCCAGTCCTTTTTCATACTGGATGTAGGCCCACCACCTGCAGGTCTTCTTCATCACTGGCCATACTGTGGAATCCTCAGGACTTATTACGTGCGTCACAAAACCTCGAAAGAGCATCCCAGGATATTACGGGTACACAACTCCGACCTGTAGGATCTCCCAGGGCGCCATTACATGTGACCCCACCACAAAACCTTGCAAGAGCATCTCAGGATGTTACGGGTACACAACTCCGACCTGAAATCTCCCAGGGCGCTATTACATGTGGTCCACCACAAAACCTCGCAAGAGCATCTCAGGATGTTACGGGTACACAACTCCGACCTGAAATCTCCCAGGGCGCTATTACATGTGGTCATGGCAAAACCTCGCAAGAGCATCCCAGGACTGATTACGGGCACACAGCCCAACCTATCGGATCTCCCAGGGCGCTATTACATGCCATAGGACAAAACCTCGCAAGAGCATTTGCCAGATATCCCAGGGTGCTATTACATGCCATAGGAAAAACCTCGAAAGACTATCTGCAGATCTCCCAGGGCACCGAATTACATGTCCTCCCAGAGCAAAACCTCGAAAGAGCATTTGCCAGATGTCCCAGGGCACCGATATTACATGCCATAGGCAAAACCTCAAAAGACCATCTGCAAATCTCCCAGGGCACCGGATTACATGCTCATCTGCACAACCTGATCCACGGCCACAGAGTATCAACCTGATACTCATCATACATCATCCTGATGTATCCATGATCATCCTGATCATCACTGCAACGTCCTGCTGCATGTCATCTGGAGCAACATCCTGAAGCTCGTCATCTATGATCATCCTGATCATCACTGCAACGTCTTGCTGCATGTCATCTGGAGCAACATCCTGAAGCTCATCATCTATGATCATCCTGATCGTCACTGCAAGATCCTGCTGCATGTCATCTAGAGCAACATCCTGAAGCTCATAATCTATGATCATCCTGATCATCAATGCAACATCCTGCTGCATGTCATCTAGAGAAACATCCTGAAGCTCATCATCTATGATCATCCTGATCATCAATGCATCTACCTGATGCATACCAAGTATCTCCCTGATACATATCATCATACATGATCCTCCTGATCATCAATATATCCACCTGATACAAATACAAATACATGATACATATCACCATACATGATCCACCTGATCATACAATGTATCCACCTGATACATATACAGATACATGGTCCAAGCATCCAACATGATGCATATACATACACATGATCCAACTGATCATATCCAGCAGAAACCAGAACATCATCCTGATGTGCATCATCCAGCGCTTACATCCACAGCCATGTGAAGGATCCTCCTTCCAACATGCTTGGAATGGCTTCAGCAAATGTGTCCATCACTTCTTCCTCGAAGTGTCCTCGATCTGAAGAATGCCAAGCCTCTCTCTGAAGTACTCGAACTTCACTCTGGCTAGTGGCTTCGTCAGCACATCTGCAATCTGCTCGTCCGTCGCAACATACAGGAGCTTCACAGCTCCTCTCTGCACCATATCCCTGATATAGTGATATTTGATCTCTATGTGTTTCGACCTGTCATGAAACACTGGGTTCTCGGACAGCTTCACACAACTCTGGTTATCATAGAAGATACCAGTAGCCTCCAATGGGAGATCAAATAACTCAGACAGTAGCTTCTGTAGCCATACTGCCTCACAACTAACTGAACAGGCTGCAACATACTCTGCCTCAACTGTACTCAGTGCTACGTAGGACTGCTTCCTGCTAAAACAAGAGATCACACCTGATCCCATACTGAAGCAGCACCCAGATGTGCTCTTCCTATCTGCAGCACTGCCAGCCCAATCTCAATCAACATAACCCTGCAGGTTAAACTTTTGATTCGCTTCATACTTGAGCCCATAATCCACTGTACCCTTCAGGTACCTTAGAACATGCTTTACAGCAACTAGGTGAACACTCCTCGGATCCGTTAGGACTGGCTCAATGTGTTCACAGCAAAGCAAATGTCTGGTCTCATGTTCGTCAGGTACATCAAGGACGCAATTATCTGACGATACATAGAAACATCAACTGGCTCAGATGAAGCATCACATAGAAGCTTCAGATTCGATGCCATAGGTGTGGCCATGGCCTTGCAATCCATCATCCCAAATCTCTTCAGGATATCCACTGCATACTTCCCTTGTCCAAGGAAGATTCCATCACTCTGCCACACCTCCATGCCAAAAACAAATAGTGCATCATCCCCAAGTTCTTCATCTCGCACTTGGCAGTAAGCTTCCGCTGCATGTCGGCAATCAAACAGGTTATCCGCATACAAAAGTAGTATCACTGGATTGCCTTCCTCAACCTTGTAGTAAAGGTTGGAATCCGCTTTACTCTTGGTAAAGCCCAAAATGGATAGAAAGCTGTCTATCCTACCATACCAAGTTCTGCACACATATATGACTACACCATGCTGTCTTGAAATCCATCTGGTGCATCTTCTATTTCATCACTTTTATATTTCTTAATGCTGCCATCTGCAACGTGCTTGATCTGATAGTTCCATTTGGAAGTCATAACAAACTTCCCTTCACGTCTTGGGACTACATCCCAAACATCATTCTTCATGATCGACGGATCATGGCATTCCATTTATTCATCCCAGATCCTGGGAACTTCAATATCTTCAATAAATATCTTTGTTGCTGGAACAAATGTTGTAGTCCTTTTGTAGGTGAAGATATGCAGTCTTTTCTACAAAACAGGTTAAATTGCATGATTAGAAACATCTCATAGTTTTCAGAACAAATTCTTACACATAAAGAAATATGTCATACAGTCATGCAATTATCTTAGCCAATGCTTCAATACAACATTTATCCATATTCCGTAACTTTCTAGATGCCTTCCAATCTCTACCAGAACATTGTTAAGAGTGTGCATAACTCCCAACATGTCAGCAAAGAGGTTTCAATCTAGATAAGTAGCAATGGAATGTTGTACAGTGCCATAGGCCACTTACCCATGCATATTAGGAGTATACTGTTCATCAATGCAATTATTCTAATATGCATAATACACAACCTAATTCTAGGAACATCAGTATATACATTATTGAACAGTATTATTTAAGAAATGACAATTCAAATACTTATCTTTGTTTGTTTGTTGGGTGGACTCCCTCTGAGTCTTCGCTTCCTTGCAGGAGCTGCTGGAGTCCTAATCTGAAGTAGCTTCTTCTACACCTTTCTATTGTGGGATGTAGAGAGATGGTCAACTCCCTCTGAATATCTGCATCCTTGCATAAACCACTGGAGTGTACTCCCTCTTGATCTTTGCTTCCTGGATTACCTGTTCTTGAATCTCATATTCATCCTTGGTCCCTATGCATGCTTATTAGTATCATGAATGTGTTATCCTTGTGATCTCATATAAAATCATACATTCATTAGTATACTATTAAAACACAATAATCTCAAGCATGTATAGTCATGATCATTTCAAACAGAAATAATAAGCATTAGCATTCAAGGATTCTTATGGTTAGTCAAATCATAAGAAACATAACATGTCTAAACCTGTAATTACTCAAGCCTATGACTCTTCAGGTTAGTTGAATCATCAATCAAGATAAGAGATATAAAATGCATAAAACCTGTGATTATTCAAACCTATACCATCATGATTCTTCTGGTTAGTCATATCATCAATTATGGTAAGAAACATAATATGCATACAATCATGATTATTCAAACCTATGACTTCATGAATAATCATTATCAACAACAGTATAAGATCCTAACACAAGGTAGGATTCTATCTTGATATAGGAAAAACATACCTGGATTAGCATGCTATCTATTTATGTCTAACATACTCACATGATGTCTTCTTGTTCTTCTTCAATGACTTGTGCTAGTAACCTGTATATCTCATAGGTTAACTATTACAAAACCAAATTATACATACCTCGTAAATGGATCTTCTATGAGATCCATGACAATGGATGAATCTTTGTCCTCATGTTATCATGATCATATGTTCTTGGACCAGAACATGATTTGTCTTTCTTGGTGTACCTTTCATGTTAGTAGACAACATAAACCTCATACAACACCATAATGCATTAGTACAATCATAAGTGTCAACACCCTAACTAATGAATATCTTCTATCATGCATTCATAATTTTGTTAAGGTGATACGACAAATCTAAAATCAAAATTGTACTAACCGTAATAACATGAAGACAAACATACCATAAACTTAATCATGGACAAATCTCAAAACATACCTTGATGAGTCATACCTGTCGAGATCGCTTGTAATATTCTTATGTAAGGCCTTAGCCTCATCTCCCTCTGAAACAGGAACTTCTTCACTTATGCAGGTGACCAATCCATCTTCTTCTAGGATTAACCCAATCCACTGGACCTGGAGCTAGATATGGGTTTGTCAGAGAAACCCCAAAAATTCAAACTTTGAATTTCAAACTTCCGAAAGGATAGAAATATGCGCCTTGATGAGCTGATCAAACTGGTATATTCAGAATTTGAAAACTGCAAAGTTTCACTCCTCAATTTTTCCTTTGAAACTTCCGGATTCACTGGACGTGACCCTAAACTGGGGTTTGATGAAGCCCACTCTTTTGCCCCATCAAAAGGTTTGATCCAAAGCTCTAAACTTCTATTTTTCTGAGGAGCTTCCAGCCGTGGTCACAGATTGCAAAAATTCCCATTTTTACAGAAGCCCTAGTTTTCCACGTTTCTGATCAAAGTCCCGAACTAGGGTTTGATCAAGCCCGGCCTTTTGCCCAACCAAAAATTCTGATCTTGGTCTCTAAATTTCTATTTTGATGAGTAGCATTCAGCCGTGGTCTCCGATTACAAAAATTCCAACTTTCTCCAAAGCCCTAAATTCCGGAAGCCATGAATGAAGGTACCAAAAAATAATTATGTTTTGACAGAAATATGTACCTGATTGTTTCTGGTGTAACTCCGAAATTTTTGATCCACAGGGTCTGAAAAAGCTTCCTGAGATAGCCTGACCTGTTATCTTTCCATCCTAACAGGTCTGACCTCAATTGGATTCTCTGAGAGAGAGTTATGCCAAATGTCGCAACGTGACCTGTTTTGGGATAAAACAGGAGAGCGAACTTGTACGGCGTGCCACGTGTCACTATTTTAACTTCGGCCTCTGAAAAATTTTCATGATATAGCCCGGCCTGTTACCTTTCCATCCTGATAGGTCTGACCTCAATTGGACTCTCTGAGAGAGAGTTATGCCAAATGTCGCAACATGACCTGTTTATGGGATAATACAGGAGAGCGCACTTGTACGGAGTGCCACGTGTCACTGGTTCAATTTCGGCCTCTGAAAAATTTTTCTGAGATAGTACAGTCTGTGTACTACCTGTCACTTTTCATGAAATTTCATTTGGAGCTTCCTATCCCAAGTTATGACCTTTTTCCCAAGGTCACCTGATTTTAACTCAGATCTGGAAGAGGCAGAAACCCTATATTGCACAGATCATAAATCACAAAGTACAACGAATTAGAGGTTGTCCTTTGGACAAAAGGTACCTGGAGATTTAATCTTCGTCCTGTAACAGTTTCAGATCCAAAAACTTCGCCAAAACGGATTTATAGTGAAATTGATACGATGACTGGTTTTTGCTATATCAAGCCCTAGCATCGTAAGTGCAACAAGTGTCATACATGCCATATCATGCCTTCTTTCAGGCTAACTCTGATACCATGTTAAATTTTCAGAATTTACTTCAATCTGATCTAGGATATTAACTGAGAGAACAACATGTACAGCATATCTACAGCATATCAATCATGGAGACAATAATGCAAGCACACAAGAGACACAAAGATTTACTTGGGGAAAACCATAAAGGTGAAAAACCCCAATAACTTCCTCAGAGATAGATAGAGCAATGATACAACCAACCAAGAGAGATATCCATAACCTAGCAGCAGATCCTCCTCCTCCATAAGTGCGCCACTCCTCCTTGAGTGCATGTGTTAGAAGTGGGTGAGCAAATAGAGTCCCTCCCGCACTCTATTTATACTTGACTTAACTTGCCTTTTTACCTAACTCATGTAGGCTCGAACTTAACCACATAACATAATGCTGACTGGGCCGACCCCCAATAGGGTGGTCTAATAACCCTTTGACCCACATGGCCGACCCCCAATAGGGTGGTCTAATAACCCTTTGACCCACATGACTTATACAGGGCCGACCCCAAACAAGGTGGTCTAATAACCCATCAAGTATAAGTTAAGACACTTCCGTATAGAGGAATAATAACATCTCTATAGGAATACAATATACATATATGTGAAATACATTCCGAAGTTACATATACATCAACAATACTTTGTGGATCCAAAGACTTTCTCTTATCAGAAGAAATTCTAGCCCATGCAATGGAGCCAAAAACCCTCAAATTGGACACATCCGGTTTGCGACCGAAGAATGCTTCGAAAGGAGTTTTACCTTTCACGGATGAATGTGGAACTCGGTTTTGAATATATGAAGCAACATTAATGGCTTCAGCCCAAATATTTGCAGCCAAACCTTTTGACTCAAGCATGCAGGTAGCCATCTCTTTCAGTGACCGATTCTTTCTTTCCGCTACACCGTTCTGCTAGGGTGTGTAGGGAACTGTATGTTGGATCTGAATTCCGCTTTCGGCACAAAGTTGCAGCAACTCAGTCTTGATATATTCTCCTCCATTATCATATCTAAGAGCTTTGATCTTTCTCTCAGTGGCGGTCTCAACAGAAGCCTTAAAATCCTTGAATTTTCCAAGCACTTATGACTTGTTTTTGAGAAAAAATACCCAAGTAAAGCGGGAAAAGTCATCGATGAATGTCAAAACATACCTTGAACCATTCATGGACATATTTGGCAGCGGACCACTAATATCAGAATGTATGAGGCCCAAAATGGTGGAAGCTATGCTAGCTTTGCCGTGGTCGAACCTGTGCTCGGGGTGCTTCCCAACAATGCAACTGGGGCAAATTCCCTTAGAGGAACGGAGTTGTGGAAGACCATCTACCATGGATTTCTGTTGTAGAAACAACAAATAATTGTAATTAATGTGTCCAAACCTTTCATGCCAAAGCATACTAACCTCGTTGCCATGAGTGAGGACAGCAATGGGCTTTTCAAGCGGCAAAAAGTGAGAAAACTCATAGTATTTTGCAATGTGGTTTGCCTTTCCGACTGCAATAAGTCTTCCACTTTTGATAGCAAAAATTTTGACATTATTAGGGTTGAATGTAACTTGCTTCAGTTCACCAGTGTGTGTCATTTGATACACAGAAAGTAGATTTGAAGCCAAGGAAGGCACATAGAGAACATTCTGGAAGCTTCCATGCTCTACATGGATGGTACCTTTGCCCTTCGAAGAAATTTTTGAGTCATCTCCCAAATGGATGGGGATGGAGCTGCTTGGATCGAATGAAGAGAAGGAGTCAATGTTTGCAGCCATATGATTCGAGGCACCAGAATCTATCAGTAGAGTGGTCGGTTTCGAAACAGTTGCCATGAGTGCTTGACCTCTTTCATGATCATCATTCCTATCCTTCTTCCGTGCACCGTCGGGAAGACATATGTTGTTCTTTTCCAAAAGGAGGGCCATTTGATCTATTGTTTTCTTCATGCATGAACTTTCAGGATGAAAGCCATGGTTGCAATATGAACATTTAGATTTTTCCTTGCCCTCTTTACCCTTCTGCTTGTTGCTTGAACCGGATGGTGCCTCCAGTTGCTTGCCTTTAGCTCTTTGCTTGGTAGGCTCGAATTTGGGCTTCTCTTTCCTTTGCTTTCCTTTACCATTCGAATTCTTGGATCCTTGAGCAAAGAGGGCTGAATATTTGGAGTTTATGGACCCCATTTGAATCAACTTATCATGCTCTTTTGTGACAAACTCAATGAAGGCATTCAAGGTAGGCATCTTCCAATTCGAGGTAATTAGCCGACCGAAATTGAAAGTAGAGACAAATACCATGTAATCTTTCCCAAGCTTTGTGAGAATGGAGAGGATCAATTGCTTATCCTCTTTCACAACACCGCTGTTCTTCAACTGCAATGACAAGTGCTTAAATCTTGTGAAAAACTCATTGATGGTCTCGAAATTCTCAGGACTAAGAGCAATCAATTCATTCTCTAATTGAAAATCCCTAAGCTCATCTTGCTTGCCAAAAAGTGTGTCAAGTTGCTCCCATATTGCTTTTGGAGTATTCAATCCGCTGAGATGGAAGTGAAGATCCTTGGAAATGGAGAGGCAAAGGAGACCATAAGCTTCATCAAGCTTATTGTAGTGTTTGGTTCTTTCCGACAATGTGCTTGGCTCCAATTCGAGGCCAACAGTGACTCTATAGAACCCTTTTGAGCGTAATATAATCTCCATATCATCTTTCCATTCAAAATAATTGAAGGGAGTAAGAACTGGCTTGGAAGAAGAGTATTCCATCTCAAATAGCGAGTGCACTTGATGTAGAAGAACTTGTCAAACACAAGAGAGAGAATGCAATTGGTGAAGATGATTAACCTGCAAATCACAATCAAAACAAGAACAGTAAGGTCGAACAATCCAACCTTTTAGAGTTGCATCACACCTGGGATTGGAGATCAAACAAGTTGAATGGGTCCAATGTATCAAATCCAGGAATTATGTGGAAAACTCAAGCTTATGGAGTGGATTGGAGTGTATTTTTCTGCTTTGCATGCACATGAGCGAATGCACATGAGATCTTTCATGCCAAAACTTCAGTAATTTTGAGCAAATTCACTCAAATATTCTTGTAGAGCACCTGTAGAAAAGAGATCTTGTCCCTGCAATGGCTTTGATACCATGTAAAATTAGTCACAGCAGAACTAATGAACAAGTAAATCAATCACAATAGATGAAACTCAGAAAATATGGTGTAAACTGTGCAAAAGCATGCATCAGTGCTCTATAATCCCAATAAGGGTGAAAATACAATACAATGATGTCACAATGAGTGAGCAATTCGAATTGCCTAAGGATGTCATTCGAATTAACTTAATGGCACAGCTTGGCTCCAACTAGGAGTCCTCATCATCAATCAGTGGTGGTCATCAATGCACAAGTCACTGTCAAACAGGTGTCAAACTGAGTCTAACTGAGTCTAAATGAGTGTAATAAGTGTAACTGATGGTAAGTGGCACTAATCTAGGGATGGAGGCTTAGTGGAGGGCGCATGAGGGCTTAACTGCACTCAGAACTGTCAGTCATGTCTCATCGGAGGTCAATCGGAGTGATAACATCAGTTATGGGTCAATCAGAGGTAAATAGGAGTGATAACTGAAGTGTAACTGGAGTGGTAGGTGATAAAGGCGCCCTTCTTCAGTGGAAGGTGAGAACTGGGTGCATAACAGGCTAGGAGGGCTAAATCTGAGTGGAAAGTAGCTCCCGAGCGCTGGGAGACTAAGGACTAGGTGCTAGAGGTACCATACTGATGACTGGGCAGCATGCGGGTGCATGCAATGCATGCATGGATGAAAAGTACAAAAGTGAATGATGAGATATCCTAACAATGGCAGGACAAGGAAACTCTTCTATAGATTTATTCAGATGAATATTGAGCAAGTTTGCTCAAAAATATTCCAATATTGCACCGGAAGCTGAAATGTTTCCACATAAATCCCGGATAATGTGCATATGACTTATCAATCTTGCTTGATAGGCTATGTCGGGTGTGATGCAACTTGAAAAGTGCAGTAGTTGACATAAATATTGTTTGTTTGTATTTGATTGCAGGTTTCTCACAACCTTCTATTGCATTCTCTATCGCTAAAATGGACTCTTCTTCAAAATATATTCTTACTCCTTTCAACTATCATCAATGGAAGGATGACATAGAGATTGTATTGTGCTCCAAGCGACTCTACACTGTTACTATGGGAACAGAACCAGAGCCTAATGCAACCATAGATAAGTCCAAGTTCTTCAATAAGCTTGATGAAGCTTATGGTTTCTTATGTCTCAATATTTCAAAAGATGTTATTTTCCATCTCAGCAGATTGAAGACTCCAAAAGAAGTATGGGAACAAATTGATACTCTTTTTGGATAGCAAGATGATATGAGGGATTATCAATTGGAGAATGAACTGATTTCCCTAAATCCTGAGAATTTTTACCCCATCAATGAGTTTTTCACCAACTTCAAGCATTTGGTGCTTCATTTGAAGCAATGTGGTGTCAAGAAGAAGGATGATCAGTTAATCCTTTCAATCCTTTTGAAACTAGGAGAAGATTATTCATTGTTTGTCTCTACCTTCCATTCAGGGAAACTCACCATTCTGAATTGGAAGATGCCATCCTTGAATGCATTCATTGAGTCCTTAACAAAAGAGCATGACAAGCTTGTTCAGATGGGGTCCATGAGATCCTCCAAAGATCAATCCATATTTGTTGGAGGACCTAAGGCTACGATTGGTAAATGAAATCAAAATAAAGAGAAGGCCAATTTTGATCATCCCAAGCAGAAGGAGAATACCAAGCAGTTAGATGATCCCTCATGTTCAAGAAAAGACAAGAAAAAGGGAAAGGAGAAGACAAATTGTTCTTACTATGGCAGGGGATTTCATCCTGAAATCTCGTGCATGAATAAAAATATTGATCAAATGGACCTTCTCTTGTAGAAAAACAATATCACTCTTCCAAGTGGCGCAAGGAAGAAGGACAATAATGATCATCTAGAAAGAGGTCATGTACTCATGGCAAGTGTTTCAAATTATACAGCTCTTCTCATATATTCAAGAACTTTGAATCACATGGTTACAAGAAAATACTCTTTCTCATCATTAGAATCCAACAGTTGCATCTCCATCCACATGGGAGATGACACACAAATTTCATTGAAAGGCAAAGGTACTATTCATTTAGAACATGGTAGTTTTCAAAATGTTCTCTATGTTCCTTCTCTAGCTTCGAACCTACTTTCTATGTATCAGATGACACATACTGGTTTTCCCAAGAAGGTTGTATTCAACCCTAATGATGTTTAAATTTCTAATATTAGCACCGAAAAACTCATTGCAACAGGCAAGGCAAATCATGTTGCCAAAACCTATGAGTTTTCTCACTTTTTTCCGAATTCAAAGCCAAGTGCCCTTCTAACTCATGGAAATGAGGTTAGACGGATATGGCATGAGAGGTTTGGACACCGAAATTATAAATATTTTCAGTTGCAACAAAATAATTCCATTGTTGAAGGCCTTCCGAACATCAAATCCTCAAAAGGGATATGCAAGGGTTGCATCATTGGCAAGCATCCTGAGCACAAGTTCGATCTAGGAAAAGCTAGCAGAGCTTCTTATATTTTGGGGCTGATTCATAGTGATATCAGTGGTCCTTTACCAAATCCCTCCATGAATGTCTCAACGTATGTTCTGATATTCATTGATGACTTCTCTAGATTCACATGGGTCTACTTTCTCAAGAACAAATCGGAAGTGCTTGAAATGTTCAAAAATTTCAAGGCTTCTACTGAGACTGCCACTGGGAGAAATATCAAAGCTCTTAGATATGATAATGGTGTAGAATATATCAAATCATATCTTTTGCAACTTTTTGCATAAAATGGAATCCAAATCCAGCACACAGTCCCCTACACACCTCAGCAGAATGTTGTAGCGGAGAGGAAAAACCGAGCATTGAAAGAAATGGCTACTTGTATGCTTGAGTCGAAAGGTTTGGCTTCAAATATTTGGGCTGAGGTCATGAATTTTTCTATATACATTCAAAACATAGTTCCACACTCACCCGTCAAAGTTACAACTCCTTTCGAAGCCTACACTCGTCACAATCCTGATGTGTCACATCTTAGGGTTTTCAGGTCCACTGCATGGGCTAGAATTCCGTTTGAGAAGAGAATATCTTTGGAACCACAAAGTACTGAGTGAATTCTGATTGGATATGCTGAAGAATACAAAGGATACAAACTCATAAATATCATATCCAAAATAATACTCATCGAGATAAGTGTCCAATTTGAAGAATCGCTTCATGATCTACAACCAGTGGAGGAAGAAACTGCCAAACTACTTCCTCTTCCAGAAGAAGATTCAGAAGAAGATACTGAAGTTTTATTTTCTGATATTTCTGATACTATGTCTGATATTAATGAACATGAAATATCAGGTTCGTATTCAAATCTATATGATCCTCCTCAGTTTCCAAAGTGGGAAGAAAAGACTCTCACATCTGTCGGTTCTAACATTGGAAATCTTGTCAATCCAAGAAGAACCCGAGCAGAATTTCAAAGAGCAGGTATGGATCATTCATATGCTGATGCATTGTTGTCCAAAAAGTGTTTTTTGATGATTGGGTCATATCCTAAATCATACTACCATGCCCACCGAGATCTGATATGGAAAACCACCATGGATGAAGAGTACAATTCTCTTCAGAAAAATGCAACATGGGAGCTAGTTTCTCTTCCACCTGGGAGGAAATTGGTTCAATGCAAATGGGTCTACCGAACCAAGGTTGCTGCTGATGGTTAAACTTGCAAATAAAAATCAATATTTGTGGCAAAAGGTTTCTCACAAGTCCAAGGTGTGGACTACACAGAAATGTTTGCACCGGTTGCAAAAATGGCTTCAATCCGCCTAGTTTTGGCAATTTCTGCATCCAAGCACTGGGAGGTGCACCACATGGATGTGAAGAGTGAATTTATTCATGGGGATATTTGGGAAGAGATCTACATGAATCATTCTGAATTTTACATATTAGATCCGACACTTGTTTGCAGATTAAGGAAATCCTTGTATGGTTTAAAATGAGCCCCAAGAGCTTGGTATGCAAAGATGGATTCCTTTCTTCTGTCGCAATTTTTTGCGAGATGCAAATCATATATGAATGTGTATATATAGAAGCATGAAGGTAATTTTATGATCATTGTACTTTATTTTGATGACCTATTGATTACAGGAAGCAATCTTGCTTCGATCGGCACTATAAAAACTACTTTACACCAAGTATTTGATATGAGTGATTTAGGCATGTTGAAGCAGTTTCTTGGTCTCGAGATCACTCATAATTTTGATGGCATAATGATTTCGCAATAAAAATATGATTTGGACGTGATAAACAAGTTCAATATGGCAGAATGTAAAGTGGCACCATTCCCATTCCTCTCAGGAATCAGTCTTGAGGATGGTGATTCTACATCGTTGGTAGATTCTACACTTTACCGACAATTGATTTGAAGTCTTTTGTATCTAGAACACTCTAGGCATGATATTTCTTATGTCATGAGTATTGTGTCAAGGTACATGCAACAAACTCATGAGCTTCACTAGAATGCATCCAAAAGGATCTTGCATTATGTGCTAGGTATGAGACATTTTGGCATTCACTATGCCATGGATTCCGATCTTGACTTGGTTGGATTCATTGATTCAGATTGGGCGGGTGATAGCATTGATTAGAAGTCCAATTCCATATATTTTTTCATGATCGGAACAGAGCCTATTTGCTGATCAAGCAAAAAGAAGGCCGCCATTGCCTTATCACCAGCAAAGGCAGAGTATTGAGGAGTAGTCAATGCTTTCATTCAGGAAGTTTGGTTGCAGGGTATTCTAGCAATGTTTTATATTGGTAGAACCACTTCTACAATCATTCCACTGAGAGAAATGAGGTGATCTACAACCCCATATGGGGGAGATGTTGTAACATTTGTTACTAAGAAAATAAGTAAAAAAATTCATGTCGACTCATAAAATAAAAAATTATGGAAAGTATTTAAAAAAAATCCATGTTGGTTCATAAAATAAAATATTATGAAAAGTAATTAAAAAATAGATGTTCGTTTATAAAATAAAAACTTAAAACTTAAACCCGGATCTATCAATCAAGAGAGATCAAATTTCTTGAGTTTAAATTAAAAAAAAGAAATACACCTCAAGAAATTGGATCCCTCTCGGTGCTTGATAGATACGGGTTTAAGATGGATCTTATTTTGTGACAATCAGAGTGTTATCAAGATCTCAACAGATCCGGTTCAGAGACAGAGGACCAAGCATATTGAGATCCATAAAAATAAAGTAAAGGTAAACAATTATTATATGAAATAATTTGGTCAATGTTTTTATAAATTTATTTTAATTTTAAATTAATTAAATATTTTAAAAACTTAAAAATAAATAATTTGGAATTTGGTGAAATTCTAATACAATGAAAATTTAATTTTTTTTTATTTTTAATATAATAACAATTTTTTATTTTTAATATTATAAAAAATTATTATGAAAACTTTTAGGAGTAGTTTAAAAATTTTATATTTTCAATTTTTTTTTCAGGTATATTTTCAGGTTTGTTTTGTTATGATTTCTCTTGGAAATATTAAAAAAAATTAGTCACATATATTAGTTGTGGAAATTGCATAATGTGAATTTCATGTTGAATCCATTTATATATTCAAAAACACAATTTAAATACTTCCAAATTTGAATTCAATCAAAAAAATTATGAGATTCCGACAAAAAATCATCGGAATCAAGGTTGAAATGTGACACATCAATAAATTTTGATATGACGTTTTAATTTTAACAATGTCTTTCCTTTGACATTTAAATCTTAATTTTACCCGTCATAATAATAGTCATGGGTCACCAAATACCATGGGCCCAAAAAGCCATGACCGAGTCAATTTTATTTCCAGCAAAAAAAAGCATACCAATGTTATTCATATTGAATCAAAAGGTACATAATCGTCCCAGTCTTACGTAGAGTCTACAAAAAAACAACAGATAATACTTGCTTACATATCAAAGCATCAAAATGAAGAAAAAACACTTAGGTAAACTAGTATCACTATAGTTCCCTGCATAAGTTCATAACTAAAAAGACTTCATAAAAAGTTGTTCAAAAAAACCTCAAAGATCCCAAATCAACAATCTGGGAATTAAGTATTTCTTCCAAATTAAAAATCCTTCCTCACTACTCAAAGCCTGCTTTGAAAGTTTGTCTGCCAAAAGGTTGTGTTGCCTGTATATGTGCTCCAAAGAGATGTTTTGAAAAGAAAGATAGTTGATTTTATCTTGTTGCTCCAATGGATTAAAGATAAGACTTTGATATTGTATTCACCTTGAGCCCATATATATATGCTCCAAAGAGATGTTTTGAAAAGAAAGATAGTTGATTTGATCTTGTTGCTCCAATGGATTAAAGATAAGACTTTGAGATTGTATTCACCTTGAGCCCATATTATGGTGTCCCTCGAATCCCCCAAAATATTTAGATCATCAATACCAAAGACACTGGCCACTTTTAATACACACCATAAATCTAGAAGCTCTGCCTTCATATTTGTCCCAGCACCACAATTTAGTCTTAAAGTAAAGTAATGATATTCATTCAAGTAAATGGCTCTACCGGCTGCACACAAACCACCTTGAGCAGCACCGTCAAAGAAGAGGGTAGTACAATTAAACGTTGGTTCAAAGGATCCAATACTCTTTATCTTTAAAGGCTCCTGATCGCTGAAGATAGATTGATACATACTAAGAATTTGACAAGAAGTTTTCTGGATACATGGATTCCGATCTTCAAACAAAACCTTATTTCTAGTGCACCATATATAACTAGAAATAACCATCAGCATAAGAGGTTGAAGTCTACATTCCTTGTACCAATTAAGCATGCAAATATCAAAGTTTTCAATCCCCCAGGCCTGACTGATATTTAATGCAAAGCAGATATTTCTCCATATATTTTTAGTAAAGTTGCATGTCACAAAGAAATGTTTAGTAGTCTCAACATCAGAATAACATAAAGAGCATCTGTTGGGTCCATTCCAACCCATCTTAACTAAGTTATCCCAGGTTTTTAACTTACCTTTGAGTGCAAACCAACCAAAACATGTGTATTTTAAAGGAAACTTCCACTTCCGAAGTCTTTTAAACCACCACTGTTGAGGGCTGTAATGTCTGAATTTAATGATAGCATGATAGGTTTTTTTTCGTCGTGATATCACTCGTGTTGGGATTGCCCGTCCATTTGATTTTATCCCATTCTGTAGACATTCTGCATCCCACAGAATCAAGACAGTTGAAATAGCTATCCCATTCCCACGCATACTTCCCAGTGAATCCAATATCAGAGGCTCTGGTCCAATAAGAGTTTCCATTCAAAATGGTTTTTTTTTTTACTTTGTCCAAAGTAATAAAATCATTTTCTTTCAAGAAAACTAGAATGTCTTCAAATAATGTATAATTCTCTTCCATGCCCAGAATTGGGTCCATACCTACCAGAATGTGTCTTCCATTTCCCACTTTCCATTGGAGGTCCTTTGTCATCCAGCTGAAATCATTCATAAATCCTTTCCAAATTGAGGAAACATTCCTTAATCTTTTGATAGGATTACTGAGCCAATTTATAATATCTTCCTTAGTATATTTCACCACCAGAACTCTGTACCAAAGAGTAGATCCAAAGATACCCCTCCATAAACTTTTGAGCCTTAATGCCTTACTAAAAACATCCAAATTCTTTAAACCCCAGATGACGTAACTTTCTGGAAGAGTGATATTTTTCCATATTTCCATAATCAAACCTTTACGATCTTTGCCTCCAGACCATAACAAATTTGAAAACAGTCTCCTGATAGAATTAATAACAGAGCTTGGAGCTTTAAACAAGGACAACCAATAAACTGGAATGCTGGTAAGCACGGCCTTTACAAGTGTAAGATGCCCACCTTTAGACAGAAATCTATGCATCCATGAATTGATTATGTTCTCTACTTTCTTGAAAATCCAGGACCAGTCCTTAACACGATAATTGTTAGGCTCCAAAAAACAACCAAGATACTTAAACCCCTCTTCTAGTAAATTTATATTGAAAGGCATTAAGTTTTGAAATTCCACAAGCTTTGTATCATCCAACTTATGCTGATAAAGAATGGATTTTTCTGAACTAACCTTCATACCTAAATCATTACTGAAGACTTTAATATTTTCCATATAGCACTTCCATTCAATAATAGAATCTGATCCTACAAGAAGCACACCATCTACAAAGAGTAGATGGGAAATGGAGAGATCATTTGCCATTTTTATCCCTTTGATTAAACCTTCAGATTTGGCTTTGATAATTAACCTGTTGAAGCCATCAATAACAAGCAGAAATAGAAGCAAAGATAAGGGGAAACCCTGTCGAATGCCTCTAGGACACTTGAAGAAGTATGAAGGTGAACCATTGATCAAAACAACAATATTTGTAGAAGTAACACATGCCATTATCCACTTAAGCACCACAGGAGGCACACCAATTTGAATTAAAATAATTATGAGAAATCCCCAATCAACATGGTCATAAGCTTTATCAAGATCCATTTTAAGCAGACAAGCTTTCTTTTTTCTAATATTTATAGTGTGCATGATTTCCTGAGAGATGCCAATCGCATCCAGGATTTGTCGATCATGTAAAAAACCAAACTGTTCAGAAGTAATATACTTTGAAAGCCCAGGTTTTAATCTCATAGCGATGATCTTAGAGATGAGTTTGTAGACCAAGTTACATAATCCTATTGGCCTATAATCACCAAAGGAGTGAGGCTTATCACACTTTGGAATCAAGGTAAAAAAAGTAGAATTCAGAGCACCCGAGATAAATCCATTGATTCTGGAAAAATCCACCATTTCAAGAATTTCTTCACCCATGATGTCAAAGAAATGCAAAAATAACTCCACAATCCATCCATCTGGCCCTGGAATTTTTTCTTTTGCAAATAGTTTCAAAGTATCTTCAACCTCCTTCAAAGTAACAACCTTCCCGAAATCAATACCATCCTGATTACTGAAGAAAACTAGGTATAACCTATCTATCTTCAGCTGCAACATAAGCTCGCTTTCACCAGGATCAGAATAAATATTCCCAATTTTTTTTTTTTACAGAAGCCTGTAAGTATTCATGCCCAAACATTATGTTCCCCACCTCATCCTCTAGGTCCCAGATAGCATTGTTATTCCTTCTAGAAGAGGCATAAGCATGGAAAAACTTTGAATTTTTATCCCCTAAATCCAGCCATAATGCCCTACTCTTGAGCCTCCAATCAGCTTCTTCCTGTTTCAAAATAACTTCTCTCTTCTGTTCAAGAGAACTAATTAGAGCCTGATCATCAATTTCCTCTAGTTGATCAAATTTCCTTAAGTGCACTTCTTGTAACTGCTTCTCCAAATATCGGTACTCCTTTAAATCTAGAGCCTTCTGACTTTTTATCCATTTTTTGACAACGTCTTTAAGTTTTCTCAACTTATTTAAAAGGCGGTTCATTAGATTGGTGTCATCCCTTGAATCATAGCTTAACCAAAACTGTTGAATGGTCCCTCAGAAATTTTCATTCTTTAGCCAAGAGCTATTGAATTTGAATGGAAAATTCCTAGGATAAGCCCTGTCATCACTTTGAAAAAACACTGGCCAGTGATCAGAGAAAATGGCCTCCCCAACCCATGATATGTGGCATTAAAACAAATTCATTATGGACCTGTTAACTAAAAACCAATCAAGTCTTTTGTGAATGCCCTCCCTACCAGATCTGCCATTTGTCCAGGTGGGAAGTAGAACAACAGGAGCAATATCCATGAAATCAACAAATCTGAGAAATAGTCGGCTAATTCATCCCTACGAACCAAAAGACCCCATACATCTGAAACACCTGTAGTGAAATTCAAATCATCGACTATAATAAGGTTTCCCAAATTTAAAAGTCCGGAGAGCTTCATGGAATCCCAAAAGGCCCATCTCCCCTTATAAGGGCCATAGCAATTTAACACAGAGAATTTTGAATCATCTAAAATACTCCATACATCAAGCAAAATGCCCCAATTAGTTTTGTAAGCAGAGAAGTGGAAAAGATGAGGATTCCACCCAACAAGTAGACCTCCAAACATACCAGAGGCACTGATCGCAGATAATTCCCACCCTGACAGGATATTTGCAATCTTCAAAATGGTTGAGGAATGCTCACACATCGTCTCCTGTAGAAGAATAATTTCCAGGCTAATAGATAGAAAAAGTTTAGATAAGGCCGTAACCCGGGTAGCCTTATCTAGACCCCTGACGTTTAAGAACAAAAGCAACATTAATCAACTGTGATAGAGGGTTGCACAGCACTAAGTGCCCTAGGGTTTGGTGAATCAACATTGAGAGAAGATGTCACGTCAATTCTGATTGACAATGGTTTGTAGCCTTCATCTACATGAACAACATACTCCCCTTCAACCTTTATTTTTGATTTCCTAATAGTTACATTCTGAAACTGAAGACTGTTAGAAGGTTGCACATCATAATGTAAGGGGGGATGTTTTGAAAAAATAGTCAAGGGAGTTAGACAAAGATCAACATTACACGGGTTATAACCACATTCCGAGAGCACAGAGTTTTCCTCAATTGTTAAAACCCTAGCTTCATTTTCCTGAATAATGTGTGGTGATTCCATAGGACAAGGTAAGGTAGTCACGGGAGGTACTGATAGATCATTTGTAGGGACCGACTATGATAAAACCCCAGAAACCCTAGGCGGAGAATTAACATCACCCAAAAATAAGGTTACCTCCCCCCTAGAGATACGTTGATGAAGAGATTTTTCCATTTCAACATAAAAATTAAGTTCTTCTTTGGACACATATTTGTAAGGTGTTTAATCCGGAGAGGACTTACCCGAGATAAACCGATGAGGAGTAGTCAGACTAGAATTTGGGCTCATACAGGTCGAGAAACAGAGAAATCCTTGTTGTGACTTGGAGCTTCCTTTGGTTTCTGAGAAGCAAAGGGACACTTGGATAGAATGTACCCAATATTCCGGCAACCATAAAATCGAAAAGGAAGCTTAAAATAGTCCAAACACTGGAAAAAAGACCGAGAACCCCAAATAACCTCCACTTCAGCTGGAAGCCCCAAACTCATGTCGAATTCAACCATAACTTTGGCAACTCTTCGATCAATACCAAAAAGGGTTTTCTTATCCAGACAAATAAATTTACCTATGGAGTTCGCCAACACAATAAAAATATTCTCGGTCTAGAGTTCGATTGGAAACCCCGGCAATAACATCCAAATATGACGGCATCTCTGCTTTTCACGCAAGGGATCGAAAGAGACATGCCATTTCTTCAAGCATAGAGAACCATCCTTGAAAAGCCAAATGTTCTGTAGAATCTCATCCAGGTGATCACTGCTAGGGAAAATAAACAAAATCCAATGGTTAACAAGAATATTTACTCGTGGATCCAACCCTACCATTCCAACGTCTAGAAAGTATTCACCCACTCGAGGATTTCCTCTCTACTACTAGAGGTAAACTCCAAACGACCTACCAAAGCCCGATTAGTCAATAGTTCCACTCTGTCAAGGTTATAATTAGGGTTAATGATATATTGTTCCCTCCCCTCCCTTGCTTTGATAGATTTAGCAGAATGGCAAGCCCTAGCTCTAACACCATAAAAGTTAGGGTTACATCTCCTAGACTTACCCACAACTGAACGAGCAGGTAAAGCCCTAGGACAGACAGGAGTGCCAGACTGTAGTTCAGTCGAAATAGAAACCCCACCAGCGGAAAGAGGGTTTAATACCTTAGGTGTAGAATTAGGATGAAATGGAGATGAAAGGGATAGGTGTATTCAAAGATATGGTCATTTTAAAAAGGGTTAAACATTAAAAGCTATGCATATCGATCACTCAATCAAACTTAGAATGTAAGAATTGGTATATCTCATCAATCTGCCCAAAAAATAACACTTAGTTTGCAAATTTGGTTACACCCTGGTTTTCATGATGTGCGGCATTGTAATGATAAGATATGGATGATCAAAACATGGAAGTATGAATATACTCACCAATACCCACCATGATTTACTCACCAATGTCAACCATGGTTTTTTCCAATAGTTACCTTTACATATACTGCCTATTGCACATACCTAGTATTCCCTTCAATGTATATGGTATATACTCATAATATATATATGCCAAGATAATAATAAAATCTATGTTCTTACACATATGGCTTCCTTTTCTTCTAATGTGCAGGTCCCAATTGGTAACTGTGGAGCCTCACAGGGTCAGTACAAGGTGCAAGGAAAAAGGGAAAAGCTCCATAAAACAACCATGGTTTCAAGATCCCCATTTTTACTCATTGAATGATGTGATTAGCTAGCATTTCATTCAATAAAAAATAGGAAATTCTAAATAGCATTTCATTCAATGAATAGCTAAATAAAAAATAGGAAATCTGACCTAAATAAAAAATAGCATTTCATTTATCAAATAAATTCTGGCCTAAATAAAAAATTCTTAGGTATTCCTTAATATATCCAAGGATGATTTTTTCATCAAGCCGAAAACCCATAGCACCATGCTTAAGAATTTATGCACCAAGCATCATACCAATTACAATTTCAGCTAAAGAGGAACCCAAATACTAAAACCCTTTTCTACTTTTTTAAACCGAACTAAATAAAGACATTAATACCCACAAGAAAAAATTTGCAAAGCACTATCAAAATACATGCAATTGAGACTTGCTTTCTTCCACAACAGACCACTTTGAATTAGTGTTCCACGGGGACGCGTCCTCCAGGTTCGGGGGCTCGCCCCCTACGTTTCCCACGCCCCGAGGGCTGGGAGGATCCATGGGAAATGTTTACCAACGCCCCCTTTTCTGAGAAATGTGGGGAAATACACTAGGAGGAATTTCCTGCATAGGGGGGCTTGTAGATGCCCCCTCCTGAAAATGGGGGATGCCCAGGTGCTTCCCCCTCCTGAATTTTTATTTTATTTTATGAAAAACAAAAAAAAAACGTAAAAACTAAATCACTCTTGAGGTTGAGACTAAGGGTGACTCTAACTGAGATGGTGACACTCCCATAGATGGTGACTTCATGTAGCAGATGCATCAAGAGGAATAGTCCATGGAACTATCTCCTTGATGCTCTTTTGATGATTTATTTTTGCTACTTTTAGTTTTATTTACTGTCATTGATGAACTCATATTAACACGTCTATGATTCAGATTTATGATTTATGATTTTAAATTTATCTATTGTTTATGTCTATGATTCAAATTTCAAAGTTATAATGGAAGACATGCATGTATTAAAAAATTAAAATAACCATTATGAATTGAATATCATGTTTACATTGCGCACTAATGAATTTTAATTTAGTATGTAAATGGTGATGGGATGAGGAATTGATATGTTAATATGTTGGGATTCATATTTTTTAATTTTTTAATAATTTTAGAGACATGGCCCCCTATGTTAGGGACCCTGGAGCCCACTTGCCCCCAAAATTTGGGGGTGTCTCTACACGTCCCCATTGTATGTTTCCATGCTCCTGCGTCCCAGAAACTTGGTGGAACACTTCTTTGAAGTGGACAACTGTGGTTCGGCAGAAATCCAAAGATGGAATGTTCCAGCGCAATGAATAAATTTGCGATTGGGTGGTTCAGCATAAATCAAAAGCCGAATATATAGGGAAAATCATTGGAACCCAACTAGGAAAAAATAATAAAACTAAATCTAATGTAGTCTAATAGTATGATTTCAAATAGAAAAAAAATTGACTTTTATGGCACGATTTTGAAAAAATCGGACAGAATGTTTTAAAAATACCGGTTATAACTTTCAAACATTGAAATTTTGGGTGCCCGAGGGGTTTTAAGGGGTTTTTATAGTGTTGAATCCATTTTTACCTTCAAAATCACCAAAACCCTGTCTGGATCATTGAATTTTTCCTACTCCAATCCAAACTGATAAGTCCAATGCAGTTTGAGTTGTAAAATTGCAACTACAGATATGATTGACATCATAAGAAGACTAGAAATTCGAAATGAATGGAAATTTCACAAAAAAATCAGTAGGAAGATATCAACATTCCCGATGGCTAGTATTAGTTGAGAGGACCTATCTCTCTGTGGCCTTCTATAGGCAAATTTCTACTCAAATCAATCCAAAAGTTTCCATTATTTCGCCTCCACATTGCTGCCAATTGCCATCTGCATTCCCAGCCTTATTCTTTGTTGATCCATTGCTTCTTCCATGAACGCATCCAAGGCATTGAATTGGCCTGCGTTATCTTCTGCTCAACCCTTAAACCTTGGTTTCCTCGATGGACCGAATCGTCTCAAAGTGGGGCCACCAAATTGAATCGGTGTGGCATGTTAGTCTCAGTGCCAATGAAAGGGAGTCACGCCGGGAGACGAGGTTTCTGTTAGCGAAGACGGAAGCTATAAGCATATCACAGTGCAACATTGAATGTTGTTGCATAGGCTTTGTTGACCCTTGGATCTCAAGGGGCTTGAGATATAAGGGTTCTCAAAGCCTCTCCCATAGCATTCAATGTTGCTCTGCGGAGTGCTTATTGCTCGTGGATGGAGACGGAGGGGACCCAGAAAGGGACGTCCAAGGTTAGATAATCAGAAATTGAGATAAGCTTGGTGGATATCCAAGGGTCAACAAAACCCGTGCAACACCATTCAATGCTACAATGCAGGGTGCTTATTGCTCGTCGACAAAGATGGAGGGAGGGGACCTAGCAAGGAACGCCCACGGTTAGAGAATTGGCAATCAAGATAAGCTCAGCATGCCACTCCCTGTGTCTGGGATTAGATGCTTGGACATAGGTATCTGAGTTGGAATGTTGAACCTTGCATATCATGTGCACACGTGGATCCTTGTTTTGATAGTTTGTTGAATTATAATTGAAAAGTTAGATTTAATATGATGGGAGTCGATGCATTACATAATATAGACAAATGAGATGATTACCTTTACAGTCTTATCCATAAGACATCTCGGTCCTGGGTTTTTAATCCTTGTTGTTTCTCATGCAAACTTCTGATGCAATTTTTATAAGGACTCTCTTATTTTTATTCTGAAAATGTCATCTTCAAGCATCTTATTTTTATTCCGACCATGGCCACATGTCTTTAGGCATATGAAGTAAATAAGAAAATGTCAAATATACCATGTGGAAAATGTTGAATAAACTCCATATGAAGTAAACAAGAAACAACAAATACCTCAAATTAATATCCGCTATAAAAGGTTGAATAAACTCTACCTACGAAGAAAAATAGAACATTGTAATATAATTGTATTCATTTGTATCCACGCACACACTATTTATTGCACATTGTAATTCAAAGAAATTTATTCCATTGTTTGTGAGCATCACTTTAATGAACTAAATGGTGTTCATTGGTTCATTTCACCATCTATCAACATCACTTAATATTTTAGAATTTGGGGTGGACTACGTCCTATGCTTTTCTACGATTGTATGAGGATGACACAAGTGTATTGTCTAGATTGATTCTATGGCAGTCATTCAAAATTTGAAATACACAATTATAAAAAAAAAAAAATTAAAAATAACTGGTAATTGATGAATGGATAACGGGTAGCAGATGCATCGATAACTAGGAGCTGATGAATGGATAACAAACCATTCATGAAAGATTATTAGAAGAATGTGAGAGATAAAAAATATATATATAAAATAATTGATGGTTGATGCATGAATGCATAGATAACTCGTAACTAATGAATGGATAACGGGCAGTTCGTGGAATATAATGAGATGAAGGCCTGGTGATAACATGTAGCTATGCATAGATAACTCGTAGTTGAATCCATTTAACTAGAATAATATGAGAGATTACAACTACGCATGGAATTAACTAATAGATATTTACGTTGATAGGCATTTTTATTTTAGAATTTGGGGTGGAATACATCCTATGTTTTTCTAGGATTATATGAGGATGAGACAAGTGTACTGTTCAGATTGATTCTATGGCAGTCGTTCAAAATTCAAAATAAACAATTGTAAAAAAAAAGAATTTAAAAAATAATCGGTAGTTGATGAAGGAATAACTAGTAACTGATATGGATAACTAGTAGTTGATGCATGGATCATCGACAATTCGCATGAAGAACGAGTAACTTGTTAGTTGCACTTAACTTGTGACCTATCGGTGTTCACCAACCAAAAGTTAAGTGGTTGTGCTAGTATTTAGTAAGTAATATGTTACTAACATAAAATATTAATAAAAAATACCTATAAATAGAAAAATAGTAAGTAATATGTTACTAACATAATATATTAATAAAAATGAATATTTATAAATAGAAAAATTAGATATAGTAGAAACTAGTTAAAATTCGGTCGCAACTCTTATAACTAGAGTTGTAGGAAAAATATTTGACTTTATCATAATATAACTAACTGGTGATTAGAATAGAGTGGGGGCATGCATGACCTCTGAAAACTCTAGTTAGGTTTTCTTTGGAGGAGTCTGCAATGGACATAGAGTTAAGCCAACCTTTATGGATGACCTAGTACCAACCAGGATAAAAAGTGGGAATCAAAATTTATTTTTTCCATTGTGTTTTCCTCCGGTTTACCTAGTTTTTTTTTTATCTAGCATTGTGCATTATTGGTTTTACTATAGTATTTTTGTTATGGTTCATTAGGGGGGACAAGGGGGGTATGTTTTCCCTGGGCCAGGTAGCTCTTTAGGTCTCAACACTCTTGTCACTTATCCTTCACATAAAATATGACATTATGTTGATGGTGTCAGATCGGAGGGTATGGGTCCCATTTCTCCTCATGTGGGTTTTCTAGGGTAGGGATAAAAACTAATCCACTAGCAATAGTTGATTTTGTTCCCTCAAAATTGTCTCTTTGTGAGCAAAATGATGGGACTTATCCTATTTCGTCGGGGGTTATTTCTACTTATATGTTCAGACTGTAACTCCAGGAGGTAGCCCTGTTGGTTTACGGAACCATTCACATTCTCTATTTGGTCCTCCTTTTGCTAATACTGTGGAAGTTTTTCTGATGTGCAATATATTGCATTTAAACAGAAATATGTTAACCCTGATTGTGCTCGTGCTCGTGCTCGGAGGGAGATAAAGTTTGGGAAGAAAAAGAAGGATGCCACATTCGATATGGTGATGTCCCTTACTAACTGAGCACGTGTTGGTAAATTTGAGTATATTAAACTCACCAAAGTGGAGATTCTTATATGGAAACCTATTATTGTAAATATCCCAAGGGTTTTAATGCTTAGGAATGGTTGGGTGGTATTCCAGATCCTCACAGAAGAGGATAGGAAGAAGATTGAAGAGAGGTTACGGGTTATTGGGTTTGGATCCTTAGTTCTCTCCAGGTTTCATTCTGGTTTTGATCCTTGGAAATAGAAGCCGGTGCATCATCACCTTTGGGTTATTCTACCATGTTTTCCATTGCAGTGTTGGTGTTTGAAAGGTTTTATGGCAGTGGCGAATTCTATTGGTCGTTTTATTCTGGTGGAATAGGATCATTTGATGGCCTTTGAACGAAAAACCCCGCGTATGCTTATTTAACTTGAAATTGTTGGGGGTCTTTTGGAAGAATTGGAAGTCATTTGGGAAGGGGGTTCCTTCATTCAGAGATTGGATTAATGTAAAATTTCATTTTGCTGTCATCGGTGCCAGGAGATGGGGCATGCTAAGCATAATTTCCCAAATAATCCCTTCGGGGTTTTGGGTACTAATGAACAGAAGGACCCAACTGTGGACGGTCTAAATGAGCTCGATTCGGGACTCAATTTTCCTATTCCTTTAGACCATATGTTGGATTCAAGTTTTGTGGGTAAGTTTGCACAAACTATTCCTATCCTTTTGAAATTTCTTTTTGTTGAGGAAATGTTGAGTTCTTTGTCTGTCTTTGATGCGGTTGAAATTGATGGGCGGGGGAGGAGGGTAATTTAAAGAATTGAAATTCCCATGTAAATATGGTGATTCCAACCTCATTTGATCCTCGGATGGGTAAAGATAATGGATCTAATGTGGGTCTTTCTCCTAGAGACTCGCCGAAGATCCATGATGGTGTGGTTGGAAATGATATGTTACCAAAAACCTCAGAAAAAACCTTTTTACATCAACGGATTTATCTACTTTATCTGGAAATAATACCTCCCAATTACCTATTTATTTATCCTCTTCTCCTTTGGAAGAGTCTTTAGATCTGTTATCGTGCTCCCTTGATTATGGCTCCTCTCCTCTGTTTATTAAAGAAGCATTATCTAAGGATCCTTTACCTACTTATTCCAAAATTGTGGAGGAAAATTCTGATGTCATTCCTATTTCTTCTATCCGAGCAAAAAATGTATCAGTTAGGAAACCTCAAAATGGTAAAGAGGGGAGAGGATTATTTCGAAGGCTTCAGGGATTGAAAATGTGTCGGCTCCTTTTATCAACCCTAGGGTTTCTTCCCTTTTTAGTAATGGTTTATTAGAGGTTTATAGTTCTCCATCTTCTAATGTATCTAGGACTCTTAGAGGTGATGCATCCCTTGATGAAGTCACTCAATGAACCTTGTCTCACTAAATATTCATGGGCTAGTCAGCGGCCACAAAAGAGCTGCACTTAAAATACTATTGGAGAAGGTTCATCTGGACATTATTCTACTTCAGAAAACTATGACTTCCTCTATAATTGCTTGTGAATACTTTCTAAAAATTAAACCTATGTGGAGAGCTTGTGCTATTGATTCTTTTGGTTTGTCTGGTGGCATGCTTTTGGCCTAGAACCTGTCTATGGCTGATTTCAAGCCTTTTTCAACCGTTGCAGGTGTGATGGTGGAGGTTAAGATTAGGGGCTTTAAGAATGATATTACATTAATAAATGTGTATGTGCCATACAACCATAGGAGGGATTTTTGGGAGTGTGTTGAACAAGCTGGGCTCTTATATAGTCAATCATTGATCCTAGCTAGGGATCTCAATCTTACTATGTCTTTGGCTGAGATTTGGGGTGCTAGGAAATTAAATAATCCTCTATCAAATTTTTCCTTCTCTCTCTTTGAGAATGAAAACCTTGTGGACATTACTCTAAATGTTCTGACACCCACTTAGACAAATGGTCGTATGGGATTTGCTGGTATTGCAAAACGACTTGACAAATTTTTTATGTCTAAAGATTTATGTGACTCCATAGGTGTATCAGATCATAAAGAAATTGTACTCCAATTGGATTTTGATAAAAAAAAATTGTCCATTGTCTGTTCAAATTTAATCCTTGTTGGTTGGAGGAGCAAGATTTATGTGACTTGGTTCAGGAGAAATGG
This sequence comes from Larix kaempferi, assembly GCA_027924585.1. Taxonomy (NCBI): domain Eukaryota; kingdom Viridiplantae; phylum Streptophyta; class Pinopsida; order Pinales; family Pinaceae; genus Larix; species Larix kaempferi. The sequence goes on along the minus strand of BSBM01000101.1, from coordinate 9,171,041 downwards.
CATAATTTTTCACAAACAGAAAATTTATCACCTATGCTTAGTCTGGTCAAGAATTTATCCTTATTAAAAGTAGATGTGATTCATTAGGATAAAGAAAATAAATCAGAAAATGCTAAAGTTATGGTTCAGATAGAACTGGAGATAGAAAAAATGAATGGTCATGTGGATGGGGATTACTTCTTGACTAAGCGGAAGGAATGCATTTTTAAGATGGAGTCACATAAGGCCAAGATTCTGAAGCAAGAGGAGGAAACATGGAGACAAAAAAGTCTTGTAGTGTGGATTCAATTGGGTGATAATAACACAAAAAATTTCCACAGGTATGCCAACCAAAGAAGATTGACCAATGCCATTTTGGATCGTAGGTTGAAAATGATGAGATTATTAATGACAACGAATCTTTAAAAAATGTTGTTGTACATCATTTTAAGGATATTTACAGCCATCATAATCAATCCAATTTGGAAAAATAACTTAGGGTTATCAGGGTTTTCCCTAGTTTTTTCAATGGCACAGATGGTCAATTGGTGGGTATGCTAGTGTCTATTGAGGAGGTTAAAGTGGTATTGTCTAAATTTGCAAAGGATAAAAGTATGGGCCTTGTTGGGTAGACTATAGAGTTCTTTTTACATTTCTTTGATATGTTGGGTAAGGAACTTACTAAGGCGGTGGATGAAACTAGAAGAACTTGGTAGATGCCAAGCTGTTTGAATGTTACCTATATTACAGTTATCTCGAAGAGAGATAAGTCGGAGACTTTTAATTATTACAGGCCCATTTCCCTTTGTAACCTCCTCTACAAGGTTATCACAAAGGTCATTTTGGATAGAATCAAACCTGTTGGGTAGGTTTATAACTGAGGAACAATTTCATTTTTTGTCGAATAGACAGATGTTGGATGTAGTGGGGATTGCATAGGAATGTATTCATTCAGTCAAATAGAAGAAAAAAAATGCTTTTATTCTAAAAGTGGACTTAATCAAGGCATATGACAGATTTGAATGGGCGTACTTGAGATTTATTCTTATTCAAATTGGTCTTCCTCCTAAGGTTACTAGCTGGATTATGGCATGTATTAATTCTACTAGTTTTGCAATTCTGGTAAATGGCTCTCCTACCTCTTTCTTCAGCAGAAGTAGGGGGATTAGACAAGGATTTCCTCTTTCAACAATATTGTTCCTTCTGTTCATTGAAGGTCTTAGTCTTCTTATAAATGAAGCTAAAGAATGTAGCATGATCAAAGGTATTAAAATTGCCAGTTCTCTCTTTATCTCCCATTTACTGTTCGTGGATGATGTGCTTATGTTTGGTTATGGTTCTGGTGACGAATGGAATCAATATCATTCTATCATATCCATTTTTTATGCATCAGGTATGTATATTATTCCCCATAAGTCAAATTTTATTTACAATTGTGATGATTCGAGTATTAGAGATCAAATTGCATCAATTTTTCCTTACCAAATGTATGAATTAGATAGTGGTATTAAGTATCTCGAATACTTATTGAAGCCAAATTTCTATAACAAAGCAAATTGGGGTTGGTTGATTCAAAGATTTCATAGAAGAATCAATGTTTGGTCATTTAGATGGTTGTCTGCAGGAGGTAGGTTGATTCTTACCAGTGTGGTTCTTCATAGCATTCCAGTTTATTGGTTCTCTCTTCAACTATCATTTTGGATGAAGTTGTATCAATTATTAGAAGAAGAAAAAATTCACTTTCTATGGGATAGTAGACTGGATATTTGTAAATATCATCTTGCTTCATGGAAAAGCATTGCTAGGCCGAGATATTTGGGTGGTTGGGGTATTAAACACCTAGGTTGGTTCAATATAGCTCTTTGTGCTACGAGTATGTTGCGATGTTTATTTGATAAAGGATTATGGGGTAAGATTATTAGGGTCAAATATATGAATACTTAACCATTGATCCAATGGATTCGTAAACCTATGAAGACCTACTATCATGCTTCAATTATTTGGATGAGTTTTCTGAGGTCATATCCTATTATCAATCACGCACTATGTTGGAGTGTGGGTCGTGGTACTCAGATTTTTCTTGGAATCAATCCTTTCATCAGTTCCAATGATGATTATATACTGACATCAGGTTTAATTACAGAATTACACAATAAAAGGTTCTAAGTCAGTTTAAAAGAGATAAGGGATATGTTGACTCTTACTAGATTTCAACAAGGGATTTAAATCTGGCTTGCAATTTTGCAAAAGAATGGGAACGATATGCAATCACCCTCAACCGTGCTGGTATTGTTCTAACCAATAATGATGGCATATTGGTTTGGAATAAAAATAAAAGGAGTGGGTCTATAAGTACAAATTTGTATTACAACGTCATTATGGACAATGGTTTTAGTGATTCTCTTAGATGGTGGACAAAGGCTCTGTGCTAGTGGAATACCCATTTAAAGATTAAATTTTTTGTTTAGCTGTGTTTTCATAATACGATTCTATCGTGGGATAATTTACAAAAAAGGGGATTCAGGGGGATGGGGTTGTGTGTCTTATGCAGGAAGGATTTGGAAACAGTCACTCGTCTTTTTTGTGATTATACCTTTTTTAAGGATGTCTGGACTGATCTTCACAAGTTTTTTTTTTTTTCCGTGACTTATGGGAGTGTTCTGCCTTAGAGGATAACATGTATATTTGGATTAGGAAACATGTAAAATACAAGGAATTACCTCTATTTACCATTTGGGAGATATGGAAAACAAGAAACAAATACATTTTTCAGGATATTAAACCTTCTGTAGTTCATGTGTGTTTAAAAATTTCTGCTTATTTTACTGCATACTGTAAGGGACAAAGTGTTCAAGCTACCAGAAAGATAGCTAGACCCTTCTTTGATGGAAAACAGTCCACTAGTTTTTTTATGGGGCAAAACAACATGGATTGTGTGGAGCGGGAATGCTGATACAAATTAAACGAAATCATGTGATTAGGCTTCAGATGAGAGCTGGCTATGGCACAAACACGTAGGAAAAACTCCTTGCCCATTGGGGTCTTCTTTGGTTTTCTAGAAAGCGTGGCATCTTTTCCATTCAGATTGGTGGTGATTCAAATGTTGTTATTGATTAAGCCAAAGGTGTTTCTTCTTTACAATCTTTAGTTTTGGAGCACTGGTTGGATAGATTGAGGAAGCTAATTCTTTATTTTGAACATATCTCTTTCCATCACATCTTTCACGAGTTTAATGTTGTTGTGGATGTTTTATCCAAAAAATATATCGATGACATGGATGGTCGATTATTCTACGAGGTATCCGAAGATGGAATAGTTCTGGATTCAGGTTTTTATAGTGTTTTATGATGGTCTTATTCAGCATCATGACATGATGGTATATTGGTTTTTGGTCCTGTAGTATTGTATTATGGTACTATTTGCTTATTTAGTGTGAAGTCTCTCTATGTAACATATGTTAGATGGCTGCAGACTGATGTTGAGTGGAATTACAAGATGCAGTTTTTTTCGGTGTGAAAAAAAAACTCTTATGAAGAGTCATTATATGCCCTTTTAATGATTATATATATGGGCCTTGTATATTTGGAAATCATCAATCACATTTTACTCATTTATATTTACTCCATTATTCATTTTACTTATTTGACCTACTCTTTTGGATAGTTGGCATGTGAACTAAGTTATCAACCAAATTTATTATTATTTTCATTTATTATTTATTCTTTATATTATTATATTATATATATTCATTATTATATATATATATTCTTAACAATGATCATAATTTAAGTTATGTACATCAAGATTTATCTAATTTAATTATAATTTATAATTAGAAATATTATTATAAAAAAATTTAAATATTTGATAAAATATATATATTTTTAACAATAGATATTATTGTTTTGCTACAAATTTGTTATTTTATTTTATTTTGATGTTAGTTAATATTTATTAAAATTTTACTTGTTTGATTTCCACGCTTTTATGAGAAATAAATGTCAAGGCACGTGAGCGTGAGTGTGCTCTAATCGGTATTGGGTGGTGGTTGGGGCCCCATAGGTGTTGGGATCCATTTCGGGGATACATATGGAGTGGTGTAACACCCCAATTTTGACCCCATTTCATTAAACTTGTAAATGATGTAATATCGTTATAAAAATTGTGGTGAGGAACTCAAGGCCAAGGCCCCGCCATCGATTTATCGTTTATGTATCAGCAATTAAAAATATCGATGCATGTGGATCGCGTGCTATCATGGCACAATGGAAATTACAAATATCATGTAAATATGTATTTTAATAAAATACCCACAACTAGCTATGCAATACAACGAGAGTACGGGGGCATGATTTTTACAAGCAATAGGAAGGGAAACTATTCAAAACCTTGAGCCAATAGTGTCAATCCAAGTGTCAATGAGAGAACCCATAAACGACCAACTACCTATTTTGACTTTTGTACCCAATCATTTGTTTCTTGCAAGATTTGGTTGAGGTAGTTAATGCTTTGGGGAATGGAGAGGTATGGCTTCCCAATTTCGTGTATGGGCAAGCCATCAATTTTGAAAATCGCTTTTTTTCTTCCTGGGCAAGAAAGGACCCATGAAATTGCTCCCCAAGCCATTATTCATCAACCAATTTGGCTCTCTCGTGCAGTTCTAGCTTGTGAGGCATTTTTCCTCCACATTTTTCTTTTGTTTCCTTTATTTCTAACTGGGAAAAGAGCGTTTTTCGGTGGTGGAACAACTAGGAGGAAAGGGAATTCGAATCGGGGTTTCATAGAGGTCATTTTTTTCCATTTGAATGCTCAAATACCCATGAAAAAATTGTTTGTGAGCCATGTGGTCAATTTTCCCTCTCACAACTCGTTTTGATGTGCCCACGGTTTTGGAACAACCATGGAAACCATGTTTTGTGCATCCCATAGTTAAAACGTTTTTTTTCATGCCCAACAATTGTGTCTTGTTGTTATGTGCATCCTTGTTTTGGCTTGAATTGTGTGTAAGAAACTAGGAGTAGGAGAGGATTAGAATTGGCTTGATAAACCTAGTGAAGAGTGTAACCTCATCAATGATCATAGGGCTATTGGCTACTTTTCTATGCACACCCTGAAGAGCACTAGAAGGGAAGGTATGGCCTGAGGGACTGTTGTGTGTAGGTATTATGGGTGTGTTGTTGCAGCAACATCCCCCCCAAAATTTTGTACATATTGGGGCCCCTCCTTTAAACTTTTTTAGAAAGGCTTCCTTAAGGGGCCATTCCCAGCTTTTATCTTTGTTTTCAACATAAAATCTTGCTATGAACCTCTCCAAGTCTTCCCTCCTCTAAAAAGTTAAATTCATGAAGTCTTCCTGAAAATCGCGGAACGATTTGATAAAGCCCCGCAACTGCGGAAGTGTTCGAGGTTCCCTCCCGAAACGGCGGAAGCCTTTTGTTTAAACTTCTCAAAAAGAACTTGGAAACTTTTCCCAAAAAAATCACGGAAGAATTCGAGGAAGCCGCCCGAAACTTGCGGAAGCCACTCGCATAAGCTTCCCGAAAAGGGACTTAAATTTTGCTCATAAGTTGCGGAAGCCATTGGCAAATTCTATCTGAAATCACGGAAGAATTCAAGAATTCCTTCCGAAATGGCGGGCACCATTCGCCAAACCTCTCCGAAACTCTGAAGAGACTTAGAAATTTTGGTTTGAGTTGCGGACGTCATCACTTTATCTCATCGAAACAGCGGAGCCATTCGTCGATTCCTTCCGAAACGGCGGAAGCAAATTGCCAGATCTTTCCGCAACGTCGGAAGCAAGCCCGGCCGAAACTTAGAAAATTTGCCAAATTCGCGAGAGCCTTTTGCGGAAGCATTGGTGGAAGTCTTCCGAAACTGCGGAAGCCATTTGCGAAAGATTTCCGCAGTTTCGAAAGCTTTCACGTTTTCATCCCGAAAAGGGACCGCCATAATAGACTCAAACGTTCATTTAGCGGCGGGAGTCGTTCGCCAATTCCTTCCACAACGTCGGCAACCTTTGCGGAATCTTTCCACCATTGCGGAAGCCAATTGCGAATGGATATCCATAATCCTCCCGAAGCTGAGCCTCCAAAGGTGAATTGCGGAAAGATTCATTATTATCTCCCAAAACACCAAAGGGGTTCAGCGTAACCTTCCGCAAACGGCGGGTGAAATTCACAGGTTTGTCCCGCAGGAGGGGGTCGCGCGCAAATCGAGACTACTCGATATGACCCCGACGTACCAATATTAAAGCCACGCTTTTAATGTTCCACCCACCGTATTAAGACCTCGCACATGCCCCATTCATTTAAATAAACGGTGGGGGCTCGAGCCAAAACACGTTGGTATTTTTCGATTGGCAAATTTGTTGGACACCACGCAACCGCTCCAGCTCAGCTCACTCGTCCACGTTCACGGCCACCTCATTCAGCTGTCTTCACGGTTCCAGGTAGGATTTTTAAACATTAAATTTGTCTCTTCTACGCGTCAAATTACTATTGGGTTGTCCTTTTTCGAAGACGATTGGTCATGGGCTATTTTGCCCGTCAAGTGTGGTCTAAATTTCATTTTTCCCGTCAAATGCGGTCTAAATTTCATTTTTCCAAAGAAATTGTAAAACGTTTGTATACTATGTAAAGACTGTCAGTTTGAACGGGTGGATTTTTTTTTCCAAGCTCCTACCCCGGCTCCACCAGTCGTTATTCTTTGCGTTTAAAACCGCCGAGGCCCCATGGACTTTTCGTGTCCCCAGCCGAAAGCTAAAACTATAGCCACCCGGGATTTTTCATAAGCCTTAGTCCCGGCATAGCCACTACCCAATTCAAATTCTAAGCCAGGAGCCATCGCCCCTGTTCGAGCTTACCATAGAGCACCTCGTCAAGTGCCATAAATGACGATGGCGTTCGAAACCCTCGCCTGATCGTAAGCTGAAAGCGGCTCCTTATTTCGTCGTAGGGTTATTTCACCCCAGACTTCCCCGCCATTAGCCATTTGAACCGCAACCATGGCGAAGGATACCATCCCTCCTAGATGCTGGACCAAGAGCAGGTTGCTTCCGCAACATGCTTATCCTCGCAGAAGCATTCCAAACCCGCCCCTTTAAAAGAAATAGGATGATTAAAATCTAGAATTCTTATTTGGAATGATGTATTTGCTTCCCAACATGCAGCTTCACATTTTATTTTAAATGGTGCCGCTCTCTGTTAAAATATCACAGTATGTTGCACATTTTTATAATGACTGCTGTTTGGTTGCTATCAGGGATAAGTCAAAATGCCAAAAGGTGGTAGGAAGAAGGCTAAGATGACAGAAAAACAGCCTACACCACTTAAAACTGAGACCACACTCCAGGATACTAGGTGCACCACCGGTGTTCCTCCTCAAATCTGATGGGGTGATATCTATAGAATGATCCGAGACCAGGATGTCCCAGACATGTTGCTAGAAGAGGGGCAGATTTATCTAAATATCAGAGCTTCAGGCATAGCCAGAGCTGCTACCCGCCCTGAACTGTTCCCATGCTCTGAAGTAATCGGGTGGATACTCCAACATGCCGATGTGGAAGGAAGGGTAATTCATGACAGCGGGAAGATAGCCATTGCCTCATTTCACCCAGCATACCTGGCCGTGGCATACAAATTTCACCACGCCCAGCAATCTCTGACTGATGAATGGCTGGGCCAGATGAACAACGTTGAGATGGCCAAAAAACTACTAGTCGCAGGCAAGCATTTGAGAAAGAAAGGTAACGACGAATACGACGTCCAGAATCTGAGACCTCCTTTCAGGTTGATCGCCTTGATGTTGTGCAGAATATTCGGCATGCCCGATGGCACCGTGTACAAGATTCAGTGGGTCCCTATCATCCACTTCGTGGCATTTAAAGGAACTGTGTTTGACTGGGCCACTCTCCTGTCAGACAGTTTAGCCTCAATGATAGTTGCTGCAAGAGAAGGACTAGCCTTGAAGAAGGCAGAATTTTTCATGTCCTCATATCTGATTGATTGTGTTTTGGCCAAGGTGGATTTCCCCAAATTGGGCTGCACATGGGATAAGGCCACCACCCCAGTTTATACCGCTTTCAGGATTTTGTGGGCTCAGAATTACAAGCCCAGCTATAAGCTCATATGTGAGGGGTTCATCATGCCCCTATATGAGCAGCTATTCAAGGAAGAGCCCAACTGCCTGTCAGAGAATGCCATGGAAGTCCTTGAAAATTATGGAGATTTTTATTTCTCAGAGCAAGGCACCTATCTCAGAATGTTTGGAGGAACTAAAGCTCCATATATTTTTCCAAGATATGCTACAGATTATGTGGTCCTTAAGGAGGCAGTAAGACAAATCTTCCTGGATGGAATTGGAGCAATGCTCCACAAACAGCATAAGGCTTATTTCCCCCCTCTACCTTTCTGCATAGGAGCTTACAAGTTCTCGGGGGTTGCCTCAGCCGAGGAGTTTGTTCAGGAACTGAAGGCTTTCCACTTCGGCGAGGTGATCTTCCATAGGAATGACAGGAAGGGAAAAGTGGCCGAGCATTGTAGGGAAATTTATGCTCATTTTGAGTACTCTCACTATCATGATGCCGAGGAAGAGGCATTCAGAGGCATCAGCAACATGGCTGAGCTGTGGATATGTCGCCAAGGCACGAGAACAAGTTCTAGCTCAGCCAAGGCCCAGACAAACAGCCAGCAGAAGGAGAAAGAAGCTGATGATGCCCGAGCTCAAGAAGAGCTCAGATTAAGAGAGGAAGCAAGGTTGCTACAGGAGGCTGAGGAAGCCAGGTTGCAGCAGGAAGCTGAAGTGGCAAGAATGCAGCAAGAAGCCAAAAGTGAGAGGCTGCAGAAAGAAGCCGAGGAAGCCCAACAGCAGAAGGAGGCTGAAGATGAAACGCAGCAGAAAGGAAATGAAGGTCAGCCACAAATTGAAGGAGGGGAAGGAGGACAGGAAGCTGAACGAAAAGCGGAAGAAGAGCTGAAAGCAGGAGAAGATGCCCAAGCAAGGGGGTCCGGTGTCCAAGACATGGAAATAGACGCACCTCAAGCAGGTGGCTCTGGTACCCAAAATGTGGGAACAGATCCAGCTCAGGGAGTCCGGACCCCACCAGCTGTAGAATAAATAGACATTATGGACCTCCCAATTGTCCCGTACACTCCATCAAGAAAACATACGGTGTCCACGTGGAATGAATTTGTCTATGATAAGAAAAGGAAAGCAATGGTCCTTAAATAGGAAGAGAGGATCAAAAGACTCTTCCAAGAGGATATCATTACCCACGGGGAGATCACTGTAATGCGGAATACAGATAAGGATCCCTTAGCTATGGCATCCGCAGTTGTAGAAACAACAAAAGCATCACTGGAAAATGTAGGTGTTATAGTTAAAAAAAATGAATTGACAAAGAGGAAAGCTCGTACGCTACAACAGACTGTGGCTAATGAGCAAGCCTACAGGGATCTTGTGGTAAACAAGTATAATTGCCTCTATGCCGAGCATAAAGAGCTATCAGGAAAGTATAACCAGCTGGAGGAGGAAAAGGACCAACTAACACTCCAGATGATGATTGTGGAAGCAGAGAAGAATGAAGCGGAAGATAAAGAATCCCAGCTAGAAGTAGACAAACGGGCATTAGCTGAGCAATTAGAGCAAGCTGAGAGCAGAACGATGGACATGTCTCCCTTCTATGAGCTGTCCTGCAGCATCCTGAAGCAAATATATGACACTCAGGAGCTAATCACTAATGAAATTAGAAAGCTCAAGGCCGTGGTGGTCAGGTTAAAAGAAGTTAGTGCAGAGGCCCATAGGCTCAAAGCTAAGCATACCCGGGTCAAGGCAAATATCCTGAGCCAGATAGCATGGCAAGAAGGAAAGGGGGATTTCCCCACACATCTCCCATTTAAGTCTGTGGAGGGTTTTAATGAAGACATAGCCCTCTTGGACTTCTGCATAAACTGTGGCAGTAAGCTAATGGCTAGTGTACAACGGACAAGGGATAGGATCAACGGTTTATATCAAAGAATCCAGGGAGTGCATGACAGGTGCAAATTGAATTTCCCACAATCCCTCGATGATTTCCCAGGTGAAGAACAATGCTTGGCTGAGCTAAAGGAAGAACTAGGCATCCAAACTGAATATGTGAAGAAAATTGATGTCCTAGCAATTGACAACCTCCAACATTATATTGGAATGTCATCAGTCCACAACCGTTTGCTTAAAGAAGTGCATCAAGCTGCAGTAACGGAAGTTCAAGGCATTGGAGCAGAGCTTAGAAAAAATGTGACTTCTCAGAAAATCTTGCTCCCTACTTCCACAAACATAGTCATAAGGGACACTGGCATTTGGTATAGCTACATAGCAGAAGAGGAGAAGAAGGTAGAAGTGGCAGGAGCAACAGCAAACCCAGGCTCTTCTCTCCCAGCAATAACAGAAACTCCAGCTCGCTCGATTTCTTCTTCCCAGGCAGCAGCAGCAGCAACAGTGAGCTCGATTCCCTCTTCCCCAGCAGTGGCAGAAATTCCAGCCAGCTCAATTCCTTCTTCCCAAGTAGAAGCAACAGCTCTAGTGATTTCGAGTGCCTCTCCTAAGGCAGCAGCAGCAGCAACTGTTAGTTTGAGCGACCCTCTTCCAGCAGAAGCTCACGCACAGGAGTGAAATCGTTGATTTCAGAATATTATTTCTGATATGTTGTATTTTTAAGCTCTCAAATGTGAAAAGCGTGAGCTATGGGACAGCTGTCCATTTTCTTTTGTTAAATATTTTTTGTAAAAGGAGTAGTCACATTTTGGTCTATTATAGAAGAAATTCCTGTAGGTACCAAGTGGAAGAGGCCAGGTGGCATCCCAAAGGGCAATTTTGTAACTATAAATAGAAGTTGGGAAGGATATGAAGGGACTTTTGGCAGGGATTTAATTTTCAGACTTGTACGAGCTATCTTGTGTATGTTCTACGAAAGTAAAATCTTCTAATAAAAGCTAGGGAGAGGATTTTTTGCATGGGAATGAAGGATGGATGTATATTGGACTATTCTGGTGAATTCCGTATTGTAATGTGAGATCTTTCTTGCTATCTGAATTATTTCTTTGCAACTAATGATTTCACTCCTTTCTGTGCAAATGAATTCTTTGTTTCATGAGTAATGAATGTGTTACATTAAATCAGAAGCTATCTTCTGAAATCTCTCATCTCTGCTGTAGCATTCTTTTTCAAATTTAATGGCTAGCTGTTCTTTCTTTAAGATATCTATTACAGCTCATTGCTCATGCTTTAATTTGTCTCCTTGCAGGGACAATTAGATTTATTTCGTGTGTTTTTAGACTTAGATATGTTCTTTCAGTTTTGCATCTAGATTAAATAATCTTGCTTCTCTCTTTTATGAGTAATAAAATGTGTTATTTGTAAATTAGAAGCTATCTTCTGAGATCTTTTATCTTGCTGTAGTTTTCTCTTTAAGCTTTAATGGTTGTCCGTTCATTCTTTAAAGATAACTCTTACAGCTCATTGCTCATGCTTTAAATGTGCTCCTTGCAAGGATAGTTAGTTGTATTTCAGTTTTATACTTAGATCTGTTTTCTCAGTCTTGCATCTAGATTAAATATAGACCAGGCACTTGCATATCATTATAAAACATAAAATCCAAAAGAAAGGTGGATCGGGCCATAACCGGTACAATTGGAATAAAACTCCAAACCCACGGTTGCCGGAATCGCTAACCGGACGGATTCCCTATACCAAACGGTAGATAATCTAATTGGGATAATCTATCGGGGAGAATCCCTTTCTGATTGATGCTACGATATCCGAGGCATCAACAGTTTTTTGGCGCTAGAAGGAGGGCCTGAAAGTGCATGGCTGATAGAGGAAAATATCCCACTGCCATAGATGACACTGAAAACCCGCTTAAAGAAAGCATTTCAAACAGCCCAGATCTTGAATTATTAAATCAAGAACACCTCATTTCTGATCCTGAGCCTCAAGAATCTTTATACGCTGTCCCTTTTACAGAGATAGAGGATTTGAGAAGACATACCAGATCCTACGTTAGGCAGCTAGGTGGTTTAAACGCTGTAAATTTTCTCCCTAAGAAAACTACCCCTAGAAAAGAGCCACAATATACCCGAGATTCGATTCTTGTTCAAAGTTTTGAAGAACTTGTGAATCTGACTTTGGAAGAAATTTCAAACACTCTTAACAAGGCAGATCTTGAAAACTCAGAAAAAATTTCAGACCAAGAAAACCTTGAAGAACTAATTACTCCAAAGAACACCCCACAGAATTCACCTTACAATTCTCCGCCAGGTTCTCCACATCCAAACATGGCTGTACCTGCTTGGAGAGAAAGGGGGGCATTGAACCTAGCTGGGCCATTCCATAATCTTCCAAAAAATCCAGAAAAGGTCTTGCCTAAGTTCGATCCAGGGAAAGCCATTTCAGCGGAAGATCATCTCAATAGTTTCTACTTAGCTCTGAACCTTTTGAACGTACAACATGAAGACGTAGTTTGCAAGCTGTTTCCATATACATTCGAGCCAAAAGTATCATCCTGGTACTTTAGCCTACAACCCAGCTCGATCTCTAGTTGGGATGAATTCGAAAACTGTTTCTTAAAGAAATACGGAAACCAAAAGACTGTGACAACACTTATGAAAGAACTCTTATCCATGAGAATGGAAAAGAAAGAAAAGGTTCAAGACTTTAATCAAAGATTTACAACGCTGTTAAATAATTTCAGTGAAGCTAATAAACCAGCAGAGGAGTCTCTGATTGAATACTATACAACCACTCTTGAAGGACCCATCACAATGTTCGTAAAAAGGTCCAAGAAAACTACCTTGATAGAGAACTTTGAGGAAGCTAGAAAGGTAGAAGAAGAAGCTGATAGCATTGCTAAACATGCCTTAGATGTAGAACCAAAACCAGCAGCTAACAAAAAACCTTTGCTGCTCACTAGAGGTAAAGAAGAGCCATCTACAGACATGGAAAATGTAGTCAAGATGATGCAGAAATTATCTAATAAAATTGTAGATCTCGAGAAAGATAAGGCTGCTAACACATCTAGGAAACCTTTCAAGCCATTTTATAAAAGAAGGGAAGACGGTGATCAAACTCATCCACCAATGAATACTTCCCCTGTGTTAAACTTAAATGAAATCGGGATGGAAAATTTATGTACCTTTCATCAAGAACCACATTCAGAAAAGAGCTACCCGCAATGGATTAATTCCATGAGCTTAGTCATGAACCAAATGTTAGATTCACAAATCCCAGACCAAGATGATTCTCCAGAGGAGTCGAGCCCTGAGTTAGAGGAACCAACCCCGGACACTACTACGATGTTGTGGGATTGGGTACCTATGACTGAATTAGCAGAAGAGGATCCTATAGAAAGCTCTCCATCTACCGTGAACATTGCTACTCGCAGCAAAGGCCCTATTGCGGATCCTGTGCCAAGCGCAGCTCCTCATAAGCCTAAAGCTTCAAAAGAACCGCCTAGGAGGCACATAACAATTATCCCACCACAGCCAAAAGTCAGCCAAACAGCGACTAAGCAGTCAAACGCTGACACCATAGTTTAGCCACCTAAAGCCACAACGAGCAAAACAGATCAGCAAACTTGAATTGGGAACGAATCTGACATAGGATACGATATTATTGAAGATATCAAGAAGGTCAAAGCAAACGTGTCAATATTTGACATGTGTAGCTTGCCCTATCAACGAGACAAATTGTTGCATGTTCTACAACCCCAGATCAGCATTCCATTAACGGACTCTCAAGACAATCCCGAAATTAATGAGGCTAGCATCGGTGGGAAATCTAAATCTCAAACATTGCCGTTCCTATTGACTTTTGAAATTTTTAATCACAATGTTCAAAACTGTTTGGTAGATTCCAGAGCATCCTCAAACGTTATGCCACTGTCAATTTGTAAAAGGATTAACGGGCAGCCTATGCCATCTCCAGCTCAAATTATCCAATTAGATAGGACTGCTGTGAAAGTAATTGGGGAGATGAAAGACGTTCTCATTAGATTATCAGCTAACCCTAGAGTCTGTCAATTTATTGACATAATGGTGGTCGATATTCCTGAAGCCTATGGGCTGATTTTGAGTAGGGATTGGTCTACCAAGCTGAGTGGCTACTTTGCTACTGATTGGTCCCATCTGTAGTTGCCTTATCAGAACAGGAAGAATCAAATTAAAGTCCTAAGAGAACCTCATATGAAGCAAAACGTAACTCAGTTAGAAGGAAAAAATGAGGCTGTAGCTTTCTCATCCTCAGTTCTGGGAAATTATTTCTTAGAAATGGATCCGGGTAATTATCAGTCTGAAGCCATTAGCCATGAATCAGATAAACAGTCCAATCTCCTTCATTTCTCGCGGACTGATGATGTTGATTGTAACATAGTTAGTTTAGTTACTGATTTAGATCACGGAGATACTAACTTAGTTGAATCAAAAGACATTTTCTGGACATTATACTTTGATGGTTCTAAAACTCTGGAAGGATCTGGATCCGGTTGTGTTCTAATGGATCCAAAAGGAAACAAGTATTTTTTGTCTTGTAGATTAGAATTCAATTGTACTAACAACACCGCTGAATATGAAGCTTTGGTACATGGACTAAAGAAGGCCATTGGCTTAAATGTTAAGTACCTGAAAGTTTTTGGTGACTCCGAGATAGTTGTAAGACAGGTAAGGGACACCATTCATTGTCTCTCACCTCATTTGAAAGGTTACCAGGCTGAGGTATGGGATTTAATTATGCATTTTGACGCTTTCAATATAAAATCGATTCCTAGATTGCAAAACTCTGTAGCTGATCTGTTGGCAACATCTGCTTCTAGATTGGTGCCGTCAAATAATAAATGCTCAATTGAATTGATTTTCAGGCCTTCCGTTCCCGATAACATCACAAACTTCAGAGTCTTCGATGATGATGAACAAATTATCAGCTTCCTAACAAACGAAGATAGATTTCAAGGAGCTGCAATAGATGAAGAAGAACACAATGTTGATTTGATGAAGAAGGATGAGGAGAAAGGAAATTTCATTCCCAAAGGGGTAAGGTCCCTCGAAATGCTGTTCGATCTTCAAAATAAATTCAAAAGGCCAGCTAATACCAAAACTAACAGCTCATTAATGCAACATGAGTTAGTTAATTTGGGTACCGAGGTAGAACCAAAATTTGTCAACCTTGGCAAGTGTTGTTCACCAGGAGAAAGAGACAGGTTCATCAAATTGTTTAAACAATACAAGGATGTTTTCGCATAGACCTATGAAGATCTGAAGATGTATGACGTCCGCATTATCCAGCATGTTATACCAATGAAAGCGGGTGTCAAGCCATTTCAGCAACAGTTAAGAAGGATGCATCCTACTCTAGAACCGCTGATTCAAAAGGAATTAAAAAAGCTCCTAGACGCTAAGATAATCTTCAAAGTTCGGCATTCTGAGTGGGTTGCAAACTTGGTTCCCGTAAGAAAGAAGTCAGGAGAGATAAGGCTATGTGTAGATTTCAGAAATTTAAACAGAGCTTCGGATAAAGACAACTACCCCGTCCCTTCAATGGAACAAATCCTTCAAATGGTGTCAGGATCCGAACTTTTTTCTCTTCTCGATGGTTTCTTTGGCTACAATCAAGTATTAGTGGCCGAAGAAGATCGTCTCAAGACTACTTTCCGAACTAAGTGGGGAACTTTCGCATACCGAAGGATGCCATTTGGTCTGATAAATGCAGGAGCTACATTCCAAAGGGCGATGGATATCGCCTTCCGAGGATTGGGTGGGCAATGTGTTGTTGTTTACTTAGATGATGTGACAGTCTTTTCAAAGAAAAGGGAAGATCATGTTGTTCATCTGAGACATATTTTTGATCGCTGTCGGAAGTATGGTATTTCTTTGAATCCCAAGAAGAGCGTATTTGCTGTTCCCGAAGGTAAACTCTTGGGCCATATCATTTCTAAAGGGGGAGTTTCAATAGATCAAGAAAGATTCCAAGCTATTAATAAAATTCCAATGCCTTACAACAAGAAATCTATGCAGTCCTTTACGGGCACCATCAATTTTTTCCGTAGATTTGTTCCAGATTTCGCACAAATTGTTAAGCCATTGCAACAGATGGTTAAACAGAGCATACAATTCAAGTGGACAGATTTGGAGAAGGACGCTTTTAGAGATATCAAGGCAGCTATAGCTAAGGCTCCTTCTTTAAGAAGCCCAGATTTTGATAAGGATTTCATCTTGTATACCTTTGCTTCGGATGACTCCCTCGCAGCTGTACTCACGCAAAAGGTGGAGCTGGGAGACGAATACCCAATTTCGTTTATGAGCACTGGTTTGCAGGGGGCTGAGCTGAATTATCCCGTGGTTGACAAGCATGCATATGCGGTTTTCAAAGCAGTCAAGCAGTTTAGGCCATATATTCTGAAGAACAGAACGAAAGTTATAGTTCCTCACCCGGCTGTTAGGTCCCTTTTTGTTCAAAGGAACTAGGAGAAAGGAGGGGGAACTGGGTCACAACTCTTCAAGAATATGACTTGGAATTTAAACTAGCCACGATTATCAAAGGGCAAGGCCTGTGCAAATTACTTGCGGGAAACTCGACTGGTGAAGAACAACATTGGAAGAATGAAGTTGAGCTAAATTCGGTTGAAGTATGTCATATCTTCACAACTCCCCAGTCATGGTACAGAGATCTGGTGCACTATTTACAGCAGGGATATCTACCTGAGCACTGGAACTCTAAACAAAGAAGGGCGCTCCGTTTGAAATCAGCACCCTATCAAATCATTGATGGGATACTGTTCGGAAAGAATTATGATGGAGTTCTTCTTAGATGCCTAGAAAAGGAAGATGCAAGTAAAGTTGTCAAAGAATTACATGATGGCCCCGCAGGTGGACATTATTCAGGAGAGACAACAGCACACAAGATACTGAGAGCTGGTTATTATTGGCCCACTCTGTTCTGAGACGCCCATACGTATGCACGAAACTGTGATGTATGTCAAAGAAGTGCTGGGAAGTTACCTAAGGCAGCAGGACCATTGCAGCCGGTTATCATCTCTGAGCCTTTTGAGCAATGGGGTATAGATGTTATCGGAGAGATAAATCCAAATTCTTCGTTGCAACATCGATACATCCTGACGGCTACTGACTACTTCACTCGATGGACGGAGGCTATCCCTTTGCGCAAGATCAATGAAGACGCGGTCATCAGCTTTTTGAAAGAGAACATCATAACCAGGTTTGGGGTTCCAGTTTCCCTTGTTTTTGATAATGCTACCTATTTTTCATCTTGCAAGATAAATGAATTTGTTTATGAATGGGGAATTAAGCTGCATTATTCATCCAATTATTATCCTCAGGGGAACGGATTAGCTGAATCCTCAAACAAGAATCTGATTCGAATTCTTCAGAAGACAGTGATAGAAAACCAGAGAAGTTGGCATGTAGCTCTCCCAAACGCCTTATGGGCAGATAGGGTGACCCCAAAGAACGCTTTGGGTGTTTCCCCTTTCACTCTTGTCTATGGCAAGGAAGCCATCCTTCCCCCAAACATCTTACTCCCATCCTTACAGTTATCCCAAGCCTCTCGGGGTTCTGGTAGCCAAGCCTTACAATCCAGGATCGATACCCTGCTTCAACTCGAAGAAGCCCGACAGAAAGCTAAAGACCGATTCCATCAGCACCAAGACATAGTTAAGAGATGGTTCGATAAAAGGAAGTCCGGCAAAAGAAGTTTTGAAGTTGGGGACTTAGTCCTGAAATGGGACCATAATCATGAAGGCAAAGGAATGCACACGAAATTCCAACATCTATGGGTAGGCCCGTACCAAATTTCGGCGAAATTAGGCCCATCCACTTATAAATTGAAAAATCTCGAGGGAGAAGAAGTAACCCTTCCTCTCAATGGCCTCGCTCTGAAACAATACTTTGCATAGTCTCGTTGAGACTTCCTGTACATAAATAAAGTTTTCTTTATTGTTGCCTTAGCCTTTAGTTGCTTTATTTTTTTGGCCATTTTGTTTCTTTCATTGTCATTTGAACCTTTGCAACAAGTTTTGTTTTCTGAAAGCCCTTTTGGTTGAGTTCCCCATTGAGGATAAGTCTCTCAAAGAAATCTCGCAACCCATGAGTCCGGAACTATGCTCGAATAAATTCTGTCTGTTGTGCTCTCGCTGAAATATTCAGAAGGAAGGAAGCCTACTCTGCTAGTCACACTAATCCTGTTTAAAATAGCAGAGACCCATGACCATCTTCATTACTATCTCTGGGCTCCACCCACTCTCACACTTAAAGGCATCTCAAGGAGGTTACCAAAGTTGGACCCATGGAAAGTAGCACATCTCGAGGACATAGGGTATTGAAATGACTCCATGCTGCAAATTTAACAGCCAAAATGGCTTATATTCAAGGGTCTGTTTTCCAGAGATTCTCGCCTCAATTAAAGCATGGCTGAGACAAAAGCAAAAGACGTGTAAAATCAAGAAGGTTGTCCAAAAGGCTCATCCCAAAATAGGCTCCTCTCCGTCCGTGAGGCTTGATCAAATCAATAAAATTTCTAACTCACACAAAAGGACATTATGGATTGAGGAGACTAAATCAAAGATCATGTCCAAAAGAAAATATCTCTGGAAGGCTCAAACAGCTAAGCTGTCCAAAGTACAAACATCCAAAAGGATGCAAGCAGCATGGGAATGAGGAACAAGAGCAATAATGTCCATGAGAAAGTGTTGCAAATCCTGTGGAGTTCGACAGTAGTAACCGTCTGAAAGATGACCCTTCTAAAATGAATCTCATATGTCGGCCCTTTGAGAGTGGTGAAGATGTCTCGGTCGAAGCTCCCCTTTCCCCAATGGCTAGCAGGTAAAGTGTCTCCTTCCCCTCACATGAATTTAAATGCTCGGCTGAGTGTTGCACCTAAGATGGATGTCTTTGGTGAGGTTTCGGACCATGAAGAGGAATTTTTTCAGAGATCTGTGTTTACCAGCGACTTGCCATTGTTGTTGCAGCAACATCCCCCCCAAAATTTTGTACATATTGGGGCCCCTCCTTTAAACTTTTTTAGAAAGGCTGCCTTAAGGGGCCATTCCCAGCTTTTATCTTTGTTTTCAACAGAAAATCTTGCTGTGAACCTCTCCAAGTCTTCCTTCCTCTAAAAAGTTAAATTCATGAAGTCTTCCTGAAAATCGCGAAACGATTTGATAAAGCCCCACAGCTGCGGAAGTGTTCGAGGTTCCCTCCCGAAACGGCGGAAGCCTTTTGTTTAAACTTATCGAAAAGAACTTGGAAACTTTTCCCAAAAAAATCACGAAAGAATTCGAGGAAGCCGCCCGAAACTTGCGGAAGCCACTCGCATAAGCTTCCCGAAAAGGGACTTAAATTTTGCTCATAAGTTGCGGAAGCCATTGGCAAATTTTTTCCGAAATCGCGGAAGAATTCAAGAATTCCTTCCGAAACGGCGGGCACCATTCGCCAAACCTCTCCGAAACTCTGAAGAGACTTAGAAATTTTGGTTTGAGTTGCGGACGTCTTCACTTTATCTCATCGAAACAGCGGAGCCATTCGCCGATTCCTTCTGAAACGGCGGAAGCAAATTGCCAGAGCTTTCCGCAACGTCGGAAGCAAGCCCGGTCGAAACTTAGAAAATTTGCCAAATTCGTAAGAGCCTTTTGTGGAAGCATTGGCGGAAGTCTTCCGAAACTGCGGAAGCCATTTGCGAAAGATTTCCGCAGTTTCGGAAGCTTTCACGTTTTCATCCCGAAAAGGGACCGCCATAATAAACTCAAACGTTCATTTAGCGGCGGGAGTCGTTCGCCAATTCCTTCCGCAACGTCGACAACCTTTGCGGAATCTTTCCGCCATTGCGGAAGCCAATTGCGAATGGATATCCATAATCCTCCCGACGCTGAGCCTCCAAAGCTGAATTGCGGAAAGATTCATTATTCTCTCCCGAAACACCGAAGGGGTTCAGCGTAACCTTCCGCAAACGGCGGGTGAAATTCACAGGTTTGTCCCGCAGGAGGCGGTCGCGTGCAAATCGAGACTGCTCGATATGACCCCGACGTACCAATATTAAAGTCGCGCTTTTAATGCGCCACCCACCGTATTAAGACCTCACACGTGCCTCGTTCATTTAAATAAACGGTGGGATCTCGAGCCAAAACACGTTGGTATTTTTCGATTGGCAAATTTGTTGGACGCCGCGGAACCGCTCCAGCTCAGCTCACTCGTCCACGTTCACGGCCACCTCGTTCAGCTGTCTTCACGGTGCTAGGTAGGATTTTTAACCATTAAATTTGTCTCTTCTACGCGTCAAATTACTATTTGGTTGTCCTTTTTCGAAGATGATTGGTCATGGGCTATTTTTCCCGTCAAGTGCGGTCTAAATTTCATTTTTCCCGTCAAAGGCGGTCTAAATTTCATTTTTCCAAAGAAATTGTAAAACGTTTGTATACTATGTAAAGACTGTCAGTTTGAACGGGTGGATTTTTTTTTCCAAGCTCCTACCCCGGCTCCACCAGTCGTTATTCTTTGCGTTTAAAACCGCCGAGGCCCCATGGACTTTTTGTGTCCCCAGCCGAAAGCTAAAACTATAGCCACACGGGCTTTTTCATAAGCCTTAGTCCCGGCATAGCCACTACCTAATTCAAATTCTAAGCCAGGCGCCATCGCCCCTGTTCGAGCTTACCGTAGAGCACCACGTCAAGTGCCATAAATGACGATGGCGTTCGAAACCCTCGCCTGATCGTAAGCTGAAAGTGGCTCCTTATTTCGTCGTAGGGTTATTTCACCCCAGACTTCCCCGCCATTAGCCATTTGAACTGCAACCATGGCGAAGGATACCATCCCTCCTAGATGCTGGACCAAGAGCAGGTTGCTTCCATAACATGCTTATCCTCGCAGAAGCATTCCAAACCCGCCCCTTTAAAAGAATTAGGATGATTAAAATCTAGAATTCTTATTTGGAATGATGTATTTGCTTCCCAACATGCAGCTTCACATTTTATTTTAAATGGTGCCGCTCTCTGTTAAAATATCACAGTATGTTGCACATTTTTATAATGACTGCTGTTTGGTTGCTATCAGGGATAAGTCAAAATGCCAAAAGGTGGTAGGAAGAAGGCTAAGATGACAGAAAAACAGCCTACACCACTTAAAACTGAGACCACACTCCAGGATACTAGGTGCACCACCGGTGTTCCTCCTGAAATCCGATGGGGTGATATCTACAGAATGATCAGAGACCAGGATGTCCCAGACATGTTGCTAGAAGAGGGGCAAATTTATCTAAATATCAGAGCTTCAGGCATAGCCAGAGCTGCTACCCGCCCTGAACTGTTCCCATGCTCTGAAGTAATCGGGTGGATACTCCAACATGCCGATGCGGAAGGAAGGGTAATTCATGACAGCGGGAAGATAGCCATTGCCTCATTTCACCCAGCATACCTGGCCGTGGCCTACAAATTTCCCCGCGCCCAGCAATCTCTGACTAATGAATGGCTGGGCCAGATGAACAACGTTGAGATGGCCAAAAAGCTACTAGTCGCAGGCAAGCATTTGAGAAAGAAAGGTAACGACGAATACGACGTCCAGAATCTGAGACCTCCTTTCAGGTTGATTGCCTTGATGTTGTGCAGAATCTTCGGCATGCCCGATGGCACCGTGTACAAGATTCAGTGGGTCCCTATCATCCACTTCGTGGCATTTAAAGGAACTGTGTTTGACTGGGCCACTCTCCTGTCAGACAGTTTAGCCTCAATGATAGTTGTTGCAAGAGAAGGACTAGCCTTGAAGAAGGCAGAATTTTTCATGTCCTCATATCTGATTGATTGTGTTTTGGCCAAGGTGAATTTCCCCAAATTGGGCTGCACATGGGATAAGTCCACCACCCCAGTTTATACCACTTTCAGGATGTTGTGGGCTCAGAATTACAAGCCCAGCTATAAGCTCATCTGTGAGGGGTTCATCATGCCCCTATATGAGCAGCTATTCAAGGAAGAGCCCAATTGCCTTTCAGAGAATGCCATGGAAGTCCTTGAAAATTATGGAGATTTTTATTTCTCGGAGCAAGGCACCTATCTCAGAATGTTTGGAGGAACTAAAGCTCCATATATTTTTCCAAGATATGCTACAGATTATGTGGTCCTTAAGGAGGCAGTAAGACAAATCTTCCTCGATGGAATTGGAGCAATGCTCCACAAACAGCATAAGGTTTCTTTTCCCCCTCTACCTTTCTGCATAGGAGCTTACAAGTTCTCGGGGGTTGCCTCAGCCGAGGAGTTTGTTCAGGAACTGAAGGCCTTCCACTTCGGCGAGGTGATCTTCCACAGGAATGACAGGAAGGGAAAAGTGGTCGAGCATTGTAGGGAAATTTATGCTCATTTTGAGTAATCTCACTATCATGATGCCGAGGAAGAGGCATTCAGAGGCATCAGCAACATGGATGAGCTACGGATCTGTCGCCAAGGTACGTGAACAAGTTCTAGCTCAGCCAAGGCCCAGACAACCAGCCAGCAGAAGGAGAAAGAAGCTGATGATGCCCAAGCTCAGGAAGAGCTCAGATTAAGAGAGGAAGCAAGGTTGCTACAGGAGGCTGAGGAATCCAGGTTGCAGCAGGAAGCTGAAGTGGCAAGAATGCAGCAAGAAGCCGAAAGTGAGAGGCTGCAGAAAGAAGCCGAGGAAGCCCAACAGCAGAAGGAGGCTGAAGATGAAACGCAGCAGAAAGGAAATGAAGGTCAGCCACAAATTGAAGGAGGGGAAGGAGGACAGGAAGCTGAACGGAAAGCGGAAGAAGAGCTGAAAGCAAGAGAAGATGCCCAAGCAAGTGGGTCCGGTGTCCAAGACATGGAAATAGATGCACCTCAAGCAGGTGGCTCTGGTACCCAAAATGTGGGAACAGATCCAGCTCAGGGAGTCCGGACCCCACCAGCTGTAGAAGAAATAGACATTATGGACCTCCCAATTGTCCCGTACACTCCATCAGGAAAACATACGGTGTCCAGGTGGAATTAATTTGTCTATGATAAGAAAAGGAAAGCAATGGTCCTTAAATCAGAGGAGAGGATCAAAAGACTCTTCCAGGAGGATATCATTACCCACCGGGAGATCACTGTAATGCGGAACACAGATAAGGATCCCTTAGCTATGGCATCCGCAGTTGTAGAAACAGCAAAAGCATCACTGGACAATGTAGGTGTTATAGTTAAAGAAAATGAATTGACAAAGAGGAGAGCTCGTACGCTACAACAGACTGTGGCTAATGAGCAAGCCTACATGGATCTTGTGGTAAACAAGTATAATTTCCTGTATGCCGAGCATAAAGAGCTATCAGGCAAGTATAACCAGCTGGAGGAGGAAAAGGACCAATTAACACTCCAGATGATGATTGTGGAAGCAGAGAAGAATGAAGCGGAAGATAAAGCATCCCAACTAGAAGCAGACAAACGGGCATTAGCCGAGCAATTAGAGCAAGCTGAGAGCATAACGATGGACATGTCTCCCTTCCATGAGCTATCCTGCAGCATCCTGAAGCAAATATATGACACTCAGGAGCTAATCACTAATGAAATTAGCAAGCTCAAGGCCATGGTGGTCAGGTTAAAAGAAGTTAGTGCAGAGGCCCATAGGCTCAAAGCTAAGCATACCCAGGTCAAGGCAAATATCCTGAGCCAGATAGCATGGCGAGAAGGAAAGGGGGATTTCCCCACACATCTCCCATTTAAGTCTGTGGAGGGTTTTAATGAAGACATAGCCCTTTTGGACTTCTGCAGAAACTGTGGCAGTAAGCTAATGGCCAGTGTACAAGGGACAAGGGATAGGATCAACGGTTTATATCAAAGAATCCGGGGAGTGCATGACAGGTGCAAATTGAATTTCCCACAATCCCTCGATGATTTCCCAGGTGAAGAACAATGCTTGGCTGAGCTAAAGGAAGAACTAGGCATCCAAACTAAATATGTGAAGAAAATTGATGTCCTAGCAATTGACGACCTCCAACATTATATTGGAATGTCATCAATCCACGGCCATTTGCTTAAAGAAGTGCATCAAGCTGCAGTAACGGAAGTTCAAGGCATTGGAGCAGAGCTTAGAAAAAATGTGACTTCTCAGAAAATCTTGCTCCCTGCTTCCGCAAACATAGTCATAAGGGACACTGGAATTTGGTATAGCTACATAGTCGAAGAGGAGAAGAAGGAAGAAGTGGCAGGAGCAACAGCAAACCCAGGCTCTTCTCTCCCAGCAGTAACAGAAACTCCAGCTGGCTCGATTTCTTCTTCCCAGGAAGCAGCAGCAGCAACAGTGAGCTCGATTCCCTCTTCCCCAGTAGTGGCAGAAATTCCAACCAGCTCAATTCCTTCTTCCCAAGTAGAAGCAATAGCTCCAGTGGTTTCGAGTGCCTCTCCTAAGGCAGCAGCAGCAACAACTGTTAGTTTGAGCGACCCTCTTCCAACAGAAGCTCACGCACAGGAGTGAAATCGCTGATTTCAGAATATTATTTCTGATATGTTGTATTTTTAAGCTCTCAAATGTGAAAAGCGTGAGCTATGGGACAACTGTCCATTTTCTTTTGTTAAATATTTTTTGTAAAAGGAGTAGTCACATTTTGGTCTATTATAGAAGAAATTCCTGTAGGTGACAAGTGGAAGAGGCCAGGTGGCAGCCCAAAGGGCAATTTTGTAACTATAAATAGAAGTTGGGAAGGATATGAAGGGACTTTTGGCAGGGATTTAATTTTCAGACTGGTACGAGCTATTTTGTGTATGTTCTACGAAAGTAAAATCTTCTAATAAAAGCCAGGGAGAGGACGTTTTGCATGGGAATGAAGGATGGATGTATATTGGACTATTCTGGTGAATTCTGTACTGTAATGTGAGATCTTTCTTGCTATCTGAATTATTTCTTTGCAACTAATGATTTCACTCCTTTCTGTGCAAACGAATTCTTTGTTTCATGAGTAATGAATGTGTTACATTAAATCAGAAGCTATCTTCTGAAATCTCTCATCTCTGTTGTAGCATTCTTTTTCAGATTTAATGGCTAGCTGTTCTTTCTTTAAGATATCTATTACAGCTCATTACTCATGCTTTAATTTGTCTCCTTGCAGGGACAATTAGATTTATTTCGTGTGTTTTTAGACTTAGATATGTTCTTTCAGTTTTGCATCTAGATTAAATAATCTTGCTTCTCTCTTTGATGAGTAATAAAATGTGTTATTTGTAAATTAGAAGCTATCTTCTGAGATCTTTTATCTTGCTATAGTTTTCTCTTTAAGCTTTAATGGTTGTCTGTTCATTCTTTAAAGATAACTCTTACAGCTCATTGCTCATGCTTTAAATGTGCTCCTTGCAAGGATAGTTAGGTGTATTTCAGTTTTATACTTAGATCTGTTTTCTCAGTCTTGCATCTAGATTAAATATAGACCAGGCACTTGCATATCATTATAAAACATAAAATCCAAAAGAAAGGTGGATCGGGCCATAACCGGTACAATTGGAATAAAACTCCAAACCCACAGTTGCCGGAACCGCTAACCGGACGGATTCCCTATACCAAACGGTAGATAATCTAATTGGGATAATCTATCGGGGAGAATCCCTTTCTGATTGATGCTACGATATCCGAGGCATCAACAGGGTGCCAAGCTAGCTAGATCTTGTAGAGGTGCCAATGGATCTGTGGTTGAGCTCACTAGCTTGAATTCATTTCTTTCTACTGCCTTAACGGCCTAATAAACCAAACTATGGATTGGCTTGGCTGAATTGTGAAGTATTACTTGGCTACGTGTTAGTGGTTGATTCCTTTTTTTCCTTGTGGAAATCATGCCCAGCTCGGGGGTGGAAACCGTGTTGAGAGATTGTTGAGCACATTTCGCCTATGGTTGGGTAGAACATTGCAGTTTCATAGCTAGTTTCTCAGGACTACTTCATTTCAAGATAAGTACTCTATTGTGTTAATTCTGCAATGTCTTTAATTATTGACTGTTATGATTATGTTGATGAATGCATGTGAAATGTGTGAGGATATAGATTTTATTTCCGCTATGTTAATTTGAATTATACATATCCATACATGTGTTTTTATTTGTATCAATTTGATGAATGGTGCTGAGTTTTGAAAAGCCCGTATTTTTAGTCATGTTCCCTTCCCAGAGTGGGATCAATGGAAGGGGACGTGACAAGTGGCCCTTGATTCCAAGGAGGACACACTAAAAAAAAGTTATATGATTATGTTAATACCTTCATAGTCGGGCCGAACGCTCAACCTTATCATTATGGGGCTCCATTGACTTTCATGATCTCAAGAAATAAAAAAATTAACATTAAAAATTATGGAAAAATAGTGCCACACAAGAACTGCATGTTCACAAAAACTCTGCCATATTTTTCCAAAAAAATTAGTGTTCCATTATGTTTTAGAAAAAAATATCATACCAATCTTAGGAGAACACCATTCTCTTGGAGTTATAGTAATTTTTCATAAATAAAATTTATATATTCTCGAAGGTAAATCAATTGTGTAGATACCTCTAATATTTATTTTTAGTGATTATAGTTCCATTTTTACAAGTTTCTATTGCAACTAACATGCCATAATTGAGTAGCATCACCTTGCACCAACCCTTGGGCATAAATCCTTTTCTAAGCGATTTTTGTATTCTCAATTGTATTTAATTTGCACATGTTCCTAAGACAAAGACTACCAATTTAGATGCAAAAATTAAAGATATATGTGCGTTGGATACAATCAACAATCAAAATCATAGATACTATTAGATGACTACGAACAAAATTATGGTTATTAGATTTTTTTGTATATGAGAGCATAGCATTCTTCTTGGATAATGGTATGTCTATGGATGGATAGTAATATGTATGGGCGACTGTTAGTGACTATGGAACAAGTTCTCTTGTTGAAGTCAAATAAGACTTAGATCCATAAACTTTGTTCTAAGATTTTAAAAGCCCAATATGATGGCTTGGTTGTGGCATTCTACCCTATTTTCTTCCCCAAGTTTGGAGAAGAAAGGTCCCATTCCAAGTCAACCCTTAATACATATCCTTAGGAAACCATGCAATTTTTCACTTGCTAACTCAACCCTCCATCTCCTTAGTCGTTATTTTTAACTCAAGGCCTCCATTGAAAGGGCCCACCTTATTTATTTGTTCTAAAAATGTTTGGCATGTGAAAATCACCCACTCTTCTACCAATTATTTCGGCATGAAGTCAACCCAAATCTATTGTAGGCCTATCTATGTCTCTATCAATCAATTGAGGCTTAATATACATATTTTTCCAATCGATAGTGTCATGACAACATTGAGGGAATAGGATTTGTTTCAGAAGAATAAATAGAGACAGATATGAGTAATTGGGTCACTTAGTCAAGAAGCCAAACCCGTTTTGTTAAGTTTTGGAAAATTTTCTCAATCATTGATAATGATATTCACAAATTATGATGAACGCTTTAATGAATATCACTAATAGATTTAAGTCTTTTCATATTAAAAGGCACAGGGTTTACTTCAACGAGATCACTAGTGCATTAGTCCATAATAGCCACCATCTTCCTATGGTGTAGTTAGGTTTAGGTCTTGATGCATTGGTAGATGGAATTCAAGCTCCAATATATATTGCATTGGTTGGTTGGTTATTGGTCTAGAAGGAAAAGTGAAGTTCCACTCCATGGTTATTTTTCTTTCACCTTTAGCCATAATCCATCGCTACATTATTTTGCTCTAGGTTCCATCAAAACTTGTTGGAGATATCTTCAAAAAGGAAGCCTAGAATGATCCATCCCAAAGCATTGTGTTCCCCCTCTTATCATTAGGGAAAAACACCCTTTTGCAAAGAATTGATCCCTTACTATAGCCTTGTTTTGGATTAGATTCCCGGATCATGATGGATGGAGTGATCACAAAAAATATATCCCTGTGGCCTTTCATTAGAGTGCCCTTATATACACATATCAAAGCATTCCCCACTAGTGAACCCATCCTTGCACTTCCTCTCCCTAACCAATTGCGAGTATTATGGAAAAGCTTCTCTTTTTCCAATGTATTCTAGCCACCTTTTTTTCAAATGAAATAATAATCATTTTATGTCGGTACATATAAAACTCAACCCTTTTGAATCAAGTAAATGAAAAATATGCCCATAACACATGGGCTTAGTTGAATAGTGGTTAAGCTAAACTCATGTTGTTAAAAACATACAAATGCTCAATGCTTACCAAAGGTTGTTTTCTCCCCTCCTCACATGGCCCCAATGTGAGTCCCATTTTTAGTATGATTTTATTGAGGGAGATTTAGGAAGAGGTTTTAGCATGGGTCAGTGTATTCAAGTTCTTTTTGTAAGAGATGGATGGGATCCATATTATTCAAGAGTACCATATAAGTTTGTTGACAAATGAAACAAAGCAACCATATACTTATCTATACACCAAATCAACAAACAAAGAATATGGTGTTTGATTATATTGGCATTTGATTTTATAAAACATGAGAAGAGAGCAAGTTCACACGAATGAAAGATAAGAACTCTAAGCTTCATTGTTGTTGTTGTTGTTTTTTGCATTTACTCTACTCATTGATCTAGCCCCATAAGGAAAGAAATTCCTTACTATTCCTATATAGATCACACGCATACAAGGGTATCCTTTTCCCATGTCCTTCCTATATGATTATCTATTTTTAAAAATGGATATACCCTCCACCTCTTTGAACACTATGTATAGATAAGGTATTTTAAAAAGTGGCTACACTCTCCATCGCTTTGAATACTTGATATAGACATGCCATGTTATTAGTTCATGTTGTAGGTAGAGACTATATGTTTTAGTTTACCCTATTAGTTTGGATAGTGATACAAAGAAACAAAAGGTATTTTTAAAGTTTATGAAAAATAATATTAATTTGTTTTTATTTATTCAATATATTTTCATATGTGTTGAATTCTAATTGGCCTATAGGCCTTGACAAGAATAATTTTGTCATTAACCGGAATAGATAAAAATAAGAAAAAAATAATAAAAAATAGATACCTTAAATCTTCTTGTATTCGAATGCACCAGTGAATTAAAGAAGCAACATTCAAATGATAATCTCCTTTAGCCCATTTGATAGTGACCCTTGAATCCCCAAATACTGCAAGTGTGACAATACCAAATAAAGTGACTACCTTACACAGACACCAAAGTGCCAAAAGCTCATTCTTCATATTGGATCCATTGCCACATTGTAATCTGAAAGTATACCTATGAGAATCATTAAGTAGTAAGACATCACCTGTCGCACAATACCCATCCTTAGCAGCACCATAAAAAATCCAACCTCACCTTTAAAATGTTGTACCTCTTTAAGAGTTCTAGGTTTGCTTTCTTTAACCATCCCTGTACTTTATTCAATGACCACATATATAATTTGCTTGCATATCACATCAATATCCTTAGTCTATTCTTCAAAAATTAGCATATTCCTAACCCTCCATATCTTCCAAGAGATAAATGCAGGAAGTGTATAGAAATATCTGCAGGATTTATACCATTTAAGGCAATTTAGATCAAAATTTGAACTCCCCTAGACTTGTTCAATGTTAAGAGCATAAACAACATTATGCCAAACTTTCAAGGTAAATTTTCACCTAACCAACAGATGATCAACTGACTCATAGTTTGTTTTACAGAGAGGCATATATTAGGCCCACACTAACCTATTTTTAACAAATTGTCCCATGTTTTCAAACAAATTTGAAGAGCAAACCACTTGAAGCATTTAATTTTTAAAAGAATGTGCCACTTCCGAAGAATCCTAAACCACCAATTCTGAACAGAAAATCTACCTTCCTGAACAATTGCTTGATATGCATTTTTTGCAGTAATAATACCTGATGTTGGATTAGATGGCCAAATAAGTGAATTCTGATTTTCATTCAATCTGCATCCCGAAGAGCTTAATCTTTTAATATAATCCTCCCATTCAGTTGCAACATCACCACTAATTAATTCCTAGTTCCTTGGAACTGTACCAATAAGAATTAGTCTTGTTTGGCCACGAAGGCCTCTTGATGTGAGCAAGAATAAAGTATCCAATCTCAGCCAAATAGTCCAGAATATATGAGGAAAGATGATAGTTTTCACCCAAACCAAGTATAGGGTCTATACCAACAATTACATCCTTACCATTTCCCACATTCCAAGTAAGATCTTTCCCAAGCCACTGGTATATTTTTAGAAATCCTTCCCATACAATAGAGGAATCCTTTACAACCTTCTTTGGATTTCTAATACATGAAATCAAATCCCCTGTAATATATTTTCCGTGCAAGACAATAGTCCATAGAATTTTACCAAATATTCTACGCTAGAAGCTCTTCAACCTTAAAGCAATACTAAACCAAGTTAAGTTTTTTATACCCTAGCCTCCCCATTCTTTTGGCATTGAAAGCCTTTCCCAGTTAGCCATTATAAGCTTTCCTCTATCAGGCCCCCCAGTCCACAAAAAATTTAAAATGTATATCCTTAGAAAATTGATAATAGACATAGGAACTTGTGAGAGAGAGAACCAATATATCGAGATTCCAACTAACACAATTTTTATAAGTGTGAGCCTACCACCAATAGAAAGCAGCCTGCAAGTCCATTGTTTGATACTCTTTTCAAAATTTTCAACTAGCTATAACCAGTCATGTACCCTATAGCCATGAGGTTTCAGGAAATATCCCAAGTACTTAAAACCATCTTCCATATTGTATGCTTTAAATGGAAGTAAGGAGATGATATTTACCAAAGAGTCATCTTCAAGTCTATAATGATAGAAGCTTGACTTCTGCATACTAACTTTCATACCTGAAGCAACACAAAATATACTGATAATCTCCTTATAGCAATTCCATTCCCCCATAGAGTCAATACCAAAAATCATCACATCATCAACAAAAAGCAGGTGTGTAATAAAGACAGCAGCATAAATTCTAACACCTTTAATTTTACCTGCATATTTTGCATTCAGAATAAATCTACTTAGTCTCTCTATGATAAGTCGAAATAACAGTGGAAACAGGGGGCAACCTTGCCCCCTACCCCTTAAGCTTTTAAAGAAAGCAAAAGGTGCTCCATTCACCAAAACAACAAATTGTGCAAAAGATACACATGCCATAATCCAGTTTGTTACAACAAGGGGAAGACCAATCTGTATAAGAATCAGTCTTAAATATAACTAGTCAACTCTATCATATGCTTTCTCCAAGTCCATCTTCAACAAAAGAGCCTTCAGATTCTTATGTTTAATAGAATGAATCACTTCTTGAGAGATACCTATGGCATCTAAAATTTCCCTATCATGCAGAAAACCAAATTGCTCTAAGGACATGTGCTTTGATAGGAAGGGTTTTATCCGACTGGAGATTATTTTAGTAATAATTTTGTAAGCAAGGTTACATAATGCGATCAGTCTGGACTCTAAGAAGTTTTTTGGATTACTACTTTTTGGAACCAATGAGAGAGATTTGAATCTCTCTTCCTTAATTGAAGTTTCAATTTCTTGAGGTGTAATTTTTTTTTAATCTTAAATTTTTTACACTTAAGAAAAAATTACACCTCAAGAAATGGGATCTCTCTATAGATCTATATTGATTTTTAATCTATATAAGAATCGGTCTTAAATATACCCAGTCAACTCTATCATATGCTTTCTCCAAGTCCATCTTCAACAAAAGAGCCTTCAGAGTCTTTTGTTTAATAGAATGAATCACTTCATGAGAGATACCTATGGCATCTAAAATTTGCCTCAAAAAACCAAAATGCTCTAAGGACATGTGCTTTGATAGGAAGGGTTTTATGGGACGGAAGATGATTTTAATAATAATTTTAATCTCTTTTCCTTAATTGAAGTTTCAATTTCTTGAGGTGTAATTTTTTTTTAATATTAAATTTTTTACACTCAAGAAAAAAATTACACCTCAAGAAATCAGATTTCTCTAGGTGCTTAATAGATCAAAGTTTAAGATGGATCTATATTGATTTTAATTATTTATTTTTATTTTATGAGTTATAAAAAAATTTTAATTACTTTTTATTTTAAAAAAATGGTTCATATATTAATAATATTAAATATTGATATCAAAACAATTCAAACAAATACAAACTCAAATTTATATTGTAATTTATATTATCTTTTCAAAAATAAATATATTTAACTTATTTAAATTCATCTACTTTATTTTATTACAATTTCACAATTTTTAATATTATTATTTAATATGCAATTTCACAATTTAAAAGTTTGTTGATAGTAAGCTTTGATATATATGGATAAGGATATAAAACATTTATATTGATATAATAATTTTTTATTTATATAAAAGTTTAATTAAATTTTATTTTTATTTTAAAATTAATTTTAGATTACTACACGCAATTCTTGATATATAATTTAAAAATAGAGATACACTCCATCTCTTTCATTTCTTGACATAAACACGCCCTATTTAATTTACATTGTATCGGAGCCTGGGGTTCTATTCCCAGGCACAGGCTTCGTAGTTTATAAACATGAAGCGATTGACAGGTATCGTCTATAACCAAATCAGGGGGAAGAATTCTGACAAAAGAAGGATACGAGAGCAGTTAGCAAAGATCGAGGCCGAAATTGACTCTGAAAATACTGAATCATCAGATATTGAATCACATAATTGGGCAGACGCAGCCATTGCGTCCATGGAACAAAATTTTCTGACAATTTCTTCAGCAATTGTCCATGTCTATAGACAGAGGAATTCTGAAGTGGCCAGTGGCCAGTTTTCTATAGTTCGGCAAACTGACGGAAGAACAGAACCGGTTATGTTGATTAAAGTTGGAAATAACTTACATTGGGGTATCACGAAGGATCTGATTGTGTGTAAGCTGGATAAGATGAGGTATCTTTTCTCAATTTTGCTTCCTGCGACTGTACAGGCCGTGGAGGATGATATGTTTTCATGGAAGAATCATATTCCATCGCCTGAAGTATTGAATTATGTCGTTTCATTTCCAGAGGAAGATATCGATTCCTCTTCTCTCAGATATTTGGAAAGCTATCTCGAGCAACATGCTCGATTTAATGGTCTCTCTTTGCTTTGATAAGAAGTCACGGTTCAAATCCCGGCGTTAGAGTATGTCTTTTTTAGAGCTTACAGGTTGGAACCCGAAGGGTTACAGTATGTAAAATATTGTGAATTTATAAAAAAATTATACATCAATTTGGTGTTTTGTTGGTTTTTTATCTTAAAATGAGTAAATTTATACAGAATTTGGTGTTTTTGTTAGTTTTCGATCTTAAATTTAGTAAATTATACATCAATTTGGTGTTTTGTTAGTTTTTTATGTTAAAATTAGTTTTGTTTGTTTTTTATCTTAAAATTAGTTGATCAACGCATTATACTATTCCAGCATTAGAATATAGTTATGTTGTTTGCTTCGAATGTTTTATTTACATTGTTATTTGCTCTGGCTCTGGAATGCTGCTGCTGTTTTTTTTCCCTGTT
Source organism: Larix kaempferi (assembly GCA_027924585.1). Classification (NCBI taxonomy): domain Eukaryota; kingdom Viridiplantae; phylum Streptophyta; class Pinopsida; order Pinales; family Pinaceae; genus Larix; species Larix kaempferi. The sequence goes on along the minus strand of BSBM01000101.1, from coordinate 9,137,547 downwards.
TCTAAAGGCATGCCCACCATTGTTACCAAATTCGCCCAAATCGAGTTAATCAATACGGAAATTCGACTATTCGATTGGTCAAACGAATTTGTAGATTTAATCCGATTCGCTGGTGTTTAATTCAGATTTTTTTTAACAGACTGGAGCATGGATCATGGATCGATTCCCTTCAAAGAAAGCCCTCTTTCCTTGCCTGGAACCTCAGATTGATCGTTCAAGGTAAAAGCAGATTTGTTGTTTCCTGTAGAGGAGACGTGAGGTGGTAGCTTTCTGATAGCTGAGACCTCTTCTTTCTCTGCTCTGTTAGTGTTTGATAAAAATAAAATATGAAAAAAAGGCCTCAGTGTGTGGTTGCTTTAATTTTCATCCGGTGATAGAGAGAGAACGAAGCAACAGAAGAAGACATGGAACGGGAAACCTGCTCTCCTTCCTACAGGCAAGCATTGATACTACAGAGACTAATTATTCAATTTGCCCTATTTTTAGAAGAGATACTACAGAGTCTAATTATTCAATTTGCCCCATTTTTGAAAGAGATACTACAGAGCTTTCGTTCCTACAGGCAAACATGGATTGATACTACAGAGTCTAATTATTCAATTTGTCCCATTTTTGAAAGAGATATTACAGAGCTCTCCTTCCTACAGGCAAGCATGGATTGATACTACAGAGTCTAATTATTCAATTTGCCCCATTTTTGAAAGAGATACTACAGCGCTCTCCTTCCTACAGGCAAGCATGGATTGATACTACAGAGTCTAATTATTCAATTTGCCTCATTTTTGAAAAAGATACTACAGAGCTCTCTTTCCTACAGGCAAGCATGGATTGATACTACAGAGTCTAATTATTCAATTTGCCCCATTTTTGAACGAGATACTACAGAGTCTAATAATCCAATTTGCCCCATTTTTGAAAGAGATACTACAGAGTCTAATTATCCAATTCCCCCCATTTTTGAAAGATTCTCCAGAGGTCTTTTCAACCGGGATTCTCCAGAGGTCCTTTTCGCAGGGAATGAGGAATGGGAGGAGGTCTTTTTTTCAGAGAATGGGAATGGGAGTATTTTTTGCAGGGATTCGTTAGAGGTCTTTTCTGCAGAGAATGGGATTGGGAGTATATGCTGAAAATGAAAGTGTTTTCTAAATTTAATAAAGCTATTGCAACATGTACTTATTGGTTAATTTTTATAAGTATATAACCAGCACAGTTACAAGCAAAGTGGTCGGTGAATAGTGAATATCGACAGGTGTAACCAACTAATTAGTTTTGTGGAGATGGATGGCCTTTAAATAAAGGCTAAACATTAAATTAATTAATATAAATATTAAACTAACACAAACATTAAACTAATTAAATCTTAATCAAGATACATTTAAGCATAACTAGATACGAAGACCATGAAATTAATCTCAAATCTTGTTACACTCAGGTTAATCTTGTTAATCCGCCCAAGAAAATCCAAAATCTAATTAAAAAAAAATCATATCTCTAATTTTTATCTTATTATACCGAATCCATATTGGAAATAGTCAAAAAAATCTCTAAAATAGAGAGATTATGCTGAGAGTCGCTTCTCATGGCTAGAAAGAGTGCACCGTTCCATTAGGGTTGGCTAAAAGAAAGAGTGCACTGTTCCATTAGGGTTGGCTAAAAGAAAGAGTGCACTGTTCCAGTAGGGTTTGATTCATCTATTGCTTACAACGAAACAGTTGAATACTTCATCATAAGCAAGGTGGCTAAAAGAACGGTTGACTAACCCAATGGTACATCTGTAATGGAAAATGAATGGAAATTGTACACTTATCTATCCAATTTTTTTTTTTAATTTTAGAGTTTTTAGTACACTGTTTTGTCTTTTAATTAAGTATGGTTTTTAATTAAATATGGTTTTGTATTTTTTTTAGTATAAACTTAGTATTGTTGTTAGTCTATTTTGGGTTCAAGTGTTGATAGAGTGTAATTGGGATTAGTTTTTTTTTTAAATGAATTGTGTTGTCAATACTTAATGTATAAACTAAGTCTAGTGTATCTGGGAGGTGGTATGAGTGTGTGGATAGTCTTGGATGATATTTTTTATGTATCTACATTATGTAGACATGGAAGATGGGTGTCTTCTTTTCTTTAATTCTAAAGAATAACAAGAAAATGAATTTTTTCTACTAAAATAAATTATTAAATTTCTTTTTACAATAATTTTAAATGAAAACTAAAAAAATATCATTTTTTTTCTCTACTACCAAAACTATAAACAATCAACACAATTATAAAATTTATTAATATTAAAACAGAAATTGTATCCACTTTCAAAAATATAAGCAATCAACAAAATTATAAAATTTATTAATATTAAAACAGAAATTGTATCGACTTTCATCTATTTTAAAAAATGTATCCACTTTCATCTCTTATTTTTATTTGATGATTTTATTTGCATAAGAATGAGTGAGAGAGGCTCTTATGCTGTCATTTGTTTTCTTCATAAATTTCTCTCCTTTCAGTTAGAATTTGCCATTTGTTCTACAATGTTGCTGTTGTTTTTTTTCCTGTGTGAAAACGGATATGTGGAATAAAAAACACTTTATTGGCTAGTTGTTTAAAATACATGGTTGGAGGCCCGCAGGGGTGTAGCTCAATCGACGATTCACTTGATATGAAGGAAATGTTGTAAATGGAGGTCACGCGTTCCAATCACCCCGGCTTACCCGTGCCCCATGCTTGCGGGCTGTGTGGGTGCACCTAGGGGTATAGTGGTAGCGGACAGGATTGGATCCTTGGACTCGCCATCCCCTTCCCAGTTGTTGATTCCCCTAGTTACAAAAAAAAAAAAACATGGTTGGATTCCAAATGCATCCCTAAAACATGAAAGAGGCTTCCATTAAAATTATTTGATGAAATTTATGTAGAGATGATGAAAATGAAGTTGTTCATGGTTCTATGTTTGTAAAATTGCATTGGACATGCTTTTGAAAAAAAATAATAGTAATAATGTAATTAGGCATATGTATATATGTTTACTTGTTGAAGGTATGCATAACTCATTTGATTCAATAAATGATTTTTTAACCTAAAAAGGACATATTGTTATCCAAAGTTTTTGCAATAAAGATCATTACAAATTATTTCCGAGTCCCTGAAACATGAAAGTATGTCTTTAAAATTATTTGATGGAATTTATGTGGAGATGAGGAAAATGAAGTTTGTCATGGTCCTATGTTTGTAAAAATGCATTCGACATGTTTTTGAAAAAAATAATTGTAATGATGTAATTAGGTATATGGATATATGTTTACTTGTTGAAGGCATGAATAACCCATTTGATCCAATAAATGATCTTTTAAGTCTCAAAAAAGGCGTGTTGTTATCCAAAGTTTTTGCAGTAAAGATCATCACAAATATTTCCAAGCATGCATATTTTTCTCTAATCTAAAAAGGAAAGTCAATGGATTGTTGTTTTGTTATTCAAGATTAAGTATTAGAAACTTCCACTTGTAATCTAAGTGGAGTCATGATAAGTAAAGGAGAGTTCTTTTTGGTGAGAAAGGTGGAATATTTATTTTGACTAACCATAGAGAACAATGAGATGCACCCAAACTTGATGGGGGCGTCGAGTAAGGCTGACCCAAAACTTCCTATATTTTGTGCGTTTATGATAGACCCGCTTAAACCCTCCACCACCAAAAGGAAAAGAAATGGAGCTAACAGACATCCTTAACGAATTCCACAAGTGGGTTTTGTTATCACCAATCTTGTAGTTGCCCCTATAGGTGGATCCAAAGTGGATGGTAGAGGGGATATGCAACTAAAGTGGTGAACCAAGAGGGCCTTGGTTCCCAAAAGGATGGTTGTCACGCCAACCAAGGCACTCTTCGCTTTAGCTATCAAAGCCAAGATAGCAAGGGGGAGACCCAAACCTACTCCTGATAGGAGAGATCAAATCAATCTAATGAGGTACGTAAGGTGACAGGTATGGAACCCTATAAATAAGGAATTAAGACCACTGTGGAGGCTTAGGAAAGGTGTAATATGATAATGAAAGATAACACACAGTGATTCAATGATTAGGTATGATTCCAAGATTCAAAGCTAGTTTCAAATGGTCAAAATCAACTACCTTGGGAAACATGACCCTTAAAACAGTGAAAGTGTCCCAAATCAGAGATCTGACAGTTAGGGCTTTCTAGCTATGCTTGATGAAAGAATATGACAGTTTCAAGGTGTTTCAAGCAACAAGACAAAGATCAAGCCACAAGATAACTCAACAATCTAGGAAAGTCGAATTGACTTGGGGAAGATTAGTGCCTTGGGAATTGGGCCAAATGGAGTCGGATGCCCACCAAATTGTAGATCTGGAATGTTGAGGTGTTGAGGTAGGTGTATCTTGAAAATTAAGGTCATCCAATGGCTAGATCTCAGTAGATCTGAGATTGAAATGTGCCACAAAGTGACCCAAGTGGAGCTCAACCCTCAAAATGAGGAATGGGGCCCACAAGGTCAAAATCACTGATGTGACACAGTAGGGGTAGGTTATTAATTATGGAGATCAAGGATCAAGTAGGATCTCACCTACCTAGGTGCTAGATCCTTGCAAACTAGCCCCTCCTAAGAAGTGCGACCTCCCTTGGAGAGACTGTTTTGCCTTGGGAAAGGGGTCGGATGAAGGCCAAATCACACCAAACTACAGATCCGAATTGTCGTGGATACTGTAGAGGTGGGTTTTAAATTTTATACCCAAACACCAAGTGGATCTTACTAGATCTGAGAAAATGTAAAATGAGGGTTTGTAAATTGAGGGTTTTATCAATGAAGTAGCTATGTCAATGGATTGGAGCCAAGACAAGAAGAACAAACCTATGGATCTTACCTGGATAACCTTGTAGATGCCTTGATGATGATGATATATGCAAACCCGATCAATTTGGAGCGATTTGAGGTAGTTTTCTATGAAGTCGAATTGCCCAAGGAAGCCAATGCGCCCTATGGTGAGCTCCCAATATGGATGCCTAGTGAGGGCAGCTGTACTAATAGCCTACTTTAATTATCAACCTGAGGGACGTACAAAATTTAGAGGTGCAGGCACTATCTGTGCTCTTATAGGATAATATTTGTCACAGTTGAGTATCAGTATCAATGTTTTAAAGGTTGCCTACTCAATATGTAAAACTGTTTATACTAGGGAATTAAATACTGGAAAACAGTAAACCTATTTTTAAAGAATTAAAATACTAAAAGCAGTAAATCTGTTTTAAAGAATTAAAATACTAAAAGCAGTAAATCTATTTTAAAGAATTAAAATACTAAAAGTGAAAGAGATAATCCTATGAATTTACCTAATGCAGAATGGTGAATCTTGGATTATGAAAGTGAAATGCCATAACAGATCTTTTCTAAATTAAAGAAAGCAAGGTCTGTAATTACTTATGCGTAAAACTTGAATTCGGATCTAAATCTTTTAAATATCAAAACTAAGTTTGTAGTGCAATCATCTCATGCTACACATCCATTATTAAGAAATCAAAGCAATTAATCATGATGGGGAACAGTCATAAACCTTAGATCTAAACCATGACTTTTGAAAGCAGTGCTAATACATATGTAATCGTTGGTTAAAATGTGCGTTGGAAGAAAGCAGCTACAGGACTACTGAAACTGTATTGTTGAACTACAAAACGTGTTATAAATTACTACAGAATAAAGACATCATTCAAATGCTTCCATATGCGATATAAATTTTCATCACTGTAAAACACATAATCGGAAATACCTGAAAAATGGAAATCCCCTGACTTACGTGTTGGAGGGGCCCTCTCCAACCCGCACTCAGGAGGAAAAGAAACTTATAGATGCTGACTGGGATTTAACATAAATCTTCCATTAAAATATAAACTCCATGTCTTCACAAAGGTCTATAACTCAGAAGTATCTCAAGAGTGCAAAAACGTAAAACAATGTTTCTCCAAAATGTCAACAGAGACCTCTCGCTACCCGAGAGGTCCATATTTATATAATTCTTAATGTTGAACTTAACTAAATGTCTAAATGCCGATTCTCCTTGAACAGGAATGTGTTCTCTACAAATCAGGAAACAGGGCGCCGAGCTGCATGATCCCTCAGTCTTCTACGCGTTCGTCCTTTAATGCCCCTGAACCTACTCAATCGCGCTTGATTTCCACAGAATTAGTTTATTGAATACGCATTTTAAACATACAAGAATAATCGTCAAAAACAACTTCATTAAATAATTAAAGTAAAACACTTTTCCCACAAATGAGTGTGTTTTTTCGCCATTGCTTGAGCTTGACTGCGGGAAAAAGGTTTATCAAATACCTAAAAATTGGACTCATCATTCTCTCCCATACTTGAAGGATTCACCCATCCTTGGGTGACTTATTCAATTTGTCGATGACCTCCCTGATGTCCCATGCTACCACCCTAGGGATCCCTACCTACCTATGATATCCAAAATTCTGATCCTCCTTGGCCCATGCCCTCCTCTCTTCCTCTTCATTAATATGTCCCTTGATGACTGGGGAAAGAAAGAATGGGGGATTCAGCCTCATCCCTATCCATCTGAGTTGATTTCTTGCCAGATATTTCTTGTAGAGTGTGGCTTTGAAAAGAGCATCATTAAGCCCGAGGGGGGGTGGAGTTCTTTTCCTTTCAGATCATTTGCCACTCTGCTCCACCTTTCCTTAATGGACTCATGAACTTCCTTCTGTGTGCTTCGGAGTGTAATGTCAAAATGAGTCATAGCCTCCTATTGTTTTGCAAGGAGAATGGGGATCAGTTCCTCATCCTGGGTGAGGATCCTATGGTTGTAGATTACCCCTTCAGGGTGAGTTGGCTCTACTCTAACCATCAATGGGGTTTCCCATTTGGATGCAACATAGAGATGGTAGTCCTGGGCTCGCTCAATTTCGTGGTTCATCCACGAACATAATTCCCTCAACTGGAAATCGCCCACATATGGGTTTGGCGACCAGTTGGGCGAGCCAGAAACTACGAAATTATGCAAGAAGAATTCACTCAATTGGTCCTTCTCCGGCTCTGTGGAGTTCAAAGATTTGTGTCTTCTCAGCTGAGAACAAGGAAGGTGTGGGCTGGCTTCCTGGCCCAATTCTTAACGTTTCCAGCTCATTTCTGAGCTTTTCCAATTCTGCCCAGGCCTTAGCGAGTTGGGTAACGACCTGGTGGTTTTCATTATGTTCTGGAGGGTTCCCCTGGAAGTTGCCTTGTTCTTGTAAGCTTTGCTCTTCTTCTTTATCCATTTCTTCTTCTTCATCCTGCATTTCTTGCTCATCCTGCTCCTCTTTTGTAGTTGTGTCTCTCTGATCTACCCACTGATCATCGTCCCCATCCGACACATTTTGAACAATGGGACTGGGTTCCCTACTCTTTTCCTTGTCTATTCGGATTCGATATGCTTGGGTGAATCTCTTGCTCCTTCTCTTCGGATCCTGATCTTTGGCAGGAATCTCTGGGTTTTCCTTGGGGGAGTCCTCTCTTGAATGTTTGATTTTTACCAGGGTCTCTGCCACATGGTCCAAGTCAATCTTCTGTTTAACCCCTGATGCAGAGGCAACTCTGTTCATTTCTCTTGGTGGTATGCTAGCTGTGGGTGTACTTTTCATCCTTTGAACATCTTCTGTGGATACCAGCACAAATTATTCCCACGAAAGCTCTAGTATCTGCGCCTTTAGTTCCTCGCAAATGATTAACTTGATTATCCCATGATGGGCCAAGGCATCCTCCTTACCTTTAGACACCTTTTTGCTCATTTCTGTTAGGGATTGGAGCAGGTAAAATGGAATACTAATGTTGTTGTTTGACGAAATGTGACTTATGTGCCTTAAAAGCTCTAGGATCCGAAAATGAAAGATGGGAACATAGCTTAACCTACCAGAGCACGTGATGTACCTCAGAACAATTTCAGCCACGTCCTCCCATGGCGTTGGCATGGAGAGTCTTTTGACTCCGTTTTGTCTTCGTCATAGACCTCTCATTGCTCGAAGAAGGCTGTTTTTTCTTCCTGGTTCACCTCCCTGTCATCCCTGCTCCAATGCAAACCTTTATGTAGTCCAGTGTATTTGGCAATTACATCCTCATCAATCTTAATACGTAACCCCTTCACTCGGGTGACGTACTGTTCATTCTTAATATGTTTGAAGTTTCTTGCAAACTCCTGAGTTATCCCTGTATCGTATCCTTTCAGTCCAAGGATGAAAGGCATCCAGCCTGCATTGTGAATGATCTGCAGGATTCTCAGGCTCTGATAAATGGTGATGTGATCCTCTGGTTCACTTTTCTTGAAACCCTTTGTCATTTTAGAAACTTCCTTACGATCAGACAAAACCAGAACTTTGGAATGTGGTTTATACCTTCAACTGGTCGAGCTCTGCCTACAAGGTCGAGGATTGCAATGTTGGCTGAGTGAGCGTACTAGCTTTGGTCTGTTGCTTCTCGAGAATTCCGAGCGGTTCCTTATATGCAAAATCGTGGAAGATTATGCAGCCTTACTTGCTGTCTTTCCACACCTATCATTTCCATCATTCTTGTACTTTCCATTTTTAATCCCCTTTTTTTCATGGTCAATCTCTGTATTCCCATGATCGATCTCTGTACTTCATATGATGAGGGTTGCAATCATGATTTGTTGAGGGTGACAGGACTGAGGTAGCGATCATGACTTATTAAGGTCATTCTACCATGCCGCCAATTTAAAATAGAAGATGTCCTCAGCTGACTAGAAACGAGTGTAGTGTGGGATAATGTTTTACCTTAAGAATAAAATAAAATCGTTTTAGAGATTACCTTGCTATGTATGCATACCTGCATTGATGATCTGGTGCGTTTTTCATGGATGGCGGATTCTGTAGTAGATTTCTGCATGTCAGTAGTTACGTGTGTGGGATGCTTTTTCATTTTTCCTTTTTGAATTTGTTGAAGTGTCTTCTTTTGAAATTTGTGACATTTGTTGATACGACTCATGTGATGATGCTTCGTATTGGATGATTCCATGGTTGTATGTGACTGGCTCTCTTGAATAAATGGTAGCCTCGCTTGAATTAATTGCAGGCTCACTTGAATAAATGGTAGCCTCGCTTGAATCAATTGTAGGCTCTCTTGAAGTATGGTCAAGCTCGCGTGATGATATGGCAGAGTTGAAATGACGAGTGTGCTTGGATTGTTCCTGTAGTGGTAGATATTTTTGCTGGCTTTCTTGAATGCATATCCGGCTCGCTTGATTGCTGAATGTGTTTGAGAGTTTGCTGGCTCGCTTGAATTGTTGAATGTGTTTGAGAGTTTGTTGGCACGCTTGAATTGTGGTTGATATTTTGCTTTGCAATAGTAATGTTGGATCTTTCATAGGGATATTCGTGGCCCTGTAATTTTCTGTTACTTTTTATGAATTTTTCATTCCTTTCTCTTTTTTTGTTTTTTTTCCTCTTTTTTTTATATTTTCTATTTTTTCTTGTTTTTTTTTTCTAAATGAGTTGAATTTCACTGATTTTCCGCGTCCTCTATCAGCATCAATTGTTGCTGGTAGAGTACATGTGTAAATTCTTCTTTTGACTGTGGTTTCTTGTAAAGTTTTAGGCGATGCCCATTCACTATCATGGGGAACTTTTCTTCAACAATTGTAATAATTCTCACAGCTCCATTTTCATAAATCTTCTGTATAATGTAAGGTCCAAGCCATCTAGTGGTTAGCTTCCCCTTGAATGTGTGAAATCTGGAGTCATAAAGTAGTGCCCAATCACCTTCGTTGAACTTTTTATCCTTTAGATGTTGGTCATGCCATTTCTTTCTTTGTCGTTGGATGATTTCAGTATGTGTAAGTGCTTGTTGGCGGTGTTCATCCAATTGATTTAGCTGTAGCATGCATTCTTTTTGAATTTCTGATGGGTCCATATGTAAATTTGCTGCAATTCTTAATGTCTTTATTTCAAATTCGATTGGCAGCATGACCTTTTTTCCATAGACTAGTTCATAAGGTGTGAATCATGTAGTTGTTTTCCATGTAGTATTGTAAGCCCAAACTGCTTCACTAAGTATGTCAGCCCAATCCCTTTTGTGAAGTTGGACAGTTTTTGTCAAGATTCTCTCTAATTCCCTGTTGGTTACCTCAGCTTGACCATTTGCTTGAGGGTGGTAGGAGGATGACTGTCTGTGCTTTACATTGTTTCTTTTCATCAAGTCTTCAATTAAATTTGATGTAAATTGTGGGCCCTGATCATAAACTAATTCTCTTGGCACCCCGAACCTGTGAAAGATCTGCTCAGTAAAGAATTTGGCCACATTGGTTTCATTTGCAGCAGCCAGTGCTGCTACTTCTGTCCATTTTGTAAGGTAATCAGTGCATACGAGGATGTAGCTTTTCTGATTTGACTGTGGGTTGAATGGGCCAACAAAATCAAATCCCCACTTTTCAAATGCATCCAAGGATATTTTTGGATGGAGTGGCATCTCTTGTTTTTGTGTTGGTTTTCCCATTCTCTGGCAATCATCACAGTGGAACACATACTCATAAGCATCTTTGTGGAGTGTTGGCCAATAATACCATGTTTGCAAGATCTTGTAGGCTGTCCTTTTTGCAGCATAGTGTCCTCCACAGGGTTCATTGTGGGTGACAAGCATTATGTCATGTACTTCATCTTCCCTAATGCACCTTCTAAGTATTTGATCTAGTCCCTGTTTAAAAAGCATGCCTTCTATCCATGTGTATGTTGCACTTTGTCTTATTACTTTTGTCTTTTCTTTATAACTGTAATGTTCTGGAAACTTCTTGGATACTAAATAGTTTTCTATGTCAGCAAACCATGGGCTTCTTGTTGATATGGAAAAAAGGTGCTCATCAGGGAACTTATCTTGAACCAATTCATTATCTTTTCCATGTCTGACTCTTGACAAAAAGTCGGCTACCACATTATGCTTGCTTGGTTTATCTATTATAGTAATGGCAAATTCTTGTAGAAGTAGCATCCATCTAATAATTCTTGCACTAGTATTAGGATTGTTCATAAGATATCTGATTGATGAGTGGTCAGTGTGGATAAAACTTTGGTATCCTGTGATGTAATGCCTGAATTTATTGATTGCATGTATGACTACCAGAAATTCCTTCTCTGTGACTGTGTAGTTGAGTTCTGCCCCAGCCAAATTTTTGCTTATATAGTATATGGCATAGGGTTTCTTGTCTCGTTCTTGTCCAAGCACAGATCCGATGGCTTTATCTGATGCATCTGTGTGGATGTGAAATGGAACTTTCCAGTTTGGTCCTTGGAGTACTGGTGTTGTGATTGTTTTCTGCTTAAGACTTTCAAATGTTGTCATGCAATTGCTTGTCCATATGAACTCATTGTCTTTTGTGAGAAGTGCAAACATGGGGGCAGCAATTCTGCTATAATTTTCAATAAACCTTCTGTAGTACCCTGTCTGTCCAAGGAAACTTCTCACATCCCTTTGTTTGACAGGTGGGGGCAGCGTTCTGATTACTGAGACTTTGGCTTGATCAACCTCTATCCCTCTTTGTGATATATGATGTCCTAGAACGATGCCTTCTTCCATTAACATCTTGCATTTGTCATTGCTTAGGCACAAGCTCATTTCAATACATTTTTTTAATACTAATTCAAGATTGTTCAATGTCTGGTCAAAGTTCTGTCCATAGGGTGTGAAATCATCCATGAAGACTTCCATTTTGTCATTTATAAAATCGGAGAAAATACTCAATATGGCTCTTTGAAATGTTGTTGGGGTGTTACATAAACCAAAGGGTAGGACCCTATAGGCATAAGTTCCCCATGGACATGTAAAGGTCATATTATCTTGATCAGCTGGGTGTATTAAAATTTGGTTGTGCCCACTGAAACCGTCTAAGAATGAAAAATACTTGTTTCCAGATAATGTATCTAGCACCTTATCTATAAATGGAAGTGGAAAGTGATCTTTCTTGGTTGCTTTATTCAGCTCCCTGTAGTCCACACAAATTCTCCATTTGCCTCCTTTTTTGGGTACTATAACTAGTGGTGAGACCCACTCACTATCAGATATTGGATAGATGAACCTTGCATCTAATAAATTTTGTAATTCCACTTTGACTATGTCTTTTAATGCAGGGTTCATCCTTCTTTGTGGTTGCCTGATAGGAGTAGAACCTTCTTTGATGTAAATGTAGTGTTTGCAGATATCAGGATGTATTCCTTTCATGTCTGCATATGTCCATGCAAATGCTTTACTTTGTTCTTCTAGTATCTTCATTAATTTCCTTTCTTGATCTGGTTCCAAATTGGAATTTATGTTGACTGTTTTGCCAGGGTGAATTTCCACGACTTTTACCTTTTCGATCTGTTCTTCCAGTACTTCTGTCCATAAGTCATCCATGTTCTGTTTTGAACTGTCACCTGTTTCTGTGGAAAAAAATTCTTGCATAACATGATTGTTAGAAGATACATTTTGTATAAATCTATCTATATGGCCATCTTCGTCTATTGCTTTTAGTGATATTGCAGCATCAATTGTTAGGATAGGTTGGAGGTTCTGATTTGGTGTGTTCTGGTAATCATCAGTCCAATTTTGATATTCTAACTCTGAATATTTCATTGCGGGTGGGTAGATTGTGATTTTCTTCCTGGCATGCCCACTGGTGATTGTCATATTTCCTGATCGACAACCTATGTAAGCGTCCGCAGTTGCTAACCAAGGTCTACCTAGTATAATTGGATAGCCACTAAGTTTGCTTTTGATTTCAATTATTATAAAATCAGCTGGGTATTCCCAGGATTCAATATTGATCATCTAGCATTCATTCAGGTTTCACAGTGGAGGTGTCTACTAGTTGGAGTACTGTTGTGGTTGGTCTGACCATTGATTGGAGTCCCAGGTATAACATGGTTTCCTTAGTCATGACATTGATCGCAGCTCCCAAATCTATTAAGATTTTATTTATTTGCTTGTTATTTATGGTGACGTTTACTACAGGACTACCAGGATCGAGATATTTAGGGTTTATTATGACACCCAGCATTAAATCGGCCAATTGTCCCACTACATTTATAGTTGGTGGGTCATGCTTCCTCCTTCCTGGTTTCTTTAGGCAATTCTCTCTAATAAATTTGTTGCAAATGGGCACATCCCTTATGGCTTGTAAAATCGGGATTTGGATGTTTGAGTGCTTGAATTCATTTAAAATTGTATTCTCTTCCTCTTCTTTTGTACTTCGGACTAGTTTTTCTGGAAATGGAGGGTTTCGGTTGCGTGGGAGTGGTTGGGTTTCATCCTCAGGAGGGTCTGATTCGTCTGGATGCTGAACATAGGGTTCTGCTATTTGTTCTTGAGCTTCAGGTGGTTGGATGTTGTGTGGAGATGTATTATGCAACGTTTTTCCAGATCCCAGGTTTATTTCGTTTATTTCTATGGTGTCTACAACATAGGTAGGGAATTGTGTGATATCAGCATTATATGTCTGTTGATGTTGTGGAGGTCTATTATTATTAAGATTTGGGATTGGTTGGGATGGAATGAGTGGAGGTCTAGGGGACGGTCGCGGTTGTGGGGGTGGCATAATAAGTGGTTGTTGTAATGGTGCCCTCCAATTTGATGGATGGGGGTATTGATTTGCATAATTTGAGGTGGTTGGAAAAGGTGGGGGGTATTGAGGATAATACGGTTGTTGATAGGATGGTTGATATGTTTGTTGATTATGTTGCCATTGGTTTGGATTTGGTTGTGCTTTCCATGCAGTTGGTGCAGAGTTCCAATTGGATTTCCTTGATTATAGTAGGCTTGATTACTCTGTTGATATGGTCTAACAAAATTATTCCTCCTCTAATTTATAAAACAGAGTTGTTCTATTGCTCCTTCAGTTGCTGGGTCTTGAATAGCCACCTTACATGAGGGTAAGAGGGGACATGTATCAGTGGAATGGTCGTCAGTGAAAAGACCACATACTTCTATTGTGTTCAAGGTTCACTACCCCTTCTCATGTTTTTTTCTACAACGAGGACAGAATACTACCAAGGCTTGGTTAATTTCATCCTGTTTCTTTTTTATTTGAAGAGCATCAACTTGCATGGCCAGAGATTGCAGGATGTTAGTCTTCATGTCGTCTAGCAGGTTTCCTAAATCAGATTTTGTAAGTGTTGGTCCTGAAGATGTTGATCCACCAGTAGATGTGTGTGTATCCCTTGTCCCATTCTTAGTTTTCCTAGATCTGGAGTAGTTTTTGAAGATTTGCAGGATCTGGTCAAAAGATTTCTGGAATATATCTCCATCTCCTAAAATATTTAAGACTTCAAAATTCTCCTCCTTTACACCTCTAAGAAGGACGAGTTTTAGTGATTCAGGATCCAAGGTGCAATGACTGGCTCGTTTGTAGCTGAGTTGGAATATTTGGGCATTATCTTCTAATGACTCTTTCTCCTTGTTGCATCCTAAAGATTTCATCCCTTGTATCTTTGGCTTTGCAGTAGTCCCTATATTTTTCTAAGAATGCCTGTTTCATTTGATCCCAGCTAAAGATACTATTCCCTTCAAGGCTCATGAACCATCGAAGTGATAGGTCTTTCAGTGTGGAAGGAAAAAGTCTTAGCTTTTGTGCATCAGTAGTGTAATCAAATGATCTGCAAACTACCTCAAATTCAAACAGGAATGTGTCAGGATCTTCTGAAGTCAAACCATGGAAGTTTGGTAGATTATTAGGATTGATGTTCTTCATCCTAGCATCTCCAAGAGGTATACCAATGGGAAAGGTGAAAAGCTCCCTAGGTTCCTCCTCTTCGTTTTCCATTGTGGTGTTTGAGCTGGAACTGGTAGTGAAGTTGCTTCTATTTGGATCGTATGTGGAGTCAGTTTCGTTTTCAGAGTGTAGAAATTCAAACTGAGAATGGTCAGAACTGTTATTACCGTTGTTGCTCATGGAATGCTTGGGCAGAAAACGGCCAAACCTATCCCTTTGTCGACGAGGCATTCATTGGTAAAAAAGTATTTATGTTTTTTTTTTATGTGATTTTTGTTTTCTTTTTGTGTTGTTTTTAGCTGATGTCTCCTAAAAGATTTAGCACCTCCTCGGCAACAGCGCCAAAAAGTGGTGAGCTCCCAATATGGATGCCTAGTGAGGGCAGCTGTACTAAGAGCCTACTTTAATTATCAACCGGGGGGATGTACAAACTTTAAAGGTACAGGCACTATCTATGCTCTTATGGGATAATCTTTGTCATAGTTGAGTATCAGTATCAATGTTTTAAGGGTTGCCTACTCAATATGTAAAACTGTTTATATTAGGGAATTAAATACTGGAAAACAGTAAACCTATTTTTAAAGAATTAAAATACTAAAAGCAGTAAATCTGTTTTAAAGAATTAAAATACTAAAAGCAGTAAATCTATTTTAAAGAATTAAAATACTAAAAGTGAAAGAGATAATCCTATGAATTTACCTAATGCAGAATGGTGAATCTTGGATTATGAAAGTGAAATGCCATAACAGATCTTTTCTAAATTAAAGAAAGCAAGGTCTGTAATTACTTATGTGTAAAACTAGAATTCTGATCTAAATCTTTTAAATATCAAAACTAAGTTTGTAGTGCAATCATCTCATGCTACACATCCATTATTAAGAAATCAAAGCAATTAATCATGATGGGGAACATTCATAAGCCTTAGATCTAAACCATGACTTTTGAAAGCAGTGCTAATACATATGTAATCGTTGGTTAAAATGTGCATTGGAAGAAAGCAGCTACCAGACTACTGAAACCGTATTGTTGAACTACATAACGTGTTATAAATTACTACAGAATAAAGACATCATTCAAATGCTTCCATATGCGATATAAATTTTCATCACTGTAAAACACATAATCGGAAATACCTGAAAAATGGAAATCCCCTGACTTACGTGTTGGAGGGGCCCTCTCCAACCTGCACTCAGGAGGAAAAGAAACTTATAGACGCTGACTGGGATTTAACATCAATCTTCCATTAAAATATAAACTCCATGTCTTCACAAAGGTCTGTAACTCAGAAGTATCTCAAGAGTGCAAAAACGTAAAACAATGTTTCTCCAAAATGTCAACAGAGACCTCTCGCTACCCGAGAGGTCCATATTTATATAATTCTTAATGCTGAACTTAACTAAATGTCTAAATGCCTATTCTCCTTGAACAGGAGTGTGTTCTCTATAAATCGGGAAACAGGGCGCCGAGCTGCATGATCCCTCAGTCTTCTAGGCATTCGTCCTTTAATGCCCCTGAACCTACTCAATCATGCTTGATTTCCACAGAATTAGTTTATTGAATACGCATTTTAAACATACAAGAATAATCGTAAAAAATAACTTCATTCAATAATTAAAGTAAAACATTTTTCCCACAAATGAGTGTGTTTCTTCGCCATTGCTTAAGCTTGATTGTGAGAAAAAAGGTTTATCAAATACCTGAAAATTGGACTCATCATCCTCTCTCTCCTGCACAATAAACGTCAACAATATCAGATTTACTGCGAACAAGAGATAAGACTAATACCACAAGAGAAATAACAGAAAGATAGCATAGATCACAATGATACTAATGATAACCCCTGATACAAGTGAATGCCAAGTGGAGCGAGTTGAAGAAGCCTTGCAAAAACGCCCAAGTGAAGTCGCCCTCCTGTAGACAAGACAAAAGTTTCCAAAAAAGATAGATCTTACCACAAATACCCAAATGCTAGGATGCAATAGACTTTCCAATCACCATCTAAGAACACCAGATGCAAAGGAGACCACAAGAATTTCCACAAGAAAGTTTTTCTATGTCAAGATTCCAAGAGCCAAAGACCCTTTTACAATGAGAAGCTCTCTCCTTTAAATAGATTGGAGAGAGTCCACAATCTAACCACTTTTTAAATGAGTGGATAAGATTAAAAGATCAAAAGATCTAATCAATGGTTGAGATGAGCTCAACAATACAATACATGGATCACTAATAAAATATAGCAATAAGTGGACAAAATCGCCCTAGGAGAGGGGATCCCACCAAATCATGATGACACAACATAAAATATAGCTCATGGTGGGTCCAAGGGGTAATTTCTAACACCCTTGGTCAATCCCCATGGCACAATATCCAAGAATAAATGATCTAGACACCAAATTGTGCCTCTCTGGGAAAGTCATGAGCGTTAGGAGGCTCCATAAATCATCAAAAAGTGCCATAAGTGATGGATGTGGCTCCCGATAAAGCTGAAACTGCTGGAGAAGGTGTGGAAGACATCCCACTCATCATCACTGATCATCCCATGCCATAACATTGCCTTAGTAGCCCAAATCGAATTCCTTTGTAGCCATTTTTACCATTTCTTGACTGCCTTGGGAAGTGTGAAACTGCCCAAACTGCCACCTGGAATGCCTTGCTCCAAAAATAAAAATCACCAAACTATCTGGGAGGCGGGGTAATATGGTAATAACAAGTGGTTGGACCACCCACTCCAAAATTAGTGCTCTAGGTGAACCAATCATACCTCTGCTCTGCTCTGCCAGGGCCTCCGACAAGCCAAAACTACACTAAGATATCCAACTGAGGCTCAATCATTGATGTAACTGCCCGGAACTGAAAACAGACTATCTCATTGGACTCAGAAGGTCCAAATCCATCTAAGATGTGTACTCATACACCATATAAACCTCTGCATGGTCCAAAATAAATACTCATCATATCCGGTAGACCAAATAATAATAATCTGTAAAAAGTGCTAAAAAGCACAAATCATCATCATAAGCCTGAAACCACTGCATAAGCCCACCATGGTGACCTGTACCAGACCATATATCATCTATCTGTAACATCTGAGGTCTGCCACCTCGTGTCTTGTGGTTGACTTTTGGTCAAACTAAGGTTTGACCAAGTCAACATGACCAAAATATGACTCAAACTGTTATCAAGCTGCTGCAAGGTGTCAAAGGTTAAAACATGCTTTACAATCCATTCACATAGAAATTATAACAAGTAGCAATCATTACTGGCGATCTAAATCCAAATATAATATGTCATTAATTATTATTTATTACTCAAACAAGACTTTCAAGGTCATACTCACTTCAGAGTTGTGATCAGTTTGCTAGTGAAGGGTGAAGGCTAAAAATAACATGGCTAGGTTAAAGAATGACTTACTGACTTAACACTATGACACTTTGGAAATGGAAAAGGGAATACACACCATAGCATATAGTGGACAAGCAACAACACAAGGAATGGCAATGTGTCACAAATGGATAAGTTGTTCAAAGAGTGTTTATTCACCTTACACTGATGCGCACAATCCATAATACAAATGAGGCCGGCAATCTTTTTGATATAGAGTTTAAGTTCCATTTTTTTGGGGGCCTAGAGTTTCCATAGCCTTTGATCTATGTGTGTTTATAAACACATTGCATAGATTTACATTTAATTTACGCCTTTTTTGCTGCAGGTGTGTTTTTAAGGCACTTGTTTACCTTAGCACTTCTAGGTGTGTCATAGACAGCTTGTTTACCTAGGTATTTACATTTCACAATAGATATAGCATTTGATATTTTCATAGCCATTTTCATTTGGCTTTCTTTTCATACAAGATATAACATTTCATTTCCATATTTTGTATTCAAGGCAGCACTAAAAGTTTCAGGTTTAGCCAACAACATCTTTAGTGACTAGGGGGACTAAGCCAACTCACCATAGGTAAGTTTTTTCACCAACTTAGAGCCAAGACACAATAAATAGGGAAGCTTATCCAATATGGAGGCTACAGTGGGGGAAGGTCCTCCATGCCACTAGTCAAGTAGTAAGTCAAGGTAATGAATAAATTGGGTAAGTCATGGATGGATGAAGACAGTGAATAATGAAACCGACACTAGCAAGCCAAAGTATGGTGGTAATGATCACCTCTATTCTCCCTAGGGAGGGTAAAACCAATGAGTATAGGCCAAGAACTTCTAAGTCTGAGTAGGGACAAATATATATATAAGTACAACCAAGTCGACATATCTATATGATCGCCAGATCATGATACTAAGTGCTAAGACATGCTAAGAAAATGGAAATAAAAGCAACATAACCACAACACCATAGTATACCTGCTGAGTCATATACCTAAATGCTCACCATCTGAACCAACATCTGTCCTCTGAAACTGTTGTTGTAACTCTGGGCACTACTAACTGCTCCGATCAAATAGCTAAATAGCTACATCGGTCATCTCTCTGAGTGTCCTGAAACTCAGTCGTGGCATGGGGAATATAACTGTTGTCCAAAATCTGATAGTGATCCATAATAGATGCTCATCTCAGCATCTCAATGTAAGGAAATTGGTTGAATAGTGTACTGGAATCTGACAAAAAATGTATGGTAGCCCGGCTACTATATATGTGAAAACAGGTTTGAAGAACTTTGAGGACGCTCCATTGGTTAAAATAGAAAAGGAGACTGGAAATAAACAAGCTATAATCCATCGAATAAAAGCATAATATAAACCAAGTTGAATTAAGGCCATTTTCAGAAATGCCCAGTTAACCCTATCATAAGCCTTCGAAAGATCAATTTTAAAGACTGTTGCCTTTAGCTTTTTTGTTCTTATGGAATGGAGACCTTCTTGAGCTAGTCCTACTGCATCATGAAGTTGCCTACCGGACATAAATCCGAATTGTTCTTGAGATATATCAGCTGATAAAAAGGTTTGATTCTTCTGGCAATTATCTTGGATATTACTTTATAAATAGCGTTGCACAAAGATATGGGGCGAAAATCATTAAAAGAGTCTGGATTGTATGTCTTCATAATTAAAGCCATGAAAGTTGAATTAAAAGCTACAAGAACTTTCCCTTCCTTTCTTGATTCCTCGACAACTCTAAGAAGATCATTACCCAGAATCTCAAAAAAAACTCTAAAAATTATCTTGGAATGTCGTCAGTACCTGGGCTTTTATCCTGTTTAAAACTGTGGAGCACCTCCTCCAACTCTTCTAGAGATACCTCCTTCATTAGCATTAAATTGTCATCATCCTGAACAATATTTGGAAGAAGTTGGGCTATATTAACCATCTCCTCTACATTTTCCTAATTATTAGCCTAAAAAAGGATTTGAAAATGTTGGATTCCTACATCAAAAATTTCTTCAAAACTACTCACTTCCACTCCTTCACAGTTCTTGACTTTCCAAATGGTATTACATTGTTTCCTGTGGTTTGCATATTGATGGAAGAATCTGATGTTGTCATCACCTTTATTCAACTAGAGCTAACAGTTTTTTAATCTCCATTATGTTTCTCTGAAAGCCAATATTTTTCTGTGTCTTTGCTTAGATAATATTAGAAGCTCTGTCTTAGAATCCTCTTAAACAAAGGAAATCTTCTTTATCCTTTGTAGGTTATGAAGGAATTGAATAGATGCAGACTCATGATTGTTATCCTCATAGTTTCTCCAAGCTTCACTTATCAATTTCACATACTCTTCATCAGGCAACCAGGTTGAGTTGAATTTGAAAGGATAGGAAAGTTTCGATCCTATTGGATCAATCTCTAAAATTATAGGAAGATGCTCAGATTCACCTCCCGAACCGACTCAATGTCTAAATCTAAAAGGAAAATCCATAAACCCTTATGAGCAAAGAAAACAATCTATCCTTTTAGATATACGATCATCCCCAGATACTCGATTGCTCCAAGTTGGAACTAATTTAACTTGAGCCAGATCCACTAGCCCCCTAGCTTCCAACTTTTGAATGAAAAAATTTGCTAGAGCATCCTTCTGAGCCGAAAACCCCCAAATCTCTGAATAACCTAATGAGAAATTCAGGTCTCCACCTACTATAAGATTCTTTGTATTAAAGAAATCTTTAGAGAGTAGATTATCCCATAAAGGTATTCTTTCTGAATATGGCTCATAAATATTGACCAGCAGTATTTCCATCCCAAGGTCTCTAGACACCAATTATGTGCCCAAAACAGAGTCCAAATCCCATGAGTTGGACAGAGCCAAAACCGATGAACGCCAACCTGTAATTAACCCTCCTAATCTTCCTTTGGCATCAATCAAACTGAAATCCCATCCCACTACCATCTTGGATAAATCCTTCACACCTCAATTCTTGTAAAAACAATACTTCAGGTTTAACTACTTTTATCAGCCTTTTGATATCTATTTTTTTAGGGTTTAGGTAGCCCTCTAAAGTTTAGAGAGAAAATATTCATTGAGGAACCTAGGCAGGAAATATGTTGCTCTAAGCGTCTCGAATAAGGTTTTATGTGTCCCCCCACTACCTCCTAAATGGATTTAGCCCATGCCTTTTTTATCTGGGATCTTCTTCCTTTACCACTCATTAAAGGAGAACTAGGGTTAACTACTATTCCATTAGAAACCCTCATCTTGTTATCAACTTTCGTTTTCCCTTATCTAAGCTTTAATTTATAGTTTTCATCCATTTGAAACTTAGAACTAGAACCCTCTTTCCCCCAATTTTCTTTATAATTCAAACATCTAGAGCTAGTTCTTTCAAAGGATTTAATACTATGAAATTTTGAATCTTCAAGCAAATCAAATCCAGAGCCTTTTTTAATGAGAGAAGCAATATTAGAAAGGTCCAGGAGCATAATACATGGTATATCGTCATTTGAATTCGAAGAGTTGTCTGATGATACCCGTTCAAAGACTAGAGGCTCTAGTGATGGTTCCTTCCCTTCAACTCCTTTAACGCCTTCAAACTTTGAATTAGAAGTTTGTAATATTGTATATTCTTTGCCCTGAGAAGGAAGATTAACCGCTTTTGGCGTTAAATCATCACAGAGGTCGGATTTCTTGGTCCATAATGACTTCTTGAACCCTCGAGCACATTCTTTAACGAGATACACGTAAACGTGACATCTGTTGCATCTAAATGAAATTCCTTGGTAATCCAATTTCTACAAATAACTGAGGGTACCTTTTTGTAAGAGGATATTTTCTGATAACCCTTCCCTTAAATCCAGATTGACAAGTATTTTGGCAACGCTCATTCTTCCCGAGCTTAAAAAGGATATATCTTCCTTAATAAAAGAACCTAAGAGTTTCCTATTGATCTGAAGATGTCAACTGACTATAACTCGAAAGGAAAGCAGGGCATTTTTATCCATGTTGGATGAATAAAACACCTTTTAGTAGCTGAGTCAAATAAAGGGCACCAATGCTTTAGAAACAAATTATTAGAACCTAAGCTCCAAGACTGGTTTAAGATCTCGTCTGCATTCTCTTTGGTGAGAAACCTTAAAGCAACCCACCCTTTATAGAGAACAAAATATTATGGAGTGTAGTCAAATAAGGATCCCCAACTTCTGAGAACCCATTCTTTTAAATCAACATCATTAACCCTTCAACCTGTAAATATGCCAACCAGAAGGCATTCCGAGTTATGAGCAACTTCATTTAAACTGATACCTTCTCTGATAATCAGAACCAACCTCTCTTTTTTCTTGATACATGAATTCATTTTCTTCATTTTAACTTGGGTCTCCTTCATTGGATTCAACAATGCACTTTTCATCACAATTTAATTAATCATTTCCTCTTCAAAAGCAGTTTTATCAACCTCCGACGGAGTGATCTCCCTCCTCTTCTCTGTGTCATCTTCATCCGCCATCATGGTACTTACACCACTAAGTTCATCTAGGTTTAACAGCCTTCCTATGAATCTCAAACTAGTGACGTTAAGCTCCTTTCTAAGCCCTTCCAGTCTTCCAAACTCATATGTAACCTTCCCAAAAAGCTTCACTGCGATCGATTTGTCCTTTCCCAATAAAGCTTGATTGTTAACTAAGGACCATCCATTTGTTACGTCTAGCGAAGGAGTACCTAATCTAGCGCTAGCCTTAAGCCTTTTTTATGCCATACTTTAATTTACCGTACTTCTAGAGAAATGCCAACACCTGCTATTCCGAAGAATCAAGGTATGGCCAAAATTACAATCATTACATAGTCAAAGTCGGCTCCCAAGGAGCAAGTGTCACAAAGCAAGATTTGAACCCCGGGTGGAGAGGATAACAGCATTCCTCTCAACCACCCAATCTACATGCAATTGACCATTTCGAATAAACTCTACATACTAAGAAAAATAGAACATTAAATATAATTATAATTATATTATATTCATTTGTATCCATGCACATTGTATTTACCACACATACATATTATAATTACGTCGAAGGCGTATATGAAGGGGTTGGCTCCCCTCAGGCCATCGTTGTCTATCGATGTCCTATGGGGAGCCACCGCCTGTCCACACCACCTGTCCAGAGTAAATCCTCGGCAAAGTCGTCTGTCCACCACCTGTCCACAGTAAATCCTCGGCAAAGTCGTATGTCCATTGTTCTCCTGCCTAGCATGTATTCCATGAAGAGATTGTCCTTCTCCACGCCATTCTCGACAGGACGACCCAGGTACTGAATGATAAACGGTCACAATTTCTCCAAAATATTTGTCACGTGATCCAACCCCCATATGCTCTTCATCTTCACACACCCCTCTACCCCAATTGCAAACGGCCATGGAAAAAAAGAGAAATCCGATAATGATCTTGACAAAAAAATGCTACATTAACAAAATCTCACTTACCTGTGGTGTCGAAAACAAAATCAAATTTCTTGGACAGTTGATCATAGTTCTGCTTAGTATAATCGATGACAATATCTGCGCCGAGGCTTTTCACTAAATCGAACTTCAGGGTGCTAGCGGTGGAAACGTTCCTGGAAGCTACATAGACATGCCTAGCCAACTAAATTGCTAGGCTACCCACTCCGCCAGCTCCTCCCACTATGAAAACCCTCCGCCCCTTTTCGAATTTGGCAATATCGAACGCCTGCTGTGCATAGATGCCACAAGGACAAATTCAGATTCAGATACAAAGCTAGACAATTAAATAATAAGTCTTGCTTGCTCTCATACCTTTAGTTCTGGTTGTAATTCTTCCTGACCTTCGTACCAGTCAGTCAAGGTCAGGGTCTTATCATACGTATTTGTGCATTCAAAATGATGGCGCCTTTTAAACAATAGTATAGTTGTCAATACATTTGGCTCTTGCTTCGAATCTTCCTCTTCTTTGAAGCCTTCTTCCTTAGCTCTTTGTTATTTCAGCTATTTCTGTTACCTCATCTGCCCTTGGAGCTTCCTCTTAGCTCCTCTACAAATAGAATGCATGGTCTGTTGAAATTGAGCTCCAATCTTCCATCTTCGGGATTAAGTTGCATCCATCTGGCCACTAGTGTATCATTCTCCACAACCCTATAACTGTTGCAATATATGCAGAGATCGAGAATCCATTCAGGGTAGCAAGACACATGCATACAAAATCCACTCTCGCTAACAAGATGATTGAAATAGGAAATCTAATCATGAAGAATTGTTCTCGTTCTGCCAAAAGCCTAATAGATGACTATTTGTTATAAGAAAACAATTAAAACCGCAGAAATTCAATTGAAACACACCGAAGCCTCACCTGGTCCAACAATCCGAAGAGAAAAGACAGCAAAACGTCTAACGTTGATTTCTCGGCGACATCTCAGTTTAGCTTTCTCCTAGGCGAAGAGGTCTTGCGACATCTCTTCCCAAATCACTTTGGTGGTTTGTTCATGCGTATTTATGTCGTTCCAACTCTCTACTTCCATAGTTTCCATTGGACAATTGGCAATCATGCATACCATCTCAAACACAACTGTCTATGTCCAGTACTTCCATTGACACTTGGTTTGTAGATTTGAAATCCCAACCTCCAGAGCCCTGCATTGCAATGGAAAACACATGGATGCCAAATGGAAATACACATCGAAACAACCAAAGGAAACGTGAATGGACATAATAACATTACATTATTTTAAAAGGACCAAAAAAACGTTATTTTATATTAACATTACAGTATTTAAAAAGGACTTTGCATAGAAAGTTATTAATATTTATTTATGTTAAACAAATTCGACGACGTGAAGTCTTGAAAAAATCAAACATAACATATTTGTATAAACATATTATTTAAAATGTATTTTTTTCATAGAAAGCGTAATTACAAGATAAGATGAAATGTCTTTTCTTATTGAAGAGGGTTTAAGGTTTAATTTTTCTGAAGATTGTATTTGCTATTTAAAGATCATTAAGGAGACATTCGAAGACCATAATTATGCATACCATTATCTTTAGGCATACACAATTAGATAAATGGGTCAAAGTTCATCTATGTTCATGGAGGGACAATGGTATACGGACTACTTAATGCTTTATTAGTTATATGTAACAATCACTCGTATCCAAGAGTATGGTGTGTTCCAAGAGTATGGTGTGTATTGCACATTGATAGGATGAGGTGGTTAGTTGGAAGACCATAATTATGCATACCATTATCTTTAGGCATACACAATTAGATAAATGGGTCAAAGTTCATCTATGTTCATGGAGGGATAATGGCATACGGACTACTTAATGTTTTATTAGTTATATGTAACAATCACTTGTATCCAAGAGTATGGTGTGTATTGCACATTGATAGGATGAGGTGTTTAGTTGGACAACCTCTCATTATCGTTAACAAGCATGTTTGAGGGGATTGTGTGTTTGCAAGTCTACAAAATTTAGTGTAGGCAACACCATGTATGCATAGTTTTAGACCTTGTATGCCAAGTTCCAATTTTATGTGTGCACTTTTGGGCATTATGTGCATATGCCTATAACCAAGAATTCCAATAATGGGCCAAGATTATGATGGAAGCACAACCATTTATGTAATCAAGCTTTGGCGCATTTATTCGAGTTAGGGTACAACCTCAGTAGGACTAATGGCTAAAACATGACTAAAGGAACAACTTCAATGCCTATATCCATCTCAATAGGATAACATAACTACTTTCTTCAAGTCAATGGTTGCTTTTACAACTTCAAATTTTCTCGAATTCAAACTTTTCCTCGTCATCACACATCCTAGGTTATTGGTGGATACAACTTGCCAAATGATCTATACTTTTGGTACCTTAAGGTATCCATGGGGTAACTTTTAGGTGGTTGTCGTACGTGTGGGCATGGATAACACTACTAACGCACATGCTTGTGGACCTAACACACCTCCATGTTCTCTTTAAGACATAATATTTTTAAGGGATTATTGACATTAACCAATTGGTAAGTCTTTGATCTTGCCTAGGAGAGGCACGAGGTTCAAATATCTTCCCCTTTGTTAAAGTGAGTCTTTGTACCACATTAATAAGATGCTTGGGTTCATAGCTCCACGCTATTCAATCAAAACCATTTATACATAGATGAAGTAGTGTATTGTAAATTTTCTTCATAAACAATTGATGGGAGATTTGTTGGTTGAGTCCCACAATATATAATCAAAAGAGTTTACGCCTTATAATGCCAGAGCCCAATTTATAGGGATACACTTTCAGACATAGTGTTAAATTGTGGTGGTTCCCTCTTCTTCTCACCAAGCTACTTAGATGTTGTCAGGAGCAACTATGACCTAATTTTCTTAATTGAAACACATTAGATTGATATGAAGCCATTCCCCATCTTTCAAGGATACCCTTCTCTATCAATGCACAAACTAGAACTTTGCCTTAGCTTGACACCGATTCCAATTGAGATGATTGTTGCACCGTTGGAAAGGTCTTGGAGTGTGGAACAACGTGTAGGGGCCTCAAGCTATTTCCACTGTCACGTCCCCACCCATCATACCAGTGCAATGGAGGGGATCGTGAGGCTAAAACCGGGCATCTAGCCCCATAAACTTTTAACCAGGCATTCATATAATTTATAAGAGATGGGGGATGTATAATTATAAAAACACAACGGAAATAATCCACTACACATCCATTTTTCATTTAGTATATTCACGCCATTCATCAATCTAACAATATCAATCGGCAAATGGGAATACTTATCTGAACCAAGTAATCCTTGAGCAACCAGCTACACTTCTGCAACGTTCCACCCAACCGTAGGCCAGTGTGCTCCTCAATCTCTCAGCACCACTGCCACCCCCGAGCTGGGCATGATCTCCACAAGGAAAAGGGAAAAACAGGCTCCCACATAGCCAAAGGTATATCAAAATCAACCAAGCCAATCAGCAATTGGGTTTTTCAGGCTGTTAAGAGATGGGTGCATATAACATCAAAAGCATAAGTGTTAGGCATGAGAAAAACGTCTATATAGTGAAGTTCCCAACAATGGGTTTTCCTGAGCTTCAGAAAAACGTGGGTAGACTCAAAACGAAATGGCAACTAGGAAAAATCGACTGGGAGGGCAACCCATTTCAGAAAAATGCCCCAAGGGTAAAAACGACCTCTCCCTCCATCCAAAATCGTGTCCCTCCTTCCCCAGCTGCTGCAAAATACCAAAACGAGTTTCTGGGCATGGAAAAACGCAGGGTTATGGCCAAAAACGTGAGGATAAACTTCAGGGAGCTCAGACTACGTGAGAGGAAGAATGGCCATGGGTGAAGAATGGCTTTTGGGCCAAATTCGTGGGGGTTTTTTTCTTGCCCAACAAGCAAAAAACACGATTTCCCAAGTTGATGGCTTGCCCATGCACGAAAATTGACAGCCATACCTCTCCCATCCCAAGGCATTTATTGTCTCAACCAATTCTTGGAAGAATTAAATGATTGGGTGCATGAGACCAAATGGGTAGTTGGAGTTCATGGGATTTCTCATTGACACACGGATTAAAACCATTGGCTCAAGGGTTCGGTTATTTTCCCTCCCTCTTTCTTGTAAAGATCATGCCCCCATCTCTTTTGTTGCATTGCGTAGCTGGTTGTGGGTTTTTCATTAAAATTGCATATTTACATGATGTCTGATTTTACATTGTGCACAGCTAGCACAAGAACCATATGCATCTATTCTAATTGCCGATACATAAAACGACAAATCAATGGCGGGGCCTTGGCCTTGAGCTCCTCACCATGATTAAGTTACAATATTTACATCATTTACGATCTAATGCAAAGGGGGGGTCAAAATGGGGACGTGACATACCCCTCCCCTTGGAATAACACCGTCCTTGGTGTTCCAACACTTTGTAAAATAAATACCCACTTACATATGTCCAAAATTCACAAAAACTTTGCAGATCTGCCCTGCATTCTGTCCTTTACATTGAACTTTCAGGACCAAGTTCTTTGATCTTCACCAGCTGCTCCTGCCGATTCAGATCTTCTAGCTCACCCATAAGTCTGAAAACTTTATGGCTGCTACCCTCTTGAGGTTCTCTTGTTGGGCAGTTGCGGAGGTAATGATCCCCCTCACAATTCCAACACTTCACGGGTTGCTTCATCTTTACCTGCTCAATTTCCTTTGAGTCTTCCCACCTGGAGCGTTTCTTAATTGGACGATTGGATGAATGCTTCTTCACTGATCCATTTTTCTTTCCCTTGCTGATTGCTTTCATAATACTTTTTACCTCTTTCTGCAGACGAATAGAGTCCTGCAAGACCTTGTGGTTCATCTTGTTCTGCTGCTTTTGCATCTTGAGCATCTCTCCAAGATTTTCTTGGGTCTTGGCAATTGTTTGAAGAAGACTTCCAGCCAATTCTAATAGCCCTTGGTCTGCCGCCATGGTCAATGGAACGATTGACCACGCTTCGCTTACTAGCAACACTTGCCTGCACCGGCTGCAACCAATTGATTCAATTTCCACCTGTGAAATTCATCATTACAATTCTCGTTAGGCCAAGCATAACCTAAACATTAAAATCAGTCAATGGTTTTTCCCCAGTTGACATGGATAGTCCATGCCTTACTCATGAGACTTCCACACTTTTCATGCTTGCCTAACATACACATGAATTTCTTCATGTTCATCCATTCACAAGAAATTCATTAATTAGCATTCACAATTCACTTTAATCAAATAACACACTTTTACTTTCAGTCATGCATGCATTCAGCAACTTTCTAACTCTATAAATGCATCAATAAAAGGAAAGAGAGAGAGCCGTAAGAGTTTCTCCTCTTAGTTTTGTTCCGTTCTGGAATCCCACACACCACTGTGGTTTTCATGCTCCTGTCCTCTTTCACTTCACGTGAATGCTCGACTTGCCCTTCTTCGTTATGACACGTAGTGTCTATGGTCTATTCCAGACCTTTCAACCATGGAGTCCCTCCACTTGGTTGGTCTAACTCTTGGCTACTAGGACTCACACAGTTCTACTAGCCCCATCTTTCATTACTACTCATGCTGAGCTCTTCAAGGTGGTTACATGTCCACCTGCATTCTTAAGATGCTTCAAGGTTCTTGCTTCCAACAATACCTGCGTTGGATGTCTTCACTTTATCCCACAAGATCCTTCTTTGCTTTCCAAGCATTGGATTTCCCGTGGATACCACAATGAATGTCACGCAGGCTACTCCACAACCATT
Organism: Larix kaempferi; assembly: GCA_027924585.1. Classification (NCBI taxonomy): domain Eukaryota; kingdom Viridiplantae; phylum Streptophyta; class Pinopsida; order Pinales; family Pinaceae; genus Larix; species Larix kaempferi. The sequence continues at coordinate 9,108,166 of BSBM01000101.1, read as the reverse complement.
CGAACAGGCAATGCCAGGCCAGTATGCTGAATGGTTTTATCAATTGTTTAAGGGAATGTTTGTCCAGCACGCCGGCTGCTCCACAACATCGAGTGGTTAATGTTCCCACCAACTATTCTCTGAATTTGCCAAGAATTTCATAGCGCCCAACCAGTTACTCCCTGGCTCTACCCAGCATTTATAGCTCTTTCAGGGTCCTTGTTTCCTGTAATGGCCAAGGTTCCCAACAAAGAAACAACAATGTATTAGCTAGGTTACAATAAGATTCGTACCCGAAATCTTCATGATTCCAAACAAGAATTAAATGAAAATGAATACTTATCTGTATTGTGCGTTTCCTCGCTACTCCACAGGTTTCCTTCTCTGCTTTACAAGCCTTGGATCACCTGTGGGGTGGATGCTTGGCCAGCACACATGCTGCTCCACAACATCATCCGAATAGGCAATGCCAAGCCAGTGCACCGACTGGGTTTATCAGGCATCCCAAAAATCAGTATGCTAAGCCAGTACGCCGACTGGGTTTGTCAAGCATTTCAAAAATCAGTATGCTAAGCCAGTACGCCGACTGGGTTTATCAAGCATTTCAAAAATCAGTATGCTAAGCCAGTACGCCGACTGGGTTTATCAAGCATTTCAAAAATCAGTATGCTAAGCCAGTACGCTGACTGGGTTTATCAAGCATTTCAAAAATCAGTATGCTAAGCCAGTACATCGACTGGGTTTATCAAGCATTTCAAAAATCAGTATGCTAAGCCAGTACGCCGACTGGGTTTATCAAGCATTTCAAAAATCAGTATGCTAAGCCAGCACGCCGACTGGGTTTATCAAGCATTCAATAACCATTTCCAAGCCAGTTCTCCGACTGGGTTTGTCAGGAAATAACACCCTTTTCACCAATACCTCCACAACATGCAAGTAACCAATGTCAAGCCAGTATACCAACTGGGTTTATCAAGCATCCAACAACCTTTCTCCACAACTCCCAAATAACCAATGCCAAGCCAGTACACCGACTGGGTTTATCAGGCATCCAATCAACCATTCGTCACAACTCCCAAATAACCAATGCCAAGCCAGTACGCCGACTGGGTTTATCAGGCATACAACAACCATTGCCAAGCCAGTACATCGACTGGGTTTATCGGGCAATATGAACAACATATTATGTGGCTCTTCCTCTTGTGCAACCAGCGGTTCCTTCCAGGAACTCCATAGGTGACTCACTTGACTGCAGGCTAGCATGGCCCCACAATACCCACTCACACTACACAAGGATGATACCCCTTTTCTGCACACAGCTCCCCGGGCCTATCCATCCTTTCTAGTGTCCTTTAGTGTGAGCGTAGAAAGGTTACCACTGCCCATACAGTCCTCTTGTGCACCCTTTCTTCACTTTGCCTCTTTCGTGCAACACCAAGTTGCATTTGTGTAAGCTGTTAGCACAAGAAGGATAAGCAGGCTCATCAGTATTGTTGCCCAAAAACTGTAATCATATTTCATATCATTCACTATCAAGTATTGAAACACCAGGAATGCGTCCATTCCCTTAGGATGTAGTCAATATTGAAAACCCTATCATGACCCAGCACCAGAAAAGGTGTGCACCCCCTCTTCGATGTGCGCCATGTAGGCCCTAATCATACTCAAGCAGTCTGCAATGATATAAATAAGATGGAGCATGCTCTGCATATTAAATCTAATAACCAGACACGTATATTCTTAGTTAGGGTTACGAAATACTCATTCGCTTCACAGATGTATATTTTCTGCATTTGTGAAGAATGGGGCTCCCTTCTCTGAGTCAACAGTCCTTCGGTTTGCCACCCCAATATTTTCACGTGCCATAACCCACACATGCCTTCTTGGCATAATTTACTGTCTCACTCACATGCTTTACCAACATGCAGTTTGTCTGAGACATTATCAACATTTGCAATGGCGTTTCACCCGAAACCCATTTCCAAAGCATGGGATCCTTCCCATCTAGTTTGGCTTCTGCAGGCCATCACACATGATCTTCCTGCAATGTGTCATCCTGGCACACTTTATCACATAGCCAAACAGTCAGCAACATTTAGCAATAAGCTTCAAATATGATTGTTCCATAACCAACCAATAGCATTAATAATTAAATTCAATATGAATTTACAATTCTGTCTACTACAGAAATTGGTTTTCTTATCCATGAGGTTATCCTCATATTGTTTGGCTCTTGTAAGTGACACCACTCTGCCCGTTATGGTCTTATGCCCGCTGCCATACGGGAGCATCCACTTACAGCATGTCCTCCTGACACATTTTCATATAATCCAAACAGTGATTAGAAATTATAAGCAATTCTCAAATCTGAAATTTGTAACTCTATTTTCCCACAGAGATTAGATTTGCAACTTAAACCAGACAGTTTTCAGATTCATTTCATGCGTAAATTTACAACCATGAGAACCTTCTCATAACCTTTGGATTTTGTACATGGTAGATCCCGGTCTTTACTATGGGCTTACCCTCATTGCCATACGCAAGACTTTTCTACTTGAAACTGAAACTTCAATCAGCCAGACACGTTGTGAGTATCTACGCACATAATCATTCATTTCCATAACAGTCACTAAAGTGATCTTGGAATTATAATACTTGATAATTCAAACACCTTCAGCTGTTGAATATTTGAAATGCAATGAAATATATATATGTTTCTATATATGCGTCATTCCTATGCATTCATACCATGCATCACAAGATTTATAAAATCTCTTAATGCACATCTACTCAATGCTACCTTGCATTGTTTCATGAGTACTATGCATTCAAGCATATTATGATCGAAACATGACTATATCATATAACTTGCATTATCATAATCAGGACCACCAGTCCTCACTTGCTTTGGTTATTAAGTACATAACCAACATACACATGGCATGATATAAATTCATATGAATGCATTGAGATTTCTAAACAGTCATAGGGTGTAAGGATCATTTCCTTCACTTACCCACACCTCACCAAGCTTGGTAGGTTAACAGTCCCAATCGGTAACCAATATCACATGCAAACTACCTCAACATAGCTCAAACATAGTTGAAGAGATCTTACCAAATCCCTTTTCAACATTCATGCAATTGGGCACTGATAATCATTACCTGCATGGTTACCATTAACATCGCCTGATGTTACCTGATCAGTTGGCCTCTTACCCAGGCTGTTCAGTCCTTTTTCCAACTTTTGATCATAGATTTGTTGCACCATCCTTTCTGCATAAGGTCGTTGGCTTCATGCAACAATATCCTCAGCACATTTAGCCATGTTCTTTGTTATCTTTGGTCCTACAACCAATACCAACATCAATGGTGATTATCAACCACAATATTCTCCATTAGTGGTTTATTGCATATGCCGACTTCATTATTCTACCAATGTGCAATATCCCATTTATGCACAAGCATTTCTATATGCACTATGCAATTTGTTAAGATGCTATCTAGTGCATATACATCTATGTAATCCTTTACATTTTTAACATTTTTATGCCATATGACAATTTCATAATTATAATCATGATAACAAACAGAGGTTTAAGAAATTCTTCCCTTTTCGATCCCTCATCGTGGCATGGAATTCCTCTTCCATATCCTGCAATTGTAGAGATTGCCCATATTGACAACAAAATTTGTTTGTCAAAATAGCCGCTGGCACTCTTCTGCACTAAATATCTATGATATATATAGACCTCCTTCAAAATCTGGTCATGCATCATTGCTCCCTACTGGACAAGCTTTCCAATGCCTGTCTTCATGCTCCATTCTGACATCAGGTGCGAGAACTGCATCCTTTCAAAAATGACAACTTTCACTCCCATTCTGCACATTTTACACAGTTGCATTATATTCTCGGAAATTCACAAATTACTTCATGCACGTGGGAAGAATGCCATACTGACAATTCGTCAAATCACAAACAAAGACACATGAGGGGGAAAAAATAAAGGGGGTCAAGGGGGCTTGCCCCCTTGTGGCTTGCCCCCTTGTGAAAGCTTCCGCAATGGCGGGGCAATAGGCTGGAGGCTTCCGCAACTGGCAGGGCAATAGGTTGGAGGCTTCCGCAACTGGCGGGGCAATAGGTTGGAGGCTTCCGCAACTAGCGGTTCACAGCATGCTCCTGCAACTGCGAGGCGGTTGGCTGAAGCCTTCCGCAATTGCGAGGCGCTTGGCCGAAGCCTTCCGCAATTGCGGGGCGCTTGGCAGAAGCCTTCCGCAATTGCGGGGCTCTTGGCCGAAGCCTTCCGCAATGGCGGGGGCGCTCGGCTTAAGGCTCCCGCGGTTTCGGGTGATTTTTCACGAAAAGATTTGCGGAACGACTTGCGGAGTGCTTCCGCAATGGCGGAATGATTCGCCGAAGTCTTCCGCAATTGCGGAACGATTCGGCGAAGTCTTCCGCAGTTGCGGAACGATTCGGCGAAGTCTTCCGCAACTTCAGAACGACTCGCCGAACTCTTCCGCGTTGCGGAACGATTCACGGAATCCTTCCGCAACTTCGGAAGAGAATTCCTTCCGCAAATTTCGGAAGAGAATTCCTTCCGCAAATTTCGGAAGAGAATTCCTTCCGAAAAAATTCCCTTCGCAATTTTTCGGAAAAATTCTCGGAACGCTTCCGAAATTTCGGAATGATTCGCCGAATGCTTCCGCAGTTGCGGAAGACATTCGGGAATTCTTTCCGAAACCGTCTTTAAACAAAATTTTCAAAAACAGACTTTAAACAAAAAGAAATTTCCCAACTCTTAAGAAACACTTAACTTCTTCTCTTCTCTTTTGCTATCAGTTTTGGCCCATAGCGGCCCAGTGCTGCAACGCAGCTCTGATACCATTCTGTCACGTCCCCACCCATCATACCAGTGCAATGGAGGGGATCGTGAGGCTAAAACCGGGCATCTAGCCCCATAAACTTTTAACCAGGCATTCATATAATTTATAAGAGATGGGGGATGTATAATTATAAAAACACAACGGAAATAATCCACTACACATCCATTTTTCATTTAGTATATTCACGCCATTCATCAATCTAACAATATCAATCGGCAAATGGGAATACTTATCTGAACCAAGTAATCCTTGAGCAACCAGCTACACTTCTGCAACGTTCCACCCAACCGTAGGCCAGTGTGCTCCTCAATCTCTCAGCACCACTGCCACCCCCCGAGCTGGGCATGATCTCCACAAGGAAAAGGGAAAAACAGGCTCCCACATAGCCAAAGGTATATCAAAATCAACCAAGCCAATCAGCAATTGGGTTTTTCAGGCTGTTAAGAGATGGGTGCATATAACATCAAAAGCATAAGTGTTAGGCATGAGAAAAACGTCTATATAGTGAAGTTCCCAACAGTGGGTTTTCCTGAGCTTCAGAAAAACGTGGGTAGACTCAAAACGAAATGGCAACTAGGAAAAATCGACTGGGAGGGAAACCCATTTCAGAAAAATGCCCCAAGGGTAAAAACGATCTCTCCCTCCATCCAAAATCGTGTCCCTCCTTCCCCAGCTGCTGCAAAATACCAAAACGAGTTTCTGGGCATGGAAAAACGCAGGGTTATGGCCAAAAACGTGAGGATAAACTTCAGGGAGCTCAGACTACGTGAGAGGAAGAATGGCCATGGGTGAAGAATGGCTTTTGGGCCAAATTCGTGGGGGTTTTTTCTTGCCCAACAAGCAAAAAACACGATTTCCCAAGTTGATGGCTTGCCCATGCACGAAAATTGACAGCCATACCTCTCCCATCCCAAGGCATTTATTGTCTCAACCAATTCTTGGAAGAATTAAATGATTGGGTGCATGAGACCAAATGGGTAGTTGAGAGTTCATGGGCTTTCTCATTGACACACGGATTAAAACCATTGGCTCAAGGGTTCGGTTATTTTCCCTCCCTCTTTCTTGTAAAGATCATGCCCCCATCTCTTTTGTTGCATTGCGTAGCTGGTTGTGGGTTTTTCATTAAAATTGCATATTTACATGATGTCTGATTTTACATTGTGCACAGCTAGCACAAGAACCATATGCATCTATTCTAATTGCTGATACATAAAACGACAAATCAATGGCGGGGCCTTGGCCTTGAGCTCCTCACCATGATTAAGTTACAATATTTACATCATTTACGATCTAATGCAAAGGGGGGGTCAAAATGGGGACGTGACATCCACAAACTTTACATTTAATCTTTTTTAAAATATAAAAAAAGATATTAAATTTGAACAAAATTTAATAATTATTGTGGACATCATTTCAAAAAAGAGATTAACATTTTGATAAGTTTAAATTTTTTTAAAATATCCAAAAAATGTTTTAAATTTGAACAAAATCTAATAATCATTGTGAAACATCATTTCAAAATAAAAAGAAAACCTTATTTCATTACCAATATTTTTTCTTGTATATTAAGAGACACCTCACATCCAAAATTGAAGAAAATGTGCACGTCTTCATTAGTGCAAATAAAAGACACGTGAGACTTAGAAGTAGCCTCAAGTACTAATAGTATTTAATACTAAAAAAAACGTGCATTTAACATTATACTCAATCTTGTTAAGGAGTATATTATACTATCCATGTCTAACTCAACAAAACAAACATATCTAGATCCTTTCATTGTACTTGAACCTACCCTATGAAACAAGTGCACAAATTATTATCCAAAACAATCATTAGATAAACTTAAATCTTAATTCGCTTGTAAATTTATCATTGTAGGCTACAGGTGAAGATAGTGTTGATCCTTGATATTATCCTTGGTTTTCCAAATATAAGAAACTTAAAACGATTATTTTCTTGGTAGCAATGACACGCTACTCACATAAGGTTTCCATTGATAATACAATCCTTGCAATCATCCTTTTCATCCCAAATTTACATCAATCTTGATCTCAAAGAAAATCAAGATTTGCGAATATGGTTTGAGAAACGAGACACATGCCTCCAATCCCACTCATTATCTACACATGGTGATTCAAAAGGTCACCTTCCATATGAAATAAAATATCTAACATTAAAAATGAAGGAATCGGTTTAGGGCCAAAACCTACATACATTTTAATCAAGACAACTATTGCTTCTATGGATATAGACAATTGTTGGTATGATGCATGTCCTTTTACATTTAAAGACTGGAATTACAAAAAAATCTCACACCTATTGAGGATGTTGTCTAGAATTTCCAAAGGTGCAATCAACGTGTCTATGAATGTGAATACAGGTACATTTTCCAATTCATCATTGAAGACCAAACAAACAACATCAATGTAGTTGCATTCCAGGATGTTGCGGAATACCTTATAGGAATACCTTCTAATAAGTTGTCTTAAATCGCCCACAAGTGTTCAAAATGCATAGAGCAAGCAGGGATACAAGTAAATGTATCATGTCCCCACTCAAACTTGATCACTACCTAGCTCCTTATTGTTTTACTCAAATATGTATACTTTCTCATCTTACAAGTTAATGTACATTTCATTTTACTTATCGTCGATTAAATGAATTTCTATTTATTGCTTATTAGTACTTGCAAACGAGTTTTCCTTTCAATTACACTGACTACTATCCCTACCATAAATTATCTAGATTTGCTTTCAAACACACAAAATTATATTGTTTTCCTTTCAATGTGGCATTTGATAGTTACATTGGGCCTCCATAGGACCAATCTCAACCAAAGCACATACCAATTCCACCCATAAATCAAAGTAATAAGAAACAAACCCCCCTAAAGATGGCTTGGGAATTAACTATCCATAAATCCTAAGGATTGGCATTAACAAGGTCAACTATTGGCATTGGTAACAAAGAACGTATGGATTGACCTTCACATTGAATGCCACGTACTACAACATTAGAAGTCCAATCTGAATTACACCATTGTTCTCCTTAAAACACTATGCAAAGATGAAAGACACTTCATATCTATCACTTCGAAAAAAGCAAGAGGCATGCCTTCATTCTCTGTCCCTTTCACACTTAAAATTGCAATCCTCAATCCCTGCACTCCCCCTACCAAATGAAATTACCAAATATATTTATTTTACTACACCTTCATTTTGGTATGACATATTAATGTACAATTCATTTTATTTGCCATCTATTACATGTGTTTCTATTTATTGCACATAGTACTTGCAATATAGTTTTCCTTTCAATTTCATCGACTACAATCCCTACTACATATTAGATAGACTTACTTTCAAACACACAAAATTATATTGTCTAACTACACAGAACTTTCTCTCATTTTACAACATATTGAAATTCTCCTCGGCGTTTCATTCCCCGTTTTGGGGTATGCTGGTTTAAAGAAATATATTTCACTCTTCGTGAACATCACTTTAATGAACTAAATAATATTCATTGGTTCATTTCACCATCTATCAACGTCAATTAATATGTAATATTCATGTTCAGCCCACAAAAATAATATGTAATATCCATGTGTTCATATCATTTAGTAAGTAATATGCTATTAACATAATATATTAATAAAAAAATACATGTAAATAAAAAATAGTAAGTAATATGTTACTAACATAATATATTAATTAAAAAATATTTGTAAATAAATTTAAAATAATGAAGTTGATTTAATGATCAAAAAAAAATTTAGTTATGTAAATTAAGATTTATCCAATTTTATTATAATTTTTTAATTAGAAATGTTATTATAAAAAAAAACTAAATTTTTAAATATTTGATCAAATATGTTTTTTAATAAAGAATATTATTGCTTTTTTACAAAATTGTTATTTTATTTTATTTTGATATTAATTATTAGTTAATATTTATTAAAAATTTATTTTTTGATTTCTAGGAAAAAACGTTTATATATTTTAAAATTTATTTATAAATATATGATAGTATAATTATTAGTAATATTTCATATTAATATGTCAAATCTTGCTAGCTCATTTGGTTAAGGTGTGGGTTTTGTTAGCAAGGCGACCTGGGTTCAATTTTCCTTAGGGGTGAGCTAGTTGGGAGGAGAAACCCAAAATCCAACAAGTTGAGGGTTGGTATGGCCTATGCCAGGTGTGATCCTCGGGAGATTTTGACGACTTAGATGCCCCTAGGCCATGATATCTTAGACCAAAAGCCACTTCCACAAGTTAAAAAGACTCTACCAAACAAAAAAATTCATATATATATATATATATATATATATATATTTCAAATTAATAAATAAAAATAGGACTAGAAAATTTAAATACCTATAGAATTATATAGGTATTTTGTACACCTTGAGTGGGCCTAATGGTTAAGAACATGTGTTCCTTCCTAAGAGGTCACAAGTTCAAATCCAGAGGGGGGTAGGGTATGTACACCTCTACAGACTTTCACAGTTAAATCGCTACGCATAGGGGGGTCTCTTGCCCCACAAACAAGGGGGTCTCATACACCAAATTGGTGTCTCGCTTGGCGGTGACCTTAAAAATAGATTATTATTATTATTATTATACCTTTAATTTAAGATTTTTTTTTTACATATTTGTTTTTATATTTTTATTTTTGTATGACATTATTTATTCAAAAATGATCTTATTTCATTTTCATATTTACATAAAAAAAAAGATTTGTGAATATTGGGCATTTTATTTTTTATTTTTTATTTTTAATTATTTTTCAAATTCATCTAATTTTTTTTAATTAAGACTGGGTTCCCGTTTTCCTGTTTTAAGTTATTTAAAAAAAATGTTTATCTTGCACTATGCATAGTTTCGAAATGAATGCAATTGTGACTTGACGAAAGAAAGGGGTGCCACTGGTAGCACCACTTTTGCATTTTGGGGTTGATTTTGGATTTTGATTGCACCAACATCAGTTGAGGTTTCCAAAAAGTCATAATTTTAACCTCAAAAAAAATGCTATCAGTAGCACCACTTTTTGATTCGGGGGTTGATTTAGGGTTTGATTGCACTAGCATTGGTCAGGGTTTCCAAAAAGTTATAATTTTAGCCACGAAGAAATAAAGGTGCTACCGGTAGCACCACTTTTCGATTCGGGGTAAAAATAACCACTAAATGTATCCTATATAAAAATGAGAACTCTTGAGAGTTCTCATTAAGTTGTATAATATGTTTAAGGAGAAGAGGGCGAGAGGGAGAGAGAGAAAGATCGATGGGGTAGTTAGTCATCGGGGGAGGAGGATAGGGGTTAGATAGAGAGAGGAGAGAGAGTGGGGGGGTAGAGAGGAGGGAAGAGAGTGGTGGGGTTAGAGAGATAAAGAGAAAAAAAAAGAGAGAGGAGAAATTAAAAGGCGGGAAAAATAATGTGCTTGCGTTAATAAAGCGCATCCGTTATTTTTCGTATAGAAACATGCGCATATTATTAACATGTGCACATTTCAAATTTGAAAAAAATTGGCGCGAATGAATTTTTCCACCTATGTTGTAGATGAGTTGTCCTCTTTGGTTTTAGGTTCGGATTGTCAAACATGTGGTTTGGGCCTGCAACTAACAAAACACATCCATTTTTTCATTTCCATGTTTTTCAACCTCGAACCTACATATGCTAGAACGATTTGTCGCTAAATTGCACAAACTTATAGAGATTTATGTGCAAATTCTCTCTCTCTCTCTCTCTCTCTCTCTCTCTTTGTATATATATATATATGGTCATATGTCAAATTTGTAAAAACATAGCCTTCTTATTTCTTTGTAACGTTTGATTGATTCACCTATTTTGAAAATGAAAAAGAACCCGCACAAGTGCAGTCGAAGACCTACATACTAAAAAAAAGTTTATTGATTGTGTCAAGACCCTCGTAGCGGTGCCTAATGCTCAACATTTTTAGTCGGGGGCTTCATTGACTTTCGTGATTTAAAAAAAGAAAAATTAAAATTAAAATTTATGGAAAAATAGTACCACACAAGAACTGCATTTTAACTACAACTATGCCATTGTTTTCAATAAAATTTAGTGTTTACATACCAAACCCGAGGCCTAATGCGAACATATGCATTATGTTTTAGAAAAAAAGATCATACCAATCTTAGGAGAACACCATTTTCTTGGAGTTATAGTAATTTTCCATAAATAAAAGTTATATATTCTCGAAGGTAACTCGATTGTGCAGATGCCTCTAATATTTATTGTTAGTGATTGTATTTCTATTTTTACAGGTTTTCATTACAACTAACATGCCATAATTGGGTAGTATTACCTTGCACCAACCCTTAGGCATAAAATATTTTCTAAGTAATTTTTGTATTCTCAGTTGTATTTACTTTGCACACATTCCTAAGGAACAGAGTATCAATTTAAATGCAAAAATAAAAGTATATATGTTTGTTGGCATAGATAATATTAGATGACTCTACGAACAAAATTATGGTTATTAGAATTTTTTTGTATATGAGAACATAGCATTCTTCTTGGATAATGGTAGGTCTATGGATAATATTGTATGGGCGACTGATAGTGACTATGGAATAAGTTATGTTGTTGAAGTCAAATAGGATTGACTTAGAGCCAAGATTTCAAAGGCCTTATATGATGGTTTGGTTATGGCATTATAGTTGATTTTCTTTCCTAGGTTTGGGGAAGAAAGGTCCCAATCCAAGTCAACCCTTCATACATAGCGTTAGAAACCATGCAATTTTTCACTTGATAAAAAACCCTCCATCTCCTTAGTCGTTATTTTTAACTCAAGGTATTAATCTGATATAAGCCCTCTATTGAAAGGGACCACCTTATTTATTTGTTTGAAAATAGGTTTGATATGTGAAAATCGCCCACCCTTCTACTGATTCTTTAGGCATGAAGTCAACCCAAATCTATTGTAGGTGTATCTATGTCCCTAATATCAATCAATTGAGGCTTAATATACATATTTCTCCAACGGATAGTGTCATGCTAACATTGAGGGAAGAGGATTTGTTTCAGAAGAATAAATGGGGATGGATATGAGTAATTGGGTCACTTGGTCAAGAAACCAAGCCCGATTTGGTAAGTTTTGGAAAATTTTCTCTATAATTGATACACCCAACATGATATCCATCTTCTAGAACTCGGTGGTGTATTCTTGCACACTTTTCCCTTGCCTTTTCCTGAAGTAATGCCAACGGATCCACTAGTCCTCTACATACCAGATAGGGTAGAAATGGGACTTAATGAGGGTTTTGAAATCCTCCTGCTTAGTTACTAGTGGATCACCCTCCATCCTAAGTGCCTCCATGTGGCTTTCCCACCAGGTCAATGCATGGCCCTCTAATTTACGTTGGGAAAATGAAATTTCATGCTCGTCATCTATTTGATGGATACGAAAATAGACCTATATTTGCTGGAACCAATTATTCAACTTTAAATCATCAATCGCACCTTGGTACGAATTGATATCAACCTTTGAATCCATATTGAAGAGAGACTAGGAATGAATATTGGTATTGGAACTTAGCTGCTCTTTCGTCGGCTCCTTTTCTAGGTCACTTTTATCTTCCAATTCCCCTCTGATCTAAACCCTGAGTTAGAGCCTCCAAAATCCCTGAAAGGTCCAAACTTTCTCTCCAAATCCACCATGAGGATTGACATGTTGCAGAGATATCGACAACTACTAGATCCTATAATTACCCAGAAATCCCAAAGAAAACTAGTCTGATACCAATATGATCTATAAACTACCGTGGATATTCCACTAGAATAGTTTGTGACAACATATCTTACCACTAGTTCTTCTAATTATTTTATTTTTAGAACTATAAGAGAAATGATAGAACAAGAAATACACAATCCACACACATTAAATGCATAATTCCTTTTAGGAAAACCCCTATGGGGAAAAATCCAATTGGAATGAGGACTATGCCTTGCTCTTTTATGTATAATGCAAATACATAAGGAAATTGGTACTTACGATGGATTTATCTTGGACATTGTGGCCCAAATAGATGCTACAGAATCTATTACTCTCTCTGTGATGCTTCACAACCACCCCTTATTGTTGCTCAACTATGGAACAATACAATAGAAATGGAACCTCTTCTTTTCCTAACAGTTTGATATTTAACATAGCTTGATAGTTGTTTAGGGTTAATTTTACAGTTTGTACATGCTTTGATTCTCATTTAGGGTTAGGGTTTTGGTCCTTTTAGAATATTCTTGAAAGTACACATGTGACTAGATCCACATGTGCAATCAATGAGAGATGACATGGAATCCACTCGAAACTATGGTAGTCAATTGAATGGGTCAACTTGTGGCAGGCATAACTTCTTCATGTGGACTCTGATTGAGGCGATCTTTGGACCATTGAAAAGGTCTTCCAATGTAGAATCGCGTTATGTCCCATGATACTAGCAAAGAGTTGTTTTGCCCCCAAAAATGTCGTTTAGACCCTCAAACATGCCTCGAAAGGTTTCAGACCCTAAATCTACAAAATGAGACCTACCCATAAAATGGACCCTACAAGCCAATTTATCCAATATTTCGACCCCAAAAACTCCAAATAGGTGACAAATTATATATTGATCCATTTTAGATCCACAACTGTGGGTAAGAGACAAATTTGAGGCTTGCTTTGCTGATTATTTCACTCATCAAAAGCTGAAGTTAATTCACTCTCTCCACTACTTAGCTGATTGGGGGATTTGGTTCGCATGCAATGTGTCATTCTTTACAAGAGGTTGTTTTCGTCCTTCAATATCTCTGAATAGGTGATCACATTGCTTTGTCACTTAAATCAAGACGTGATTCAAGGTAAATAATGTGTCATAGGTGAATTGAGGATCAATAAGGAAGTTTCGTGTTTCTTCTTTGATGGTGTGTGCCAAGGGATGAGCGAAGATGTGGTATTATGTTTGTCTAATTTCTATCAGATGCACATTATTTTTGTGGGATAGTAGTGTTGAGGCCTAGAACAAACAATTTGGATAAATTTTTCTTCTTTATTTCATATGTTAAGGTTGGCCTTGGAGATGATACTGGAGAAGCTCCAACTCTTTAGGGATTCCTCCATCACCATTAAATAGATAAAGGGTGAATAATAGTTTCATGAAATTGGGATACATCAATTGGCTTGTCACCTAAAGGAGACTAGTGGTCAATTCCATGATGTGAGTTATGCACATGTTTTCTGTGAGCATAACTTAGAAGCATATTTACTTCCAAAACAGGCTTTAATCTTGAATGTTGGGAGTTTACATGTGGATGATTTATGAGCAGGTAGCTTGGTTTCTAGCATGACACATATTCTATAGTTTATTTTGTTGTTATGATCTTATAGATGTAGTTGGTGGGATCTATGGGATAAATATACTCAAAATAAACTTTATGGAATTATTGGTGAAAGTGTTGTTTGAGGGTTCATAGTTGTGGATCATAGTTTTTTGGTTTGTGCTTAAGCACCTACAGATTGTATTTTATTTTTCTCTTGAATCGAAAGTATGTATTTTTTTTCCTAGGAAAAAAACTAAGTAATCTTGATTTCCAATATGTTCACTAAATATCTTTGAATTTGAATTCCTAACCTTTGAAATTCTGCAAAATCTCTCACTCTCACACACTATCCCTTATCCCTTGCGAGGAATTCAAGGGATGTGTGGACCCAAAAGTATCTAGGTAGAATGTTGGAATAACTAGGAATTTAGTTGAATCTCCCCTAAAGTGATTTGTGATCATGCACTTATCATCATCTTATGTTTTTTTTCAGCCTACCTTAAATCCTTTCATAAGGATTTTTGGTCCCCAAAATGAATGGATACCAATCGCATTTCCTCTTCATTTTTTATTTTTAAGCTTTACAACAACTTGAATTAGGATTTAAATGCCTCCTAAAGCTCATATGGGAGTGGAAAATTTCCAAAGGATTTACAAGTTCAAAAGGAACTTGAGACATGAGTTGAAATAACCTTTGAAAGGATGAGAGTGTGACACTATCCCAACATAATTTAGAGCTCATAAAGGGTGGAAAGGTCAACCTTGCTATTTTGGCTCCCAAAATGATTAAAAATCTACCATGTGGATTCCACTATGAACTATTTTCAAAGTATTATCCATTATCGTTTGAACGTGGGATGGACTTTTCAAAAGACTTCTCCTTTGACCATCTTATGAAAAATTGACCCCTCCTTGAACTTTATAATCCTTATCCTATAAAAATATTTTGGTGTCCAAAAAGACTAAGTCCTAAGGAATGTAAGACTCAGGAAAAATTTTGACTTCTTATCCTGTGAATCATATGAAAAAATCCCCTAGGGAATGCTTGAGAGATCTTATACTTTATAGTGTGAAGGCATGAAAGGGTTCACATATGCAAGGCATCTGAGTTAGCTGCCTATGTTCAAAGCAACTTTTAATTTTGAGGATGAGAGTCCAACGGTGGCTGCAGCTCTACATGTTATTAAGGAGAATTTTTTTGAAGAAGTGCCTTTACCTATATAGAACATGCCAAATTCGGCTGCGACACTTGAGCAAGAACTGGAGTGCTGTAACATTACTAGAGATCAATAAGTTGATGACCCGAGGGACCTGCATATATTACAGAGAGAGGGTAACCACGACATTGAAGTACCTAGAATAGAATCTGCTAATTTTGTACAACCCTTAAAGACTAGAAAAGTAAATATTGGTTCAGAAGAGAATCCTAAGTTTGCTAATATTAGGGATTACTAGGATGATGAAAATGTAGGAAAAATTATTGATTTTTTACATGAGTATCAAGATCTATTCCCCACCAAATTTTCAGAAATGAAGGGTATTGTTGGTGACTTAGGAGGGATGAAAATTCCACTTAAGCCTAGTGGTAATCCTATTAATTAGAGACCCTACAGATTAAATCCAAGATATAAAGAGAATGTGAAGGATGCAATCGATAGGATGCTAGATGTAGGAATCATTGAACCTGTTAAAGAGTCAAAGTGGATTAGCCCTATGGTATCCAAGATAAGAAGATAGAGGAAGTTAGGATTTGTGGCAATCTAAGAAATTCAAATGATGCATGCTTACATGATCCATTCCCCACTACTTTTACAGATGAGGTACTAGAGAACGTTGGAGGATAATAAGCCTACTCATTTACTGATGGGTTTTCTTGATATCATCAGATTAAGATTGCCAAGGAGGATCGACATAAGACTACGTTTGCAACAAAATGGGGTTGTTACCAGTATACAGTGATGTCATTTGGGTTGAAGAATGGCCCTGCTATTTTTTCTAGCGTAGTTGTCGCAACTTTCAAGGAGTTTATTCATAAGTTTTTGGGGGTATACTTTTACGATTGGACAATTTTTGGTTTGCTAAAGAATCATATTAATAATCCGAGGTTGATGTTGGATCAATGCAGAAAATACTAAATCTCTTTAAATTTGAAGAAATGCATATTTTGTGCCCCTTTTGGTATTTTACTGGGACATGTAGTATGTAAAGCGGGCCTTTTGATGGATCGTGCCAAGATTGCCATTATTGTAGATCTGCCACCACCAGCAATAGTGCGACAGCTGAGGACAATGTTGGGACATGCAGGTTATTACAGGAAATTCATTAAAGGGTATGCACAAATTACTGCTCCTATGGAGAAACTATTGAAAAAGGATATTAAATTCCAATGGAATGAGGAGTGCCATCATAGTTTGGACACATTGAAAGAAAAGATGGTAAATGCGTCAATCTTGGTCTTTCCGAATTGGAGAAAGGGGTTTCATGTAAATGCCGATGCTTCATCTATAACTTTGGGTGCAGTTTTGGCACATCCTAGAGAAGGAGACATACATTACCTTATTGATTTTGCTAGCTAAAAGTTATCAATAGTTGAAAGGAACTATACTACGACAAAAAGAGAACGATTAGCAATGGTATATGCACTTCATAAATTTAGGCATTATCTATTGGGGTCTCATTTTAAGATGTATACTAACCATTCTGCTTTAAGATACCTAGTTAATAAGCCATTGTCGCGGGGATATTCGCAAATGGTTCTTGTTATTTCAAGAGTATAATTTTGAAATTGTACTCAAACCAGGAAAGTTAAATGTAGGCCTTGACCATATGTTGAGGTTTGAGACAGGATAAGAACCAGTAAACTTAGATGTAGTAACCTGTCTGATGAGTAATTATTTTCAATAAGGATTGTGGATAATTACTTTGAACACATTGTTAAATTCTTGAGTACAGGTATGGCTCCTGAGGATTATACCGTAGCATAGAAGAAATAGTTGGTTATAAAATCAACAAACTATCAACTTATAGCAGGACAACTGTATAAGTTGGGCCTAGATAAAATCTTGAGAAGATGTGTTAGAACATGAAAGGCCTATGATCCTAGCAGAAGCTCATGATGGTGTTGCACGGATAAAATATGCAGGTAAGGATACATCACAAAAAGTATTAAGGGCAAGGCCTTGGTGGCCTACTTTACATAAGGATGCAAAAGAGTACTACAGGTCTTGTGATGTATGTCAAAGGGTTGGAAACCTTCAAGAAGAGATGAAATGTCATTAGTTCCTTAGGTAACATTACAGGCATCTGAAAAATGGGTTGTTGACTTTATTGGACCAATTAACCCACCCCAAGGTAATTTTTAAGGGCGAAATTTCGCCAATTGGCTATTTGTAGAGCTTTTTTTCTAAAAATAAATTCACTATTTGGTCATTTTTAGTTTCTAATATCGCCTATATTTACATAATTTGTTTTTTTATCATAATATTTGCCAAAATTTACATATTTTTGGAGTAAATTGTATGTTTCATATTTAATATTCGCCTACCTATCTATATACATGTTTTTTTCAATCCAAAAGAGTTGTCTAAGATACTATACTTAAGTATAATATTAGAATCCTTGAAAAATACCTTGACCCACCCGCGAAAAGATAGGAGCTAGGCACATAATAACTACGATAGACTACTTGACTCGGTGAGCTAAGGATGAACTAATTAGGGATTGCAATTATGCAATTGTTGGGAGGTTCTTGTTTGAAAATGTGGTTACTAGGTTTGGTTGTCCTAGGATTTTAAGGAGTGATCAGGGAACCCATTTCTTGAACAAGACTATTGAAGCATTAACAAAAGAATTTCAAATCTATCACTAGAAGAGTACACCATACCATCCTCAAGCCAATGGAAATGTCGAAGATTTCAATAAAAAAAATTGAGCATGCCTTAACCAAAATATGCAATGTGAACTGGGACAATTGGGACATGCGGATACCAGTAGTCTTATGGGTGAATAGGACAACTTGCAAAAATTTGATAGGTCAGACACCTTTTAGGTTGGTATATGGTCAGGAAGATGTAATGCCTATGGAATAAATTGTGTCAAGTTTAAGGATTGTTATATTTACAAAAACGACATATACTGGAGTAGTGGAGAAGAGTTTGTCATAGTTATTAAAGTTTGAAGAAGACATATTTATTGTAGGTTTACATCAAAAAGTACAAAAAGCAAGGGAGAAGGCATGGAATGACTGAAATATTAAGCAAAAGAAGTTCCAAGTAGGATACCTAGCTCTCCTCTACGACAGTAAGTTCTTGAAACACCCTGGTAAGTTTAGAATGCATTAGTTAGGACTGTGTGTGATCAAGTATGTAACAGAAGGGGGTGTTGTGCAACTGCAAAAAATGAATGGGGAAGTCATGGATTATTTAGTCAATGGAAGTCAGTTGAAACTATATAGGGACAACCATAATTTCCTTCATCAAGCATGAATAGAGCTACGACGTCTACGTGTCAACTTCTGTTGAAATGGGCACCAGACGCTAAAAAGAGTCTGCATATAGGGTAGGAGTAGGAAGATGTTGAAGTTGATTAGGAATGCATGTAAAGATGCAGGTATGTTGTATATGGTTAAAAAAAGAGAGAGAAATTAAGTGGCACATTAATGACAAAAAGTGTCAGCCGAATAGGGAAGAATTGCATTAAATGATAGAGGCGGCAGAAATGTGTGAAAGACCTGATGATGTTAAGGGAAAAAAATGTTGGATAGGCACCCAATTAGCTAAATCCTAAAGGAGATCCGATCAGATACAATAAATATAGGGTTGATGTGGCGACAAGACAAGATAACGAGACATTAAAATCATAAAGGGATGGAGATCAAGCTCATTGTTTGTAGAGTGTTGTTGACAATTTATCCAAGGACAGAGCCAAAAAACCATTGTGACGTGAGAGAATATGCCTAAGAAATCACTTGCATGGATTATAAAAGAATTCACGGATTCAGGAATACCACAACGCCATGTAGAACTGGAGGTATTACCAGTAGAAGCGCCATCAATAACGCTCGCACTTGGATGAACGTCAACACAAGCAAAGAATTTTGAAGCCCACACTAAAGGGAAGCATGATGCAGAGGCTTCTGCGTCTAGCATGCCATCGGTTATGCCACTATATTTACTACTAAGGAAGATGAATGCTAAACTAGCTAGACTACCTAAGGATTCCAAGTACACACTATAGACACCAGCAATTCCAAAAGGAGTATTAAAGGAAGGAGACATGCTGGGGAAAGTACCAAATCCTGAGTATGCGGATCATGACCTGGCTAACAGACGAAAATTCTCGGAATTTGCTCCAGACAAGTACTTAATGGAGGTGTGTAACAAAAAGATAACCACTCGTGTCGTTGATGCTCAACAGTGGGCTAGATGTTTGGAAAAGTCTGGTATATTGGGTCTCTTAGATATACCACATTTTGGTTGCACTGTGGAGGTCAACGTCTGTGTAAAGAAGCTTATATTATGTGTTCATGGATTATTTTTATGGGTTGATAGGAAATTTTCTATTGATACTGGTTTACTATCAAGGATCATGGGCTTACCAGGTGGAGGATCAAATCCATCAATTTATTTTGTGGGGAAGGAAAAGGATAAGGAAATTTCCAATGAGATGAAGGATAAATATGCTCCGGCGAAAAACACTCGAGGCTATGATGTAGATTCCATTGATGATCATTCGGTATGATTCGCAACAAGGGCTCTTGCTAGTAAGTTGTTGACGAAATGTCACCCCAATCAAGTCTTTGTACCAGTGATAGAGTTGGATGAGCAGTTTATCGAAGGTGTCCAGATGAACTAGGCGAAATTCCTAGTTAACGATTTTTTGAGTGATTGTCGTGACGCATAGGAAAAATGTATCCCTCTCCATTACTCTTGTTTATTGGTATTAATTGCACTAGTTGATTGGGTAGAGCCGGAAGATTCGCAGTTTGTGGGGAAAGTTGTTCATTGTTTGGCTACAAGATTTGCATCATTGTGGTATAGTGAAAACACATACAGGTAGAGAGACACAAACATTACATTTTATATATATAAGGAGAGTATCTAGTATGGTATTATGAAGACCCCTCACATGGAGCTTCGTGTCATAGATTTGTTTAAGAACATTGCCTTGTTTAAGGTGGGGCCACAATATATGTTTGTACAAACAAAGAGGAATACTACTCAATAGTGGTTTCCTATGTAGTATAAGTTGACAAAAGAAGATGTAATTGGAATCATTCAGGAATTCCCTAAGGAATTCAAGGTGCCAGTTCTAGCGGAAGAAATATCACCAGATGTGTCACAGGAAAGGGAGAAACAAAATGGCGCAACTGACCAAGGACAAGATGAACCTAGGGAAGAGGCATCTAGAGGAGTAGAACAAGCGGATGAAGAATAGGAAAAATCACAGGAGGGAGAGAAGGAGTCTAGTATGACACAGACTGACCCTTCGGTCAGGGACAAAAGAAAAGCCACATAAATAGAAAAAGGGAAGAGAAAGGAGAGGAAATATCATAAGGGCAGTGCAGTTCTGTATGGAAATTTTAATGGAGAGGTTCAAGGACACCACTAAAGACATATAGCAAAAGGATGATGACAAGCACTTTGAGCGCTTTCATGAATTACAGGACAGTTGATTGAGCTACGACAAGCATTATCATAAATAAGGATAGCACTAGCTCAAATAGCAAGTGAACAACAAAGAAGCCTTGACAAGGGTGAAAGACCAATGCCACAACCATCCTCGGCTACGCAGCACATAATTGTAACAATAACACCGAATGGATTGAGTTTTCAAGCATTAGAGGTACATAACCATGCCCAAGAGTTGAATCATGTTGATCTAAAGTTGGCAAAGCTACCTATGCATACAGTGCAGAATCTACATCGGAGCATTGCAAAAGAAATCAAAGGGCGGGAAGAGCATAATTTTGGCAAGATGATGAAGTATGGCGCAGAAAGAGATGAGTTCAGAGATAAATGCTGACTACTTCAGAAGGAGAGGGATGAGATGGTTGATCAAAATGAGAATTTGTAGAAAGCCATGGAAGCAACCCGCAGCATAGTCCCAGAAGTTGAAATGACAAAGGCAGCACCTATTAAAGACAAAATGACAGAGGCAATACCTATTGAAGACAAAATGACAGAGGCAACACCTATTGAAGACAAAATGACAAGCCTAGGTGAATCCATTAAGGGATTCCATGTAAGGATTAGTGAATTGGAAGTGCAATTGGTTCCTAGTACACCTCAGGAAGTACGAAACCAAAGAGAAGGCACAGTGAAGGCCTCTGTAGATAATATTAAGGCCTTATACGACGAATGTGCAAAGTTATTTGATGAAAGTTCACAGGCATGGGAAGCATTGATGGATGATGAAGAACTATAGGGAGTAACAAGGAAACTGGAAGATGCATAGAGCAGGGCTATGAAGTTAAAATATCTCATAAGGACCTTGCCACCAATAGAAAGAATGTCAAAGGTTGTAGAATGTAAAAGACTATAGGCATAAATTAATCAGTTAAGGGATGAACAACAGTTGATGAACCAGAGGCTAGAGACCTTGTAGAATGAAGCAGTGCAAGTATCCGAACTCATTGGGGGAGAACATGCAAAGATAATGAAAACTACACAGATGATTGAGGCACAAACGTGGGAACATATAATTGCGCATTTGGTAAAGGAACTAGAATAGTAGGCAAATAAAGTAAAAGGAACAGTTGAGGCAGCAAAGGAAATATATAGAAATTTTTTGGCAACATGGAAGACTCCCCAAGAGCAGGCTTGAGTGGTTTAGGATGAGCCATAGGTGAGTGTTGGGGTCCTGTTGGCCCTAAGGTATTTTGAACAAGTTTTTATATGTTTTGGTGTGAAAATGGATAGTGCGACGAAACAGTCAAAGGGAGAGTATCCCACAAAAGAAGGAAGGACTCCGACGTAATAGCCGAGAAAGAAGGAAAGAGGAGTGGTTGATCACGTCAATTGAAAGTAGCAGTTAAGAGGAAGTTAGTATTTTGGGTCCACTTGGTGGTCTGCGGGGATTTATGTCAATGGCTATATATATGTAATGGGTTGGATAGAATAGGTTGATGATTAGATGATGAGATGAAGAAATGAGAGGATGAGAGAATGATAAGATGATAATGTTAAGATGTTGAGTGATCCTATTGTTAAGGTGGTTGAGTATTGTTGTAACTGAAGGAGTATTGTAATGGGTCGGGATATGCCAGGCTATGTGTGTAGATATGGAATAAGATGAAATTCTAGATGTAATGGGATCGATGAATGGCAAAGAATTTTCGTGGTTTTTTCTCGTTTGGCTTTCCATGTAAAAATATTTGGCATATTGTGAATGTTTATCTATGTGATTGTTGTGTTTGATTTGCATAATAATGATTAATGATAATGTTCAGCACAACAATAATAAGCTGTGAATGATTTCAGTTATGATGTTACTGCGCAATTGATGTATGTATTATGCTATGTTCTGTGGTTTAATTGTTGCATGTTGAGGTCCTATACATGGGTTTGATGGTTGAACAAATTTCCCTCCCCTTCACTACTGCAAAAAGTTGGTTCTCGCAATACCCATAGGTACTTCAGGTGAGACTTCACTTGCTCGCAAGTGATGCCAAAAGGGCCAATATCTTGGGATTTGTTGGTCTACTATTAGTGAAGTCGGGTCTACCCACATATGAGCCAACACAAACAAATATTTGACCAAGCTCAACAATGGAGGGAAAGAGTGCTTGCTTTCTCTTATACCACTTTGAAGGAGTTAAAACAAAGGAGTGTAAGCACAAAAGAACAAACACAGAAGGAGAAAAAACAAGAATTTCAAAACTTCCCTTTTTTTTCAATTAATTATCGAATGCAACAACAAAATTCAAATTTATACATTACAAATTTCCCATCGCTGGAATCTACTCGGGCCAAAGTTGATTACAAAACTAGTGACTAAATCACCATTAAAACAAACCTTCGAAACACTATCAGAGTTACCTATCAAAGTTCTCCTCCGAACACTCTCGGGACAACCTCAGATATCACACACCAACATCCACTCGACTATTTCCATTTGTCATCTTGTCAAACTTCCCTATCGGTCTTTTCTGTCGAGACTCCTCCCAAACAACCTCAATATCACACACCAACATCCACTTGGCTATTGCCATTTGTCATCCCATTAGACTTCCCTATCATCGTTCTCTGTCTAGACTCCTACTAGGAAACCTCCAATATCACACACCAATGTCCACTCAGCTATTGTCACTTGTCGTCCTGTCAGACTTCCCTATCAACATTCTTTGTGAAGAATCCTCTCGGACAACCTCTGATATCACACACCAACATCCACTCGATTATTGCCACTTGTTATCCCATTGGACTTTTCTATTGTCGTCCTCTGTCAGGACTCCTTCCCGAGGACCTCCGATATAACACACCAATGCTCACTCAACTTCTGCCATGTGTCATCCTCCGATAGGATATCGAGCTAACACTGTCAGGATTTCGGACTCTGCCACAAACTTAACACTTAACCAAAAATTTCCATTAGTCAAAGCTTCCAATGATGAGCTTCTAATGTGACTGCAAGCAGTGGCATTTAATACGGTGGATGCAAACTTAAATACTGAACAAGACTAACACAACGCCATTACTTCAACCTGCATAACAACTTCAATGCAAGTATGGACCACCTCACCGCCTGAACAAAACTAGAACTAACTGAGTCGACTTCACTACTACAAACCAATAACTGCGTCGTTTTTATTTGATTCCTCTGGTACGAGGGTTGAAGAAATAATTACTCCCAACAAGTATGGTGGCAAGAGTGGTTGTTGGCTACAAAGTTGGGTTTAATAGATAGAGATGCAGAGGAGGGAGATGTAGAAGAGGGGGGTGCTCTCATCTACAAAGTTTAGAAGAAGCCAAGTGAGAATCAAAGATGCTAAAGATGAATTGATCTGGTCTAAATATTCATCTAAAGGAACATTTACCCTTAAGGTTGAATACACAGCTCTTGGTGAAGTTGATAGATTGGTTGAGCCTCTCTAGTGGTGGTGAGAGATGTATGGAAATTCAACTAACCTATGTGGCTAGCAATAAAAATTAAAGTACTTACTTGGGAAATCTTGTTCCTTATACATGGGAAGTCTTGCAAAAGAGGAACAAACATGGGGCCATCCATTGTCATTTCTGCAAGAATCACTAGGAAATTATAATTCATCTTTTGATATCATGTGCATATTCAATTCAAGGGTGGAAGGAGTTTGAAGATCTT
Organism: Larix kaempferi; assembly: GCA_027924585.1. NCBI lineage: Eukaryota > Viridiplantae > Streptophyta > Pinopsida > Pinales > Pinaceae > Larix > Larix kaempferi. Next base: position 9,083,663 of record BSBM01000101.1, on the reverse strand, counting down.
ATAACTTTAAGTTTTGTTTGGAATGGAGCCACTATTAATAAATGCTTAAGACCTTAGTTAGAGAATCCAGCTTTCACTTCCTCTGAGCGCAGCTTGGGATATATGGCTTGCTAGAAATGCGAGTTTGAAGACCACCATATAGTATCTTTCCAAGGAGTAATCTAATAAGTGGAGACAAACTCAATCTTTTTTTCCTCAAATGTTTTTCCCAAATCCTAGAGGATATTTTGTGGATGTTATAGTTTTACTTTGATTGATGGGAACTTTGACCATGGAACTTCGTCTTGAGAGTTTTAGGCTGTTTTAAGAATACCTAAAAAAATGAACTTAGTGAAAAAGATGGATTAGTCCACTCATTAACTCACTCCCCCTCCAATGTGTTGTTAAAAGTAAATCCATCCTAGACATTCTCCCTCATATCAAAAAGAAAAAAATGTAGGGTAGGTGGTGTGAGCATGGGCATAATTTCATGGGACCTGTCAAGGTGAGCCCTCTACATGCAGAGCTAGAGGTATAATTCAATGGAATGACTCACATAGTTTAAAATTTAAAGCTGGTCCCAGGCATAATTTCATGGGACCTGTCAAGGTGAGCCCTCTACATGCGGAGCTAGAGGTATAATTCAATGGAATGACTCACATAGTTTAAAATTTAAAGCTGGTCCCAGAGGAGGTTCCAATAGTTTTGCTGAATATCAAAAAGAAAAAATATAGGGTAGGTGGTGTTCCAGCAGTAAACAGGTCAGGAGCATGGGCATAATTTCATGGGACCTGTCAAGGTGAGCCCTCTACATGCAAAGCTAGAGGTATAATTCAATGGAATGACTCACATAGTTTAAAATTTAAAGCTGGTCCCAGGCATCATTTCATGGGACCTGTCAAGGTGAGCCCTCTACATTCAGAGCTAGAGGTATACTTCAATGGAATGACTCACATAGTTTAAAATTTAAAGCTGGTCCCAGAGGAGGTTCCAATAGTTTTGCTGAAGTGATAGCTCTTAAGTTATTGTTGATGATCTTTTCTCTTATTGTTGTTGATCTTTTCTCTGAGAAAAGGGATCACCAAAATTCAATTTTTTTGTGATTCATTGATGATTATAAACAATCTAAAATTTTATCTTTTAAGGTTTGTTTTTTTTAAGAAACTCAAATCTTCAAAACCATCTTTAATTCGATTTCTTTTCATCACATTCACAGGGAATAAAATGAAGAGGCCCATGGTCTCTCTAAGGCAGGTTTGTAGCTGGATCCAGATCCAGGTTCGTGGCATATCCATAAACGCAAGGATGATCAGATTTCTGAATATTTGCATTTATTTCTTTTCTGATCTGGGGTCTTCATGCTTTAAACTCTCTACCTTATTATTTTTGTGTTGCTGAAGGGCCGTAGGAGGGGATCTGTTTGTAGGGTTTTCTTCAGCTCTGTATAGGACAGCATATAAGCTATTAATAGGTTTATTTCTGGTTCTGTATGTGAAGAAAGAATGGAAAAGCGTTTTGATGCATTTTGAAAATGCAGAATGACTTTTTATGGACAGTCAGGACAGTGTTTTCATTGAAAAGGTGTACTTGGACCTCTTCAATTTGATGTTTCCATAAATGCTTAAATGCATATGAGGAATGTAATTTTATCATATATATAATCTCTCAGATAATGTGTTTATGCAATTACCAATCCCAATCACCATTCTTGATTCATTTCTGGATTTAACATTATAATCATCGCATCCAAAATGTTACATATTGAATTATTTTTAGTTTTACTTGGGAATTAAATGTTCATTGTAGCTCAATCATACTTTTATTGAATTTATATGTTAGAAAGTAGTACATAAATTGCATCTTATTGTTCCCCATCAGAAATTCAGGTAGCCCTTGGTTTCGGAGATGGGCACAACAGCTTACACAAAAATATTGACAGAGGTTGGCCATGAAGAAAGATCAATCAATAGGTGGTTTTAAATGGAGTGTAATGCTGAAGAACTTCAACAACACCAGCTATGGAACCCACAAGTGCTGCCATTGTCACAAAGAAGCAGAATACACACATGAGCTGCAGGGCAACCCACTTGAAGCTCCATCGCCGGAGCTTAGTTTGGGTTATGTGCATCTGTATGGGGAAATAAACGGTGAGGGGGAAGAAGGCCATAGCTCCAAGCACGCCCATGATGGCATTGAAGAAGGGAAGAACCATCGACACCACTGTAGTAAAAACCACAAAACAAGTCCTCCACACCAACCGAAACAGATTGATTTTAAACTCTCCCAAGCCGGGGATAGGCAGTGTGTATTCGTTTTGGATGAAGCAGCTCTTGGTCCATGTATTGGCGCTCCATTCCTCCACGAACGCATACAGAGGCTGGCAGAACACCTGTATTTTAATAAAAGCAGTCATTACCCAGTTATTTATTCAATATATACAATGCCTGAAGAATACTATGATCGATATCATATTTATCATAAGAACAATTCCAAGATATATGGAAACACCCAAATCTCTGGAGTGGGAAACAAACCTGGATAAGGAAAAGCAGCGGAAAACCTGTAACATTTTGTAACAAACAAGCCCGAGTCAAGGAGCTCCACCAAACAAGATGAGGTAATGACCTATTTTGTCCAAGGTTATAGTCTCCCGAGGGAGATGGAAAAGGTTCTATGAGCTGGTTTAATTGCTCCTCTACTCTATTTTTTGTGAATTTGCCCGAAAGAAATTTTCTAGCGTTTTGTAGCTACATTTTGTTGTACAGGTCAAGTTGAGTAAGATGTGTGATTGCATTCAGAATATGTGTAAGTATAATTAATTTAAATAGAAAAATTTGTAATTGTAACCATTAAAATAGAAAAAAATGATATGTTTAATGTAGAAAAAATGCCAAAATAAATTAGTTTAGTTTCTTCTCGACCAAAAACATTTAACCAGAGTTTTGCACATAGTTTTGATAAAATAGATTTTTGTGTTCAGAGTGTATTACTTCCAAACATTTTGATCAGAGAAAAGAAAACAAATGACAGTGTAACAATAAAAAAGAAGTTTAAACAATATAAGAGTAAAGAGTGATCTCATTTTATATTTTTTTTTAAGTTTATAAAGGAATTTTTTTGCTTTGAAACAATTCATTTCGATTAATTAACTAACCCACTCAACTCAATGCTTAGCTCCATGTAGCATTATAATATATATTGAAAAACAAATCCTAAAATAATCTTAATAAAGAGAGAACTAATTGACTCATGTCAATATTGAGCAGCTGGGATTCTGATTAATCTGGGATTCTGATTAATCAAGGTTTAGATCAGAGTACAACAACTATGAAAGAAATTAAGATCACCTATTCTTGGTTTAAATTATTCTATAAATTCAACCATTTTGCAGTTGGTGTGAAAAAAATTAGAGAGATTCTGGAAAAGAGTGAATCACCACACTAGAGTAGAATATAAGGATTTGAATTGTTATATCTAATAGGTATAACAAACTTTGTATTTAATTGTTAATATTTTATTTCATTGTAAATTTTGTGTATTAATGTTTTTAAAATTTTGTTGTAGTTTAAATTTAGATATATAAATAAAGTTTGGTAGATTAATTTAAGTGGATGAGCTTTATAAACTACACCATCCCCGAAATGAGAAGGTAATCAGAGGATCTCTATGATATGTATTCCATTTTTTTTTTCAGAGATCCAATCTCGTCAGCCACCACTATACTCCTAGGTGCACCCACACAGCCCGTAAGCATGGAGTACGGGTAAACCAGCTAGGGTGATTTGGACTCATAATTTCCATTTACAACATTTCCTTCACATCAAGCGAATCGTCAATTGAGCTACACCCCTGCGAGCATAATATGTATTCCATTGAATATATATAAATATAAACAATTAAAATAGATGTTTATGTAAACAATTAGAATGGATGTTTATCTGGCCACTTAACATAAATATTCATCCATGCCTAAGGACCATAGGATAGAAATAGTTAATTGTAATTGTAATGGTGGGAATGGACAATTGATACCTGGTAAGCGCCCACCAAGTGAATGACAATGCAAATGTTGGCTATGTCGACAAGCCAGAAAGGATTATAGAATCCAAATCCTGTTAGCAGATTGCCAGGAGCACGGTCTCCAAATGCTGCATATCCAGCACAGCCAACAGATATGTAGAACATAGTGGTCACTATAACGCCAATAAACGATGCCTTCTTCATTGTCTTGTTCTCTGCTGGTGGAGATTTTAGAGTGTCCTGCAATATGAGCATATGCACAATATTTGCACTGAGGTAAGCGAGCGAAGTGATCAAACAGACTTTTGTGGGGCGCATCTCTGTGAATAGTCCAAGTTTAAATTTTGGTTGGTGTAGAGTTTTTTCTACGAAGAGAAAAAGTCTTAACATGAGTTGGATTACCTCTCTTATCAAAAAAAGACTTCAACCAATCAAATTAATTTGAATGAATTGTGTTTACCATATCCTATCTTAAATTAAGATAATAGAAATAGACTTATCATATTCTCATCTTGCCATTAAAATTGCTCCTGAGCAACCAGAAATGAGTAGTACCATATCCTATCCTAAATTAAGATAATAGTAATAGACTTATATATTTCTCATCTTGCCATTAAAATTGCTTCTGAGCAACCAGAAATGAGTAGTAATAGTAATAGACCTGTATTTCAATTAGAATCATTGAAAAGGAATAAGCAAATGCAATATTCCCGAGAGCTTGAAAGACATTCCAGATTTTATCAACTGATTTGTAGACACCCGAAATCCCTGCTCCTCCTAAGCTGCCATGAGAATGCCCTTTCTCTGCTAACAACAAGAATAGACTTTATCATAATAAAAATGAACGTTCAATATATACAAATGTATATGTAAATGTATATATATATATTTGGTGAAGGAAAGGATTTAGACCTGTAGCCATGCCTATTCCTAGACCGAGTCCAATGAATGAATATGTGAGAGACATTACAGCGGCAACGGTTGACAACCACCCAATTTTGCTGAAATTAGGAATCTGTGAGAGCAACACTTGGGTTGCTCCAAAAATCGCCATATACAGATTGTTTGATATATGGCAAGGCGATTCTTTCCCTTTCTCGTGAAAACAGTCTGATCGACCTATTGCCCTGCCAAAACCAATGTGAAATCAAGATATTGATCGACCTATTGCCCTGCCAAAAGCAATGTGAAATCAAGATATTGTATATTGTATGTCTAAGAAATATATGTTACAGCAAAACCCTAATTATAGAAGCAGTGATGGATATACAGAAAGGAGGATACTCACACCATGCTTATAGAAGCAGTGATGGTATATCCAATGGATGTTCCCAACAGATTCAGATACTGTATAATACCGCATATCAAAACCTTTTTCCCACCTAATCATATATAAATCAAAAATAAATTGATATCCAAAATAAAGTAAAATAGAATTTAAAATTTTCAAGGTGCAAAAGCGTTTTGACATAACAAAATCAATATTCATAACGATTTCTTCAATGAGAGAAGTCACCAACTCTCAAGATCTCAATCCAAGAGATACTACTCTCTCAATATTCATAACGATTTCTTCAATGAGAGAAGTCACTAACTCTCAAGATCTCAATTCAAGAGATACTACTCTCTCAATATAATAGAAAATTAAAAAAATTGTTAAGAGTTGTAATCTGGATGGTACTAAGTTGGTTAGTTAGTTGAGTCAATGGTCCTAAGTTAGTTGAGTAAGTTGTTGACTAGATCATTAGTCGATCCATGGTATATATGTGAGTTTAATAATGAGAAGGCAATCAATATATCCTTTATGTTTCTGCTCTATTCTGTGTCTCTGCAAACTTTATCAAAAATTAATAACATGTACATCAATAAGTAAAACATCTTTGTCCTGAGAAATCAAAATTCATAGATCTGGGGTTCAGCATATGCTGGAATTTGAATTCTGCATCAAAACCATGAAAAACTAACCGAGAATGGCTGTGACTGCATCTGTATAGGTATAGTTGCGCCTCCCAGTAACAGGATCAGGCGACCGATATGTATCAGCCAGCAACATAGAGGTGTAATAGGTGACAAAGGAAAAGCCCAACAGAACCAGTGGCCCTGCTATCCAACCCAGCTGAGACATACTCCATGCCAACGATAGCACGCCGGATCCAATTACTGCTGTTATTACGTGGGAGGATGCAGTCCATACACCACCTGAAAATTATGTATATAACCACAGATATGTTGCTCAGATAGTACTTATTTTTTTAGATAAGTTCAGAAAATTCAACCATTCTTTTTATCACAGTTATAAACGTGGAAGAACTTATGTATTACCTTTGTCAAATTTGGATATTGATCTTTTGTATATCAATTATGAATAACAAAACAAAACATTGACAGGAAAAAAAAAACAATGCAAAACTAAACTTGTAACAAGATAATCCTCCTTCCTTAGGCCATAAATTGGACAAGAGTCCGGCACAAAGTTAAAACATGATCAAAGTTTTACAAAGATTTCTGGTAGCAAAACAATCTTCTTTATTTCAAGCCATAAATCTGAGGAAACTCCAGCAAAAAGTTCAAACATGATTTAAGTTTTGCAAAATTTCAATTCTATGTAACATGTAATGATCTTGATTTTGTTTCGTTCTAAATTTTGAGAAAAAATTCTATAAAATTAGACTGCTTCCTAAATTTGAATCCTTATAATAATAATAAAAACCATTTTCCAACATACCCAAAAAGAAAATTATGTCTCACAACAATCTATAAAATAATTTACAATGTTAAAACACCATGATAATCATAATAATGTACTGTGTTGAATGTTAGCACACCATAGACAATAGTTGCCTAACTAAAAAAAAGGAAAAATATGTGTTTAATATTATATATGAGTACCAGTGCGCTGTGGGCGGCCATCTTCATCCGTTATAAGAGGGCTAAACATAACTTCCTTGCCCACTACCAGTGTCCTGTGACCGCCATGATCTTCAATTGAACCAGATTCCAATGTAAAAAGCTGATCATCCATTACGCTTTCCCTTCTCATTCTATATCTTCTGATCCTTCAATTTTGGTGCAGGCATTCCCTATGTATAGAACCCAAAGAGAAAATACCACAAAATTCAAACCCAATGGACTTTTTACACAGTATCAGGTCTCCATCTGCTGAGTTGAGGTGCTATCTTTCAACAACCAAAAAACAAAATGAAAATCAAACTCTTACCTTTGAATCCATTTAAACACTAACACACCAAAAGAATCAAAAAGGAAGAAAAAAACAACTCATACATTGAAATATTCAGATAATTGCAATGAAGAACTGAATTCAATAATTCCTTAATGGAGATAAACCAACCAGACTGGTTTTGGCTGTGGCTATGGCTGCCCCCTGAGTTGAACCCAACAGTAGCACCACCACCTCGAGGACTAACAACAAATTCCAAGTAAAGCGTATTATATAAAAGAATTCCAACATTATATTCCCAAAGTTTATCCATATAAAATGTTGTGGTGGCATGACATTAAGAAGCTCTCGTGGATGAGATGTGCTCTCATAGTTTGGGATTTCGAGGATTGTGCTTCCCTAGATTTCCAACTTCGAGAAATGAATGCTATCACGTCATTTAATCTCTAGTTTTTACGTTTACATATTTATGGATACACTGTACCCTATACACTTTGACTGCACTGTGACACTCATCCTTCATGGTTTCTTTCTGTGATTTCATCACCGTCTGCTGGCTGGTTCTGTTAAAGGGGAAAACCAAGAATCCAGATCTATCTAGTATTATGGTTCTGAGATTGATCTCAAATTACTTTGACTATGCAATGCATGCTGAGGACTGTGCCATGTGACAGTCTGACAGGTATAACTCACACGGTTGACGTATTGCCATGTCCATAAAGTGCCCATGCTGATTATTAACAATGCTTTTAACATATTCCAAAAGAACCAAAAGAAAATCTAGATCATTTCAATATATTTTTTTTTTGTGTATTGATTGTAGTTTGGGAGGAATAATTGTTTCTCTCCTCACCCAAATTCAATTCTTGTAAGTGATATGATCTATTTATGGTCATATCTCATCTGGAATCGCAAGTATTAGCATCTTTCCAGATAGACTAGCCCTCTAACAAAAGGTAAACCACCATTTTGAAAAGAAAAAAAAATATACTCTCTTTTTGGAATAGTGAAGTAAGCTTCAAGTTCTGTCTGTTAGTTTGAGTGGTTAAGCTCTATGAAGTGAAAGTTTTAAGTGTAAATTTCATGATTTTTAGTTTGAGTAGTTAAGCTCTATGAATTGCAAGTTTTAAGTGTAAATTTCATCATTTTTTTCATAAATTCTTAAATAAAAATGTAAGCATGGCTCAGGCTGATTATTAATCAATTTTGTAACATCCATAAATAAATAAAAGAAAAAGTCAAATAGGAAGCCAAATGTCAAATTTATCAATTTTTTAAATAAAGATGCAAGCATTGTCCATGATTATTAACAAGCACTCCATGCAGCTTAGTCCATGCCTTAGTTATATCTAAACAAAATATTTTAGTTAACCTAAAAAAAAATAGTTTATTTTTTTATTTTATTTCAAAAAATCAAAACACAAAAAACAAAATAATTTTAATGCATATTTTTTTTCTACAAAAAATACATATAGTAGACTAAAATTAAGTGGCTAGAATTGAAGGATGAATCATAAATGTCTCACTAGCCCAAAGCAAAGCCAAAGGTAGAAAAATGTGTATTTTGATATGCACTTTGAAGATTATCATTGGAGCATGGCACCAAGCCTATCTACTAAGAGTTCAAATTTTCATAGTGGATCATTACAACAACAATCAACACAATAATATAGCACTCCGGTACAATACAAAAATGAAGAGTAGTTCCAATCACTCAATACAAATAAATACAATCAATCAACCATAACACTAGTTAAATAGCATAATGTCGTAAGGCCGATCTTATTTCCATGACTATAATCTATAGGGTCGGGGACATGGTTTAAAGGGGAATTTTATGGGTTCATGTTCCAAGCTAAACTATAGAAAGAAAAAAAAAATTATATAAGTTTCATCTATGCTTCTCGATCTTTGAAAATTCACATCGATTACCAATAATGCCTTGAACTGTTGAAGTAGAGGCCTATTTAAGTTTAAATTTTGGCAAAATTGCACTTAACTATTATATATGGAAATATTATTGAATCAAAATTATTGAGACATACTCAAAGCCTGTCTATATATGTCAAAAAAACCCAAAAACTTATTGATAAATATAATTGTATTGCTTAAAACATGCTACTTATTGTTGATGCAAGTACAACATAGAAGGGTTCCATTATGTATCCCTAGGTAGAAAACGATGCCTTGAAGTGGCCTTCTTCATGCTTATGGTTGTATCATTCAATGTGCAACAAACTTGACTCGATTCTCTAATCACACTTACTCTAAAAGTGTCTCAACTCATGAGCACCTCTAGGTTTATTCCCATCATTTTTGGATCAACTATGGATGAATAAAGGCAATCCCTTGGTTGGAATGGATTCTTGGGAAGCTCTTAGTATGCATGCTCTTTGTTGTTTTGGTAAGTCTAGATAATATCCCTTAGTTGCAAATCCATTGACTATTGTCTAGCCCTGATCCTTCAATCTTTAGTCTTGCTATTATCCAACACTTATTCCATTCACTTGGGAAGATTACCATGTCTCATATTAGGTTTGAATAATTCCTACATTGTGTCTCCCCTCACTTTGATGGAAGTTCGAGTCTCCATTCTCATATAGGAAAGCCCTAATTGACAAAGAGATAGCAAGAAGACAAGGATAGTCAAATCCCCACTCCTCAAATAATAAGGGAAGGAAATTCACAACTCTATGGGGAACCCCAAAAGACATAGTTCTCCCTCAAAGTTTGAAAAAGATGATTCTAGAGAGGATGATTTATGAGGCAGGGATATTTGAAATATGCATCTCTCTTTTATTTAAAACCTACAACAAGAAAAATCTCTATACCTTCAATCACTCTCATTTTGATACAACCTTCTCTAAGGTTACCAAGATGGATGAGGAAACCTAATTAATTGCGAAGAGCAAGCAAATGAAGGACCCTCCCCTACTTGATTTTCTATGGAAACCCCATGAATAGTCCATGAAAATATACTCTTCAAAATTATTCTTGTCATGATGTGGTATATAGGATCCTTTGTTGCTTCTAGAGTAGATGCTCAAATGCAATTCACATAATTTAGAGAACATGTTACTGATATGATATCCTATTTAGAAAGGATCCTCAAGCCACTCTCCAAGGAGCTACTCATACAAAACAAGGATCTCTCAATTCCTCCTCAATTGAAACATAACAAGCATGGATAGATCAAGCAATGCACTCGGTGAGTAACACATTGCTCTTCCTTTTCATGATAGCTAGTTTTTTTATTCTTTTTGTCAAGCTAAGTCTTCATATTTGGCTTGTCTCTAAGGGAAATCAAGAAGGATTGAATTTAGAAAACAATGTTATTTTTTTCATCTCGTGACCTTGATTAGACCTCAAAGCCCATTCTTGGTGCACAACTAACCTAATCATGGTGCACATGACACCCTTAGAGGCAACTAATGTAGTGATTTGAGAAACTGTCCATAACGTTTAAGTCTAAGAAACAAGATTTATGACTAGGGTTCTTGTTTTACTCCCTTGACTATGGTCACAAACCCAAAACCCATATGTTTCCCTTAAATTATGGGGTAATCATAAAAATATATGATTTTGAAAACACTTGGCATGCATTATTTGTTGATTTTTTTATGTACCTACCTTTTTCAATATAAGTAAGAATTACTTCTAGCTAATTTTTAAAAAACATAATTTTTAAAATATTAAATAAAGTCATCTTAAAAACAATGCATAGTTGAATTTTTGGCTCCAAGAAATTTTGAATTGACCCAAGAATACATTAAACCCCAAGCAGGAAGATCTGAGACCTTCACGCAGAAAGATCTCGACCTCGAGGGCAGGGTTGTTCAGGAAATCGAATCTTTGTAAATATTTTATTGAGCGGGGAAAGGAGAGCGTGGTGGATTGAGCGAGCTCCAAAGAAAAAAAGAGGATCAGCGGGCTCTGAAAGGGAGAAGGTAGTTCCCACACAGACAGGCAATCCACGATTGAAGGCCATCCCAGGGATACTGATCCAAGCAGAAATGGTGGATGGAGGGGGCCCCGAGGCCCTCCCTCCCTTGCCTGAAATTGCTGCTTTCCAGAAGCTAGTGGTAGCCTGTGGAAAACAAAATCCGAGTGAGCAACAGCAGAAATTCGTTAAAAGAATGGCTAGCATACCAACTGTCGACCTACCAACACAAGAACTGTGCAGATCAGCTCTGAATCTGGAAAAATGAGGGCTCATAGGGCAGTTCACTGGGCTCTCGCCATCCCCTAAAGCAGTGGATAACTGGGTGCAAAGAAACTGGAGAACATTGACCCAAGACGGCATCAGCAGTCACCTAGTGGGTAACGGTTTCTTCGTTTTTGTTTTTGCCAATGTAGAAGACAGAAACTTGATATTCAAGAATGGACCTTATTTTATGGGTCCCTAAGGTCTATACTTGAACAAATGGACACCGGATTTTGATCCGACGCAAGATGTGCCCTCAGCTGTCCCAATCTGGGTCTGCTTGCCTCACCTACCTCTGCACTACTGGAACCCAAAATCGTTGGAAGCTATAGGGAATAAGCTGGGAAATTACATTGACAGGGCAGAGAGGAAGGATCAGTACACTTGTGCCAGAATCTGTGTGGAGGTGGATTTGGAAATAGGGTTGGGGTTGCCTGAAGCAATAAAACTCACAGTGGCGGACTGGACGTACATTCAAGAGTTAGATTATGAGCAGTTACCATTCAAATGTCGAATTTGCCATGGGTATGGACATTTTTCCAAGAACTGCAAAAAGAAGGGAGAGGAGGAGTTAGAGAATGTAAAAGGCAATCAATGGACCCCAGCTCAGAAACCAATAGCAGCAAAACAAGTCAGCAGACCAAAAGGCAAAGGAAAGTCTATGGAAAATGAAGGCCAATCCTCTAGACAGTCACAAGGTGAAGGGAACTCAGGACCATCAAGGATTGAGGCATCCAAAAATTCATTCGAAATCCTAAGAATCCCAGAGGAATCACTAGTATCAATAGCAGAAGAGGATGAACAGCCCACCTCAATTGCTGAAGACAAACCCCATGAAGAATCCGCAACTCAACAGGATGGATCTCCTATTGGAGTTACGAGCCCTCTCTCATATGTTGAAATGATAAGAAAGAAGTCTCCAGAGACCTCAGACTCTTCAGAAGATGAGACCTTTGAGAGACCATCGAAAAGAGTAGGGAGAAAATCTCACCATGAGACAAGGGCAGAAGAAACGGAAAGGCAAAAAATGAAAGGCAGCCAATCAACAATTGAGATGTCAATTGGCAAAAATACCAAAAATAGACCTCCCAAGGGAGGATCTGCACACTCATAAGCCAGTAAGTAATGCGTTTCGTCTCTTGGAACTGTCGAGGACTGGGGAACCCATTAAAAGTAGAAGCAGTAAAAAATTTGGTGAAATCTGAATCTCCTGAAATCCTCATGCTCCAAGAGACGAAAATTGATGAGGAAGATCTTCTCCTCCTCAGTAAGATGAACTGGAAAAAGAATGATGGCAGAGCAATCAGTGCAAGGGGCTCCTCCGGAGGGCTGTCTACCTTATGGACGGAGGATATTTTCCATCTTGAAAGTTCCCACGAGACTCAGCATTGGATATACACCAACCTCAGACACAAGGTGAATAAATTGTCCTTTGCACTTGTCAATCTATATGTCCCTGTGAATTATGCTGAAAAAAGAGAATGTTGGCACACTCTGTCTGCCTTCCTAGAATCAAGATCCCCACAGAACATAATCCTTGCTGGTGACCTCAATCTTGTTTTTGATTCAAAGGAAAAACGTGGTGGCAATAGTAGTAGAGATCAGAACCTTCCATTGGTTGAAGACATCCTTCAACACTGGGATTTGTTAGATATTAAACCGAAAAAAGGTCTATATACTTGGACCAATAATCGAGTTGGGGATTAACATATATCTGCCCGACTGGACAGATTCATAATTCAGAGCTCCTTTCTGCTGGAAAAAAGGATTAGCTCCTCCAAAATTTTACCAAAATTAACATCGGATCATAAGCCTATCTTGCTACAGTTTGAGGAGGAAAAAAACCTGGGACCTATCCCCTTCCAGTTTAATCCCTTATGGGCTGACAGAGATGGGTTCGAGGAAACTGTCCACAATGCTTGGAAAGCTCCTGTTCGAGTTTCGCCCAACTTTGTTTGGGAACAGAAAATTAAAGCTACCAAAATGGCTTTAAAATCTTGGATAAAAAAGACTACTGTCACTCCCACAAGCTGTAGGAAACAGACCTTAAATCAGCTTGAAGAATTGCAACTTAAAATGGAGTCCAAAGAAGTAACTCATTCTGCCTTGCATAAGGAACAAGTGGCCCAGAGTCTTTCTCTTCAATCTTTCAGGCAAGAGGAAGAACATTGGAGACTAAAATCAAGAAGCCTTTGGATGAAGTCGGGAGATAAAAACACACCTTTCTTTCATAAACAATACAAAGCAAGACTCTCTCGTAATCACTTAGATGAAATCACTGCTTCAGATGGGATGGTCCACAAAGAAATAGCTCAGTTAAAAGAGGCAGCAACTTCTCATTTTCAGGAACTCTTTACGGAAAAAGGAAATGGCACGGAGGATGAATTTCTTGAATTCCTCAATAATATCCCGAAATTGGTAGGGCAGAAGGATAATGCTGGCCTCTTGAAGCCCTTCACAGAAGATGAAGTAAGCAATGTTATTTAGGCAATGGGGCCGGACAAAGCCCCGGGTCCTGATGGATTTTCCATACATTTTTACTGAATATGCTGGAATTTAATCAAGGTGGATCTACTCCGTATGATTAGGGGCTTCCACCAAAAATCCAAGGTTGGAGGCAGCATCAACTCTACATTTTTGGCTTTAATCCCTAAAGAATCAAATCCTGGAACCTTCGACAGGTTTAGGCCTATCTCGTTGTGCAATGCATCCTATAAAAGTCTCTCTAAGCTCATTGCAAATAGAATCAAGCCATTGCTAGGTAACCTCATCTCCTCCAGTCAGGGTGGATTCGTGAAAGGGCGAAACATTTTGGATAATGTGACCATAGTGCAGGAAACCATCCACTCCAGCAATCAACGGAAAGAACAAGGCATGATAATCAAGCTGGACATGGCTAATGCCTTTGACTGGGTAAGGCATTCCTTCTTGTTTCAAGTTCTTCTAGCATTTGGTTTTAGTCCTGATTTTGTACGGTTGATCAAAGCTTGTATAGGTAGGCCTTGGATAGCGCCATTAGTGAATGGAAGACCTACCAATTACTTCCAATGTACTCATGGAATAAGGCAGGGTTACCCTCTATCCCCTTTCTTATACATTCTAATGGTAGATTTCCTCAGTAGAAAGTTGAATGCAAAAAAGGTTGCAAGAACTATTCCAGGTATAAGAGTTACGAAAGATCTAGATCCCATTAATCACTCCTTATTCACAGATGACTCACTACTCCTGGGAGGAGCTTCTGTCAAAATTGCAAGGGTCTTCAAGGATGTAATTCAAAGTTTCTGCAGCATATCTGGAGCTCTTCTCAATAAGCGAAAATGTGCAGTGTATGGTTAGAATGTGAATCATGCTACCATTCAACGTATAGCTCATTACTTAGGCTTTACAGGCCATACAAATTGGGATTCTCTTAAATATCTGGGCCTGCCACTAAACCTGGGCACTACTAAGGCCAGTCATTGGCTTGATGTAATTAGAAAAATAAAATCCAAAATTACTGCCTGGGGAGGACAGTGGCTTACTAAAGCTGGGAAATTAATTCTCATAAAATCCGTTATCTCTTCTTTGCCCCTCTATCAATCTGCATTCCTTCTGGCTCCGAAATTGATAGCTCTGCAGGTTGCAAAGCTCATAAGAACTTTCTTGTGGAAAGGTGGTAATGGGAATCATAAAAAATTCCATTTAGTTGGCTGGAACGAAGTAAAAAAACCTTTTGCTGAAGGAGGTCTGAATGTCAGAGATCCTGGACTAGTGAATCTGGCTCTAGGAGGAAAGATACTGTGGAAGATTTTGTCCACACCCAATCACCCGGTCAGCCAATTGCTAATTAAAAAATACCTGCACAAGGTGTCTGAAGCCAGCATGAATAAAGCTGTAAACATAAAAGGCACAACGATGTGGAGATTATGCAGCCACGGATGGGAATTTTTTTTAAATGATCTTTATTGAATACCTGGAAATGGGAATCGGACTTCTATTTGGAATGACAAAATTATGGGTCGACCTCCACTCAGCCAGAACTCGAAATTCCACGATCTACATGTGTGGCTCAATCAGCGTGGCACCATTAAGCTATCAGATATCTCAATTTGGGATCAATCTGGCAATTGGCAAGACTGGAACATCCCTAGGCCACCGGATGGAATGTTAGAACAAGTAAATTCACTTTTGATAGCTCTCAACGACTTAGCTCCGATTCATATTAGCTGCAGGGATAAATGGGGATGGGGAAGGACAGGAGAATATACAGCCGGCCTTGGTTATAAAGCTCTCCAAACGCAACATCCTCAGCCACAATCCAACGCTAATTGGCAGCATGTATGGACTTCATTTGGTATTCCCAAAATTAATTTTTTCAACTGGGTTCTTCTGCACAACAGAATCCTGACAGGTGAGAACTTGGTTAAACGTGGAATATTAGGACCACACAGATGTGCACTTTGCCATACAGCATAGGAAAGAGTCGATCATGTGTTTATAGACTGTCCATTTATGCAGGAAGTGTGGCAGCTTGCATTGCATGGACTCTTGGTTCATACTCCAGCTCATTGCACTGTTGTTTTCTTATTTTCCACTTGGTCAGAACGATATCCCCGGAAGATTAAAAGTAAATCCTTATGGTCCAAGATATGGCAGGAAGTCCCAAAATACCTCTGTTGGGAAGTCTGGCTAGCCAGAAATGAAGCCATCTTCCAAAACAAAGTGACTACCCCAGCACTTGTTGTGGCAAAAGATAAGGCTTTGCTAGTGGAAACAGAAGAGAATTATCCCTTTAAGCAAAATCATAAGCTCCTTCCTGCAGAGATCAGTTGGATAGGAGAACCAAAGAAGTGTCATAGGAACAAGATTTATGTTCGGCCTATTAGAAATCCTGAGTGGAGGCTAAGGCACAACGCCTCTGAATTCTGTCAATGGTGGAAGAATCAAAGGAAAGACACTATCTTTTTCGACGAAGCATATAAAGGAAATCCAGGGAGAGCTGGTGCAGGAGGGGTATTCTATGCTGCCGATGGCCGTTTAAAAGGCAGTTTCAGTTGGGAGATAGGTCAGGGTACTAACAATCAGGCGAAACTATTAGGCCTTCTTAAAGCATGTCAGATAGCACATGGAAGTGAAGAGCAGGATATTTAAATTTTTGGAGATTCAGAAATTCTTATTAAACTCTTAAACATTGATGGACATTTCAATAATGCGGTGTTAAACAAGACTCTGCAACGAGTTCGGCAATTGCTGCAACAATTTAACTATGTCTCTTACTACCACATTCTCCGCAGTCTAAATCAGGAAGCTGATTATAGAGCCAATGTAGGTTGCCTATTAGCACCTGCATATTTGATTCAGAATGACGGTAATCCCATTCGGTCTCCCATCCCGTAAGATGGCAGCCCTTGTATCTTGGAATTTGTAGGAATTGGGCCGTCTCTGAATTTTGAGTTTATTGATATTGTTTGATGGGTTGTTTAGGCGTAAGCCCAACCACGAATCCTTCTAATAAAAAATTTAACCATTCTTGTGAGAAAAAAGAAAAAAAACAATGCATAAATTTAACTTGATTTTTCAACATTTCTATAAAACTTTATCATTTATATATTTTACAAAACTATAAAACTTAATTCAGTTTATAATGGTTATTTTGTCCATATTTCCAATTTAAAGAATAAAATAAATTTGGTCAAAATCAAAATTTCCTTTTGATATTGCTACTTTTATTTCTCATCTTTAAATATAGAAATGTCATTAAAAAAAAATCTAATTCCTTCATTTAAAAAAAAGATAATTCCCTTCATAATCCAATAATAAGACATTAATATAATTTTTCTAATCCTACAAAATATTTGTAAATAATCAATATATAAAATAATAATAATAAAAATCTACTTATACAATATAGTTGTAATTATATGTCTTTTTTCCTTAATCTTTTGCAAGCTACAATAGCATTTTTATGAGTATAGAAGAGTGAAATGCAATTATAATCTTGGTAAATGAAATAAAAATTCTACAAATCCAATATAGTTGCAATCTCTCTTTTCTTAATATTTTGTAAGCTACAATAGTATATATAGTATATATAAGCTTGGTAAATGAAATGTTGAGTATATATGTGCTTAAACGAAATGAAAAAAAATACCATTGAAAATCTCATGCAAACAACCAGATCATTTAAGTAGTGAGTAGTGAGTAGGGAACATTCCCTTTTGCTTGATAAATCTAGGTTAAAATGGAGTTATGCCAGTTAAGGATCCACTATTCTAGAATTGGCTAAGACATTGGCAATTCTTTATCCTCCATCTCAACTTATTTCACATAATTAGTCTCAATTTATTATATTCCAAATTTGTATCCAACAATGCATGTTAATCTTTACAAAATACTAAGTTGAGTTTTATCTTTTGGTCCAGTTAACAAAGGACAAGCACGTAAATGACTAATCCTAACATGGTTCAAGCCTGGGATGATGAAAATTCAATTCACTTGGTTAAACAAGGTATTTAATGGCATTTCAGTTGAAGTACAAAAAGATACAGAAAGGGATGATAGTAATGTTGAAATCCCCTTTTGTTACTTTTCCAAAATTATGTGCATATAACCCAAATAGTGTTAGGGACAAGCTGGGATACAAACAGAAGACAATATATTTGAGTCCTTGGTATCGGTATTTTGGTTCCACTTGCATCTATGGAGGGAATTTGGATAGAATGTTGTTGGCCATTTCCAAAATTACTAAAAGAAATGGTTAAATAATTTACAGGAAATTCAATAACTTTGCTCATGAGTGCTCATCTTACACAATTACAGGTTGATTTCATTGCAGAATTTACCATGGTCCTGTCAGTGTCCTCTTTAGTACTCTTGTTTTACTTTCCAATTATTGAGACATTGAGGGACCCATCATCTCAATAATCTAAAAGAAATTTGACAACAACAAAAAATGTAATCCTTAAGGCAGTGACTACACCCCCATCAAAACTACAACAAAATAGGCAGAACATAATCTAGATTACTGTAACATGGTATGAAAATATATCATTCCCTACATTCAAATGGTGTGTATATATAGATATTCATCCAAGAAAACTACAAAGCCAAATTTCTAGGTTTGTGTAATTATTATTTTTAGGATTTCAACCCTTTCTGCCTACTTTTGTATACAAAAGACCCATTAATCATTAATACATATATTCTACTGTAATAATGTGAAATTCAGTTCACATCCAAGATCTATTTAATAAATTACACTCTCTCGTAAGAAAATCTCACACAACTAGTCAAAGACACAAAACTTATGCACTAGAGTAGAATTCTGTATTAACTTCTCATGAATGAAATACATCAGCCAACCATATGAAAGTAATAGGATATTGTTAAATAAATTTACAATAGAGATTCAAATGGCTAAGGATTCCAAAAGAATCACTCCATCATCAAACTTACTAAAAATATGCTCATCCCCCCTAGGTGGCAAGTTGACTTTCCAAATCTCTCCAAAAGCTCATGAACTAGCTAATTAGTGATCTAAAGGTGTTGTATGATGGAATTTCCAAATACGAAGATTGGAAGGAAAAATCATTAAGGAAAGTCTTGGGTGCAAAAAACAAGTTTCCTAGGTAGACTAGCTTTTCCCCATAGGGTAAAAAGCAGTAAAAAGCAGTAATTTCCAGGAAAGCGCCTTTCTTAGCTAAATCTTATCCAAAATCAGTTTGGAAAGCGCCCAAGTGGCCTAGGTGGCTTGTGGTCCACACCTTGGATGTATTTTGATCCTCCCATGTTGCCGTGTGGTCCACACAAGGCAATTTCCTAGTCTGTTACATAGAATTAACCATAAAAGATTAATTAATGCATCTATTGTAAATAAATGACATGGTAGGAAGACTTAATTATTCCAACAAATAAAACTAACAATTCCAAGTAAATAATACATCATGTGGATCCTTATAGTTTATATCAATTATTAGTTTGTCCACAATAATACATGTTTTCTTCACAATTCCTTGTTCTCTTCTTTGAGTTATGTTACCTCGGATTCCAATTCAACAATATATGCCTAAAAAGAAGAAAAATTTATAATGGATTAATGTTCATGGATGAAAATTTAGCAACAATACCAATTTTGTCAAACTAAGGACTCTGTCAAAATGTTCCCCACGCATAGTTGGATGCTTAAAATAGAGATAAGAATCACAAAATTGATATCAATTAGCAAAAGACAATGGTTATAGAAAAACCCTTTCATAATGATTCTCCAAGAGCAGGTATATCAAATATAATAGATAATATTCTTACTAAATAAGAAAAACCCATCACTATGCTCAGGTGAGGGATCAAGGCACAACTTACACACCTTAGTTTAGAAGGGTTGTATTTTGAGGACAAGCTGACAATACTTATTAAAAAGCAATCACGTGAGGCACCTTACCTTCATTAGAAGGTTTGGCATGACCTTACCTTCTAGCTCGGGTAAGACCTTTTAAGAAAGCAAACAACCATATCCATCTTTCCTACAGTTTTGTTGCATCCTTCATGGAGTTTCCAGGTGACCAGAAACACCGGCAAAATTGTTGGGATAATATTACCTTGTAGATCAAGTAAGACCTTTTAAGCAAGCAGGCAGCCAAACCGGCCCTCTTTCCTACAACTTTGTTGCATTGTTTTTGGAGTGCCTCGAATCACCAAGACCACTTCAAGCAAAATCAGAAGCAGATAAACCATGATATAAAAAAATTGTAAGCCACAAGTGTGGGACTCCCAAGCCATAGTGAGAACATGGGTGCCTAATAAGCATGGAGTTACATTTGAGTTGTTAAATTCTCCATCCCAACACTTGTAGAAATTGGCAAATAAATGACAATGCGACTAAAAAAATTAGTCATGACGGTGTTTTTAAGCTAAATATGACTAAATTTGAGCAACACAACTAAAAATGATTAAATTAAATGACTAATTTAGTCATCAAATAAAAAATTCAACTAAATAGTAAGTCACACAAATAAAAATGGCTAAAACAATGACTAATTACTCCTAGAGACTAGCATTTCAATATCAATCACTTATACTTATTTATCTTGCTCATTAACTAGTACTTAAACATAGGTATATATAATATTAATATAATATGGTTTCAATATATAAATATTTTATAGTGAAACATTATAAAAAACAAAATCATAAAAATTATTATAAATATTTTAAATAAATAAATTTTTTTTCAGCCAAAAAAAAAAAGGCGTACTATTGTTATTCATCCAGAATCAAATAGTACAACGGTTTCCATGTTCCATAAGAACATATTAGCTTCAGAAAGCTTACAAAAAAAATTGTACATCATTCATATCCAGGTGATGATCCAAACATTTCAGCTACTATTGAAAAAAGTAACTATACCAAAATAAAACATGATCCCAAAAAAAAACAGATAAGAATTAGTCAAAGAAACAAGCCACTCTGTCATGTCCCAAAAATTTGCATTAGGTCACAATGGCCTAAGCCCCTTGGCCATAGTCATGATAGTTTTTCAAATTGATGCTAAGGGTCAAATAATTGCCAAGCATGGTGTCCAAGTTGGTAATAATGCAAAATTAGATCCAAATGGACAAGGTGGGTCACATCAAGAGAAAATTCTCAAGTATTGGTTTGTAATATTTCCCATCCAAGTGAACTATCATGGAGGAAAATTATTAGTTCCCTAGGTTGGGGGTGGAAGCATTAAATGTTGGATTAAAGGAGCTACAAGAACCAAAATAACCTTGGACTTACAAATTTACATTAAATGGGTCAATTAAATAACAATACAAAAAAAATAAGGTGGCATTGGATCATGAGGGCACATAAGAGGTTGTGGGACCCACATGTGGCAAGATTCCTCACTACACTTGGCATGATTCGCTCACCAATTTAAGTTCAAGATGAAGGGTAACATACTTGGGGGAGTTTAAGAGGTATTATTAATGGCATGAGTCATGTAAGGTCGAATTGGAGTGGAATAATAACTCCCATGGAAGAGGAAGAGGCATCTTAGAAGAATTGTGACACTTGGAGCTAGATTCCCTAACTCCTATGACAACAATGATGAAGATTCTATGACACCTATGACAAATTTCAGGCCTGATTGCTAACATATGACATATATGAAATTTCAGGGCTAAAAATAGCCTCCAAGAGGGTGCACAAGGGATTTATGGAAGCCAAGAAGCTTCCCCATTCGAATTGAGGGAAGATGGAGACTAGGAATTGTTGGACAAGTGGCACACATTCGAATATCTTCCCAACTTGAGTTGACATGAGGATTTTGGAATGAATTCGACCCATGGAGGACTTGAGAAGTTTATAAAACAGAAGAACAAAGGAGGAAAGGATATTTTTTATCATTTTTTATTTGCATCTTTGCAATTTGGAGAGCTTCTAGCTTGTCCATGCTAGTGGAGTGTTTACTCTACTTGCCTTATTACCAATTTCGAGGGTGAAAGATTCCCATCCTAATTGGAAATTGGAGAGGCCATTAAAACCTTCAATTTGTAGCTATAATGGAGTTATTTGTTTCAGTTTTAATCTACAAGGCAGCTCGTGATTCTTTCTTCTTCAACTTGTTCCCATCTCTATCTCACATTTCTCTGCATATTTTGGCTCTTGGAGGAAGGGCGCACTTGGTGAGATGTTGATATCTTTGTGAGAGTCCAAGATACTCCATTTATTTTTAATATGATATATATACTCTGTATTTAATTCTCATAAGACTCTCAGGTCGAAATACCAAGTGAAACTATGTAAAAATACCAAACAATGCATAAATGGTGCCATTTTCCCTATATCTTGTTGTGAGAGCTTGAAGTTGCTTTATTTCGATTTGTACCAGTTCATATCTATGATTTTTATGATGTATGGAGATTCATTAATGTCCTGAATAAGTTTCATATACATTACATAACCCTTTGGAACATAAATCTCAATTTTCATAGCAAGTGGTGAAGTTTCCTATCATTTCCCCCTATGTGAAGACACGTCCACAAACCTCTTATTTATGAGAGTTGAAGAAGCCATTATAAAATGATTAATGATGTATTTGGGTGCCAATTGAAGTAATTTAACTAATCCATTTCTCTATTCTGAAATTTTGGAGGATTGTACTGCATTTGGGAAGCCATTAGTGACCTCTACCCTTGGGGGTTTGAACCTCAAATTTACTAGTAAATTTACCCATTTTCTCCTGAATTTAAATGAATGTTACAGAAGTATTTTAAGAGTTTACAAGGATAAATAAGCTTCATTTTTATGTCTCAATACTCTTCAAACACTCTCAGTCCCAATTCTAAATCCTTATGAGTCTTTTGGAGCCTTCTACCCTTGGGGGTTTCAACATCGATTTTCCTAGTAATTTTGCCTTTCATTCTCTAATTTTAAATGAAAGTTTATGAAGTATTTGGAAAGTGTCCAAGAATATAATAGCTTCTTTAATGTGTCCAAATACATCTCAATCCACTCCATACACCATTCGAAAATATTTGGGATCATTTGGGACATTTTGGGGTTTTACTAGTCCAAGTTTCGAAAATTGACTAAATTGGGAAAACTTTCAAATTGGGGACATTACAGTGGTATCAGAGCATGATCCTTGCACCTGTGCATTAGGGTCATCCATTTAAGAAGAAATTTCAGCCATGTCTTCCTATTATGATGACTCCTATGAGAACAGTTCCATGAATGAACTACAAAGATTGAGAGCAACATGTAAAACCTTGCCCCAACAATATCAGGCATATCTTGATCTGTATAAGGGGGGTACACAAAAGGCCATTCCTTTTGAATATTTTCTGATTGGGTGTTTGAAAATAGGCCCAATATAGAAGATGTGGAGTTAGTGAAGAAAGGTCTATGCCCTTCTTGCAAAAGACCTTGGAGAGAAATCATATGTGTGTGAGTGAAAAGAGCAGTGAAATATCTAAAGCTTCAGGGAATGCATTTGTTTCCTAATTGAAGAGAGTTTTTGGGTTTTCTTCAAAAATAGGTTCCAAATATATTGATCCTAAGTAAACCAAGGGGAAAATGCATCATCTTGCTTGAAGAAGCGAAAGGAGGAGACCCATGAGCCACCTAGTTCTGAAATAGGTGAAGTAGAAGAAGCAGTACATGAAGAGGATCGAAAGTCACTCCCAAGTGACTCTGAAAAATATGAAGAGACATCACATATGCATTATACTACCATTATGGAGCCTAAAAATGATGACACTTTTGCATATTCTGATCATTTAGGTGAGTTGGTTCATTCTCCTACATCTTATACTTCCATATTTTGCAGCATTCATCCTAATGAAGTATGGGTGAAAAGTTTCTTTTTGATGGTGCCACATGAGGAGTATGAAAATCCTATCTCTCCTTTAGATGATGAAATGATTAGAGCACCTTATTATTTACATTTTCAGCAGCATCCTTTTTTACCTTATGATGATACATATCTTCATGGATGCACCTATGATGTTCACTTGAGTCACTTGAAGACTCATGATTTTCCTTGCTCCTTGCTTAGTTCAATTGATGTTGGAGGAACTTCCTCCAATACTTGGGTGAAGAGATATATGATTGGAGCACATTCTTATTGGTAGAAACATCCTTTGTTATTTCTTGATGATACACATATTCAGGGATGCACAAATGGTACTTCTATGAGCCCCTTGAAGGCTCATTGTTTTCTTTGTTCCCTACTTGGTTCAGATTTTAAGGGAGATTATTCGTTCACTTCTTGGATGAAAGAACACATGATTGACTATTTTGATGCATCTTGAATCCTTTTGGAGCATCATTATAGGACATGGTATCCTCACATATGTCATTGGAGCAGATTTGATTGGTCACTTGAAGCTTGTATGCACTTGGCAAATGGTGGTCTACTTACTTGGAGGTACAAGCACTTTCATGATTCTTTGATGAGGCACCTCCTTGATGTACATTTTTATTATGTTGTTATGTACTTTGATGATATATATTTGGTACTCATGATTTTTGGAAGAATTCATACAAGAAAATGGGATCCAGGAATTCTCTTGCCTGATTATATGGGTTGGAGAGCACTCCTAATTGTTGGAGTGCAATACAAGCAATGGGACCTTGGGATAAATTTTAGTCTCATTGGTTTCAATTTTTTGGGGACACAAGTAGCATGGGAGATTGATCCCCACTTAATAAAGTGATTTTAATCAGAGTAGTGCAGCAGCAAGCATGGTGGTTCCTCTCTAAAAATTTCATAGAATCTTGAAGACTCAAAGTTGGGAAACTTAGTGGCAACTTCAAAGAATTATACAGAAAGGGGTTTCCAAAATATGAAAGAGGTAAAAGAGTAATTGTGAAAAATTTGTTTTGATGGATTTAATTAATATTTTGGTGTTTAGTGTTTATGTCATGGGGGATATCAATATGAAAAAGAAAATCCACATCTCCTTGCTTTTGTAAACACACAATTGTAGTGCATGAGTGCCACTACTCAGAGTTTTAGAAGCAAAGTTTTGGAAAGAAAGTAGGTTCTTTAACATCCACATTTGAAATTGCTTGAGGACAAGCAATATTGGGAAGGGAGGGTTTTTCATGTCCCAAAAATTTGCATTAGGTCACAATGGCCTAAGCCCCTTGGCCATAGTCATGATTTGTCAAATTGATGCTAAGGGTCAAATAATTTCCAAGCATGATGTCCAAGTTGGTAATAATGCAAAATTAGATCAAAATGGACAAGGTGGGTCACATCAAGAGAAAATTCCAAAGTATTGGTTTGTAATATTTCCCATCCAAATGAACTATCATGGAGGAAAATTACTAGTTCCCTAGGTTGGCGATGGAAGCACTAAAAGTTGAAGTAAAGGAGCTACAAGAACCAAAATGACCTTATAATTACAAATTCACATTAAATGGATCAATTAAATAATAATACAAATAAAATAAGGTGGCATTGGATCATGAGGGCACATAAGAGGTTGTGGGACCCACATGTGGCAAGATTCCCCACTACACTTGGCATGAATCTCTCACCAATTCAAGTTCAAGATGAAGGGTAACATACCTGGGGGAGTTTAAGAGGTATTATTAATGGCATGATTCATGTAAGGTCGAATTGGAGTGGAATAATAACTCCCATGGAAGAGGAAGAGGCATCTTAGAAGAATTGTGACACTTGGAGCTAGATTCTCTAACTCCTATGACAACAATCATGAAGATTCTATGACACCTATGAAAAAGTTCAGGCCTGATTGCTGACATATGACATATATGAAATATCAGGGCTAAAAGTAGCCTCCAAGAGGGTGCAAAAGGGAGTTATGGAAGCCAAGAAGCTTCCCCATTCGAATTGAGGGAAGATGGAGACTAGGAATTGTTGGACAAGTGGCACACATTCGAATCTCTTCCCAACTTGAGTTGGCATGAGGCTTTTGGAAGGAATTCAACCCATGGAGGATTGGAGAAGTTTATAAAAGAGAATAACAAAGAAGCAAAGGATCTTTTTGATCATTTTTTATTTTCATCTTTGCAATTTGGAGAGCTTCTAGCTTGTCCATGCTAGTGGAGTGTTTACTCTACTTGCCTTAGTACCAATTTCGAGGGTGAAAGGTTCCCATCCTAATTGGAAATTGGAGAGGCCATTCAGACCTTTCATTTGGAGATACAATGGATTTATTTGTTGCAGGTTTAATCTACAAGGCAACTCCTGATTCTTTCTTCTTCAACTTGTTCCCATCTCTAGCTCACATTTCTCTGCATATTTTGGCTCTTGGAGGAAGGGCGCACTTGGTGAGATGTTGATCTTTTTGTGAGAGTCCAAGATACTTCATTTATTTGTAATATGATATATATACTCTGTATTTAATGCTCAGAAGACTCTCAGGTCGAAATACCTAGTGAAACTATGTAAAAATACCAAACAATGCATAAATGGTGCCATTTTCCCTATATCTTGTTGTGAGAGCTTGAAGTTGCTTTATTTCAATTTGTACTAGTTCATATACGTGATTTTTATGATTTATGGAGAGTCATTAATGTCCTGAACAATTTTCATATACATCACATAATCCTTTGGAACATAAATATTGAATTTCATAGCAAGTGGTGAAGTTTCCTATCATTCCCCCCTAAGTAAAGACATGTCGACAAACCTCTTATTTATGGGAGTTGAAGCAACCCTTAGAAACTGATTAATGATGTATTTTGGTGCCCATTGAAGAAATTTAACTAATCCATTCCTCTTTTCTGAAATTTTTGAGGGTCGTACTGCATTTGGGAAGCCATTAGTGACCTCTACCCTTGGGGGTTTGAACCTTGAATCTACTAGTAAATTTCCCTATTTTCTCCTGAAGTTAAATGAATGTTGCAGAAGTATTTTAAGAGTTTCCAAGGATAAATAAGCTTCATTTTTATGTATCAATACCCTTCAAACACTCTCAGTCCCAATTTGAAATCCTTAGGAGTCTTTTGGAGCCTTCTACCCTTGGGGGTTTCAACATCGATTTTCCTAGTAATTATGCCTTTCATTCTCTAATTTTAAATGCAAGTTGATGAAGTATTTGGAAATTGTACAAGAATATAATAGTTGCTTTCATGTGTCCAAATACATATCAATCCACTCCATACACCAATCGAAAATATTTGGGATAATTTGGGACAGTTTGGGGCTTTACTAGTCCAAGTTTCGAAAATTGACTAAATTGGGAAAAATTTCAAATTGGGGACACGAAACACTCCCATGTCCTGAACATGAGAACCCTGCATTTATTCTCAAATTATGTATCCTTACTCCCCTTCCAAATCTTGTTTCGGTAGCTTATCATCTAGGGAGTTATGTTCCCTGTAGATGTGTTCAAATGAGATATTTTTGCTCAGCTTGATTTCAGCTCTAGTCCGATTGCACCAATGAAGAAGTGAAGTCACCTTTAAATGATAGTCTCCACATGCCCATTTTATAGTGACACGTGAATCACCAAAAACTTTGAGATTCACCAAACCAAATATGTTAGCCACCCTAAGAACACACCAAAGTGCCAATAATTCAAACTTCATATTGGTACCTAATCCACAATTTAGACACGGTGTAAAATAATGATCGTGATTCAAAAAAATCACTCCTCCAGCAGCAAAAAGTCCATTGGATGCATCCTCATCAAAGAAAAGGACTGGACTATTAAAAATAGGAGAAAATAAACTAACTTTAGCAGATTTATGAGTCTCCTTCTCATCCCTGTAAACCGAATATAAATTCAAAGCCATCACACCTACTGATTGAATATTTGGAGTCATGTCATGGAACACAACACAATTTATGACATTACATAAAGACCAAGCAATGAAGATTGGTAGTGTAGAGTGTGATTTACAATTTCTATACCATTTTAGCAGGTTAATATCAAAATTCTCAGATCCCCATTTTTGTTCTATTTTCAGCACTGTGCAGCATAACTTCCAAACTCCTTTTATGAACTCACAGTCCACAAGAATATGTTTAGTAGTTTAAGTTGTCTGCATACACAAACTACACCTGCTAGGACCAATCCAGTATTTTTTTCAATAGATTTTCCCAAGTCTTAAGATGCCCCTGAAGCACAAACCAAAGAAAACATTTGAATTTCAAAGGAATCTGCCAATTCCACATTCCTTTATACCACCAATGTTGTAGGTAGATGCATTTTTCTTGAATAATCCTTTTGTATGTTGTCCTTGCAGTCACAATACCAGTACTCGTATTTCCAGACCAAATAATCGTGTCTCTTTCCCGGGTAATTCTACAACCAGCAGAATTCAGTGATCGGATATACAAATCCCATTCCTGTGCAAGACCACCAGTAAAATAAAAATCCATGGAATTCATCTAATATTCATTCCTTAAATCGCATCTTCCTCTTTTCTTAATCTTGTTCAGGGTAGTAAATTCATAATCATTTAAAATAACGAGCAACCCACCAGACAGCCAATATGTATCCTCCAATCCTAAAATTGGATCAATATTAATTAGGATTTCCCTTCCCAAACCAACTTGCCAATAAATACCCTCAACTAGCCAGTTGTAAATCTTGAGAAAACCCCTCCAAATCGGAGAGACGCTTCTAGTAGATTTTCTAGGATTCTCGAACTAGTTAATAACATCAGTTTTTAAATATTTTACCTGCAAAACTTTTGACCACAAAGTATTCCCAAACAGCCCCCTCCATAATCTTTTTAACCGCAGTGCTATACTGAAAGTGTTCAAATATTTGATTCCCCAACCACCATTGCTTTCAGGTAATGATAAATTCTCCCAGCCAACCATAACCAGATTAGAACGCCCTAAACCACCAGTCCACAGAAAATTAAAGAATAATTTCCCCATAGAGTTTATGATATATCTAGGAACTTGCAACAAAGAAAACCAGTATACAGGGATACATGTCAGCGCTGCTTTCACAAGGTAAGCTTTCCACCAATTGACAAGAGTCTAAAAGTCCAGTGAGAAATCTTGTCTTCAACTTTCTTAAGAAGCCAATACCAATCCCTGATGAGGTAACCATTAGGCTTCAGATAGAAACCCAAATACTTAAAGCTTTCCTCCAAACAATAGCATTTATAGGGAATAATAATAGAATAATATAAATATTATAATAATAATAACAAATTTAAAAAAAAATCATATGAAGGGAAAGAAAAATTGGGGAAAATAAATTGGGGGGATTTTTGCAACAAAGATTCAAAACTCATTGAGGCAAATATTCGATCTAAGGTAGGCATAGTTTACCATTAAAGCAAATATCGGATCTGAGCCACACAAGGGCTATAAATAATTTGCAAAGGTTGTAATATTAGGAGAATAATGCTTTTGTGGCTATGGTTTTCCCATATATACCTTGGGTTTCTGTAGAAACCTGGCATCTGAGGCAAAATCCATTTGAAATTTTCTAAAATCCATATGAAATTTTTTGCAAGGATTTTAGTGAAGATTGAAGTTTTCTGTTGGGTTTTCCATCCAATTTGAAGTTTTATGTGGATCTTTTGAAGAAGTTTCGTCCATGGATTCACGTTTCTGGACCTAGGTAGGAGATTATTTTTTTATTTTTGGGCATCTTAAGCAATTTTTTGTAGTTTCAAGGTGATATTTTTTTGGGTATTTTCATACTCCATTTGGAAGAATTTGCTTACTCAAATGGGAGATCAATTCTAGTTTTAAATGTCACTTCTAATGGATAGATTAGAGAAATAAACTTTACCCTTATTTTCTATAATGTCGTAAAAGAATATCAAGCTTCCATTGAATATTTATCAAGATTCATTGTTTTGGGGCACTTTGGTGAAGGTTTTGTTCAAGGAGGGTGCATGTCATGTCCCAAATTTGGCATTGGGTCACAATGGCCTAATCACATTGGCCCTATTCATTAGAGTTTGTCAAATTGATGCTAAAGGTCAAATAATTGCCAAGGAGGAAAATTACTAGTTTCCTAGGTTTGGGGTGGAAGCTTTGGGATTTGGAATAATGGGGATAATAAATGATGTTTGAATATTAGAATGGCATAAATATTTAATAAAGGAGCTAAATAAATATATACAAGTGAAAATCAAAGTGGCATTTCATCATGAAGACACATGGAGGAAGTGGGACCCACATATGGCTAGATTTCCCCACTACACTTGGCATCATTCTCTCACCAATTCAAGTTCAAGGTGAATGGTAACATACTTGGGGGAGTCCAAAAGGTATTATTCATTGCATGACTCATCCAAGGTCGAAATATAGAGGAAGAGTAACTCCCATGGAAGAGGAAGAGACAATTTGGAGCTAGTAAGACACTTGGGCTAGATTCCCTAGCTCTATGACAACAATGATGAAGATGCTATGACACCTATGACACAAATCAGACTTGAAGGCTGACATATGACATATATGACATGTCAGGGCTAAAAATAGACTCCAAGAGGGCGCTCAAGGGTGTTAGGGCAGCTAAGATGCTTCCACATGTGATTTGGTGGAAGTGGGAGACTAGGAATTGTTGTACAAGTGACGTTCTTTGGAATCTCTTCCCAACTTGAGTTGGCATGAGTCTCTTGGAAGGAATTCGACCCATGGAGGACATTAGAAGTTTATAAATGTCAATAACAAAGAATGAAACTAGCTTTTGATCATTTGTAGAATTTGCAATTGCATTTGTGAAGAGGGAGAGCTAGTGGATGAGTAGTTTCTTGCCTTAGCCAATTTCGAGGGTGAAAGATTCCCATCCAAGTTGGTAATTGGAAATTCCATTCAGACCTTTCATTTGGAGCTTTGATGGAGTCTTTATTTGCAGGTGTAAGCTACAGGGCAGCTCATGGTTTCTTCTATTGCAGCTCACTCCTTCAACCATTTCCAGTTTTGATGGCATATTCTTGATCCTTGAGGGAGGGCCTTTTTGGTGAGCTATTGTACTTTTGGGGGGAGTTTCTAATGCCCGATTTCTTTTGTAATATGAATTAAATACTCTGTTCTTCATCTCCAGAAAGTTTCAGGTCAAAATTCCAAGTAGAAATGTATAAATCGCATTTTTAAGGGAAGAACAATGCCATTTCCCCACTACCTTGTTGTGAACCAATGTATTGATGATGATTTCGAATGAATGGCTGATTCTATGATATATTTGTGATAAATATAATGCCATGGATGTCTTATACAAGTTTCATGTACTGTACTTGAGCATTTGAAGCATTTTTACTCAGTTTAGTTGTATTGGGAGGTGAAATAGTGCCATTTCCCCAAGGGGCGAATTGGCGATTTTTGCAGTTGAATGGGAGAGGGTGAGAACAGTTGTAATAATCCATTAATGGTGCATATGAGAATTTAATAACATAATTAACACATTACATACCTCTGTTCATAAATTTGAGTGGGTTTGGAGGCATTTGGGAAGCCATTTTCAGTCCTTACCCCAGGGGGATTTGAACCCCAAATTACTAGTAAAATTGCATAATTGGTCCAGAATCTTAAGAGAGTTTGCAGAGGTCTTTTGGTGGCCATATTTCATCCATAAACATCATATTCAAGTTATAATATCATTCACGCACCTTCCTTGAAGTTTTGAAGGCATTTGGAGTCAATTTGAGACCTAGAGACCAATACTAGTCAAAGGAAAATCACTAGTAAAGTTACCTACATTGATCAGAATTGAAAGAGGATTTGCAGAAATATTTTAAAGATTCAAAGGCATCCCTGAAACACATATTTATGTTATAATATCATTCATATACCTTCTCAGAATATTTGGGATCATTTGGGGCAAATTTGGGACCTAGAGATCAAAACTAGTCAAAGGTCGAACTAGGGAAAAAAAAGTGGAAAATTGCAATTTTAATAAAATTCCTAATAAGGGACATTACAGTGGTATCAGAGCATGGTCCTTGCACCTGTGTATTAGGTACATACATTCAAGAATAATTGGCATCCATGTCTTACTATTATGATGAATCCTATGAGTACAATTCTTATGAGGAATATGCAGATGCTTATGAGCAATATGAAGCAGAATGTGAATGGTATGAGGAAGAGGTGCCATCATGCAACACTTCTTACAATTTCAAGAGAAATGAAGATTATTCTTATGACTTTAAATCTGATGAATATGAGTGTGTCACACCAACTAAGGATAATTATATGAGTGAGTTCCAAAGATGGAGAGCAAAATATAAAACCTTACCCCAACAATATCAAAAATATCAAGAATATCTTGCTTTTAGAAAATATACACAAAATGCCATGTCTTTTGAGTACTATGCTGAACATGTTTTTGAAAATAGGCCCAAAAATGAAGATTTGGAGTTAGTGAAGAAAGGTTTATGCCCTTCTTGTAAAAACCCTTGGAGTGAGTATCATATATGTGTGCATGAAATGATGTCCTCCTTGAGGAGAGCTTTTGAGATTTATTTAAGAAGAGATTCCAAATATATTGATCCTAAGGAAAACAAGGGGCAAAATGCATCAGCTTGCTTTAATGAGCAAAAGGAAGAGACATCACAAGAGCATGAAGAAGATTCTATTGAAAATATGGAAGATCATTTCGAGACACCTTCTAGCTTAGACATGAACCAAAGAGCATCTACTGATGGATGCTTAAACTATGAAGGAGTACCTACTGATGGGTGCTCACACCTCTATGTTGGTGACATAGAGATCACTTTTGAAAGTGTTTCTACAAGTACAAGTTTCATTAAGCATGATAATGAAGACCTTGTAGCAGTTGAAGAAGAACCAAGATCAACTTCTCCATCACCACTTGAGCTTCATGAAGTTGGTCCAAGCAAAATTGAAGAAGATGAGGAGGTTCATTTGCAAGAGCCTCATTTTCTTGAAGGGTCCTTAAAGATGAATGAAAATAAGATCCAAGAGTCCCTCAGCATTCTCCATGACACTCAAGCATTGGTGTCAAATTCTTGTTGGAGAGCTACTTCATTGGAGGAAACATCCTTCCTTGAAGACATGGAGAAGATTCAAAGAGCAATGTGCCACATCAAAGGTAATTTCATGTCTTTGCTTTTTGATAGAAACCATTTTTTTGAGCTTAATGAATTGTTACATGATGCATACTTGAAGAATAATGAGGATATTCATAAGCTCACAATTCAAAATGAGCAACTTCTTGAAAAGTTGCAAGATACTTGTTTTTCCTCCTATGTTTCAGATTGTCAAATGGTAGATTGTTTGGAGGATTCTCATGACATGGTGGATCATGATAAATGTGGGAATTTGAATGTGCTTAATGTGTTTGAAGATGAACTTGAAGAGATCCAAACACTTGATGTGGTGGAAGAGGAACTTGAATTGTCTCTTGATGAAGCTTATGCAATTTTTAAAGAAGAGCATGATTCCTTTACATGGGAATCAATCTATGACAAAGGTTTCCCACTTTTGAAGGAGCTGCATGATACTACCCACATGGATCCTTCCCATGATGAAACTTCTGCACTTTTTGATCATTTTGGTGAGTTAGTTCATTCTCCTACATCCTACAATTCCATGTTTTGCAGTATTAGTCTCAATGAAGTATGGGTGAAAGGGTTCTTTTTTATGGTGCCACATGAGGAGTATGGAACTCCTAGATTTAACTTTTATGATGACATGGTTGGAGCACATTCTTATTCACATTTGCAGCAGCATAATTTGTAACTTTATGATGATTCACATCTACATGGATGCACCTATGATATGCATTTGAGTCACTTGAAGACTCATGGTTTTTCTTGCTCAACACTTGATTCATTTGATGTTGGAGGAACTTCATCCAACACTTGGGTGAATAGATTTATGATTGGAGAACATTTTTGTTGCAAGACACATACTTTGTTATATCTTTATGACTCTCACATTCAGGGATGTATGGGTGAGACTTCTTTGAGTCATTTGAAGTCTCCTTGTTTTTTCTGCTCATTATTTGGTTCAGATTTTAGTGGAGATTCTTCATTCACTTCTTGGATGAAAGAATACATGGTTGAATATTTTGATGCATATCACATCCTTTTGGAGCAGCATTATAGGACATGGGATCCTCACCTATGTCATTGGAGCAAATTTGATTGGTCACTTGAAGCTTGTATGCACTTGGAAAATGGTGGTCTACTTGCTTGGAGGTATAAGCACTTTCATGACTCTTTGATGAAGCATATCCTTGATGTACATTTTCATTATGTTGTTATGTACTTTGATGATATATATTTGGTACTCATGATGTTTGGAAGGATGCATACAAGAAAATGGGATCCAGGAATCCTCTTAACTAATGGTGTCGGTTGGAGAGCACTCTTAATTATTGGGGTGCAATACAAGCAATGGGACCCTGGAATAATTTTTATCTCATTGGTTTCAAATTTTTTGGGGAAACAAGCAGTATGGGAGATGGATTTCCCCACTTAATAAAGTGATTTTTATCAGAGTAGTGCAGCAACAAGCATGGTGGTTCCTCTCTAAAATCTTCATTTAAACTCAAAGACTCAAGGTTGGGCAATTCAATGGCAACTTCAAAGAATTATACAGAAAGCAAGTTCTTCAACACCCATGTTTAAAATTGCTTGAGGACAAGCAATATTGGGAAGGGAGGATTTTTCATGTCCTAAATTTGGCATTGGGTCACAATGGCCTAATCACATTGGCCCTATTCATTAGAGTTTGTCAAATTGATGCTAAAGGTCAAATAATTGCCAAGGAGGAAAATTACTAGTTTCTTAGGTTTGGGGTGGAAGCTTTGGGATTTGGAATAATGGGGATAATAAATGATGTTTGAATATTAGAATGGCATAAATATTTAATAAAGGAGCTAAATAAATATATATAAGTGAAAATCAAAGTGGCATTTCATCATGAAGACACATGGAGGAAGTGGGACCCACATATGGCTAGATTTCCCCACTACACTTGGCATCATTCTCTCACCAATTCGAATTCAAGGTGAATGGTAACATACTTGGGGGAGTCCAAAAGGTATTATTCATTTCATGACTCATCCAAGGTTGAAATATAGAGGAAGAGTAACTCCCATGGAAGAGGAAGGGACAATTTGGAGCTAGTAAGACACTTGGGCTAGATTCCCTAGCTCTATGACAACAATGATGAAGATGCTATGACACCTATGACACAAATCAGACCTGAAGGATGAAATATGACATATATGGCATGTCAGGGCTAAAAAACTCCAAGAGGGCGCTCAAGGGTATTAGGGCAGCTAAGATGCTTCCACATGTGATTTGGTGGAAGTGGGAGACTAGGAATTGTTGTACAAGTGGCGTTCTTTGGAATCTCTTCCCAACTTGAGTTGGCATGAGTCTCTTGGAAGGAATTCGACCCATGGAGGACATTAGAAGTTTATAAATGTCAATAACAAAGAATGAAACCAGCTTTTAATCATTTGTAGAATTTGCAATTGCATTTGTGAAGAGGGAGAGCTAGTGGATGACTAGTTTCTTGCCTTAGCCAATTTCAAGGGTGAAAGATTCCCATCCAAGTTGGTAATTGGAAAGGCCATTCAGAGCTTTCATTTGGAGCTTTAATGGAGTCTTTATTTGCAGGTGTAAGCTACAGGGCAGCTCATGGTTTCTTCTATTGCAGCTCACTCCTTCACCCATTTCCAATTTTGATGGCATATTCTTGATCCTTGAGG
Source organism: Larix kaempferi (assembly GCA_027924585.1). Taxonomy (NCBI): domain Eukaryota; kingdom Viridiplantae; phylum Streptophyta; class Pinopsida; order Pinales; family Pinaceae; genus Larix; species Larix kaempferi. The sequence goes on along the minus strand of BSBM01000101.1, from coordinate 9,048,181 downwards.
GAGGGCGTTTTTGGTGAGCTATTGTACTTTTTGGGGGAGTTTCTAATGCCCCATTTCTTTTTTAATATGAAGTAAATACTCTATTATTCATCTCCAGAAAGTTTCAGGTCGAAATGCCAAGTAGAAATGTATAAATCTCATTTTTAATGGAAGAACAATGTCATTTCCCCACTACCTTGTTGTGAACCAATGTATTGATGATGATTTCGAATGAATGGATGATTCTCTGATATATTTGTAATAAATATAATGCCATGGATGTATTCTACAAGTTTCATGTACTGTACTTGAGCATTTGAATCATTTTTACTCAGTTTAGTTGTATTGGGAGGTGAAATAGTGCCATTTCCCCAAGGGGCGAATTGGTGATTTTTGCAGTTGAATGGGAGAGGGTGAGAACAGTTGTAATAATACATTAATGGTGCATATGAGACTTTAATAACATACTTAACACATTACATACCTCTGTTCATAAATTTGAGTGGGTTTGGAGGCATTTGGGAAGCCATTTTCAGCCCTTACCCTAGGGGGATTTGAACCCCAAATTACTAGTAAAATTGCATAATTGGTCCAGAATCTTAAGAGAATTTGTAGAGGTATTTTGGTGGCCATATTTCATCCATAAACATCATATTCAAGTTATAATATCATTCACACACCTTCCTTGAAGTTTTGAAGGCATTTGGAGTCAATTTGAGACCTAGAGACCAATACTAGTCAAAGGAAAATCACTAGTAAAGTTACCTACATTGATCAGAATTGAAAGAGGATTTGTAGAAGTATTTTAAAGATTCAAAGGCATCCCTGAAACACATATTTATGTTATAATATCATTCATATACCTTCTCAGAATATTTGGGATCATTTGGGGCAAATTTGGGACCTAGAGATCAAAACTAGTCAAAGGTCGAACTAGGAAAAAAAAAGTGGAAAATTGCAATTTTAATAAAATTCCTAATAAGGGACATTACAGTGCACTACTAGTTATAGCCATTTCCCCATTTTACTTGCCTTCAAATATGAAGTTGGGGACTAATTCAAGTTGCATTGCTTATTCTATTGGAAGTATGTATATTGAGAGGGTGAACCATTGGCGAAGGGCGCACTTGTGGCCTAGTCGTGAGCTTACGGGGACAAGAGACAAGGGGCACTACACACCTGCGAAGAGGACATTGTCATACTACCACAAAGGGGGAAGCAAACTGGGAATGTTTACTGAAGGAAGAGATGCCACTACTTGGAGAAATCGTGGCCATAGTTGACGAAGAGGGAAGTAATTGATAAAAAAACACCCAATTTTTCCAAGTCGTGGTATTTTCTCAAAGGGCATGGACAATGTAGGAGGGCGCAGAACATTAAATTTTTTTGGTCACTTGCTGCTGCAACAAACAACTGAAGAAGAGGGTGTTTTTATGGCTAGGATAATTCACTTTGAATACTTATTATTTGAGCCATTAACCAATGGAATCATGAAGCTTTTGTGGAGCCCAATCTGTTGTTAAAGGGCTCATTACCACTATGGAAGGGGTATTTTCTTACTGTTGGTGTAACATCAAGAAATTGCTCATATAAAGGATTGTTTTGAGGGCGTCTCCATTCCTATCAACACTAGACTATTCCAAGAAAATTTGTGGGAAGTGGTGAAGGTAAATAATACATTCTAAGATTTGTTATATTCACCAATATTCGGGACTGTCAAAAGGTTTCATTGTGGCCACCAAAAAGGGGGCATTCTACAACTTCAAGGGCTTCCATTTACAACAAACTCGGGTCAAAATTTGCTAATGTAAAAGCTGAACTTTTTTTATTTTAATAGAGTGTTGAAAAATCTACTTTTAAACATAGTCATCTACTAATTATTGAGAGAAAATTTGTGAAAATGAATGCCAATAAAAGTATAGTAATATGATCTATTTTTTTATGTTGAGCATCCTCAAATATGAAATCTAAAATGCAACTAGTAAACACTAGTAAAATCCACATAAGGAACCAGATTACACTTGACCAAGATACTACAGTAGTAAGCTAGGAGTTTGAAAAAGTGTTTGATGAAATCCTCCAACCAGGATATAGTAGGAATTAGTGGAAAAAACCAGACCAGACCAGACTTAGCTCGGGGCATTACATTTTCATAGTTAAGAAAAGAACCATTCAAAACAATAGATTATTTTTATAGGTATTCTTATTGGTGCATCAATATTGTTTTTTAGATATTGAATGAAGGTGTCCATGCTAATAGCCAAATCATTGTAAAGATGATGGGTGATCTTGAGCATGAAGCATGGATAGATGCATGCAAGAGAAAGTTCAAAACTAATGATTGGGAGTGCAAGTATATAGAGATGTACTCTTTATGGCAATATCATTTAAGGGACCCTTCAAGATCGCTATGCTTTCCATGCTAAAACAAAGTTGTGGCGGTATATCAAACAAGATTGCTTCACTTGATAAAAAAAATCTACCATGCTCAAACAAATAGTTCGCATAAGGCTATCCCCTGCGAGCCTCAAGCTCACAGACTAGTTGGAACGTAAGTTAAATTCATAGAAATTAAGAATTTCAATATTAATATTCTTGGTTGTTATATTGATCTTGGCTTTCAATTGAACCTCAGTTTTACCCTTTGGCGTTAGCAGGATAAGGGTTATCTATCTGCCTTTTTATATTCCTCGAGAGGATGGTTTTCTATCTACCTTTAAATCTAAGCTTGATGATAGCTAAATCCTTATTTCCAATTCAATCCAATTGTTTAGCTTTCCCATGTCGGCCCATATTCTCAGCATTGCCAGATTTCTCAAACCCTTCAATAAATAAATACCATTTTCTAATTTTGCTTCTAGACTTGAGAAATTTCCTCCCATGTCAAGTGTGCTCAATGAACATTTGGGAGATTTAATGGGGAAGCATCCTTAAATAATAACAATTACATAAATTAAGAAACTTCATATTTTTAAGCTCTACGATCCTAGATGGCAATGGTTGTAGCATATGATAGTATGAAAGATCCAAAAATTGAAGGGAAGAAAGATGGCATATCTCTTCCGGCAAAACCTCGATACTGTGATTACCACATACACTGAGAAACTCAAGCTATTTTAATTTACACACTAATGATGGGATTTATGTCATTTTGGAGTTTTCGGACAGATCGAGAACCTTGAGAGACATCAGGTTGTACTCCTAAAATATTGATGGAATTTGCTCAATATCATAACTATATAAGCTAATATTTCCCAATTTTGAACATGTGAACTCTATGGGGAGATTCCTAATATCAATTTCCAAAAGTGACATCCTCTTACAACTCTTCAAATTTCACAGCTCATGGCCTTCCTTGAATAAACAATTATCCTCCTTCCCGCCAATATATATTTCCATCTCACAAATGATGTCATGAACTCTTATGCATTGCTCATGTGAAGGCCCCCAGTTGTTATCCCCATTACGAAAAAATTAGAACAAGCGATGACCTATGAGAAGGCTTATGTAGCTATGCCCAATGGCCATGTCCAATAAATGGGTCTCCTGACTGTTGTTGAATAGCCTCTCCGTAATCTATTTTTTCACTAATTCCTCCACAGGAATATATGATGTATGACCTTTTGCCTCTTCCTTCATTTTATTTTCCCATATTTAAAGAAATACCCATGCCCATTCCAACTCATGTTTGGAGCTTGTAATCTATAAAAATATTGCCCCTTCAATCACAGAGCCCAATGTGGACCATCATTTAATATTACTTATCTATGTATACATGGTCCCTTTCGCAGTACTCACACCACAACATTTTTTTGGGCTATCTCCTTTGCTCTGGTGGGTGTCCTTTCCACGTCACTAGGTTTGAATTCCTAACATTTCCCTCAAACAAATGGAACCTTTATATGTGTTTTGTAAATATCTACTTGTAATTTAACTAGCCATTCCTATCATTTGGATTTAATCCTCTCATAAATCGTTTATGGATATTTCCTTATAAAATTCTTGGTGTTGGATCATGAAAAGAAATTGTGGAAATCACATTTAGTTTTGCACCTACCAATTTCATATTTCCTCTCTACATATCACAATAGGATTTAATAGAACATTTGATGCTATGTTAACTTGATCTTTTCCATGCTTATTTTCAGTTGTTTAGTGCAATGATAAAAGTAATGTTGTGTGTACCACTGATAAGTCCTTGGGCCAAATGATTCCAGAAATTCGAGGAGAATGTTTAAGTAGGGATTAGTGGACAGGTTTATGTTTGTGGTGCCTTAACAAAACATGAGTATTAGCTTTTAAGTTCATATTCGAAGAGATAATGACTCTATTTAAAAAGCAGGATGGGGGGGCAATGATATTTCATGAATGTAGAGGACTTTTTTTTAATCGGAACAAGGTCATTTCAGAACACATATATTTTCATTTTCTCTCTCATAGAGCATTACACATAACTTTTATGTTGTAATACAAACACTAGTTTATGTGTTGTGTACATTTTTCTTTAACTTATTCATGCTTCCAATTCTCGAAACTCAATCAGTCCTGCATTGTTAAGTTGTTCTTCGATTACATCCTGGAATTGTGGTCAGCAAAACTAATTTATTGGCAATTTCATTTGATGGCCAATAGTTGTATTATAATAAGTTCATAGTGTTTTGTTCCTTGAAACAACCATGACTTTGTATGATTTAAAAGTAATGTATTCCATAAATTTTGGAAATATTGGGTTAGTAGTATCTTAACACTTTCAATATGTTATCATTTTTGTGTGTGTGTGTGTGTGTGTGTGTGTGTGAGAGAGAGAGAGAGAGAGATTTATTCAATGATGTGGTATGATTGTGTTAATCTATGGAAAGTTTGAATGTTTAATAAGATTGAGATACTGAATAATAACCCTTTTGTATATGTAGTAGAACCAATTCTAACAATTTTGGAAGCTATCATTGATCGCATGCTTCAATGGAATTTGATTTCTGGAAATATGGGGGCATATAGTTGTATTATCAATTTCTTCAATGAGGCAAGTCAATGGTTTTAGTTGTGCAGCTCTTCCTTTTGAGATGTCACATGAAGCGATGACAACTTTGGATGAAAAGAAAAATATTATATGAAAAAATTAGGTTCATTTCAAAATTGTAGATTTCAATCATAAAGTTCTTAACTCGCCTTATTTGCTATTTTTGTGTTCCTTTTTTAGTAACCTTGTTTGTTCCTCATCTCTAGTTAATGTTCCTAATTAAACAAATTTGTGTACTTCATGTTTACAAGCTTAATTGTAACTTTGGGATATCATATATGTGCAAGGTGACTATTCACAACCTCACATGCACCTGCATCATTTTGAATGACCCTTCTATACGCTTTCATTGTTATCTGAATGCACAATGGTGTTTGGGAAAGTTATCTCAATGGAACATCATGGTGATTCTAGACTTTCTTTCAAGCATTCTCTTGTAAGCACTTATACTATGAAACAGAACTCGACACGGTTCTCGTTTTTCTCTCTCCTAATTTTAGTAGCTATTTTTACCTCCGTTTCAAAAATGGTTGATACCAGTATCACACATTTTCATTTTGAGTCATTTTTTCGGGCCTTTGAATTATCTTTGTCGTGAAATAATTTTAATTCTTTTTTCAAGTGTGTTTTTAAAATTTAACAAAATAGCATACATTTATAAGCAATTTATAATGAAAAACATATACATTTTGCAATTTTTATGGACAAAATAAGACATTTTTATTTACAAAATTGTAAAAAATTCCAAAAAATAAAGACATTTAAAACCATTTTCAATGAATTTTCAGAGATTTTTTGTATAAAAATGATACTATTTCATATTATTTTCCGAAAAGTGACGATTCACATAAATTCAAGAAAACCTATACCATATATTTGTAAAAAACATATTAAAAACATTATATATAGAAATTTTATTTCTAAAATAAAGTCTGAAAGTCAAAACATTACTAATATATCTTATCAAAAAATTATCAAATTTAACATTATCTTCAAGACATGAAACTAATCAACAATATCATCCAGGCCAAATTCTTCATAGAAATTGGAATTTTCTGGAGCTTGGCTTTCTTCAGGGACATCAATGTCCTCATCCATTGGGTCTTGTATGTCTAGAAGATGCCCAAAGTGCTCCTTTCCAAACATGCCTCCTAATGGGGGTTGAGGCTCTTTTGACATCTTTGCCACAAGTGTTTCACTAAACTCTCATTTCTTCAAACCAACTTCTTGCGGTTCATCTGGAAGAACTTAAATAACATTAAATATTTGCTTGATGTAATTGCATTGCAGTGGATCATTATCAATGGATATGCAATTTCTTCCTTTTTGTAAGGAGCATGCTATTGTTGTACCTAATCACCAAAAACAAAATGAAAGTTAAGTCAAATAGAATAAAAAAGCATACTTTAAAAGAATAAAATAATGAAGAACAAAAAAAACAATAAAACTTGAAATATGCTTTCATACGTAATATCAGAAAGTTTACCTGAACCCAAGAACAAATCTAAGACGCGATCTCATTCTCTCGAAAATGTATCTATGAGATAATTAATCAACGCTTGTGGTTTTCGATAGATGTTTACAGTCACTCCTTTCAAATCTCTTTCTTCATATGTTAATTTTTTAACCACGACATTATAACTTAACACCTGACTATATTTTCCTTCACTCTTTTTGTTGATTAAAAGAGAGTCATAAGTCTCATCTTTTGTCCAAGTTGCAATATGTATGTTTTCAATATCACTCAGAAATGGATCACTGTTGGAGCTACGAATATTTGGCTTTTGCATGTAACAAAAATAAAAATAAAATAATTAACTTATCAATAAATATAATTGATTTATAAATTCAAAAACTTGATAATATAGTGCAAATATCTTACCAATAAAGTTGCTTCCTTGTTTTTCCTTTACCCTTGAAGGATGACACCAACCCCCCAAATTGTGTGTCTGAATGGTAAACAACAAATCTCCATAGTGGTGATGTTGTGACATCTACAATTCATGAAACCACTTTATTGAATGATTGGCAAGTATAAGGCTCACAATCATAAGTAGTGTTTCATATATTGTATCCATGAGGGATATCTGCAATAACTAGTGCGTACTCCTTTTTAGGAACAAGATTTTCAATGTCTGCACAGTCACCTAAAATGACTTTATATTGCACAGTGTCAAGCCCATTCCAAATATAATGATCAAGTGTATCATCAAGTTCAATGTTTGCAATACGTTGTCTCCTTTGTCGTTCTATTTTGGCTCTTTGGATATGTATTTTGAAGGACTCTGGTACTCCATCTATACCCCTATTTGGCATATTCAAATGAAAATTATCTCTATAAGTAATAAAATATAAATAAATTGAATTAGAAAATAAATAAAATAGGATGTATCATAGATCAACATACCTTCTTGAATGCAACAAAAAATTGTTTTAAGGTTTCTATTGAGCTTGCGTCTAGATAGTTGCATTTGACATCATCCCAACACTTCTCAGTCAACATTATAACCATATCCTCTTGTATTTTCATGTAAATCATCTGACTAGACAATGAAACAATAAAGAATGTTTACAATCATATATAATAATATAACAGAATAATTAGAACATAACAAAAATGTTAAACTCAAGAAAAAAACATCGTACCATAAAAAAAAAAGATCAACTTACTTGTCAAATTAATTGCACATTTCCTCCATGGATAATTCACCTAACTTTACATGTGATAGCATTGTAGCTATTAATGTTTAATCCTTCACACCTTGCATTGTTCTCCAAGGTGTAATAGTCATGTCTTTTGGTAGATTCTTGACATCGGGACCTGTCTTACCACCACTCCATGGAATAACTTTACTTTTTTTCACTTTCTGTTTTTTAATGCCAATATTCTCCCATAAGCTAAATATGTCATCAATAAAATCCCATGTTTTCCCAACTCTGAATGCCAACTGGAAATAGGAATCTATAGCTCTGAATGCATCACTTCCTTTGGCATTTTTTGGTTTCACAGTATCCTCTTTAATAGGGATACCTATTTCCGGACAACATTGTTTCCGAAAAATTGCATCAAATCTAGATTTTCCCGCACCGCATATTTGCAAAAATTCACTGTGGATAAATCTCACCCTTTGAACAAATGTCATAGTCAACCTATATTCACTATCTGTGTCATGACCCTATGCCAACAAATTTGCTTCTACATCTATTAAACCCACATAAATGATGCATTTAACTGTTTCAAAAATAGGGTTATTGGGATATTCTTGCATCAACTCTCTTCTTGCCTCTGCAGAATGATTCCCCCCCAAGAACATAATATTTGTAATGAAAACATCATGTTCAATCAAATCCATATCTAGTAGGAAACATCTTTCGGGTCAACAAGGACTAGGTAGTCAACCACATGTGCATAGGGATTGTGCCTCATCAATGCTTTCAAGTTGTGAATATGCAAGTGATGTGGTTTTCTAATTCTAAATTGATCTTGCCCTTTTGTGGGTCTATAAATTTGATTCACATTCAACTCAAATGTATGTCCATTGTTAATCAATTTATCCCTCTGCAATCGATCTCGAATGGAATTTTGTGTTGACTTGACAATGCCATCCTCTATATCAGCACCAGGAGTAATGATTTCCCTACTGCCCACAGAATTTTCACTCTCGGATTCAGGAATAACATTGGATTCAATAACAGCAGATCTCCTCTTTTTCTGATTTGAAGGGGTTCCTTCTAAATCAACAATGCCTTCAACAGGAATTGAAACACCCTCAACCATACTTCTTTTACGATATTGTTTGTTACTCTTACCAACACGAGTAGCAACCACATTTGCAACAATTTCAACATGTTCAGGTGGGCGAGATGAAGATTTAAATGTAACCCTTCTAGGTACCTGATTTGATTGTCGGATGTCCTTTCTTCTATGTGCTTGTACTTCTTCAATTTGAACATTTGACACTTGTTTCTTCTTCCTTGCTTCTTGTACCTTTTGAACAGCGGCATTAACGACATCCATAGGATTGTCCTCTGTATAATAAACTCCATTCAACATTTTTTAAATCAACATGGAAAAATCCTGCAAAATAAAAACATTATCGTATTAAATCTATTACATTGTGATATCCAAGTTATAACAAAACCAATATAAGAATAATATCAATATTCAAACTTACTCTCTCACTGTCGATATCATGCATGACCCCTTGAAAAAAATCTGTGAAATTTTTCTGAACATTATATTTTGAAATCTTCAAACAATATCGGATTTTGGCAAAGGTCTTGGCTTGTTTCACTTGTGCATAAACAATTTATGTACCTGGCATCACACATATATATCTCAACAATCCCAATGGATGGTAATCTGATTGAATATATGGAAATGCAGAAGAATATAAGTGAATAATTTATGGTTTGCCTTGATATTTTTCCTTCAGATGCCAATAATACTCTGTTTTGTCTTCTTCTGCTGCATATTTTCATTCTCTAGCATTCTTGATTTTTAAATCCTCAAAGTTCAAAAACTTCCTCTTGAGGCTCAACATTCTCAAATGCCTCAACTGTTTTTTTCGATGCAATCATCGTCGCTCTTGATCCAGAAACGTTTACAGATATATTTCTTGATGCCATTCTCCCTATATCCAAAAGGTATAATTTTAAAATACAATCAACAAACATTCATAATCTTAAAAAAATCAACCTTAATATTCATTATAAACTGTATTTGAAAAACGTTTAAAAAAATTAAAAAATATGTTTACCCCCTACCCTACCTTGTCCCTCCTCCCCTTCCGTCATAGATAAAACTAAATAGAAAACAATTAAATACCCCCTACCCCCTAAACCCCCCACACATAAAAATAAAATATAAATTACCCCCCTAACTCAGGAAACAATAAAAACATTCAAAACAAATTAAACCATGCCCTACACCACCATCGCCCAAACCCCCTAAACTATATAAAAATATATATAATAATAAAAAATTTTAAAATAAAAATAAAACCTAACTCATAACACCCCCCCCCTTAAACTATATAAAAATATATATAATAGTAAAAAATTTAAAAAATAAAAATTAAAACCTACCCCCTAACCCCCCCTAAACTATATAAAATAATATATAATAAAAAAATTTAAAAATAAAAATAAAACCTACCCCCTAACCCCCCCCCACCCAAACTATATAAAATATATATATAATAAACAATTTAAAAATAAAAATAAAACCTACCCCCTAACCCCCCCTAAACTATATAAAAATATATATAATAAACAATTTAAAAATAAAAATAAAACCTACCCCATAACCCCCCCAAACTATATAATAAAAAATTTTAAAAAATAAATAAAACCCAACCCCCCCTAATAATAAAAAATTTAAAAAAAATAAAACCCAACCCCCTAAACTATATAATAAAAAAATTTAAAAAATAAAATAAAACCTAACTCGGCTTGTTTCACTTGTGCATAAACAATTTATGTACCTGGCATCACACATATATATCTCAACAATCCCAATGGATGGTAATCTGATTGAATATATGGAAATGCAGAAGAATATAAGTGAATAATTTATGGTTTGCCTTGATATTTTTCCTTCATATGCCAATAATACTCTGTTTTGTCTTCTTCTGCTGCATATTTTCATTCTCTAGCATTCTTGATTTTTAAATCCTCAAAGTTCAAAACTTCCTCTTGAGGCTCAACATTCTCAAATGCCTCAACTGTTTTTTTCGATGCAATCATCGTCGCTCTTGATCCAGAAACGTTTACAGATATATTTCTTGATGCCATTCTCCCTATATCCAAAAGGTATAATTTTAAAATACAATCAACAAACATTCATAATCTAAAAAAAATCAACCTTAATATTCATTATAAACTGTATTTGAAAAACGTTTAAAAAAATTAAAAAATATGTTTACCCCTACTCTACCTTGTCCCTCCTCCCCTTCCGTCATAGATAAAACTAAATAGAAAACAATTAAATACCCCCCTACCCCCTAAACCCCCCACACATAAAAATAAAATATAAATTACCCCCCTAACTCAGGAAACAATAAAAACATTCAAAACAAATTAAACCCTGCCCTACACCACCATCGCCCAAACCGCCTAAACTATATAAAAATATATATAATAATAAAAAAATTTAAAATAAAAATAAAACCTAACTCATAACCCCCCCCCCCTTAAACTATATAAAAATATATATAATAGTAAAAAATTTAAAAAATAAAAATTAAAACCTACCCCCTAACCTCCCCTAAACTATATAAAATAATATATAATAAAAAAATTTAAAAATAAAAATAAAACCTACCCCCTAACCCCCCCCCCCCCCACCCAAACTATATAAAATATATATATAATAAACAATTTAAAAATAAAAATAAAACCTACCCCCTAACCCCCCCTAAACTATATAAAAATATATATATAATAAACAATTTAAAAATAAAAATAAAACCTACCCCATAACCCCCCCAAACTATATAATAAAAAATTTTAAAAAATAAATAAAACCCAACCCCCCCTAATAATAAAAAATTTAAAAAAAAATAAAACCCAACCCCCCTAAACTATATAATAAAAAAATTTAAAAAATAAAATAAAACCTAACCTGGCTTGTTTCACTTGTGCATAAACAATTTATGTACCTGGCATCACACATATATATCTCAACAATCCCAATGGATGGTAATCTGATTGAATATATGGAAATGCAGAAGAATATAAGTGAATAATTTATGGTTTGCCTTGATATTTTTCCTTCAGATGCCAATAATACTCTGTTTTGTCTTCTTCTGCTGCATATTTTCATTCTCTAGCATTCTTGATTTTTAAATCCTCAAAGTTCAAAACTTCCTCTTGAGGCTCAACATTCTCAAATGCCTCAACTGTTTTTTTCGATGCAATCATCGTCGCTCTTGATCCAGAAACGTTTACAGATATATTTCTTGATGCCATTCTCCCTATATCCAAAAGGTATAATTTTAAAATACAATCAACAAACATTCATAATCTAAAAAAAATCAACCTTAATATTCATTATAAACTGTATTTGAAAAACGTTTAAAAAAAATAAAAAATATGTTTACCCCTACCCTACCTTGTCCCTCCTCCCCTTCCGTCATAGATAAAAACTAAATAGAAAACAATTAAATACCCGCTACCCCCTAAACCCCCCACACATAAAAATAAAATATAAATTACCCCCCTAACTCAGGAAACAATAAAAACATTCAAAACAAATTAAACCCTGCCCTACACCACCATCGCCCAAACTCCCTAAACTATATAAAAATATATATAATAATAAAAAATTTAAAAATAAAAATAAAACCTAACTCATAACCCCCCCCCCCCCCTTAAACTATATAAAAATATATATAATAGTAAAAAATTTAAAAAATAAAAATTAAAACCTACCCCCTAACCTCCCCTAAACTATATAAAATAATATATAATAAAAAAAATTAAAAATAAAAATAAAACCTACCCCCTAACCCCCCCCCCACCCAAACTATATAAAATATATATATAATAAACAATTTAAAAATAAAAATAAAACCTACCCCCTAACCCCCCCTAAACTATATAAAAATATATATATAATAAAACAATTTAAAAATAAAAATAAAACCTACCCCATAACCCCCCCTAAACATATAATAAAAAAATTTAAAAAATAAATAAAACCCAACCCCCCCTAATAATAAAAAATTTTAAAAAAATAAAACCCAACCCCCTAAAACTATATAATAAAAAAATTTAAAAAATAAAATAAAACCTAACCCCCCCTCCTCCAGCCGCTCCCTTCCCCTTCCTCCTGCTGCCCTCCCTTCCTCCTCCTCCCCCTCCTCCTCCTCCTCCTCTCGCCCCCTCCCTTCCGTGTCCTTCCTGCCCTCCCTTCCCCCTCCTCCCCCCTCCTCCTCCTCCTCCTCTCGCCCCCTCCCTTCCGTGTCCTCCCTGCCCTCCCTTCCCCCTCCTCCCTGCCCTCCCTTCCCCCTCCTCCCCCCTCCTCCTCCTCCTCCTCTCGCCCCCTCCCTTCCGTGTCCTCCCTGCCCTCCCCTTCCCCCTCCTCCCCCTCCTCCTCCTCCTCCTCTCGCCCCCTCCCTTCCATGTCCTCCCTTCCCCCTCCTCCCCCTCCTCCTCCTCATGTCTCCCTCCGCGACCCTTTGACGCCCAAGTGAGCAGAGCAGCTCCACTCACTTGGGCATCAAAGGGTCGCAGAGGGAGACGGGAGGGGGAGGAGGAGGAGGGGGAGGAGGGGGAAGGGGGGCAGTGGGACGAGGAGTAAGGGAGGGCGGGGAGGAGTGGGAAGGGATGGGGCGCTAGGAGGGGGGGGAAGGGAGCGGCGAGAGGAGGATGAAGGGAGGGGCGGCAGGAGTAAGGGGAAGGGAGTGACAGGGAGGAGGGGGAAGGGAGGGGACAGGAGGAGGAGGAAGGGAGGGGGCGGCCCTTTGGCGCCCAAGTGAGCAAAGCTGCTCCGCTCCGCTCACTTGAGCTCCAAAGGGCCGCGGAGGGAGAAGGGAGGAGGAGGAGGGGGAGGAGGGGGAAGGGGGGCGGCGAGATGAGGGGGAAGGGAGGGGCGGAGGGAGGAGGAGGAGGAAGGGAGGTCAGGGAGGAGGGGGGAGGGAGAGGGCACGAGGAGTAGGAGAAAGGGAGGGGCAGCGGAAGGAAGGGGAAGGGAGCGAGGGGGAGGAGGGAGCAGAGAGGGGGTGGGAGGAGGAGGAAGGGAGGGGCGATGGGAGGAGGGGGAAGGGAGGGTACGGGAGGAGGAGGAAGAGAGGGGCAGTGGGAGGAGGGTGAAGGGTTAGGGGGTAGGTTTTTTTTTTTTGTAAATGTAGGCTTAAAAATAATTTTTTTTAAATCCAAACTAAAATTCATGGGATAGGGGGAAAGCCTCGCTTCAATTAAGCAAACATGAATTTAAAAATATATATATAACTGACTCGGAAAGTGGTAGAACCTCCTCTCTTGAAAGCGCTAGAAGCTCTTCTCTACAATATTCTCGTTCTTCTTGAAAGCCCTTCGTGAATTGCTCCAAAGTCTAAACAATAGTGTATTAATAAGATAGATTAGGTTTAAATTTACCACTCTTAAGAATGTGAGATAAACAAAATGTAAAAAAAAATCAATAAAGTCATAAAATAATCATTTCCAAATTAATAATGCCATAAAATAATCAATGCCAAATTAACAATAAAACTAACCAATTTATTAAAAACGGAAAAAGCACTAACCTTGAAATTGTTGCTAAATTGCTCCAAATTCAATGATGAATAGTAGGAAATCTAAATGGTTTATATAGCCTAGATTAGGTTTAACATTACTTGTTTTACGAATGTGGAATTAAAAAAATTAAATTAGATAATGCATTATTATTAAATTTATATAACATGGGTTTACATGAAATATTACTAATGTTATGAATGTGGGAGTAAAAAAATGTAAATAGTCATTTCTTTATTACAAATTGTATATAAAAAAATTTACAAGAAACTTTACCAGTCTTATATGTCTAGGATAGAAATATGTAATTAGTTAATACATTATTTCAAATTTGTTTATATCATAAATTCATTTTTTTACTAGTTTTATGAATGTGCTAGAAATATGTACTTTATTTTTGTAGGGAAATTTTGGAGGGAAAAGTTTGAACGAAAATTTTGGAGGGAAGTTTTGTAGGGAAAATTTTGGAAGGAATTTTTCGGAGGGAAAATTTCATTCTCATAGCTATAAGATTGTTGGTTGACAATTGCATCATTCTACTTTTTGGTGAGGACTATGGTAAAATTTCATTGTCTTATCTATTAAGATTTTTCTATAATTCTATCTTTTAGTGAGAAGTCATGGACTCATCTGAATTAAATTCCAATGTCAATGAAGAGTTGTTTTGTTCATCTAGCCAAGATACTGGCAATGCAAGCAATGTAATCAAGCATGTTCTTCAAGAACTTCCTAATTATGAAGATTTTGAAGACACTAGTAATGAAGAGTAAGAATGTGATGGTGATGATGATGAAGATCTTCCTCCAATTGGGGATCCTAAAGACAGTAAGCAAGATGATGACAATTTCTCTCCCAGGGAGGATTTTCAAGGCACCAATGATGATTTTCCTAAAAAGCGAGGATTTTGATGGGATTAATGATGCTTTTGATGAGCATGCATGTACAAATAATGTTGATGGTTTTCTTCATAGCAAGGATTCTAATGGGACGAATGATGATTTTCCTTCAAGCAAGTATTTTTATGGGACCAATGATAATTCTCCTCCTAGCTGCAAGGATTTTAATGGGACAAATGATGATTTTCCTCCCAGCGAGGATTTTTATGGGACTGATGATGATTTTCCTCCAAGTGAGGATTTTAATGGGACGGATGATGATTTTGGTGAGGACGAAGACATCAATAATGGTAAAGATGATTTTCCTCCAAGCGAGGATTTCAATGGAACTGATGACGAGTTTCCTCCAAGAGAGAATTTCTATGGCACCGATGATGAGTTACCTCCAAGCGAGGATTTCAATGGCACCGATGATGATTTTCCTCCAAGCGAGGATTTTAATGGCACCGATGGTGACTTTCCTCAAATCGAGGATTTCAATGGTACGGATGATGACTTTCCTCCAATTGAGGATTTCAATGGCACCAATGATGACTTCCCTCCAAGTGAAGATTTCAATGGCACCGATCATGATTTTCCTCGGAGAGAGGATTTCAATGGCACCGATGATCATTTTGTTGACAATGAATCCACCAATGATGAAGACAATGATTCTCCTCCAAGTAAGGATGTTACAGGCACCAATGATGAAGACAATGATTCTCCTCCAAGTAAGGATTTTACAGGCACCAATTATGTCAATGTTGAATCTCAAGAGTTCCCTTTCAGTGAAGAATTTAGTGGCACCAATAGTGTTGATGGTCAGAAATTGATCAACTTATTAGTGATCATGACAATCATTTTCATACTAAATTTGGTGATGAGATTTTCAATGAGGGGGATGACAATCATTTTCATACTAAATTTGGTGATGAGATTTTCAATGAGGGGGTTCATATGCCTCACAATGAAAACATTCATTCTAATGAGGATGTTGTTGCAGACATAATGGTCCATCAAATGCAACAACACAATCCAATAATGAGCAGGATTAAGTGTAGGACTAGACCTTTTATGTCAATCCAAAGCATTCCAGTTATATAAGGTCTAGGAAAGAATTGCTCACAAGTCCAAGTTATGTTACTCATTTGATTTCGAGTGAGTGTTGCCACAAAATTTGTTTGAAAGGTATAGGATACAATTATGCCTTGGAGAAAAGGAAGATGTATTTATCAATGAAAAAAAGTATGCAAAATTCATATTTAGTGGGGTGCATGATTTCTACAAAGACAGGTTATGATTATCGCGTTGGAAATGTTCTTCTTTGTGAAGGCATTCAAACGGATTCACTCAATTGGTAATCTTCGATTATCAAGAATCCAAACAATACTGGGAAATGATTCTACATTTTATTCTGACGATTATCAGGGACGAATCACTGGGCCATCAACACACATTGCAATATCATGGATGCATTATTTATTTTCCAAGCATGGAGAGAGTATGCCAAATAAAGAAACAATGCACATTCCATATAATTTCACAAGGAAATCTACAACTTATACATGGTTTATGTTCAAGGTGGTCAAGGAAATGGAAACTTCATCAGATATGCATATTTCACAAAAGTATGGAAAAAGAAGTTTAACAACATCCACATTCCAAAGAGTTCAAGGATGGGGATATGCAGTACATGTGCTTCTCTTAAAGAAAGAAGGGATAGATCAGGAGGGATAGAAATATGTATGTTTACAAAAATGTTTTTTTTAAGATAAATGTCAATTATTAAAACTAGTTATCAATATTTTTTTGTTATGTTGTTTGTAGATTCCATAATCAATGCACTACAAGAACATCGCAATCAGCAATCAAATGAATGACAAAAGTTGTACAAACATCACAAGAAGTGTTATGATGCTCCACATAAATATATGGGTTTGATAATTGATGGCCTAGATCAGAAAAAAAACACTCTTGCAACACTTTGTCTGAGTGCCAAAGAATTTAAAGGAGGAAAATTTTATTCAGTTTCACTTGGTTGGGTGTATGGTTTTTAATGGTAAATGTTTCCAAGGGTTTACTTTACAGCTCCAAATATTCACAATGATGCAAATTTGACCATCACCATAATTCACCATGTCCTTACTCATTGGCCTGGTGATCTTCTTGAAGTTCTATATCTACAATTAGACAACACAAGCCGAGAAAACAAAAATCAAGTTTTGTTTGGTTATCTAAGCATGCTTGTTGAATTGGGAATTTTTAAAAAGGTAAAATTTGGTTTCCTTCTTATTGGGAATATGCATGATCATATTGATCAAATATTCAGCCATTTTGCAAGGACATTGAGGAGGAAGAAATTCGGGAGCCTATCATCATTGATTGAAATTATAAGAAAAGCATACCATCCAGATCCTATTATACAGAAATTGTAAGAAATTGTTGACATGTGAACATTTATGTTTGGATCGCATGTTGAAGAAAGGTGCATTGAAAAAATTAATGACATTAGCTTTCAGCGTCAATTTCGTATAAAAAAATATTGATGGAAAAACACTATTGCGGGGCAAGAAGTACTCAACTAGCACGGAATGGGGGCCTTCATCAGGTTTGGCATTTCTGAAATTCATCCCAAATCATCAAATGTATGCTTCAAATTTAGTGTTATTGCAATCATCTGCAGAGATTCATAATGCAAAGCGACATAGTAGAGATGTTGATTCTTCTCAATGCTTGGAATAAATCAAAAAGTCTGTCGAAGATACATATGAGTACTTTGATGTTGTTGATTATGTTTGGTGGGAGTCTTTTTTCATGGAGCAAGGTGACATAATTTCAAACTCTACAAATGGAGATATATATTTGAAGTCTCCATTTTCTTGGCCACAAATTTTATCAAATGAAAACGAGGTAACAAATGTTGAACCTCGAGGTGTTGATTTTTCTCAAGTAGAGGAAAGAGAAATGTATATTGGCTCTAAAAGGTCATCCGCGAAGCGTCGAGAGATGGAAGACCTTTACAGGGGCTCAGTACAAGATATCAAGGAGGGTTGCATGATTGCAGTTTTGGCTACAGATGATGCACGTGATTATCCATTCTGGATTTCAAAAGCTATGAAAGTCAATAAATAAAATGAAGAAGTAGTATCAGTAGAATTACATTGGTATGCAACAGATACACACCCATTCGATGGTGTGTACAAGGCAGAGATGGTGGTTGAGAACAAGGTTTGCAGAAAGAGAAAAAGAAAGGGTCAAAAAATAAATCATCGCCGCATTGACATCTTGAAATTAGAGGAAGTTGATATACTTTTTTATGATTTCGAGTTGACAAAGAATTAAGGCACTCTTCTCTACAAGACTAGGTATTATCAAGAGGTTGCTTCCAAAACAAGAAGTTTCAATATGGGAGTCTATTAAACCAAGCCGTAGATCCCAAAGGAATATGACATTTGAAATGATGGACACAGATGTAGACTCAGATGATGCACCCATTGATAATAGAGAAGAATATGGGTCATCTACATCTTCATCCAGTCCTTCATCTGCAGAAAATGTAGATTCCGATGGGGTGTCAGAATCCATGGATGAATTTGAATAATTTCACATGAAGCATTTTAGATGTTTTTTATTAGTATGATGTTTGTAATTGAAACTCTAAACGATTTTTTAAATATTTATATGAATCATTTGTTCTTGTATGGTCTAATATGTTATTTCATTATGAATCACATCATAATTTCTTTGTTTTTATATGGTTAGATTGGTGAAATTATTTATGAATTTTTTTTTGTTTAATATGCAAGTTTCAAAAAAGTTGTAATTTATCTCTTGTAGAAACTTTTTCCAATTTAGGGGTTGGTTTAAATTTTTTGTAAACAACAGTATGGGATGTTTAGGCCATTGCTCTATTTTTTACCCTGAAAAAAAAAAATGTGTATACTGGTATCAACGCTTTTCTATTTGGGGGGTGTTTTTGGTGTTTTTTTTGCAAAAATCATTGTTTTTATGAATAGAGTTCTCGGTCATAGTATAAATTTCTCATTTCATAGTATAGGTGGTTTTGTTGCAGGGTAGGTAATTCTAATTCAATAATTATCTAACAAGATTGTCTGTGTTTTCAGTTTATCATTTCTACTAGTGGAAGTTTGATATATGCGCTACCCAACTGAGGTGTGTTAACACATGTGAACATGTGTAGGGAATGTACACAATGGGTATATGTTTTCCTAATAATGGAAAATTCTCTCTCTCTCTCTCTCTCTCTCTCATACACACGCGCACACACACACACACATGATTGTGTACATTGTAGAGTAATATCAAAATGCTATATATTTGTTTTTAAGAAAACAATATAATGTACCAATATAATCACACATGAATCCAACTTTACATATTACAAAGAAAGCTTAATTGGATGGTTGCAACAAATTCACAAATGCTTTTCATTTCCCACTGGCTACACTTTGATTTATTTGGCATTGAGGTAGCAACTATGCCAACTGTTTGAAGCCTACCAATTGACCACTTAGCATGCTCGCTCATAGGTATTATTTTATATTCTTTTCCCATCTAGATCCATTTAAAAATGCTCAAATCAAAGTTAGTGTTAGTGGTCACAATAAATGTTAGTGACCTATCAAGTGATCAACATGAAATGTTAGGTGATTGGTCAATTAAATGGAAAACATTCAATGACATCCAAATAGTAGAATAAATAAGTGTTTGTTGTTTTCTACAGTTGACTGCTTTTATATTTGGAAAATGAAACACAATCTACCAAAGCCTTGTGAAATAGGCCATTAATTATATCTAATTTGTGTCTAATGTTCACAAAATAATTAGCATCATTGTTGAATTTTATATCTTTTTCTAGTATTATTATGATAGAAATTATTTGGGTGTTTTCAACTTTTTTTCTATACAAGTAACAAAATCTAATGCGTGTGCATAAGTCCACCTGGTAGAAACTTTCATTTCTTGGATTTTTTTGTTGCATTGTGAATGTGCCAATGGTTTCGTCTATCTTTATAAATAAGTCCATTGGTTCGGAATGGATAGCAATTGGAAGTTCGATGTCTTAATCTTAGTCAACAGTCCCATGATGGAACTGTATATTTAAAGTCTGATATCATTACTTACTCAACAGCAGTATGTTCATTATAATGCATCCCCTCACCTAAGAGGGTAGTACTCTTAGATCTGGAAATGAACATTTACTAGATTTCTTTCCTGCAGTGATAATCTAAAAGCTTCATAGATATTTTAGCAAGTTGAAGCCTAAACGATTTAATTTGTGTGCTTGTTATTTGTATTTCCATTTGGGGATTGCAGTATTATTACGGAATGCTTATAGCCTTGTATGTGTTTAGAATTTTGCTTAGTATTTCCAAACAATATGTTTCCTTGTGGTATTACTGACCATTATTTTCCTCTAATCTTACCATGGTGGTTCTTTGGCCCAATTCACTGGTATTTGTGTTTGAGAATAAGCTTTTTCTTTGCCTTGACTAATCCCTACAAATTTGGTTGTTGGCTCTATGATGATGATCAATATTTTTGTTTACAATTATGATATACTCTTTACAAAAGTCTCTAAGAGAAGATATCCCATCTATGATGAGGTGTTGTTGGCCATTATCCATGCCAAAAATATTTGGAAAGACTAACTCAAAAACAATGATTTTGAAGTGATTGCATACCACAAGCCTTTCTTATCCATTTCACCAAATGGAAAATTGGAAATACAATAGATATGTGCAGATGCTTTCTTTCATCATCTTACATAGAAAAACCTGAGGCTGTGCAAGAAGGGTCAGCTAAGTATGGGATATTTGACACTTCTAGGAACAGGCATGTAGTATTGGATAATTTGTCAACTCTTGCACTCACCCTCATTCTCTTATGGCATATTATTGCTAGTAACTTAGTGCATACCATCTCCTTTTTTATATTACAAATCTATATTGAGATGAGAAACTAACTTCAGTGTATTTGAATGTGCATAATATCCAATTAAAGATGAACTAGTAATCATTATTGGAAACGATAAATATACTGAAAAACATGGCTCACTATCTGATTCCATTATTGAATTCCTTCAAGATGAGTTGGGTCTTCCATGTCCTCACTAATAAACTACTATTTTTTGAAGTTTTTTTAATAAAAGAGGTTGATATTAATATTGGTAGGACATGGAATTACACT
This sequence comes from Larix kaempferi, assembly GCA_027924585.1. Classification (NCBI taxonomy): domain Eukaryota; kingdom Viridiplantae; phylum Streptophyta; class Pinopsida; order Pinales; family Pinaceae; genus Larix; species Larix kaempferi. The sequence goes on along the minus strand of BSBM01000101.1, from coordinate 9,026,857 downwards.
CTTTGGGACAAGTTTACACAAATTGACATTTAAATATTTTTATCATTTTAATGGCTTAAAAGTGAAAGAGATAATGCACAAATTTCATTCCATCCGACCTTGTCTATTGTATTTCTTCTTTGAAGTTGTTGGAAGAGTAATTTGATTTTCTTGTTTTTCTTACATGAACCTGTACTGAGCTATCTCCCCTCTATGTTCTTTACCTGCAACATTAATATGAATATGAATATAAAATATAAAGCAGTGTTAACTAGTCAAAATCCCAAAGTATCTCCTCTCCCCAATTCTTAAAGGGTACTAGCTCAATGGAATAGCACATGCCTTACAGGAAGAAGGTTGGTGGTCCAATTCCTCCATGCCCTATCTACAAAAATCAGTGAATAAAAATGACTAAATATACTATCAGTTGATGGAAATTAAATATTAAAATGACTAACTATACTACTTGTTGACGACAATAAATGGCTATCATGACTAATTAAATGACCAGTTAATAGCAATCAATGACTAAGTAAATGACCAATTAACAACAATCAATGACTAATTAAATGATCAGTTAACAACAATAAATGACCAGTTATCAACAATCAATGACAACATAAATGACCAATTAACAACAATCAATGACTAAATAAATGACCAGTTAACAACAATCAATGATTAAAACTACGACTAAATATACTACCAAATTGACCAATCAGAACAACCAATAAATGACTAAAAACATTTAGTCATGTATTTAGTTGTGTTATAAGTGACTGGTAATAAATAACTAATAGTCATGTGGCTAAACTTAGTCATTTATATGCAATTTTTAGTCATATATCTCACTTTTCTACTAGTGCAAAATCCAACCAAAAAAAGGAAGGTAACTTTCGTTAAAAGTGGTTGATACTTTCACCTTCGATCCTATTATCTTCCCTAATAAATAGAATCTTCCCCTAACAATAAGTGTCAGCGCTAATCCAGCCATACCCTTCCTGAGATTGCATCTTCCCTTAAGGATCTTTTATGGCTATTGGCTATCTTAGATCAGTTGATCCAGCCATCGAAGAACTATAAGCACCCTTACAGGTCCAGATCGATAGCTTGTTCAAAGGCATAGCCCATTGTTCTTGGGAGTGATGCAGAAGCGATAGAGGCAGATTAAGATCCAGAGCCTGTTGATTCACCGCCATCCAAGTATATTAGGCCATAGAATGGGTCTTAACATAGAGTTATATGTGGTTAAAAGTAAATTGTATAAATTGTAATGTTAGATACTTTTCTTCGATCCAACAAATAAGAATTTAAAACGTTAAGGACAGAGTTACTCTTTCATGAACCTAAGATTAAAAAAAATAACTTGATGACTCGAATGCTCTTTTTACCCTTAATTTATGGAAAGCACAAAATGCCTTTTTTTAGTATGGAATTCAAATTTTGTAAAGAACACATATTTCAAAATGCTATAGAAGAGTCAATGTCTCACAAATTCAAAATTTAACAAACATATGAAAACCATGCTTCTCGTTTTTTACCAACATAAATACTCAATTGCAAAGAAATAGAGCATAACCTACATACAGATCTTCAGTATCTATCTCATAGGAAACATTCTCAAATACATCATAGAAGAGAGCTTGCGTAGCGACACAATTATAAATATAAGAAATCATCTATAACAATCCCAGGATGGTTTTTTCATGAACTAAAAAAAAATTTAGTAATGGGATCCTGGAAACTCACACATAATAAATAATAGAAAAAAAATCTAATGTTTAATTAGCTTTAAGGAAATTCTAAGGTTTGTAATTGAGCAGTCCCCCCTTGGTATCAGGCACCGAAAGTGTCTAAAAGCTAGTTTGAAGGGTTGGTTATGGTACCAGAACCAACAATTTGAGCCAAACAATGTCAGTTTCAATATCAAATCCTGAATTCAGGCCTGGCACAGATCAGAATCAGACTCTCTATCTTGTGTAGTAAGGTAAAATATATGGTAGAGAAAAATCTAATTTCATATTAGCACTCTTTGATTACTTGATTTGGTCTCATCTCAAGAAGTCTACAAAACAAAACCTTGTCAAGGGATAATTACATAGCGTTGACCCAAAAAAATTTGTGAGTAGCTTCCTGGAGTAGTATTGGTTTGCATGGTAAGTAGTTGTTGGATCTGCAACTGTCAACAACTAGTAAGTTGGCACTAATTAAAATAGCAACGCAACCAAAAAATGGATATGAATGCTTGTTGGCACGCAGTGGGTAGACCCATGTTTTAACCTTAATTCACCAACAAAACCCTTAGATGTCGGCCCTTTTGGAATCACCTACGAACAGATGAAGTCTCACCCGAGGCATCTATGGGGACTGCAGGAAGCAAGTTTCTACTGTGCTAAAGGGATAAGAGGCATTCATTCTAACTATTCTTAATCATTCATAACATCTGCATAGGGGTAAAAATCATATCATTCATTCTTGAACCAGATCATATACTCATAACAACAGATAACACATTCATATTGAAAACAGAGCATAACTCATGTGTATAGTACATCGAACATTCATTACAGCATAACACAGAGTCATTTCATTCACTGCAAACTTGCTTCTTTACTATCATCATAGAAGTCTTACAAAATAGGCACATTGCGTGAATACATCAGATCTCTATCTTAGGCATACCCCAATCCATTATGCATATGTGCATACATTCCAGAAACAAAACATTCATGACAAGACCCCATATTCCAAAAACCCCTTACATATTTATACATTTCAAAATGGGGCTTAGCCCGTACAAAGTGGACAACAAGTGCCCAACAATTTCTAACTAACTTCCTCCTTTTTCACATGGCATTCCTTTATCTTGTCGGTGCACAGTCCATTTCCTTGTGCGTGGTTCCCAAAATTGGTCAAAAATACATGCTCCAACAGGCCCCCAACACTCACATATGTCTCATCCTGATCCACTTCAGTCCTTGTCCTATGCATTCTTCACCCAGGTTACTTCGACCTTTTTGGTGTGTTGTATTCCACGGCATGTCTCCTATTGTGCTTTCACCTTAGTAACGTTGTATCCACCAGCTTCGACAATGTTTCTTTCAAAGTGGCAACCTTTCTTTTGGATTGTGTTTATTTCTCTGTTATCTCTTCTGCTACCTTTGTTGTGATGGGTGCTTGCAATTTCTCCTATGTATATTGTATTGTCTATTTTACTACTTCTTGCACAACAGCAAGTTGTTCGTTACTCTGAATGCTTCTTCCTGCAGTGGTTCTAGCTTCCACGCAATATTTTGTTGTTCCTCTCTTAGCTGATTTATTTCCAAGTGTTGCTATATGTTTTCCATCATCGCTGCTATTCGCTCTGCTGAAGGCAGAGTGTTCATCGTTTCCTTAAGTTTTTGCACCTTCTCATGTGCAGACTATATTTTTTTCTCTATGGCCTTCAACTTAGCATCCTCCATCAACTGGGTACAAATATGTGTACTTTCCTCATACATCTTTGCGCATTTTTCTTCCAAAGTCTTGATGTTTGATATTGTCTTGGTGGCTATTCTTTCCATTTTCTAACATTCTTCCAATGGGGTACTCAGAAATGTGCGCGCTGCTATGTCCACTATTTTTGCATGGAATCTCTCAATGGATTCACTTATCTTTGGTACCTTCTCTTTGACTAGGATTTCAACTTCCACTTGTAGCTCATGGATGATGTTGTATGCCTTCTCTATGGCTTGTTGCAACCTTTCATTTCTCTGTGCAACCTCTTCTCTTTCCTAATGTAGCCTATCATATTTCTCCTTCAGTGATTCTTTATCCACCAATACTTTGCTCCACTCCATAGATGTTAAATCTACTCGTGTTTGAATTTCTTGTGAAACACTTGTCTGCAAACTATACAACACATATGTTGGTACTTATGATAAGACTAATTTAATAGAGATTAACTCCAATGCACATTCTTGCATCTCCATTTTCGGGGACTGTAAAGATCCAACTGATATTTTCAAGCTTTGATGTGTTGCTGATGTTGATGATGGCTAAGAGATTGTCTTCCTTTGCTTGGGTGTTTGTGTTGTGCTCACTTTTTGTTTTGCCATTGTTCTCTACTTGGTGTTATTCTTGCTACCTCCAAAACTTGATGCAATGAAGCTAATTGCTCCTATATGCTTATATGCATTTCCTCTTACTTCTATGCAACTCACCCCAATTCTTCCTCTGTCACCTCCTTTACTTGGTCACCAATCTTGTCGAAGTCATCTTCCATAAATGCTTGAACCATTGATTGCTTTGTTGCCTTCATGTTTTTCCTTTGTTGCGAGGATCATACCATTTCATGTTCCTCTCTCTTATCTCTCGTGTTATTTTCCTTGTCTTGAGTGGTGTCTCATGTACCATTTATTTTTTCTCCTTTTTCTTCTTCTTCTTTTTCTTCTTGTTTCTTTTTCTCCTATTGTTCTTCTTTCTCTTATTTATGTTCTATTACTGGTACTTTGCATTATGCAACTCAATCATTCACAATGAGACTGACATCTTGGATACACAATATGTTCAAGATGTTGCTTCGGATTACCTCCTCATAAATATAAAACACAATATTATTGCCTAGATTCATTTTCTTGTGCACCGTATGCCATAAGCTCACATACCTTTATTCCAAATAATTGTTACATGTCTTGTCCATAAACAATGTCTATGCGGGATCCCTCCATGCAACGAGCGCAATAAGAATCAAGAGCCATGCATAGTGAAACTTCGATTTTTTTTCATGTGCATCTTTGCAGACGACTAGGAATTCATTCACTAAAAAGGTGGCCCAGTTCATCTGTACATATGCTGCACACTTTTATGCATTTGTTATTACACCTGATGGCACCTAATATTTGTGACATTTCCTCAATAGCTTGCGTGCAAACATTTGCATCACAAACTTGACCAAATCGTCATTGATGTTGGCTACATCCAGTCTGTGTTGTCCTATGAAGGTGCCATATTTTTCCTTTATCCTTTTTGCAAGTTATTTTCCTTGTATCTTGTCCCTGAATAAAGATTATGGGTACTCCCCTACTAACCCTATTATCTACTCAATTAACTTACTGTCAATTAATATTGGCCTATCTAACCACAAAAATCCTATGTGATCCAAGCTTAATAGAAACTGCACAAAATTGTTGATCTCTAGGCTCCTTCCAAAATGTGGTATTCCAGTAGGTTCGGGATACCTATGCACTGCAACCCTGTAATGTCCCCATTCAAATAAATGCATGACGGGAAAATTCCACCAATCCTATTGTTCCCTAGGTTGGATGGAGACATTGGGATTTGCAATAAGGGAGCTAATAAATGATGTTTAGACATTAGAATGGCATAAATATTTAATAAAGGAGCTAAATAAATAAATACAAGATAAAATCAAAGTGGCAATTGATCATGAAGACACATGGAGGATGTGGAACCCACACAAGCTAGAGTTTCCATGCCACATGGCATCCTCCTCTTGTCAATTCGAATCCATGAGAAGTCAAACGTTCTTGGGATGAGTTGGAAGGATTATACACTTGGAAAAATGCATCATAGGTCGAATTGGAGTGGAAGTGTAACTCCCATGGAAGAGGAAGAGTCAAATGAGAGGTTCTTGGACACTTGGGCTCCCTAACCTCTATGACAACAATGATGAAGATGCTATGACACCTATGAAAAATTTCAGACTCGATTTCTAACATCTGACCAATATGACATGTCAATCCTAAAAATAGACTCCAAGAGGGCGCTCATGGGAGTTAGAGAAGCTCAAGAGATTCCTACTTGAATTGGTGGAAGGTGGAAGGCTAAGAAGTGGAAGACAAGTGGCAAATCTTGAATCCCTCCCTAATTCGAATTGTCTTGGAGTCTATGGATGGAATTCGAACCTTAGAAGGCTAAGGATGTTTATAAAATACAGGAATCAAGTAAGAGAAGGGCTTTTGATCATTTTCATAATTTGCATTTGAGAGAAGAGCTAGTGGAGTGCTACTCTACTTGCCTTGGCACCAATTTCGAGGGTGAAAGATTCCCATCCTAGTTGGTAATTGGAAAGGCCATTCAGACATTTAATTTGGAGCTTCAATGGACTCTTATGCTGCAGGTGCAAGCTACAGGGCAGCTCGTGGTCACTTCTAGTTCAGCTTGCTTCTCCAAGCATTTCCAATTTTCTCAACATATTCATGATCCTTGAGATGGGGTGCACTTGGTGAGTTGTTGTTCTCTTTGGGGGAGATTCTAATGCCCCATTATTTTATAATATGATGTAAATTCTCTATTATTAATATTCATAATATCTTCAAGTTGATATTCCAAGTGGAACTATGTAAATCTGATCATTAATGAGCAAATTGTGCCATTTTCCCCACTATGTTGATGTATGCCAATGATATGTTGATATATTCGAATGAACCAGTGAACTACTGATGATTTAATTATGTATGGACTTTTAATAACCTGTTATACAAGTTTCATGTTCAGTGCATAAGCTTTTGGAGCCATATTGTTCAATTTCATAGCATTTGGAGAAGATTGCCTATCATTTCCCCCAAGGTCGAAACTAGTCTTTTTGTATATGATTTGAGAGGGTTGTAGAAGACTTAATCAACTGAATGGTGATTCCCATGAGACCATGTTTATGTCCCCTAGATATCCCCTGCATCTTTTCAGAAATTCGAGAGGGTCCAATATCATTTGGAGAGCCATTTCCAGCACTTACCCCATGGGGAATTCAACCCCTAATTGCTAGCCAAATTCCCTACATTGGCCAAAATTCAAAGGAGAGTTGCAGAATCCTTTTGAAGACTCTAAAGAATCCATGAACCTCATAATAATGTCCTAATACCATCCATATACCTTCTGTAACAATTTGCGAGCATTTGGATCCATTTGGAGATCAAGAAACCAATACTAGTTAAGGGTCGAACTAGTGGGAAAAATTGAAATTTTCACCATTTTAATCATTTTTAAAAAAGGGACATTACAAGTGGTATCAGAGCATGATCTTTGAACCTGATGTGGTTTTATATTCATGAGTACAAGAAGTCAGGGACCACCCTTAGATATTGAAACCAAAAGTGTTTTTGTTGAAGAGGAGGAAGTAGGAAAAGAAGTGCATTTTGAGGAAACTATGGCTAATGAGAAGGGAACCTCAGATGATAGTGAGGATTTTAGGAAACTCATGAAACCACTCTTTGAAGAGATGAACAAACAGATGATGAAGGGATTCGAATTGTTGGCTAGCCAACTTGGAAGCAAAGGGGAAAAAGGAGGCAGCAGTAGTTCACATTTTGAGGAAAAGAAGGCAATGGGTGGAAGTATCTTCTCAAAGACAGGACCACATAATAGTCCTCATGAATTTCAGAGTGCAGCAAGGCCTACCACACCTAAATTACTTGATTCCAAAGAAAATATTAATACTCCATATGATATGCAAGAGGTTCTAATTGAATGGAAAAAGTTGAGTGAAGAGTGCAGAAGTACCCTACCATTTGATCAATACTTTGTTGTCTCAAACAAGATCAAGATGAGGGAAGGAAATAGGAATCCCTTTCAAAATAGAGAATTGAATTATGCTATAATTAAAATTCCACTTCCCACCTTTGATGGTTCATCTCAAAGTTCTGCAAACACTTGGATACAAAAACTAGATGTGTATTTTTAGCTGAATCAAATGGTGGAAGAGGATGCCTTAAAAATGGTCATTTTGCATCTTGATGTGGAAGCCAATGATCGGTGGTTCCATGGTCTGAGAACCTTGGGACATGATCAGGTTACAACATATGGAGAATTTTTTTGCAGGGTATTAGAAATATTTGAGCAAAAAGATCCAAAATTGTCTTTCAAAGAACTAGCCCAATTGAAGCAAGTTGGAACCCCTACTAAATATATGTTGGAATTCCAAAAATTATCAGTTAAGGTGGCTAATATATCTATGGTGAGGTTAGTATTACTCTTTAATGAAGGTTTGTTTGAACCCTTAAAATGTTTAGTTAAGGCCCACAAACCAAATTCATTAAAGGATGCCATGAACTTGACAAGAGATCTACAAAATGTGCTACTTGGGACAAGGTTTCCTCCCAAGCCTAACTTCCCTTTCAAATTCAGATTTGACAAGAAGCCTTGGCAAAGAGATGCATTTGAAAAGAATAAGAAAGAGGGACTAAACAGGGAAGAACTTAGAAGAAATAAATTATGCTACACATGCTTCCAACCATGGGAACTGGGGCATAAATGTACTAAGGGAAAAGCTCAATACATTGAAGTATTTTCTGATAATGATGAGCATGAAGGGGGTATGGAGGAAGAAGGACATATTTCAAATCAAGAAGAGGGATATGATACAACAGAAGAAGGGAAACAAGAAGAAAATCATCCTTCACCTGACAAAGCAAGGATGGCAATACTTTCAGTAGTGCCTCGTTATCACACTATTCGATGCAAGGGAGTGATACAAGGACAAAGGGACTCGGTATTGGTAGATGGAGGAGCCACACATAAATTCATTGATGCAGACATGGTAGAGATAAGGAAGATTTTGGTTGTGGATCCTGATCTTCCAGTCTCATAGATGATGTTGTTTCAGTCATGTTGTACCCCAGGTTTGGTTATGATCCCAGCACGAGACCCAAGGGGTCCAGGGGAGTGTTTCACTCCCCCGGCTGGGGGGTGTGGGGGACAGCGGCCCCCCAGCTGGGGGGTGTGGGGGACAGAGGCCCCCCGTCGGGGGTTCGGGGGTAGCGCCCCCGAGAAAGGGGGTTCAGGGGTGTATCCCCCAAAGGAAATTTTTGGGTTGTTTTCGCAAACAGTTTACGGGCCCATGGTTTTGGGTAACCCGTGGTATTTTTCCATTGTATTTTTCCTTTATAAGAAAGACAATGTAATACGGCTAGGGTTGATGTATTAGGTATTATGCATTGTAAAGATCTCTGAGATTATGAAGAGAGACTATGAGACAGTGAAGAGGAAGTGCAGCGGATGTGTTGCAAGTTGTCTCCCTTCATTTGTTGGATGGTATAATAATAAGGACTGGCAATTTCAGTGTGGACGTAGCCCATCTTGGGTGAACCATAGGTAATTACACTTTTTCTGATAGCTTTTATGTGGTTGATGTTGTTGATACTAATGTGGTTTTGGGAATGCAATGGTTTTACTCTATATGGGAGCATATAGTGAACTATCAAATTTCTAAAATGAAATTCCAAGATTCGGAAGGAATACTAAGGGTTGTGAGAGGGCAGCACACCTATCCGAATCAAGTAGGGACCTTCCACAGTATGAGATCCATATTGAGGCATGGAGACATAGAATGGGTTGATGAATTTTTCATCACCTCTCCCAAGCCAAACATAAAGGTTGTTTAACACCCAAAGGAGATAGAGGAACTACTACAAAAGTATGAAAAAAAATTTGGAGACCTTCCACATGGTAGACCACCTAATAGGGGGGTTGAGCACAACATAGTTTTGGAGGAGGGTACTTCACCCATCCAAATACCACCCTATATACATCCAAAAAAATTCAGAGGTGAAATTGAAAAGGCCATCTAAGAACTCCTAGAGTTGGGACTCATTAGACCAAGCTCTAGCCCTTATGCCTCTTCAGTAGTGTTGGCGAAGAAAAAAGATGGAACCTTAAGGATGTGCATAGACTTTAGAGCTTTGAACAAGAAGACAATCAAGAATAGGTATCCTATCCCTAGAATTGATGAGCTCATGGATGAGCTATTTGGGGCAAAATATTTCTCCAAAATTGATCTTAGATCAGGTTACCATCATATTCAAATGAAGGCAGAAGATGTGCAAAAGACTGCTTTTAGATGTCACTATGGCCACTTTGAGTTTCTTGTTATGCCTTTTGGATTAACTAATGCTCCAGACACATTCCAAGCATGCATGAATAGGATCTTTTGCAAGTAGATTAGAAAGTTTGCTTTGGTTTTCTTTGATGACATTCTCATTTACAGCAAAACTTGGGAAGAACATTTGCATCATTTAGAGGTTGTGCTGAAAATTTTGCATGAACGGTCCTTGTTTGCTAAGTTGTCTAAATGTGAATTTGGGATGAAGAAACTCTTGTATCTTGGGTACATTATTAGACAATAAGGAGTGAAAGTGCACATGCAAAAAATAAGGGCTATCCTTGAATGGCCAACACCAAAAAACATCATAGAATTAAGAGGCTTCATTGGAATATGCACCTATTATAGGAAGTTTGTGAAAGGATTCTCCAAATTGACTTCTCCACTCACTAATTTGACAAAGAAAGATGATTTCAAGTGGGATGAAGAGGCTGAAAAGGCCTTCCAAAAAATGAAAGAGGTAATGAGTAGTTGTCCATTACTTGCATTACCTGATTCTTCTAAACCTTTTGTTTTGGAATGTGATGCTTTAGGTGAAGGGATAGGGGTTGTCCTAAAGAAAAATCAACACCCTGTAGCCTTTGAGAGCAGAAAGTTGCAGCCACATGAGAAGCTTTACTCCATCTATGACAAAGAAATGTTGGCCATCATACATGCCTTGTCCAATTTTAGACTATACTTGGTGGGAAACAAGTTTGTGGTGAAAACTGATCACAACAGTCTAAAGCACTTCCTCACCCAAAAGGATCTTAATGAAAGGCAACAAAAGTGGGTAAGCAAGATCCAAGCTTTTTATTTTGATATTGAATATGTAAAAAGGAAGAATAACATTGTAGTAGATGCATTATCTAGAAGACCTTCCTTTTCTCTCATGGACATTTCAAAAGATTGGAAAAACATGCTAATGGTTGAATATGCCAAAGATAGTTTTGCTTGTGATGTGTTAGATGGGGTCAAAGGGGATGATAACTACAGGATTTTGAATGAGCTGATATATTATAAGGGAAGAATTTTTTTGGTTCAAAATTCAAAACTCAAGTACAAGATTTTGCAAGAAGCACATGATTCCCCCCTAGCTGGCCATCTAGGGATCTACAAAATGTTGATGTATTTGTAACTTCGGAAGATATTCACTTGTATATTCTATGTATTACATTTGTACTTTATTGTATCCCCAATGGAGATGTATTGTTCCTCCAGTTGGAAGTGTCATCATTTGTATTTGCAAGTGTCACAAGTTACATTGTAAGTGTCGTAACTTATATTTGATGGGTTATTAGACCACCTTGGTGGGGTCGACCCTGTATGAGTCATGTGGATGGGTTATTAGGCTTCCTTAGGAAGTTGGGCCAGTTAGGGTTAAAGGCAGGTTAAGTTGTTGTATAAATAGAGAGTGTGACTCTCTCATTTTACTCATTCATTCACTCATCCAACTCGCATAGTTGAGAGAGAGGAGTGTGCACAAGTGGAGGAGGAGTAGCTGCTAGAGACATCTATATTTTGGGGTTTGATCTTTGTGATCTTTGTATTGGTGCTCATTCTATCTCTGAGGAAGTTGCAGGTTTTTTCACCTTCTTGGTTTTCCCCGGTGAAATGCTTTGTGTCCATTGTCTCTTGTGATTGTCATGTTGTGCTTGTTATTCTCTTAGTGATCCTAGATTATATTGAATGAAATTATCAGAAAATTAACATGGTATCAGAGCGGCACTAAGAAGAAGACACTGTGCAGCTGCGGAAGCTAGGGCTTCTTAATTTTTGGGTTTCTCTCCACAGTTCATCAAAGGCAGGAGGCTAGACTGACTCTCCTAGCAAGGGCACATCTTTCTGTCGAGAAGGAATTCAATTATGAGCATTTTCAGTTTTTGGCCTGTCATTGCTGCAGGAAATTAGGGTTTTTGAGAAAGTTGGAATTTTTGGAATCTGAGACCACGGCTAGATGTTCCTTAGAAAAATCAAAGTTTAGAGACCAAGATCAAACTTCTTGGTTGGGCAGAACCTTGGGCTCTATCAAACCCTAGTTCGGGATTTTGACCAGAAAACCAAAAACTGCAGATCCAAAAGTTTCAAAGTCAATTTTGAGGGGTCAAATTTTGGAGATTTCAAATTTGAAGTATACCAGCTTGATCAGCTCAGCAAGGCGCATCTTTCCATCCAATCAGAAGTTTGTATTTTTAGGGTTTCTTTGACAAACCCTAATCTAGCTCCAGATCCAGTTTCAGCAAATCAAGTGGTAAGACCTAAATCTTTTATTTTCATTTGAGTTTCTCATTAAGATGTCTCACCACACCAAGCTTGAGGATAAGCTTGAAGGGGTTGATAACTTCCGAGCATGGAAGTATAGGATTGGGTTAATCCTAGAAGAGAATGAATTGGAAACCTACATATGTGAAGAGGTTCCAGTTCCAGAGGGAGATGAGGCTAAGGCCTTACACAAGAAGAACTTGGTCAAGGCCAAGAGAATCATTGCAGATTCTATCAAAGACCATTTCATACCCCATGTGTCTTCCATAAAGACACCTAAGGAGATGTTTGACTCCTTGATCAAGCTGTTTGAAGGAAAGAATATAAATCGGAAGATGACACTGCGGAACCAATTGAAAGGTGTGAAGATCCAGAATGGAGAGACCATCCAATCTTACTTTACTAAGGTCTCTCATATCAAAGAACAACTTGAAGCTGTGGATGAAGTAGTGAAGAATGGAGAAATTGTAATGACCACACTGAATGGCCTACCTAGGTCATGGGACTCCTTCATCCAAGGTATTTGTGCAAGAAAGAAATTAATCTCTTTCAGCAGACTGTGGGAGGAATGCTCACAAGAAGAAGCTAGGCTTGTGGCCCGAGAAGAAAATATGGGAAGTGAAGACCAAGCCCTAACAGCTCACACCAAGAGAAGAAAGTTCAAGAGGGAGCAACCTCATCACAAGAAATCTTCTCACTATCATCAAAGGGAGAAGAAAGATCTAAGATGCTTCACATGTGATGAGAAGGGACACTTTGCCTCAGAATGTCCCAAGAGAAGAAAAGGCTTCAAGAACAACAACAAGAAGAGATATCATGCTCATGCTGTTGAGGATGATGAACCTCCCAGAAAGAAGACTAAATAAGAAAGTGGAGATTATTCAAGTGAGGAAGAATATGTTCTAATCTCTGCTCTCATAGGTACTGTTACACATGGGTGTAATGATTGGCTTATTGATAGTGGGGCTTCCAGACATATGACGGGATTTAAAGAATCTCTTATGGACCTATCTGAACATGAGTCACCTCATAAGGTGAAACTTGGGGATGACTATCAATACCCTATAAAAGGAAGTGGTGAAGCCTCCTACAAGCTAGACTCTAGGAAGTATTTAAAGATGAAATATGTTCTATATGTACTTGGTCTCAAGAAGAATCTTCTCTCCATATCATATTTGGATGCAAAGGGGATGAGAGTGTTACACCTAAAATCTTACCACCATTAGATTCAGTGTATACATCCCTAAAGTTCCATTGACTAAGTCATTTATCTGGAAAGGACTTTATTGCTAGGTTTTGAGAGGTCGTCGCAGGCTGCACTCATGCAACCTGCGACGTTGCACCTTGCTCCATTACAGGGTGCGACGAAGTCAGTTAATGGAAAAAATAGCTTCTTCGAGCTCATTCTCGAAGGTTGTTGACTTGGATCCATTCTCGAAGGTTGTTGACTTGGATCCCTATCCCTGACCTGTTGGGGGAGCTGGCCTTCGGTTCCTAACCTATTGAGAGGATCCCCTATCTCTCTCCTACCATATCTCAACCTACCCTATCCATACCCTATCCACTTAGTCCTATATAAGTGAATCCCTACCCCTCTCCAAAGGGAGGAAGTCTATAGTGTCTACATCCTGGTGAAATCATCCTTGAGATATCTCTACTCATCTATTGGGAGACTCATACTTCCTTGGGAGGATATGGAAAATGGCTTGGATGGAGAAGGGTTGCAACATTAAGCCTTGGTTGTAGTTCTATGTCTCTACTATGCATTTCCCTTTTTACAGTAATACAAATGCTTTCCACCAATATTGTTAATGTGTGATGATATTGAGTAGTTTACCTGCTTAACTGTTTACTTAGATCTCTTATTGTATAGATGCTCTTTACTCGTTTTGTGTTGTTCTTTTTATCTTAACAGGTCTTGCAGCTGAGATCTGACGACCGTTGGACGTGGAGCAACATTCAGGAGAAAGGATTGTGAAGTAAAAGGTAAGACATCTAGCACTTGATCCTTAAGTAGATCTAGGAAATCCATTTGTAGTCTATTCTATTTGTTCTAGACTCGTGCTGAGCTAGGGAGATCCGGCTCGCGTCCGCTCGAGTGGATTGTCCGTCAAACAAATCTGGCGACTCTACATGGGAAAACACATTGCTTTTTAGTTGTCAAGTTGAATGATATTTTCAGTTGATTTCTTGCCAAGCCTTTTTATTTGTCATTTGCTTCTTAAGTTGGTTTCACCATCAGATCTTCACTTTGAAGACTCTTATCAACTTCCTTTGGATATGCATTCTCATTCCCAAACCTGTTTATTGCTCATTACTTGGAGATTTGACTCATCTTTGAACTGAGATCTCGCCTGTCGCACCTGGGTAATATACATAGAGCAACATTGTGTCATTCTTGGTCTCTGTTCTTTATCTGTTGGCTTGTCGTTGCAACCCTGTCACTGTCCTTCTGCGACACCGTCGCACTCCCCGCATTGGTGAACCGCGACGTCGCACTGTGTACAAGCACAGAGTGCGCCGATCTACCATTTTTTCCATACAGGAACCTTTTCTCCTCTTCTGTTTTGAGTGTGGTTTGTATGCAGACTCCCTCTGCACTATATGATCCAGTCAGAGATCCCTTTTGCTTTATGTGTTTGAGTTGTTTGGTCTTGTTGAGTTGTTTTGGGTTCCGCCTTGGACAGGTCTGAGATTTCGGTAGTGGTGGACACTTTGGTCTCCCCCACCTTCATCCACTCATCCTTGCATTCCCTCCTCTCCTAGCCTGATCTGATCAAGTGCATTGGATCAGTTCCAGACCTCATCTTGCATTCATTTTTTGTGAGCCTTGTTTGCTTTAGTGTTGCTTGTTACTGCTTGACTTTGAGTGTTTGAATGTATTTTCAGTTCATTGAGTGCTCGCTTTCTCTTGATATTTTCTGAGTTGTTAGAGTACCGCAAGTCATCTTTTCATTTCAAAAATCCATGTTTAAAAGCATAGCTGTTGTCAAATTATTGTTTTGATGTATCCATTGAAATATTAAGGGTACTTTGTCTCCATCATTTTCGAAATCATTTGAAGAATTGTTCATGCATTGGAATGTTTCATTTACAATCTTTTGGAAAAGTTGAAGAAAGATTGTGTTGTTTGCGTTTTTCACGAATTATGAATCATTCATCTTCTTGAGGAACTCGGATAGTTTTCAAGTTTTGAAAAAGTAGTTCCATGATTGAAAAAGTCACATTGTATCTTTTGATTTTTTATGCTTTTAGGCAATCATAGTGAAAGTGAAAAGCTTGCATACTCCTCTTAGGATCTCTCTCTTTTCATTACTCAGCGTCGTTTTTGAAAGGACAAAAGAAAAAGAAAAACATGTTTTGATTTGGCTTAGTAGTGTTGTGAAAATTTTATGTTTCGTTGAAAAAGGAAAAGAATGTTTCAATATCATTTTTCGTAGATTTGGGATTATGTTGCATTGCATTGCTTTGGTAAAGTTGTTGGAAAGAAAAGAAGTTTTCTCCTTCCCATAGGTAGCATTCATTGAAAGAAAGGCATACTTTTTGCATGTAGTTAGGGCCTGCATTATGTTTCTGATTATGTACTCACCTCATGCATTCACCTAACCGTCCAGATAAAATTAACGATAGAACTAGGGTAAAATATTTAGAAACTTGTGTGTAAGTTAGAGACGTGTTCCGGCGTCGTTAAACATGGCAGCTGTCGTTATTTTTCAGCACTGTATCCTGGGGGTATTGTAGTCTTCCACGTACTTATCGGTATATCGAGCTCCTTCACATACCCACCAAGTCACCTTGAGTACTTAGCATATATCAAAGGGTGTATCACGTACTCGGTAGTATATCGGAAGGTCTCTTGCCGAACAGTTGTGTATTAGACAGCACCACTACGGGTTTGAGCTCCCACGTACTTTGCGTATATCGGGAGACACCCTTAGGATTCCTGAAACCAACTGTGTTAACCTTTTGGCCGTCTTGGCGAAGCAATACACCGAGAACAGCACTCGAGGAGCTACTACGCACGTACCATCCAGGTAATCGGGTATGTAGGAAAGGGTATGGTCCCAATCCTCCTTGTCACGTCATATTGTTGGACCCTGCGATATATTGCGAGTTGCAAAGCCTTGACAATCCTATGAGGTTCCAAACTGTTGAATCCACTATTATAACATAAGTTTTCTTGTGGCATTGATTTGTGTAGGGTTTTGTCTGGTCTGCTTTTCTTTTAGCTTGCCTTAGGAGAAACTTTTGTTTCAGTCACTCTGGTTGACTTTCCTTGGAGAAGGTCCCATAGAATTCAAAACTGCCACCCGAATACCCCCTTAACCAGGAGGTAGTTTCGAGGGTAAGGATGAATCCACATGCCAAGTTCGGGTCACATGAAGTGGAAAACCCCACTTTGAATGTTGGAGGACTTTTGTTTCCTCATACTCCTCCAGATTCACCCGCCTCTCATCCCCTGCAGGGTGAAGAAGCACAACTCCCCACTTCACAAGACTTACCTCCCATTGCGTCGGGAGAGCCTGGGTCATTGGAATGGATAAATCAACCCTAGGACAACCCCACAGCCGTTGTTGGTCCATCAGTAGCTTATTGGACATATTCTACCGGTCACCCAGTGGCCCATTTTTCCATTGCACCCCCACCCAGTCAAGCTAGTCCCGACGACCGCTTGACACCTTATCCCAAGCAATTGGCTCATTTACGTGCCATGGGTGAGGAGTTTCGAAGTCGGAACTTTCAAATAAGGTTCGACGATCGACAGATCCCAGGTCGCTCTTTATCTTTCGAGTCACCAGAATCGTCCACGCAACATGTGACCACTTCTGGAACTGGTCAACTTGCACATGCATCTCCTAGACAGGAGACCAGTTCAATACTTCCTACTGCCCAACCTGTTGAACAGCAACAGTCCAACACACCTGTCATGACCATGGTTACATTACCTGTTCCTCCCCCACCCCAAACTTCGAGAGGAGGATACTACTTACCCCCTACCCTTTTTACAATTAACGTTAACCCTATGGTGAATAATCAACAACCAGTGTTGGGTCAACCTTTACCTAGTGATCACCAAGTTGTTGCTGGGGGGAAACCCCCATCTCCTAACCATAATACCACAATTGGAGTTCCCATCGGACCTACCGTCGATAATTCGCTACCTCCTGGACCTTCCACTGTGGGACTATCCCATGCCGAAGGACCATCCAACATAATTCAACCTCCATTGAGTCAAGCATATCCAGGTCATCCTAACCCGGTGCCGGGTCAACTCAATCCCGGAAACGCACTCTATGGGGTACCCTACCCCGGTAATCCTTACACTCTATGGGGAAAGCAAAATGTTTTACAACATGGACCCCCACTTACAGTCCCTCCACCTCCCATTGGAGGCGGCGGGCCCCCACATAGCTCTGGAGGAGGCGGACCTCTACCTTCTGGCGGAGGACCACCTCATTTCGGCCATCATGGCCCACCTCCCACTAGAGTAGGTGGCGGAGGACCACCACCACCTCCCGACGGTGGTGGTGGTGGAGGACCATCTTATCCTGGTGGCGGTCCACCACCCTACTATGGTGGAGGCGACGGTGGAGGCCCATCCTATTCTGGCAGTGGTGGTGGACCACCACCACCCCCTGGCAGAGGCAGTGGAGGCCCATCCTACCCTAGCGGTGGTGGCAGACCACCACCATTTGGAGGCAGCCCACCCCCTCCCAGCGGCGGAGGCGGGCCACCACTTTATGGTCGTGGGCCTCCTTATTATGGTAATGGACCACCTTACTATGGCGGCGGACCTCCATTTGGTCCGGGCGGCACATACCCCTGTGGCCAGTTTTCTCCTGGTACACCTTATGTTCATATTGGTCCTTACACGCCTTATCCGTACTATCAATACTCGCAGCCTAATCCGCAGCTTCCCTTTTTAGCTACTTTGGACCTACCTGACCTGTCTCGTTTAACTAATGACCCCGTTTACCATGGAACTAATTGGCCACCTATTCCGGTGAAACTTCCGTCTAATATCCTGAAATTTGATGGCAAGCCGGGTGAAGATGCTAAAGATCACGTGATGACATACCATTTATGGACTCTCACCGGTTCGGCTGCCAAGTGGTATATCGAATTACCACCCCACTCTTTTCCTGATTTTGGTTCTCTTGCCATGAATTTTTTGACTCATTTCCAGCTACCTATACAGTATGAAACTGGTACCGAGCTTTTAACCTCGCTCCGTCAGAATACCGCCACTCACATTTCAGATCATATACATGAGTGGTGAAGGAGACGTCGTCTCATTAAAGCTCCAATTCCATATCAACTCCTGGCAGACTGGTTTATGAAGTCCCTCATCCCTACCATAGCATGAGATGTTTCCATGGGAGGTGTTGTCACTGAAGAACAAGCCATCGCTCACGCCCATGTGCTAGACTTAGTTTATATTCAATCCGGCACATTGTTTGATATTCTTCCTGACCCACCCCATGACGCTAACAACCCCGCGAAACCACTCAGGTACAATCTCTTGGTGGATCTCATTATTATGTTACATTTATTGATGATGCAACTAGGAAAACTTGGGTTTATTGCATTAGATAGAAATCTGATGTGTTTGCTACTTTTAAGAAGTGGAAATCTTTGGTTGAAAATGAGACAGGAAAAAGGTTGAAGTGTCTTAGATTTGATAATGGAGGTGAGTACTGCGGCAAGGAGTTTGATAGTTACTGTTCATACCATGGGATTTGTAGAGAGAAGACAGTCCCGGGAACACCACAAGAAAATGGTGTGTCTTAAAGGATGAATAGAACGATCATGGACCGTGCAAGGTGTATGAGATTGCATGCAGGGTTGCCCTTACAGTTTTGGGCAAATGCTGTAAATACTGTTGTTTATTTAATAAACAAAGGACCTTCAAGTGCTTTGGATGGTGGTATTCCAGAGGAGGCATGGACAGATAAAAAGGTAAACTACTCATTTCTGAGAACGTTTGGTTGTGAAGCATTTGTCCATATTGATAAAGAAAATAGAATAAAGCTTGAAGCTAAATCCAAGAAATGTACCTTTATTCGATATGGGGTTGATGATTTTGGTTATCGTTTATGGGATTATGAAAATCACAAAATCATTAGAAGTAGAGATGTCATATTCAATGAAAAGGTCATGTATAAAGATCAGTTGCAAGGAAAGAAACAGGAAAAGGAAAACACAGAGTACACAGTACTTGATGAAATTCAAGAAAATGAAGTTCCAAAGGTGCCAGAAAATCAAGAACAACAGCAAGTACCTGAAACTCATGCAACTGCAAGAAGATCTACCAGGTTAAGTAGACTCCTTGAACAATACTCTCCTTCAATGTATTATTTGTTGATAACTGATGCTGGTGAACCAGAATGTTATGAAGAAGCAATGCAGGTGGAAACTAGAAAGAAGTGGGAGCAAGGCATGAATGAGGAGATGGACTCATTGGTAGGAACCAGACTTGGGATTTGGTTCAGCTGCCTGCTGGTAAAAGAGCATTGCAGAACAAATGGATTTACAAGTTGAAGGAAGAAGAAGGAGGTAAGAAGCGATACAAGGCGAGACTTGTTGTAAAGGGATTTGCACAGAAGAAAGGTATAGATTTTGATGAAATATTTTCTCCTGTTGTTAGGATGACTTCAATTAGGACTATTTTAAGTCTAGTGGCGGTAGAAGATTTGCATCTTGAACAGTTAGATGTAAAAACAGCCTTTCTCCATGGGGATTTGGAGGAAGAGATATTTATGCAACAGCCACAAGGGTATGAGGTCAAAGGGAAGGAGGATTTGGTATGCAGGTTGAAGAAGAGCTTGTATGGCTTGAAGTAAGCTCCAAGGCAATGGTATTTAAAATTTGACAGGTTTATGATAGAACAAGGTTATAGTAGATGTCATTCTGACCACTGTGTTTATTTCAAGAAGCTAGACAATGAAAGATATATTATCTTGTTATTGTATGTGGATGACATGCTTGTTGCAGGGTCTAACATGCAGGATATAAATGTACTCAAAAGAAAGCTAGCTAATTCATTTGTGATGAAGGATTTGGGTGCTGCAAAGCAAATCCTTGGTATGAGAATAATGAGAGACAAAAAAAATTGCAAATTGACATTGTCTCAGAGTGAGTACATACAAAAGGTGTTGGAGAGGTTCAGAATGCAGAATGCAAAACCAGTAAGTACACCTTTGGCCAGCCATTTCAGTCTAAGTAAGGAAATGTGTCCCAAGACACGGGAAGAGACAGATTACATGTCCAAGATTCCCTATCAATCAGTAGTTGGAAACTTGATGTATGCCATGGTGTGCACAAGACCAAATATTGCACAAGCAGTGGGAGTTGTGAGCAGATATATGAACAATCTAGGTAAAGAACATTGGAAGGCAGTATAGTGGATTCTCGGGTATTTGAGAGGTACTACCACTCAAGCATTATGTTTTGGAGGTTCAGACACTGTTCTACAGGGATATGTTGATGTAGATATGGCAGGTGATAAGGATAGCAGGAGGAGCACCACAGGGTATGTGTTTATTGTAGGTGGAACAGCAATAAGTTGGATTTCGAAACTGCAGAAGGTTGTTGCACTTTCAACAACGGAAGCAGAGTATGTTGCTGTTACAGAGGCTAGTAAAGAGATGATTTGGTTGCAGAGGTTTATGGAGGAATTGGGGAAGAAGCAGAAGGATAGCAGGTTGTATAGTGACAGCCAGAGTGCCATTCATCTTTCAAAGAACTCAGCATCCCATTCCAGGACTAAACATATACATCTCAAGTACCATTTCATACGCTATGTTCTAGAAGATGAACTGTTGAAGCTGGAAAAGATACATACTAGCCAAAATCCTGCAGACATGTTTACAAAGGCAGTGACCAGAGAGAAACTGAGTTCCTGCTCGGTTTCAGTTGGCCTTCTAGTGTAAAGGTGAAGATGAGAAATTTTCCAGGTCCAAGGTCCAGCAAGTGCAGCAGCGGTGGAGTTGTTGTGATCAGTCTCCAAGTGGTATATTGTTGGTTGTGGAGCCTGATCTCCAGATTCAGAGATATTATTATTCAACTGTGTTTGTACCCTAGCTTTATATGATATGTAAAAAGGATTGTACACTCACCCCAACGGGGGGGTGAAGCCTCCCCCCATTGGGGTCTGGAGGGGGTTCAGGGGCGAAGCCCTTGAAGGAAATTTTTGGGGTTGTTTTACGAGCCCATGGTTTTGGGTAACCCATGGTATTTTCCATTGTATCTCCCTTATAAAAGAAAGACATTGTAACACGGCTAGGGTTGATGTATTAGGTTTTATGCATTGTAAAGATCTTTAAAATTATAAGAGAGACTGTGAGACAGTGAAGAGGAAGTGCAGCGGTTTTGCTGCAGGTTGTATCCCTTCACTTTGTTGGACAGAATAATAATAAGAACTAGCAACTTCAGTGTGGATGTAGCCCAAGTTGGGTGAACCACGATATATTTGTGTCTCTATTGTAATATGTATGTGTGATTATATTTGCATTTATGTTTATTGTTATTGCTCTGTGATCCTGTTTTTCTAACAGTAAGCTCGTAATCAGTCTTGGGATGATCTTTCGAGGTTTTGCGATGTAGGCATGTAATCAGTCCTGGAGATCTGATAGGTTGTGCTAGTGACATAAAAGTCCTGGGATGCTCTTTAGAGATCTTGCAGGTGGCAAGATGCTCTTTTAAGGTTTTGCCTGTTCACATGTAATCAGTCCTGGAGATCCGACAAGTTGTGCTAGTCACGTAAAAGTCTTGGGATGCTCTTTAGAGATCTTATAGCTCACAAGATGCTCTTTTAAGGTTTTGTGGAGATCACATGTAATCAGTCCTAGAGATCCGATAGATTTTGCTAGTCACGTAAAATTCCAGGGATGCTCTTTAGAGATCTTACAGGTCGCAAGATGCTCTTTTAGGGTTTTGTGAAGGCTACATGTAATCAGTCCTGGGAGATCTTGTCAGTTGTGCTAAGGCACATAAAGGATCCTGGGATGCTCTTGTCAAGTTTTGCAGGTGCACATAATCAGTCCCGAGATTCCACCGGTTGTCGCTCGCAGAGATGATGAAGACCTACAGGAGGCTAGGCCTACATCCAACATGAAAAAGGGTTGGCTTTGTAGAACTTCCTATGACAAGAAGAATTGAGAGATAGCACCAGTGATCGAGATTACGAGTACAACAGCAGTGACGATGATCCAACTCTAGTATTGAAGACTTGTGCCTCTATGTATTGATGACCTGTGTCAAGAGAATACCTTTCTAGTTAAGAGGGAGTGTTGATGTATTTGTAACTTCGGAAGATGTTCACTTGTATATTGTATGTATTACATTTGTACTTTATTGTATCCCCAATGGATATGTATAGTGACAATGTCGCAAGTTACATTGTAAGTGTCGTAACTTATATTTGATGTGTTATTAGACCACCTTGGTGGGGTTGGCCCTGTATGAGTCATGTGGATGGGTTATTAGGCTTCCTTAGGAAGTCGGCCCAGTGAGGGTTGAAGGCAGGTTAAGTTGTTGTATAAATAGAGAGTGTGACTCTCTCATTTTACTCATTCACTCACTCATCCAACTCGCATAGTTGAGAGAGAGGAGTGCGCACAAGTGGAGGAGGAGTATCTCCTGGAGACATCTATCATTTGGGGTTTGATCTTTGTGATCTTTGTATTGGTGCTCATTCTATCTCTGAGGAAGTTGCGGGGTTTTTCACCTTCTTGGTTTTCCCCAGTGAAATGATTTGTTCCCATTGTCTCTTGTGATTGTTATGTTGTGCTTGTTATTCTCTTAGTGATCCTAGATAATATTGAATGAAATTATCGAAAAATTAACACAAAACTTATAGGAAATTAAGGCAAAGGTTTTTTTGGAAAGGGCTAAAGGAAGATGTTCTAAAATATGTGAATGAATGTAAGGTATGTTAGCAAAAAAAATCTGAACTCACATGTCCAGCTGGTTTATTGTAATCATTGCCCATTTCGGAACAAAAATGGGAGAGTATCTCAATGGACTTCATCACAGTTTTGCTCAAATATTTGGGAAAGGATTGCATATATGTGGTAGTGGATAGGCTAACCAAATTTTCTCATTTCTTTTTTGTTACATCATCTTTTAGTGCTGCACAAGTGGCTAATGTTTTTTTTTAATAAATCTTCAGATTGCTTGGGCTCCCCAAGAGCATTGTAAGTGATAGAGATAGCAGATTCATGGGTGCTTTTTGGCAAGAAATTTTAAGATTGGTGGGCACTCAATTGAATCCAAGCACAAGCTATCATCCACAAACTGATGTCCAAACAGAGAGAGTGAATCAATGGTTGGAAGCGTACCTAAGAATTATGTCGGAGAGGAGCAAAAAGCATGGGTAAAATGGCTACACTTAGGTGAATTTTGCTACAAAACCACTTTTCATATGTCAATAGGAATGTCTCCTTTCAAAGCATTATATGGCTATGAATCACTCACATTTGTTGAGCATATCTTTGGTGATAGTAGAGCCCCAAAAGCTAAATATTGGGTGGAAGAGAGATAAGAAATTTTAAAGCTTTTGAAAGACAATTTGCAAGTTGCCCAAAATCAGCAAAAACAATATGCAAATCAACATAGGGAAGAAAGGACCTTTCAAATCAATGATTTGGTATATTTGAGGTTGCAGCCATATAAACAAACATCTTTGAAAAAGAAGGGAGCAGAGAAGCTAAAATCAAGATACTATGGCCCATACAAGGTAGTTCGGAAGGTTGGGGAGGTATCATATGAGTTAGAACTTCCGGAAGGAAGTAAAATCCACAATGTATTTCATGTTTCATGTCTCAAGAAGGTTGTTGGTCAACAAATTGTCATTTCAGAAACACTTCCTCCTTTGGATGATGAAGGTCAGCTCATACTTTTTCCATAAAAAAAATTTGAAGACAAGGGAAAGGAGATTAAGGAGGAGAACTATCAAAGAGTACTTGGTACAATGGAAGGACCTCCCAAGTGAAGATGCCACATGGGAAGAGGAACAAATTTTTCAGCATCCAAATATGAAATTGATTGAGGACAAGCAATCTTGGGTGGGGAGGACTGTAATGTCCCCATTCAAATAAATGCATGACAGGAAAATTCAACCAATCCTACTAGTTCCCTGGGTTGGATGGAGACATTGGGATTTGCAATAAGGGAGATAATAAATGATGTTTAGACATTAGAATGACATAAATATTTAATAAATCAGATAAATAAATAAATACAAGAGAAAATCAAAGTGGCAATTGATCATGAAGACACATGGAGGATGTGGGACCCACACAAGCTAGATTTTCCATGCCACATGACATCCTCCTCTTGTCAATTCGAATCCATGAGAAGTCCAACGTTATTGGGATGAGTTGAAAGGCTTATACACTTGGAAATATGCATCATAGGTCGAATTGGGATGGAAGTGTAACTCTCATGGAAGAGGAAGAGTCAAATGAGAGGTTCTTGGACACTTGGGCTAGATTCCCTAACCTCTATGGCAACAATGATGAAGATGCTATGACACCTATGAAAAATTTCAGACCTGATTGATGAAATCTGAACAATATGACATGTCATGCCTAAAAATATCCTCCAAGAGGGTGCTCATGGGAGTTAGAGAAGCTCAAGAGATTCCTACTCGAATTGGTGGAAGGTGGAAGGCTAGGAAGTGGAAGACAAGTGGCAAATCTTGAATCCCTCCCTAATTCGAATTGGCTTGGAGTCTATGGATGGAATTCGAACCTTAGAAGGATAAGGATTTTTATAAAATACAGGGATCAAGTAAGAGAATATCTTTTGATCATTTTCATAATTTGCATTTGAGAGAAGAGCTAGTGGAGTGCTACTCTACTTGCCTTAGCACCAATTTCGAGGGTGAAAGATTCCCATCCTACTTGGTAATTGGAAAGGCCATTCAGACCTTCATTTGGAGCTTAAATGGAATCTTATGTTGCAGGTGCAAGCTATAGGTCAGCTCGTGGTCACTTCTGGTTCAGCTTGCTTCTCCAACCATTTCCATTTTTCTCAACGTATTCATGATCCTTAAGATGGGGTACACTTGGTGAGTTGTTGTTCTCTTTGGGGGAGATTCTAATGCCCCATTATTTTATCATCTGATGTAAATTCTCATTTCTTCATATTCATAATATCTTCAAGTCTATATTCCAAGTGGAATTATGTAAATCTGATCATTAATGAGCAAATGGTGCCATTTTCCCTACTATGTTGATGTATGCCAATGATATGTTGATATATTTGAATGAACCAGTGAACTACTGATGATTTAATGATGTATGGACTGTTAATAACCTGTTATACAAGTTTCATGTTCATTTCATAATCTTTTGGAGTCATATTGTTCAATTTCATAGCATTTGGAGAAGATTGCCTATCATTTCCCCCAAGGTCGAAACTAGTCTTTTTGTATCTGATTTGAGAGGGTTGTAGCAGACTTAATAAACTAAATGGTGATTCACATGAGACCATATTGATGTCCCATAGATATCCCCTACCTATGTTCAGAAATTAGAGAGGTTCCAATAGCATTTGGAGATCCATTTACAGCACCTACCCCATGGGGAATTGAACCCCTAATTGCTAGTCAAATTCCCTACATTGGCCAGAATTCAAAGGAGAGTTGAAGAAGCATTTTGAAGACTCTAAAGCATCCATGAAACTCATAATCATTTCCTAATACCATCCATATACCTTCTGTAACAATTTGGGAGCATTTGGAGCCATTTGGAGATCAAGAAACCAATACTAGTTAAGGGTCGAACTAGTGGGAAAATTTGAAATTTTAATCATTTTAATCATTTTCAAAAAAGAGACATTACAAACCCCATTATCCATTCTTGTGGCTCGACCAAAATTATGGGTGATTCCGAGCTTATCTTCATGCAAATATACTTTTCTACAATGAGGTTTGAAAACTTGGTCTTGTTTGTGATATTGTGGTTTGCATACCGTAGATGACGCACTTGTCCCAACATATATCCCACAACTATAAAGACCTCATCTAGAGTTGTTGGTGTCACCAAGTCATATTTTGGCGCTTTGGGTAGGAAAACTGGCTTTGTTGTTGCTGTGAAATTCTATGTCGCACCAGATCTAAAGAGCTGAGGATACCTCACAAAGAAAGAATGAGTAGAAAATTTGAAGAAGAGTGAAAACTGCAGTAAAAAAGAGCAAAAGAATAATAATGCAGCAGAACTCAAATAGGAGCAGAATAAATGTCACATGTTCCAATTATAAGTATAATAAACAATGATGTTACAATGGAGAGAATTTGAATCATGCAGGAGAATTTGAACCTCAGTTGGTCTAGCATAGGGATTGTCACCACTGGAGTGCTCCAGAAGACTCAAAGTCAACTGAACTGAACCTAAACTCCGCTAATTGAAGTTACAATCAGTTAAATGACTAAGTAGGGTGCAATAGTGAGTATTCCATGCATGTCGGTCAGAAAAGGGCGCATGAGGCCACAATCAGTGGCATCTGGAGCTCTAACCCCCCACAAGAGTCAAATAACTCAGGTGGACTGCACTGGAACACTCAGTAGGTTCCTATAAAATAGGGAATTGACTGAAGTGGTCCTAAAATAATGCATGCAAGGCTCAGAAGGTGGTAGATGGATCCTGGATGACATATGCACACCACTAGGGGGCAGATGAAATCATCAACAACTAGGAAAAATAAATAATGCTAGGTAGGACAAGGATGGAGTATTGAAATATCCTAACACCCTCCTTAATCCATACTTTGCATCCTGGGCCCTAGTTACTAAGACCAAAGGTCAGCCATACAATCAAATAAATGATAAAAAATAAAGAACTGTCCATGAACCAAGGAAATGGGGAAAAACCTCATGGGAAAAATATCCCCCCTCAAAAATAACAACAACAGGGAACTCAAAGAACCTTCATGCTAAGCAGAGAAGGGAGAAAATTTCCTCAGTGAAATCCTTTGCAAAAATATTGGCAAGTTGCTCCTCTGCAAGATAGCACTGCAAGTGCTAGATCTGGATCTGCTCCTCTGATGTGCCTCCTACTGTGTAGAAGTTGTATTTTCCAAAACGAGTCTTTCAGGAACCCTTCTTGTGACTGGAGAGAATGTCTCATTGTGGTCCAAATCATGAACCTTTGAGTACCTTTTGTCAGACAGCCGAGATTGTTGCATGGTTGTAGATCCCCCATGGAAAGTCTCTCCGAGATATTGTGGATCAAACCCCACCATCATGCAGCACCTCTCTGATAGAAGTGGATCTACGTGACATACTACAAGTTTTGCATGATACTGAGATTCGGTGGTTCTATGGTCAGATGGATCCCCAACTTTGTTCCCAGCAGCTACAAGGACTTTGTGAGCCCATATTGGCCTTGGCCATGGATTAGGAGCATGTGTTGGATCTGGATCTGAATATGAATCTCCTTGAACTTTATTCTCAACATCAAGATGTTGATCCTCATCTTCATTAGAAGTGGTATCACTTTGATCTTTATCAGATTCCGATGGGGGAGGCCAAGAGTATGGAAAAAAATGTGAGAATCCATATGCCTTGGAAGCATGGTTTGCAAACTCTTTCGCTATAATCTTCCTAGTGGAGATCTCTGCAATCTCAACTATGTCAGGACCAAAGATCACTTTCTTCGGTGAACATGTGTGAGTCATCTGATATACAGACAACAAATTTGTCGATAAATAAGGCACAAATAGAACATTCTTGAACTTTCCATGCTCCATCTTTACTGTGCCCTTCCCTTCAGCAGAGATTTGAGAGTTGTCTCCCATGTGAATAATCAGAACATCTTTGATATCTAGAGAATAAAATGATTCTCTGGAGGCAAGCATGTGGTTGGAGGCTCCTGAATCTATGAGGAGGGCTTGTGATTTTGAAATCCAGCCTTTAGTGCATGGAAACTCTCATGACCATCAGACTCACTTCCAGAATCAGTCTCTCTTGCACCTTTTGGGAGGGCAATGTTGTGTTGTTCAAGAAGCTTGGTCAACGAATCTATCTTCTTCTGCATGCAATATCTCTCTGGGTGGTTTCCTTTCTTGCAATAGGAACACTTGGATTTCTCAAATCCCTTCCGTTTGTCCTTCTTAGAGCTGGAGGCTCCTTCAGATGGACTTGACTTGGCATTCAACTTGGGTTCATATGGCCTCTTATCCTTTCCCTTGTGCTTCCCCTTCCCATTCGCACTTTTTTCTTCTCTAGACATAAGAGTTTGATATTTGGAGGCCTTCAAGGCGCCCATCTAGATCAACTTATCTTGTTCTTGTATGAGAGATTCAGTGAAAACATCTAAGGAGGGCATCTTCCAACCAGGGATTGTCATTCGCCAAAAATGGAAGGTAGAGACAAAGATGGAGAAATCGAGACCTAGCTTGCTTAGAATGGATAGCACCAGTTGCTTATCCTTCTTCTCAATGCCACACTGCTTGCATTGCATAGCCAGACATTTGAATTTTAAAAATAATTGATGAATGGTCTCGAAACTACTCGGTTGTAGAGCAATCAACTCATTTTCCAAAATATGGCCTCTTAGGTCATCTTGTTTGCTGAAGAGGGTCTCTAACTTCAACCATAAATCTCTTGGATTCTTCAATCCTTCGATGTGGAAGAGTATATCTATGGAAATATGAATACACATGAAACCAAATGCTTCATCCAATCTATTCAGATACTTGATTTTCTCTATAGTTGAATGTGGTTCGGGATCCTTTCCCATTGTCACCATGTGCAATGATTTGTTGCGTAATACCATCTGCATATCATCCCTCCAATCAAGATAATTGAAGGGTGTTAGGATCCTGGGAGAGATAGGAGAGTTCGAATTTTCCATTACAAATGTTGGAGAGAATACAAGGTGAAACTACTGCTACTGCAGAAAAAATGTTGCAACTGCAAAAAACTGTTGTAACTGTTGCAACTGCAGAAAATTGTTGTAACTGTTGTTGCACTCAAAAACTTTGAATAACCTGCAAAAAAATCTCAATAAGGAGGTATACTACTACTGAGCACTGCTTTAGGACAGTAGGCACTTTTATCCAGATCCTTCACACCTGGCTAGACCTCATTGGATTTCTCCAATGAATTCAATGCGATGGAACCAGGATTTGTTGTGGAAATCCAGAGGATTCTAGTACACTACCAAAAGCAGATGCTCAACCTATTCTCTCAAATGGATCTGATACCATGTGAAATTATATGTCACGGCAAATCTAAAGAGTTGAGGATACCTCACAAAGAAAGAATGAGCAGAAAATTTGATGAAGAGTGAAAATTGCAGTAAAAAAGAGCAGAAGAATAATAATGCAACAGAATTCAAATAGGAGTAGAATAAATGTCACATGTTCCAATTATAAGTATAATAAACAATGATGTTATAATGGAGAGAATTTGAATCATGTGGGAGAATTCGAACCTCGGTTGGTCTAGTATAGAGATTATCACCACTTGAGTGCTCCAAAAGACTCAAAGTCAACTGAACTGAACCTAAACTCAGCTAATTGAAGTTAAAATCAGTTAAATGACTAAGGAGGGCGCAATAGTGAGTCTATCATGCATTCCAGTAAGAAAAGGGCGCATGAGGCCACAATCAGTGGCATCCGGAGCTCTAACCCCCCACAAGAGGCAAATAACTCAGGTGGACTGCACTGGAACACTCAGTAGGTTCCTATAAAATAGGGAACTGACTAAAGTGGTCCTAAAATAATGCATGTAGGGCATAGATGGTGGTAGATCGATCCTGGATGACATCTTCACACCACTAGGGGGAAATGACATCATCAAGTACAACTAGGAAAAATAAATAATTCTAGGTAGGACAAGGATGGAGTATTGAAATAGCCTAACAGTTGTTTTCCTCAATGTCACGTATGCTTTGGAAAACCTTGGTTGCATTGATCATGATGCTCCTCTATTTTCCTATTATAATGGCACCACTGGCTACATCATGCATTGTTTCTTCACGGATACAAATCATGCTTCCTTTGCTGCCATAGCTCTCTTCTTCACTAAGAGTCTTACTCTACTCTGTCTACACTTAGTTTTTTCTCTAGCTCATCTATAGGAACACTACAAACAATGACTTTTTTGTCTCCCATGTTCTACTTTTATAGCCTAATGCTAGTTGTCTCATCTTCCTTCGCACCTTAACATGCATCCAATGCCCTTATTTTGCAAATCTAGGTCTAGATTTGGCCTAAATCTACCTTAGATCTGCGAATCTGTCGAAATATCACCACTGATCTATACATTTATTGTGTCACATCTCCATCGTCTCGTCATCATGTATGTGTTTTAATGTTTCTACCTGCCTTCTATGCAGATCTTCCTCCGAACTTTCTTGTGTGCCATTTGATCTTCCTTCCTACATGCCTTATGCTCGTGCTGATGTTTCTTCCTTGTTTCTGCCTCTACAACATTGTATTTTTCTTTTTATTTCTCCCTCTGCAACGTTTTTTTGAAATCATCATTATATCCTTTTGTTTCTTTCTTTTAAGATGTCACACTATTTTTATTCTCTTTGTCTTTTGTTTTTAATCTATCTTTTTCTCTTTTTGGATTTTTTTCTACTCAAACTACTATGAGGAAGGGCGGTCGTCCCTATATATTTTTAGCTGACTTTCGTTGACAAATCCTTTCATGAATTCCCCATTCATCTTTCCAAACTAAGAAGCGCATGTGTCTGTCACAGATTCTATTACATGTGGACATAATTAACCAGTGCATTTGGAACTTACTTGGGTGCTTCAAAAACTTACTGTCATGGAGCAAAATCATATCTCTTATCTGGAACTTCTTTTGTTTAATATGTCTATCATGCCATGCCTTGTCACACTCTTTATGAACTTACTGATGAAAACCTATGACGAACCAGTCTTATTCCAGTTCCATTACCTGTGACAATCTTCTCTCTATTGCACCCAAATCCGTGAGCTCTATCGGCGCAATAATGCATAGACTTGGAACAGTGAACTTTGTGGGCATCATGGCCTCCTGACCATACACCAATTGGAATGGTGTATGTCTTGTCAACTTCTTGCATGTGGTCCTATAGGCCCATAATACCGCAGGAATCCTCAAGTCCTAGTCATCTCGATTCACATTGCATATCTTTGTTAGTGCAGTTTCTAGGATCTTGTTAAATTCTTCCACTGTTCAATTTTCTTGAGGATGATAGGGGGTAGTATTTTGGTGATATATTTGGAATTCCTCTATTAGGGCTGCAATTGTCTTATTCAAAAAATCAGACCCTTGATCACTCATCAAGATTCTCAGGCATCCAAACCTTATCACCATGTTCTCAAATAGAAATCGTGCAGCTATCTACAAGAAGCAATCTCTAACAGGTTCTACTCCAGCCCATCTGGTCAAATAATTTGTCGCGGTGATTATGTACCTTGCCTCTGACCTATTCACTGGTGGAATGATTGGTCCAATGAAATCCACTTCCCATTTGTCAAATGCCTGCAGCGTTACCTATGGCATCAAAGGAATCCCATCCATCCTTGATGGCTTCCCAACTCGTTGGCATACATCACATTTCTAACATAACTCCTTTGCATCTTTATGAAGAGTGGGCCACCACAGTACTACACGCAAAATATTATGAGCTGTGTATTTCCCTACATAATGTCCTCCCGCGACTCCTCCATGTGCCTCCTCTAGGATTATAGGCCTTATGTATTCTTAAACACGTCATCGTGGAATTCCATCTGTGCCTAACTTGTACAATTGTCCCGCTATAAGCTAATAATCCGCTTCCTTCATAACTAGTTGCTTCATCCACGCAATTGTGTAGTCAGATGGGGCTACTCCAGTACTTAAGAAATGTGCAATCTCTATGAAATCATCATCAACCATCTGAACTGCAAATAGTTGCGCATATGGTAGGATGTTGTCTGAATTCCCTGCATCTTCCCTGTGACTATGCGTGACAAATGGCCAGGTCCTAAGTTTAACTTTCCTAGTTTCACAACTACTTCCAAATCATACTCCTAAAACAATAGTAACCATCTTCATATATTCCCACCAACACTGGCTAGTTGACTAGGTATCGCAATGCAGAATGGTTTGTGTACATCTTGAAATGAGACCCCAGTAGGCGGTGCCTAAACTTTTGCAATGCATACACCATTGGTAATCCTTCATGCTTTGTAGTGTTGTAATTGTGTTCTAAAGTTGATAACTTCTTGCTAGCAAAAGAAGTGGGATGATCCAAGTCTCCTTCTCCTAGATGAGCTAGAATTGCGCCCAACGTTATAGATGATGCATCCATGTTCATAGAATTTATTCTTCCCATCTAGAAACACAAGAATCGGCGCAGTGACCAATTTTTGCTTCAAAGTATCCAAACTCTGCTAACATTCTTCATTCCACTGAAACTTGACCTCATTTTTCAACAACTTCTCTAGTGGTGTTGTGATATGCGTGTATCCCTTATTAAAGTTCTTTTAGTATCCTTTGTGTCCCAAGGTTGTTTGCAGTTACCACACTGAAGTGGGTGGTGGCAGATCAACAATAGCAATAATCTTCGCAGATTCCACCAAGAGTCCTTGTTTCCATTCTACTTTCCCCAACAAGATACCAAATGGTGCACAAAAAATGCACTTATTCAAATTTAATGAAACTTGGAACTGTCTACATATATCCAGCATTAAGTGCAATGCTTCACTATGGTTCTTGAACAAATTGAACACTATCTAGTCATCTAGATATACCTCTAAGAATTTGTGAAGGAATTCTTTGAACCCTACAACAACCACCCAGGAGAATACTGTTGGCGCATTCTTCAAACCAAAGGGCATCACGGTATCTTGATAGCATCCCCATTATATCGTAAAGGTTGTCTTATGCGGATCCTCTTGCATGATATTAATATGATGATATCGCAAGTGTACATATATATATATATATATATATATGTATGTATGTATGTATGTATACATATATATTGTTGATGATTATCCCTCTATTTCTTCCTTTTATGCTACTATTGTTTATGATTCCCCTTCAATTGTTGTTGTTGAGTCCAAGAAGAACTATGGAGTGTTGTTCATTCTACTTAAGACGAGTATTATATGTTTGACTAAGATATAGATAATTTTGTAGCTTTTTGTGCTATGAAACATTCAGTTCTATATAATAGGCATGGGATAAATCTCAACTTCCTTTGGATAGTAACTTGAAAACTCGATAATTCCCTTCCCTCTTTCCTTTTCGAGCTCGATATCAAGTTCTCTTGAACACATGAAAAATGGAATGGAGTGTAGCATGAGGGAAAACTTGAACTTCAATCCAATCCAATTGAAGTTAATCCTCCTAAATCCCTCGATATAAAATCCAACTTTGTAAAGAGCTATGATGATCCCTAGTAATGGTTGTCACTCTCTTTGTGGTAGCTCTTATGTCATTTCTTTCCACCTCATGTATGCACTCCTCAACGCTTCATTTTTGGAGATGTTGATAAGTATGTTGTAGAGTGAAACAAACTCCAATTTCCTTCTTTTCAACATTGAGAATGTAGTTGAATCCACTCTCAATTGTACATTATTCTTCCAAACCTCACTTGTTTTGGAACCTTCTTCTCTCACCTTCAACTATTCTAAACAGAACAACAACTAATTTTTCCAACCACATGTTTGTGGTATGTTGGTGAAGCAATGATCACAACAACATAAATATTCTAACTATGGAATTGAAAACAACACAATGAAATACAAATGGAAATGAAAAACATGTATAAAGGTGTTAAACACAATGTATAAAGCTTAATCTACAATGTGCTAAACATAACAACAACTCATTTTTCCAACCACATGTTTATGGTATGTCAGTGAAGCAATGATCACAACAACATAAATATTCTAACTATGAAATTGAAAACAACAACACAATGAAATACAAATGGAAAAGAAAAAACATGTATAAAGATGCATTCAACAACATCTTCTTCAAGCAATCCTTACTTGAGGAGGACTAGTAAATCCCTTATTAAAGAACTTAGGTTATCTCATAATAATAATAAAATTTATTTCATCAACAAACTTCAATATTAAAAAATCAAAACTTCAACCCTGTAACCCTAGTTGTATGTAACTTCAAAATCTACCAATGTATGGCCTCGCTGGAGTTGCAAATGAGAATATTTATACCAAAAATTTCTTCAATTCCCTCAAATTATGGATGAACTCCAAGCTTGTACTATCAATATCACCCCTTGAAATCACTAATATCCTCTACATCAATTATGGTGACTTATTGAAGAATGAAAATCTAGGGTCTATGATCCTCCATTAGCTTTGGAATCAATGACATGCTAAAGAGTTTGTAGGGTTACTCTTTCACTTGGTAAATTGCCTTGATGGGACATTGTTGTGGAGTGCACAACCATTCACCATGTACTGGGGTTGGAGAGTTGTGGAATGCATGATTTTGCAACCCATTTTGTTTTCCTATTCCAGTCACAAGGGAAAGTCAATCCTACATGCCTTGATCTTCTACTCTAGTTATAGTATTGCTTTTCTTCTTTAACTAATGAGCAAATATGGGTTGTGGAATAAAAGAGATGTTGTTTCCCACTAACCTTTCTCTTTGATGTAGGTATTATCGGTGAGTACTACAAGATTATATACATATGCGCGTGTGTGTGTGTGTGTGTGTGTGTGTGTGTGTGTGTGTGCCTTTACAAATTTGGATTGTATATCGAGGGCCTTAGGAGGATTAAATTCAATTGGATTGGATTGAATTTCAAGTTTTCCCTCATGCTACACTCCATTCCATTTTTCATATGTTCGGGAGAACTTGATATTGAGCTTGAAAAGGAAAGAGGGAAGGGAAGTATTGAATTTTCAGGTTACTATCCAAAGGAAGTTGAGATTTATCCCATGCCTATGATATAGAAATGAATGTTTCATAGCACAAAAATCTACACAAGTAGATATAGGTTAGTCAAACATATAATACTCTTCTCAAGTAGAATGAGCAGCACTCCATAGTTCTTCTTGGACTCAACAACAACAATAGAAGGGGAATCATAAAAAATAGTGGCATAAATGGAAGAAATAGAGGAATAATCATCAACAATTTATATATATATATATATATATAGTGGGGAGATGGGTCTGTGGAGGGTGAGGCATTGTTGCAGGATTTCTAGACTGCTCAGTTAATGGTTGGAGGTTATCAAAACAGTATGGAGTATGGTGATGAGTCATTGGACTTCAGTTCGGATGAGCTGGATCCTAGGATGATTTGGAAATATCCACCTGTCAGTTGTCAGATGGAGCAGGTTGGTTTTTCTCCCTGTGGATAGGCATCCCCGATGGTTTTCGGAAGTATCGAGGTGGGTCTTTCTCAAGGGGACCTTATTCTTCCTACAGATGGAATGGATCTGGGAAATATTATTTCTTTTTTACTGAAAATATATGGTGCTCCCTCCAGCTGTGTATCCATTCCATATCCTCATCCGGGTCATGAAACATTCGATGGTTTTATTCTTTCCCCCGAATAGGTGCATGTTTCAAGCGCGGAGGGTTTAGTCATTCCCATTTCTCTATTGTCGGTGGTTAGTTGTGCTCGGACGATTGTAGGCAGTTTTGATTATTTGTCTAAGGGTTTTCTCCAACAGTTGGAGAAAAACCCTGGTGGCTCGACTGAGAGTTCGACCTTGAAGCGTCAAAAGGAGTCAGATAGTAATATGGTGGAGGAAGGGGTAGTTAATGGAGGACCGGAGGCTGAAACAGCCGAGGAGCATTAGGGAGCCAAGAAAAGGAAGAGGGTCCTGAAAAATAAAGGGCGCTTGGGGAATCCGGTGGTAAGGATGGATGTAAAGCTCCAGTAGGTAACTGAAATGGTGGATAAAGCGATTGTGGGGAGAGTAAGAGAGGGGGAATTCAGGGCAGATACATTTTGGAAGTGGGCGGAGGAAAACTGGAGTACGGCATCAGGGTATATCCCAGAGGTAAAATCCCTCGCCAAAGGATGGTTTTCTTTTAAGATGGATACTCTATCGGTTTTCGAGTGGGTTTTGTGGAAGAATTGGAGTTTTAGGGATGCCCCTCTTATTGTTAAACAATGGACGCCATTATTTGATGCAGAGCGGGAGAGGTTGGATGACGGGGCAATTTGGGTGAGGCTACCAAGGATTCTAGGTGACTGCTGGAAGATGGACATCTTGCAATGCATAGGCAATATGTTGACGTCCTTTCTTGAGGTGGAAAGATCTTTTGAAACTATAGGTGATATGTTGGTGTGCAGGATATTAGTGCACATTGATCTGAGGGGTGGGATTTTTGAAGCCTTAGAAGTGGTCTACAGCGATCAAGATTTTGATCAGAAACTAGATTATGAAGGAGTTCCTTTCAGATGCAGAAGGTGCCACAGGTATGGTCACATGGCTTCAAATTTTTATTTGCCTTTCTTGAATTTGTCCAAGAAGGCATAAGATCGTTACAAGAAAAGACAGCATGTTGTTGGATATCAAGGTGGATCTGTCCAAAAAGGGGTGGATGAAGGCTCAGAGAATAAAAGTATGGATCATGGTGAAGAGATGCATATGGAGCAAGAGGCGAAGAACAACTAGAGAAAGGAAGCCAATGAGAAGAATAATTTTGAGATCAGTATTGCGGATCAAGAGTTGATCCAAGAAGTGAAATATGGGGATGTTCCTTTAGGAGACTTTGCGGGTCCTCTCTCGGGTATGTCGAACCTGGGCCTATCCCCATGTTCGGTTTCAGTTTTGGAGAAAATTCATTTTTCATATTCAAATCTTTTAGCAAGTTCCATGGAATCTCTCTCCATTAATATGGATCCCTGTAAGGTTATAAGCCCTCCTTTTTGTGAAATCCCGACAGTTCCCCCTGCCATTATCGCTTTTAAATCAAATGTTTCGAGGACTAACAGTCATCCCTCGGGATATAATCTTAGACCAAGGGATCCTAGTGTGAATGGATCGGAGGGCTTAGGCCAAGATCCGGAAGAAATATCGGATCAAAGAGGAAGAGGGAGGATATCGTATATTTTCAAGGCTCGGGAAAAAGCATGCCATGAAGTTGCAGCTGGAAGACAATTTTCTATTGATAAGGCATTTAGAGCAGTGAAATCCTAGGAAGGGGTTCTCTTATGAAGATTATTTCCTTTAATCGTCGAGGGTTGGTGAACCCATCCAAAAAAAATTATTTAAGGGGGTTGGTGACCTTAGTAGGTGCGGACATTCTCCTATTACAAGAGACGCTTGGGAACAGTGAGTCTATATTTAAGATTTTGGAGGATCTTCTTAAAGGATGGTTGTTTATTGTAATTGATGCAAGGGGACATTCGATTGGATTAGCTATTGGGTGGAACCCAGTAGTGATTAATTTTCAAAATTAGTGGGGTATCCCTTCAGGGATAGCCATTGATTTCTTCTCTGAGGAGATGGTAAGAGGTTTTAGTTTGACATTTATGGACCTTATAATGAGAGGGAAAGGTTTTGGAACAAGCTGTTGTCAAAATCCTTTATAAATTCGAGCTCCTTAATTTTAGGGGGTGATCTCAACTTCACGTTGGGGGAAGCTGAAATTTGTGTCCCTAGAGCGGTAGCGGATCCATTGGAAAAATTTCTTTCTGGACAAGTTGGATGAAAAATGGATAATAGATATAGAGCCAATAAGGTTGAAGCATACATGGAGGAACAAGCGAGTATGGGATAATAGGGTTGCAAAACGACTAGATCGTTTTATGGTAGCTAGTTCGCTGGTGGAGGAAATTTTCAATATGAGGCAGTGGGTGGAAGGCGGAGGGGAATCTAACCATTTCCCAGTTGTTCTTGAAATGGAGGGTAGAAGGAAAAAACCTCCAAGCCCTTTCAGGTTTAATTCTAGCTGGATAAAGGAGGAGGACTTTCAAGCCATTTTACATTATACTTGGATAAATTTTGGTCCCTCCTCTCGCCTAAATGCGGCTGGTCAATTTGCGGTCAATCTGGAAAAGTTGAATCTAGCCACTATGCAGTGGGCCGCCCAAAAGAGGCTAGTTGATTCTCAGGTGTTGAAGGATGTAGAAATGACCCTCCAACAAATTTATGACTCTAAATACAGTGGTTTTCTGTCCAATGAAACAAAAGAGGAGTTGCTTCAGTTGGAGAATCAAAAAAGGAAGTTGTTGAAATATCGAGAAGAATAATGAAGACTTAAAAGTAGGGTGATTTGGCTTAAAAGTGGAGACGAAAACACAAAATTCTTTGAAGCTTATGCAAAAGGAAAAAGGATCTGTAACACAATTTGGAGCTTGAAAAATGAGGAGGGTCAGGAGGTATCTTCCTTTGAAGGGCTTGCTCATATGGGAAGGGCTCACTTTCAAAAGTTGTTTAAGGCGTAGGAGAGACCGTCTATTGCATAAATTATGAGGATTTCCCAGTTATTTCTGAGTTTTGTGAATGGTGAGGATAATGGTGAACTAATGGTTGAAATCTCTAATGGTGAGTTATAGGCTATATTGCATAGTTTTCAGCGGGATAAAATTCCCAAGCCGGATGGATGGCCGGTTGAATTTTTTCTTGATGCTTATGAAATTGTTGGGGAAGATCTCGTCCTCCTTCAACTCTACCTTCATCACATTAATACCTAAAGTTGATGTGCATGTTTCCTTTGATGAATTTCTTCTGATTTCTCTCTGCAATGGTAATTACAATATAATTGCTAACATTATTGCTAGAAGAATCAAAGCGGTTCTCTCCAAATCAATCAATGAAGAATTGTTTGGCTTTATGGAGGGGAGAAAGATTCATGAAGCAATAGGGGTGGCTCAAGAAGTATTGCATAGTCTTAAATACAAAAATTCTAAGGGGGTTGTTATCAAATTGGATCTTTCAAAGGCATATGATCGATTCAATTGGTTATACCTGAGATTAATGCTAACTCATCTGGGATTCGAAGTGCCTTTCATCAATTGGATTATGAGTTGCATCTCATCTACTTCTTTTGTTGTTCTTATAAATGGCTCTTCGTCTCATTTCTTCCAGGTGGAAAGAGGGTTGCGTCAGGGGTGTCCTCTTTCTCCCTTGTTGTTCTTGTTGATTACAGAAGGGTTGAGTAGGATTATCACAAATGAAAAACAGGCTGAGAATTTCAAAGGTATCCCGATCGCACAAGGTCTTTTTATTTCACATTTGTTGTTCGTCGATGATATCCTACTTTTTTGTGATGGATCTGCGAGAGATGTTGATTTTCTGGTAGAGGCATTAGACCTTTTCGCAGGTGCTTCAAGTGTGCAGATCAATGAGAGGAAGTCATCTATTTCCTAGTATAACCCATTAGACATTGAAATTAGACACTACCAAAATTGCTTTGCTTTCCCCTTTGTGGAGTTCGAGGCAGCATTCAAGTACCTAGGTTTTTTAATGAAACCAAATAAATATCTAAAGAAGGATTGGTAGTGGTTGATTGGGAAGATGGAAATGCGACTTCAAAGCAGGAGTCATAAATGGTTGTCGAGGTATGGGAGATTAGTGATGGTGAAGTCAATTCTTGAGGTCATTCTTGTCTTTTGGGTGTCTTTGTCTTGGATTCCCAAAGGGACACTGGAGGAATCTCTTCGCATTTGATTTTTCTTTCTGTGGCAAGGAAACAAAGACAATTTCGTGACTCCTTGGGTGCTATGGGACAAAATATCATCTCCAAAGGCTTTGGGAGGATGGGGCCTTAAGAACATTTTTCACTTATCAAAATCAGTAGAAGCCAAATGTGCATGGAAACTAATTAAGACAAACAACCTGTTGTTGCTGCAACATCCCCCCAAATTTTTTGATTATTTGGGTCCCTTCTATTATTTTGAAGGTTTCCTTTGTCTTTCTCAGAACTTGCTTGTCCATCAAAGGTTGATTTTCCTTCCTCTCCTCTTCCAAATTTTTTTGTTTGATTTTTTTACTAAGGCAAAAACTATCTTTAGCATTGAGTGCAGTTTTTAATGACAACTTTTGCGACAAAAGCGCAGGAATTATTTTTATTTTGGCCGACATCGGCGCATGGCTTATCCTTAAAATCGCCGATGGACGGATTGTTTTTCTAACACAAAGTTATCTTCAGCCTTCGGCGCAAGTTTTAACCAGTTATCTCCTGCCTTCGGCGCAAGTTTCGATCATAAGACTGCCATCTTTGGCGCAAATCGTAAACCTAACTCTGCCTCTTCGACGTAGGTTTTAATCATAACTCCGTCGCTTCGCCAAATGTTCACTACAATTCAACCATTTTTAGGCGCGAGAACTTAACTATAATTCGACCATTGTTTTTTATCCTTTCTCGCGCATGTCTTAAGTTTAAAACTATCCGCTTATGGTGCCCATCTTAGCCTTATTTTGGTCGCCTTTAGCGCAAATGCCAGCATTATTTCGGATGCTCCGGCGCAGAGTTTAACCTTTAGCGCACTTGAAATCTTGTTCTGGCGCAGATCGTAATCCTATCTCGGCCGCCTTCGGTGCAATTACTAACAATATGTCGGGCGCTTTGGCACAGGATTTATCTTTAAAAGGAACGCCGACACAAGGATCCTTTAAGTCTGTTTTCCGCGACTCCATAGCGCCCTTTTCATCTACGCAAATGTTGTGTCTAAATCCTCCACCGACGCGCAAAACTTATCCCTATAGCGCCCGCCATCATAGCCACGCCTCATCCTTGGATGCAGCCCCGAGCTCAATTCTTGGCGCAGCCCATTAGCGCAAAGATTAACACTAAAATCGTCACTTTGGCGCGGAAAACAATTTGGGAAAACGTACGAATACGGAGTTGGTAGGGTCATGAATGTGCCCATGTGTCGTTTTAAATGCACAAGTTCTTGAGCCCCGTGCTCATAACTCCAAACCACCATTCACGCCAAGGCCACATAAAACCCACAGTGGCTTGTATAGCTTGTTGGCATTTGCGTCTAGTATTTCTCATGATTTTTAACTGTGAAATGGTAGCTGCAACTGTGAATTAGTTGATCATTTTGTTAAAACAACCTCCCATATTCTGAAGTCATTGGCATATTCTGAATTTTTTCATAATTGTTTTGCTAATGCTTGAAAGTCATCTAGTTAAATCCAACTCTGTCATGATTTCTGTTACAAATCTGTAGGAAGCTTTGCAATTTTTGCTAATTTCTACATACTCGTTATTTGTACTACCTCGCTCACCATAGGTTTGTCATGCATAGAAGGTCTGCAAGGAAGAAGGTGCAGCATAGGTCAAATCAGATCTGCGCAAGCATGAGATTGCATCTAAGGCAACAATATCTGTTCGGAGCAAAATTATCTTGAGAAAACCCAGTCAATGGGCCACCCATAGCCAAAGTGTTGATGGCCCAGCAACCACAAGCGAGCCAGTTGGTGGGGATGAGTTAGCGAGTCAGCAAAGGAAGCCAAATAAAATAGATAAACCATCAAAATTCTTGTTTGTCTTAATGTGAGAAAAGGCTGAATTTCCTTTATTGTATAAATGCTTTAGAAGACAGCTGGCTCTGTTTCTATCTTATATGGAAGGCTCTCCATGAATCTGTGGGTTTTGTAATTGTGCACTAAAGGACAAATTAGAAGGTTCTAGAGTTTAGGGCATACCTGTTAGCTCAAGCAACAATTTTTAAATTTGTAAATAGAAGAATAG
This sequence comes from Larix kaempferi, assembly GCA_027924585.1. NCBI lineage: Eukaryota > Viridiplantae > Streptophyta > Pinopsida > Pinales > Pinaceae > Larix > Larix kaempferi. The sequence goes on along the minus strand of BSBM01000101.1, from coordinate 8,985,120 downwards.
AAGAGGAACATAGGACTTTTGGCAGGTGAAAGAAATTTTCTAGCTGGTGCGAACTACTTTGTTACTTGCTCTAAGAACTGGATTTTACCTAATGAAAGCCTGGAGAGGACGTTTTTGCCTGGAAATGTGTGCTGAATGTTTGTTGGACTATTCCTGTAGCATTCATATACTACTATGAGATCTTTCTTTACTATTATGAATTATTTATGTGTGAGGAATGATCTTTCTATTTTCCTGTACAATGATGTCTCTCTTGAATGAGTAATGGAATGTATTCAGTGAATTAAAGCTATCTTTAGTATCTGTTATCTTCTGCTGAGATTGCATCTTTATGATTTAATGGCTATCTGTATGATCTTTAGATGTTTCTTTTAGTGTATTGCTCATATTTACAGTTTTCTCCTTGCAAGGATAGATTAGATTTGCTTATACTGTTTTAGGTTAATTTAGATTAGTTACCTGCATTTAGCTTAGGGCACTAGCATTCCATCTTTAAAATTAAAACATCTAAACGGTGGATTGGGCCGCAACCGGTGTAAAGAACAAGAATCTTTAAATCTTGCGGTAGCCGGAACCGTTAACCGGACGAATTCCCCACACCAAACGGTGAGCAATCTAATTGGGCTTGCTTACGGGGGAGAATCCCTTGCTGCTTGATGCTGCGATTTTCGGGGCATCAACAGTTTTTGGCGCTAGAAGGAGGGCCTACAGTGCATGGCTGACAGAGGAAACTCTTCCTGTCAAGCAGATCCTATTGAAAACCCGCTTGAGACAACAATCCCAGGAAATCAAGAAAATCAAGAAAACCCCAATTCTGATTCTGAGCAACAAGAAACGTTATATGCTGTATCATTTGCTGAAGTAGAAGACTTAAGAAGGCACACATGAGCTTATGTTAAACAACTCGGTGGTTTAAATGCAATAACCTTTCTCCCTCGAAGAAGAATTCCTAAAAGAGAAAGACAGTATACCCGTGATTCAATCCTTGTGCAGAGCTTCGAAGAGCTGGTAGATTTGTCTTTAGAAGAGATCACGCAGCCTCTAAAGGAGATCGATTTTGAAGATCCAGAAAATCTTGGAGAACTTTTTACTCCAAAGAACACTCCACTTAATTCACCACACGATTCTCCACCTAATTCTCCACGTAGAGCCATGGCTATACCTGCATGGAGGGTCAGGGGGCGTTAAATTTAGCTGGACCATTCCACAATCTGCCCAAAAATCCAGAGAAGGTTTTGCCTAAGCACGACCCAGGTAAAGGCATAAATGCTGAAGATCATCTTAAGAGTTTTTATTTAGCTTTGAATCTTTTAAATGTATAGCATGAAGATGTAGTTTGTAGGCTTTTCCCATACACATTTGAACCGAAAGTTTCTTCCTGGTACTTTAGCTTACAAGCTAGCTCAATTTCCAATTGGGAAGAGTTTGAGAAATGTTTTTTAAAGAAGTATGGGAATCAGAAAACTGTAGCTACACTCATGAAAGAATTATTGTCCATGAGAATGGAAAAGAACGAAAAGGTTCAAGACTTCAACCAAAGGTTCACTACGCTCTTGAATAATTTCAGCGAAGCAACTAAACCTGCAAAAGAATCTTTAGTTGAATATTATACAACAACACTTGGAAGCCCCATAGCAATGTTCGTCAAAAGAACTAAGAAGACCACCCTGGTAGAAAATTTCGAAGAAGCTAGGAAGGTGAAAGAAGAAGCAGATAGCATTGCTAAACATGCCTTAGATGCAGAAACAAAGCCAGCAACTAAAAGAAAAACCATGTTGCTTACTAGGAATAAAGAAGAGTCATCAGCGGACATGGAAAACGTAGTTCAAATGATGCAGAAATTGTCCAATAAAATTGTAGATCTTGAGAAAGATAAGGCAGCTAGTACGTCTAGGGAACCTTTCAAACCATTCTACAAGAAAAGGGAAGACAATGACTAGCCTCATCCACCTATGAACAACTCCCCTATTTTAAATCTAAATGAAATAGGAATGGAACACTTATGTACCTTTCATCAAGAGCCACACTCTGAAAAGAGCTGCCCACAATGGATTAATTCTATGAGTTTAGTAATGAACCAAATGTTGGATTCACAGATTCCAGATCAAGATGATCCTCCAAAGGAACAAACACTTGAAGTAGAGGAACCCTCCCCAGATACCACCATGGTATTATGGGACTGGGTACCTTTAAATGAATTAATAGAAGATGATCCCATGGAGAGCCCAGTCTCTGCTGTAAACATTAACACTCGTAGTAAAGGTCCCATTACAAATCCAGTTCCGAGCTCAACTACGTCCAAACCTAAAAGACACATTACAGTCATCCCGCCTCAACCTAAATCTAACCCAACAGCTGCCAAACAGCCAAACATTGACACAACAGTCCAGCAACCAAAAGTCACATTGAGCAAGACAGACAATCAAATGAAAGTTGTAAAAAAATGTGATAAGGGATATGACATCATTAAAGATATAAAGAAGGTAAAAGCAAATGTTTCGATATTCGATATGTGTAGTTTTCCCCAACAACGAAACAAGTTGTTGCAAGCTCTTCAATCCTAGCCCAACACTCCATTAACAGACACTCAGGAAGATCCTGAAATCAATGAGGCTAGTATTGGCAGGAAATCCAAATCCCAGACATTACCTTTTCTTTTAACTTTTGAAATCTTCAATCACAATGTACACAACTGTCTGGTAGATTCTGGAGCATCTTCGAATGTCATGCCACTATCAATCTATAAGAAGATTAACGGTCAGCCAATTCCATCTCCCGCTCAGATTATTCAGTTAGATAGGACTGTTGTTAAAGTTATTGGGGAAATGAAGGATGTGCTCATTAGGTTGTCGGCAGATTCTAGAGTGTGTCAGTTCATTGATATAATGGTGGTCGACATTCCTGAAGCCTATGGTTTGATTTTGAGCAGGGACTGGTCTACAAAACTAGATGGTTATTTTGCAACTGGCTGGTCTCACTTGTGGTTACCATATCAAAATAGGCAAAATCAGATCAAAGTACTGAGAGAACCACATATGAAACAAAACATAGCTCAGCTAGAGGAAAAGAATGAAGCTGTAACCTTTTCATCTTCAGTATTGGGGAATTATTTTTTGGAAATCGAGCCAGGTAACTATCAATCTGAAACTATTAGCCATGAATCAGATAAACAGTCCAATCTCCTTCATTTTTCTCGGACTAATGATATCGATTGTAACATAGTTAGCTTAGTCACTGACTTAGATCATAAAGATACTAACTTAGTTAAATCAAACAATGTTTTTTGGACTTTGTACTTTGATGGTTCCAAGACTCTGGAAGGATCCGGAGCTGGTTGTATTCTAGTGGATCCTGAAAATAATAAGTACTTCTTGTCCTATAGATTAGAATTTGAGTGTACTAATAACACTGTTGAATATGAAGCTTTAGTCCACGGATTGAAGAAAGCCATCGGTTTGATTGTTAAGTACCTGAAAGTTTTTGGTGACTCAGAAATAGTTGTAACACAGGTAAGAGATACCATTCACTGTCTTTCACCTCATTTGAAAGGTTATCAAGCTGAGGTATGGGATTTAATTACGCATTTTGATGCTTTCAATATAAAATCTGTTCCTAGACTGCAAAATGCTGCAGCTAATTTATTAGCAACTTCCGCTTCAAGATTGGTGCCGACTAATAACAAATGTTCAATCGAACTAGTTTTCAGGCCTTCTATCCCAGACAATATCACAAATTTCAGATTTTTCGATGATGACGATCAGATCATCAGTTTTCTAACAAATGAAGACATGTTCCAAGAAGTTGTGATAGATGAAGAAGAGCATGATGTTGTTTTACAAAAGAAAGATGAGGCTAAAGGAAATGTCATCCCCAAAGGAGTGAGGTCACTCGAAATGATGTTCGATCTGCAGAGCAAATTCAAAAGGCCAGCAAATACCAAGACCAATAGCTCATCTATGCAGCATGAATTAGTAAATTTGGGCACCGAAGCTGAACCTAAATTTGTTAACCTTGGTAAATGTTGTTCACCAGGAGAAAGAGATAAGTTCATTAAACTTTTTCGACAATATAAGGATGTTTTTGCATGGACATATGAAGATTTGAAAACATATGACACCCTCATCATTCAACATATCATACCAATGAAGGCTAGTGTTAAGCCATTTCAGCAGCAATTGAGGAGGATGCACCCTACTCTCGAACCTCTGATTCAAAAGGAATTGAAGAAGTTACTTGATACTAAGATAATATTTAAAGTCTGACATTCCGAGTGGGTTGCTAACCTAGTTCCCGTAAGAAAGAAGTTAGGAGAGATAAAGCCAAATTCTTCTCTGCAACATCGATACATCCTGACAGCCATCAATTATTTCACCAGATGGACAAAGGCTGCCCCATTGCACAAGATCAGTGAAGATACAGTCATCAGTTTCTTGAAAGAGAACATCATAACGAGGTTTGGGGTTACAATTTCCCTAGTATTTGATAATGCCACTTATTTCTCGTCTTTTAAAATAAATGAATTTGTTTATGAAAGGGGAATTAAATTGCATTATTCAGCCAATTACTACCCCCAGGGAAATGGACTAGCTGAATCTTCAAACAAGAACCTCATCCGAATTCTCAAGAAGACTGTGATTGAAAATCAGCGAAGCTGGCATATAGCTTTCCCAAACACCTTATGGGCAGATATGGTGACTCTAAAGAATGCATTAGGGGTTTCCCCTTACACACTTGTCTATGGCAAGGAAGCCATCCTCCCTTCCAACATCTTACTTCCATCTTTGCAGTTGTCCCAAGCCTCTCGAGGGTCTGGTAGTCAGGTTTTACAATCCAGGATTGACACCCTGCTTCAACTTGAAGAAGCCTGGCAGAAAGCCAAGAACCAATTCCACCAACATCGAGATATAGTCAAAAGATGGTTCGATAAAAGGAAGTCTGGTAAAAGAAGTTTTGAAGTAGGAGATTTAATTTTGAAATGGGACCATCCTAACGAAGGCAAGGGAATGCACACGAAATTCCAACACTTATGGGTAGGCCCTTACCAAATTTCTGCAAAGCTCGGCCCATCCACTTACAAGCTAACAGACCTCCAGGGAGAGGAAGTAACCCTTCCCCTCAACGGCCTCGCCTTGAAACAATACTTTGCATAGTCTCGTTGAGGTTTTCTGTACATAAATAAAGTTTTTCTTCTTTTTCTTTTTACTTTTTACTTTAGTCCCTTGTTTTATGTTTGTTTCAGCCAAGTTGTCCTCTTTTCTGAATATTTGAGTTTTCCCTTTCCCCTTTCCTTTGTATAGTTTTTTCCCGCTAGCCTTGCAATTGGGCCTTTCGTGAAGATAAATCTCTCAAGAAATCTCACAACTCATGAAGCTGGAAATGTACCCTCAAAATAAATTTTATCTATGCATTTTGGCTTTGCTGATCATTTTCCATAATGAAGAGATCTTGTTCTGTTGGTCGCATTAACCCATGTTTAATAGCAGAAATTCATGATTATCTTTATCACTATCTTCAGGCTCCATCCACCCTCACATTTATAAGCGTCTCAAGAAGATCGTTGTAGTTAGACCCACGGAAAGGAAGCACATCTCGAGGGCATAGGGTATTAAAATGACTCCATGCTGCAAATCTAAAGCCAAAAGGGCTTATAATCAAGAGTTTGTTTTCCAGAAAATCTCGCCTCCATTAAAGCATGGCTGAGAACAATAAAGACTTTTAATTTAAGTAGCCACACCAAAATGCCCAGCTGAGTTCTTCTCTGTCCGTGAGCACGAGAAACCAAGAAAATATCCTGCTCACACAAAAGGACATCAATGGATTGAAGAACTCAGGCAAATGGCTAAGTCTTGAACAAATTTTTTCTGGAATACTCACACGAAAAAAGTCGCTAATTAAAGAACATCCAAAAGGATGCAAGCAGCATGGGAATGAGGAACAAGAGAATATTGTCTACGAGATGTTGTTACAATCCTGTGGAGTCCGATGACAGTGGTCGTCTGAAAGATGGATCTTCTAAAAATGAACCCCATATTTTGGCCCTTGGAGAGTTTTAAGGATGTCTTTATCGAAGCTCCCCTTTCCTAACGACCAACGGATGCAGTGATCACTTCCTTCGTGGAAATTCGAATGCTCAAGCCAACTGTTGCACATAAGGTGAGCAGCTTTTAAAATTTCCTATGGACGAGAGAGAGTTTTTCAGAGATCTGTGTTAGCCAGCGATTCGCCAATTGTTGTTGCTGCAACATCCCCCCAAATTTTTTGATTATTTGGGTCCCTCCTATTATTTTGAAGGTTTCCTTTGTCTTTCTCAGAACTTGCTTGTTCATCAAAGGCTGATTTTCCTTCCTCTCGTCTTCCAAATTTTTTTGTTTGATTTTTTGACTAAGGAAAAAACTATCTTTAGCATTGAGCGCAGTTTTTAAAGACAACTTTTGCGACAAAAGCGCAGGAATTATTTTTATTTTGGCCGACACCAGCGCATGGCTTATCCTTAAAATCGTCAATGGACGGATTGTTTTTCTAACGCAAAGTTATCTCCAACCTTTAGCGCAAGTTTTAACCAGTTATCTCCCGCCTTCGGCGCAAGTTTCGATCATAAGATTATCGTCTTTGGCGCAAATCGTAAACCTAACTCTGCCTCTTCGGCGCAGGTTTTAATCATAACTCCGCCGCTTCGCCAAATGTTCACTACAATTCAACCATTTTTAGGCGCGAGAACTTAACTATAATTCGACCATTGTTTTTTATCCTTTCTTGCACATGTCTTAAGTTTAAAACTGTCCGCTTATGGCGCCCATCTTAGCCTTATTTTGGCCGCCTTTAGTGCAAATGCCAGCATTATTTCAGACAATCCAGCGCAGAGTTTAACCTTTAGCGCACTTGAAAGCTTGTTCTGGCGCAGATCGTAATCCTATCTCGGTCGCCTTCGGCGCAATTACTAACAATATGTCGGGTGCTTTGGCGCAGGATTTATCTTTGAAAGGAACGCCGACACGAGGATCCTTTAAGTCTGTTTTTCGCGACTCCATAGCGCCCTTTTCATCTATGCAAATGTTGTGTCTAAATCCTCCGCTGATGCGCAAAACTTATCCCTATAGCGCCCTCCATCATAGCCGTGCCTCATCCTTGGACGCAGCCCCGAGCTCAATTCTTGGCGCAGCCCATTAGCGCAAAGATTAACACTAAAATCATCGTTTTGGCGTGGAAAGAAATTTGGGCAAATGTACGAATACGGAGTTGGTAGGGTCATGAATGTGCCCATGTGTCGTTTTAAATGCACAAGTTCTTGAGCCCCATGCTCATAACTCTTAACCACCATTCGCGCCAAGGCCACATAAAACCCACAGTGGCTTGTATAACTTGTTGGCATTTGCGTCTAGTATTTCTCATGATTTTTAACTGTGAAATGGTTGCTGCAACTGTGAATTAGTTGATCATTTTGTTAAAATAGCCTCCCATATTCTGAAGTCATTGGCATATTCTGAATTTTTTCATAATTGTTTTGCTAATGCTTGAAAGTCATCTAGTTAAAGCCAACTCTGTCATGATTTCTGTTACAAATCTGTAGGAAGCTTTGCAATTTTTGCTAATTTCTACATACTCCTTATTTGTACTGTCTCGCTCACCGCAGGTTTGTCATGCATAGAAGGTTTGCAAGGAAGAAGGTGCAGCACAAGTCAAATCAGATCTGCGCAAGCATGAGATTGCATCTAAGGCAACAATATCTGTTCGGAGCAAAATTATCTTGAGAAAGCCCAGTCAATGGGCCACCCATAGCCAAAGTGTTGATGGCCCAGCAACCACAAGCGAGCCAGTTGGTGGGGATGATTCAGCCAGTCAGCAAAGGAAGCCAAATAAAATAGATAAACCATCAGAATTCTTGTTTGTCTTGGTGTGAGAAAAGGATGAATTTCCTTTATTGTATAAATGCTTTAGAAGACAGCTGGCTCTGTTTCTGTCTTATATGGAAGGCTCTCCATGAATCTGTGGGTTTTGTAATTGTGCACTAAAGGACAAATTAGAAGGTTCTAGAGTTTAGGGAACACCCGTCAGCTCAAGCAACAATTTGTAAATTTATAAATAGAAGAATAGAAGAGGAACATAGGACTTTTGGCAGGTGAAAGAAATTTTCTAGCTGGTGTGAACTACTTTGCTACTTGCTCTAAGAACTGGATTTTGCCTAATGAAAGCCTGGAGAGGACGTTTTTGCCTGGAAATGTGTGTTGAATGTTTGTTGGACAATTCCTGTAGCATTCGTATACTACTATGAGATCTCTCTTTACTATTATGAATTATTTATGTGTGATGAATGATCGTTCTATTTTCCTGTACAATGGTGTCTCTCTTGAATGAGTAATGGAATGTATTCAGTGAATTAATGCTATCTTTAATATCTATTATATTCTGCTGAGATTGCATCTTTATGATTTGATGGCTATCTGTATGATCTTTAGATGTTTCTTTCAGCGTATTGCTCATATTTACAGTTTGCTCCTTGCAAGGATAGATTAGATTTGCTTATATTGTTTTAGGTTAATTTAGATTAGTTACCTGCATTTAGCTTAGGGCACTTGCATTTCATCTTTAAAATTAAAACATATAAACAGTGGATCGAGCCGCAACCGGTGTAAAGAACAAGAATCTTTAAATCTTACAGTAGCCGGAACCGTTAACTGGATGGATTCCCCACACCAAACGGTGAGCGATCTAATTGGGCTTGCTTACCGGGGAGAATCCCTTGCTGCTTGATGCTGCGATTTTCGGGGCATCAACACAACCTTTGGACTACAATGATGATACAAAAGTACATTGCTTCGATTTATTTTTTGGACTAGATCTGAAAACCTGTCAAAATTTATTCCAATGGATTGGTCGTTTGGAAGGAAATCATAAAATAATTTGATCTTATTAGAAGAGGCCTAGCATGGCATATTGGTGATGGGAGAAATCTGAGAATCAGATCTAATCCATGTGTTGGTTGTAGGAAACACCACTTATTGAATGATGATTTTATCAATGCTTTGCATGAAAGGAGTTATTTCAATTTACACCAGTTTTCCAATCCTAATGCTACAAATCTTCTCTCCCAAGGGTAGCGATCGAGTTCTGAGCTCGATCTGCATGTGGAAGATGGGGAGGATTGGGGTGCATATATTAATACTCTAATAGATGCTCATATTCACATTCTTGACAGTGAAGATGAATTAGTTTGGGATAGGGACAAGGAGGGCAGTTACACTCCAGAGTTGGGCTATAAGTGTTTAAATGAGGAAGCATTCAATAGGCCTATAGTCTGGTGGTAGAAGCGGATATGGAAGGTAAAATGTCCTGCTAAGGATAGGCTCTTTGTGTGGTGTGCACTTGAAGGTAAAGCACCTACCTAGGATATCGTACAACGGCGTGGATGGAACGGCCCCAGGTGGTGCTCGTTATGCAAAAACAACATGGAATCCCATTCTCATATTTTCATTAATTGTTCATTCTCCACTCATGTTTTGGATAAGGCTAGTCACATTTTGGGAATGGCTGTTAAGTGGCAAGGGGATTCCATTATCAATTTTTTTTATCATTGGTCTGAACCTTTTTCAAATAAGTCAGTTTATGCTCTTCCTCTACTGATAATTTGGGGGTTGTGGCTCACGCGAAATATCTCCATATTCCGGGACAAATCAATGAGCCCAGACGTGGTTGATATTAACATCATAAGCATATTGTCCTTTATTCCTCAAGAAAAGGATTCTCAGCCAATCCATCTTCCAGCTTTTACTCTTTTCGTTCATATATTTACTCCATGTCATTTGCAATGGAACGATATTATGATCTTTATGCTCGCTGACATGAAGGCTTGTACAAGGCTCATCAATGTAGCTTGTGAATGCATATATTATACATTTTGATTGTAATGTTTCTGAAAGGGTTATCCCAATGATTTCCTTTGTCCTATTCGGCCTTCTCATGTTTGTTAAATGTATATATATTTTAGATTTTGATGTTGCATAGCTTGTATTTTTATTATGATTTAAATAATGTTTTTACCCATTAGGTGTTTCGACCTTTGGTCGTTTATATAAAATTTTACCTTGTTTACATACTAAAATGAATGATATCCTGTAGGTTATCCCTACGGACATTTACACTAAAAAATAATAAAAATTATTTGTTTATATGCTTGATAAAATTGTTAACAAGTCTCAAGCCCGATGGCATTAAGCCTATAGAGGCCCGTCGACTTTCATTCAATCTTGATATTTTCATGGATAGTATAATAGTTTTTAATGTGTTGATTATAAATACTTAACCCTGTTGGGGTTCAAACTTGAGTCGGTATATGGCAGTTATAAAGAGTCTAATCAGACAAATTATTATTCTTTAAATAATATATCTCTCTCTCTATATATATAGATATGGTTTGTTTATTTATTCCATATATTTGTTTACAATAATACATCATTTATTTATTAGCACAAAACCTCTTTTATTAGGTTCGATTTATAATCCTTATTTAACTATATAAGAATTAGTTTTTTTTTTGTATTAGGGGAATCGACAATTGGAGTTGGGCTAGTACTCGCATGACACGGGGTCCAGGGATCCAATATCACTACCACTATACCCCTAGGTGCACCACAGGGCCCAAACCATGGTGCACAACAAGATTAGGGGGATTTGAACACGTGACCTTCCATTTACAACCAATTACAACTTCTCATCTTTACCACTTGAGCTGCCCCCCACGGGAAACTATATAAGAATTAGTTATTCTATCTACTCAAATTATAATACTTATATATAGACATAAATATTTAAATCTTTTTATAGAAAGAACCGTAGAAAATATAACATTAACTTAATATAAGATATATGATAGATGTAGATAGTGATCTAGATTTATTCAGAACTTTAAGCAAATAGTATCATTATGTTTATAGAGATGAATAATAAAAGAATAAGAGTGTACTTATAACATTTTGGTATTGAAATATCAAACAGAAATAACGAAGTAGTACATCTAAGGCATAAAACTGGTTAGCAACCTTCTACACTATAATTTAATATTTCAATAATATAGAAATAGTTAATAAAACAAACTTATCCTCTAAATAATCTTATGATGATGTAAGATTTAAAAGTATTCCTTAATAGAGTATTAGGAAGGGATTTTTAAACAATCTATAAATTAAAAATAGCAATGTAAACATACTTATAAACAGTATAAATACATAAGATGTATATGCTAAGCAATTTCTAAGTATTTAGTTATCCAAGGATAACCATTGTCCTTTGTAACAATAGAATGAACAAGAAAGAACAGACTATAAATCCTTTTATGCTAGATACTATAAATAAGGACATATATATACTTATCAACTTAATGCAACCAACTTGTTAGGGAACTTCCACGTTCCTCCTAGCCATAGATTCTTGAACTATTTTGCAACTTTTGTCCAATGAATCACCCGTGAGTTGAGCGAAGCAAGCTAGAAGACCAGTGACTTAGGGAATATTTATTATCTAACATATTTACCACTACAGAGTAGTCACGAGGTGTTTTACCAGCTCTTTGAATTCCCAATAAATCAAATTCCAATAACAGTCACTCCTAGACAAACCATGTTTATGTTCATGGCCAATGAGCGCTCAAGGAATTCAACTAAACCCTCAAATGAGTTGGAGCCATTACCTCCTGTAATGTTCTCTCTTTTCCCTATTATGATTAAGAGGAAGGATTTGTTCACATTTAGGTTGCTCTCTCTTAGATAGGAAAATATGCCTATTTTTCTCTCTTGTCTTCTTTTTATTCTTTTCTTTCTTTTCAAGAAGTAGTTAGGATTTCTTTTGAATTCTCTACATTTCTTTTTATTCTTTATTTATTTAATGTCTCTTTTTCCTCACTTTGTTTAATTTCCTTTTTAATATTTTTAGGCGTTCTTAGTAAGTCATTTTTTCTAGCAAGCTTGGCCCCTCTTCATAACTGGATGTTCCCCAACAAGTTTGGAAGTTTAAGTAGATAAAATCATATAGATAATCACATCATTAATTATTCATGATCTCTTACAATCTTCAACTCAACATAAAAAAAATGTATCTAAGTCCTCTAGGACTTTATTAACAAGGGGGTACAAACTTGGGATATTACATCCCACCTCCCTTAAAAATAACACCGTCCTGGTGTTAGCAACTTTTATTTTTAACTTTGGAATAAGGAAGGATATGCTTCTCTCATAGCATCTTCCCTTTCCCATGTGGCCTCTTCATGCCCAAAGTTTCCATTGCGCCTTCAATTGGACAATGGCTCATTTTTGGAGCTATACTTCTTTTTTGTCCAGTATACAAAGGGGATCTAGGTATAGGAATTCCCCTTTTGGTTCTACCTGCAGCAAGTTCCAATTGATTATGTGTTTAGAATCATAAACATATTTCTTTAGTAAAGATACATGAAAGACATTTTAAACTTGAGCATGAACAGGTAAAGCAAGTTGATAAGCCACGGGGCCTATCTTAACCAAATTTCAAATGGACTACAATATCTAGAAGCCAATTTTCTACAATTCCCCAAATTTAGAGAGCTTATTTTTTCTTTAAATTTTAGATATACATGCTCTCTAATCCAATATTCTATATATTTTCTTATTTTGTCAGCATAGATTTTTTGTCTATCGTGTGCCTCTTCCAAATTATGTTGTACTTTACTTACTGGGTGTTCTAAATTTTTTAGTAAATCTAGTCCCAACATCAACTTGTCCACTAGGTTGTCCCAAGTCACAATAGTCCTACATTTCTTGCCATACAAAACTTCAAAGGGAGTCATCTTTGTTGATGTTTGATATTCATTGTTATATGCAAATCCAGCTAAGTGTATGTAGTATTCCCAGTGAGTTGGATTATGCATCACATACATCCTAAGCATACATTCTAGAATTTAATTAACTTTTCCAATCTATTTGTGGGTGACAAGTAGTGTTGAAATTTAGTTGAGTATCCAATCTGAAAAATAAATATTTCCAAAAGTTCCCTATGAACTTTGTGTCCCTATGAAATATGATAATTTTTGGTATGCCATGAAGTCAGAAAAAATCTTTTAGGAAAATGTTTGCAATATGTATGGCTTTGTAGGTTGATTTTATAGGGATAAAATGTGCATCCTTAGAAAGTTTATCAACTACTACCATGATTTAGCCATTTTTACTTTTGCTTTTAGGTAACCTGGTGATAAAATCCATGCTGATCACCTCCCACTTTCATTGAGGATGCAGGGTCTGAAGTAATCCAGTTGGATGTCGGTGTTCAATATTAACTACTTGACATTCTTGACATCTTGTTATATATTGCGCTACACTTGTTTTCATTTTAGGCCAAAAGTAATACTTTTTGATAGCAGACATCATCTTTTGATATTCGGGGTGTTCCGAATAAGGATTTTTTATGAAATTCATCTAATGTATCAGATGTGGTATTTGTTGTTTCTGATATATAAGTATGTTTTTAGACCATAACATGCCTTTTTCTTCAATTATGAATTCTTGTTGTTCCTGTCCCAACTCATCTTTCTGCAATTTTATTTTTATTTATGCATAAAATCTGTCACTTTCTGAAGATGTCCTAATTATGTTAGACAAATTAGATTCAGTTTGACTAGCTGATAATTCATAAATCAAACGTATTTGTTTGCTTAACACATCTGCCACTTTGTTTTCTTTGCCTTTGATGTGTTTTACTTCAAAATTATATTCATTGAGAAAGGATAGCCATCTTTGATGCCTTGCATTTAAGTTTTGTTGTTAAAAAATGTACTTTAGTCCCATGTTATCAGTTTTAAGAACAAACTTATTCCTAGCAGATAATGCCTCCACATCTTTAAGGCATGGATAATTGCAACAAGTTCTAGATCGTGCGTAGCATAGTTACATTCATGTTTCTTAAGCTTTCTAGATTTATAGGAAATGATATAATCATTTTGCATAAGGACTCCACCTAGTCCTTCTCTACAAGTGTCAGTACATACAAGAATATCTCCGTACATATCAACAATGTTTAGGATAGGAGCAGTTGTAAGTAAATTTTTTAGTTGACGAAAACTTGCTTCACAATTTTATGACCAAACAAACCTTGTTTCCTTTTTCTGCAAAGATGTTATGGGGTATGCAATTCTAGAAAAGTTCTTAATGAACTTTCGGTAGTATCCTGCACGACCCATAAAGGACCTAATATCTGATACATTAGTATGGGTAGGTTGATCCATGATGGGCTTGATCTTATCAGGATCTGTGGATATGCCTTCTTCTGAAATGATGTTTCCTAAGTATTGGATATGCATCTTGTAAAAATCACATTTGCTAAGCTTAGCATATAATTGATGTTTTCTCAATACTTGCAAAACAATTGTTAAATGTTCCTCATGTTCTTTTTCATCCTTGGAATATATAAGTATCTCATCAATAAAGACTAATACAAACATATCTAAATACTAATTGAATATGATGTTCATCATACACATAAAGGTAGCCGGGGATTTTGCAAGGCCAAATGGCATCACTATGAACTCATAGTGTCCATATCTAGTATTGAATGTTGTTTTACTTATATCCTCTTCCTGGATCCTAACTTGATGATATCCATATCTCAAATCAATCTTATAAAATATTTTAGCTCCTCCAGCTTGATTGAACAAGCCATATATTTTGGGTAATGGGTATTTGTTTTTAATTGGTAATTTGTTCAATTGACGAGAATCAATGCACATTCTCATTGTCCCAACTTTCTTTTTTTACAAAAAGGATAGGAGATCCCCACGAGGACACACTGGGCCTAATATATCCTTTTTCAATGAATTCTTCTAGTTGCATTTTAATTTCAACTAGTTCCATTGTCCTCATGTTGTACGGTGCTTTTGAAACAAGCACTGCTCCAGGTACAAGTTATATAGAGAAATCTAAATCTCTTTTTGGTTGGAACCTATGCATTTCTTCAGGGAAGTCATCTTTGAATTCATTTAAGGCTTTGAAATCTTCTAATTTATGTTTGGTCCCTTCAGTATAAGTTTGAATGTTAACATCATGTAATTTGGATCCCTTTCATGCACACCTTTTGGTTTGCAACGCTGAAATTTGTCTAACTGAAATTTTCCTAGGTACCCCACATACCCTTCATTGAATTCCTTCTTTATCAACACAAGTGGAAGTCTTATCTAGGCAGTTAGGTACCACACAATGCTTTTCTAACCAGTTTATTCCTATTAAAACATCATACAAACCCAATGGCAGTATGTTCAAGTTGACTGCTATGCTCATGCCATTCATATCTAAAGGACAGTCCTTAACAAATTCTGATATTTTTATTTTCGTACATGTAGCTGATTGAACTATCCAATGTTTGTTGTGCTTACTTTTATTTATTTGACATGCATCCACTATTTTGGGAGAAATGTAACTACGACATGATCTTGTATCTATCAAAATAGAAATTGGTTTTTGTAAAGAGTTTACCTTCAATTTATACCATAGTAGATTGATGATCTGTCTCATTGCCTTCCAAGGTAGCGCTTATCCGGGGAGTTCTAGTAATGTCATCAACTATTAAATCTTCTTGTATGTTGTTCAGAACTTTATTGTTTTTCTGTGGACGGTCTTTATAATAATGGGGGCCTTGACATCCCCAACGGTTTCACTGTCCCTGGTATTGTTTTGTTTCCTACATAAGTAACTCGTTTATTCCCACTTTGGGCTCGCATATTTGAGTGAAATTCACCTCTACTGAAATTTATGTTGTTTATAAAACTATTGTTTTGTTTTCTACAAGGAGGTGGCGTAAAGCCTTTCTTTCTACTATCTGAAAATGTTTTATGCTTTTCTTTGCTTTTGTTTATATTTTTAGATATGTGTTGACTATGCTCATAACAAAGTCTAGCTTTATACAATGCTTCGTCTAGAGTCTTGGGTGCATCAACTTCAATTTTGTCTCTGAAATATAGCCGAAGACAACTCAAAAATTATTGAATATTGACTTTTTCATCTCTAATATAAGGAACATAATGTAGCAGTTCAAGGAATTTGTTGATTAGATTGTCCATTGTCATAGATCCCATTTTATTTCATGAAACTCTTTGATCTTTTTATCGTAAAATGTTTCAGATACTTATTTGTCCTTAAACATCTTTTTGAAGTGTTTCCATTTTACCTTTTTCTCTTTCAAATTTTTAGCAAACATTAAGTCTCTCCACCATCTTGCATCCCTTCCATTTATGTTGTAAATGGATAAGCGAGCTTTCATCTTGATTGGATAGACATACACTCTGAAATAATTTGATATTCCTAACGGCCACTCTTCAGCTTTCTCACCTAAAGGCAAATCACCATCAAAACTCGGTATTTTTATTTTCCTAAACTCCCCCTACAATCCTCCACTACTTGAAGAATTTTGTTTTTTTTTGGATAAGAGGAAGATGTATCTAAAGAACTACTGTTGTAATTGTGTGGTTTAATGTTAGAAGATGAACTAGAGTTTGAAGTGGACTTAGCTGAAAAGACTTCTACCTCTTTTTTCTTTATAAGGGCCTTTTACTGCATTGTTCGAAGTATGGGCAGGTTGCAGATTATTCTTAATTTTAGTTAAGGTTTGTAACATGACATGATGTAACTCTCGCTGTTCATCTTTGTCTTTTATATTATCAGCCTTAAAACTTTGAAATTTTGCTTTTAAACTTTGTATGGTTTCCAACATTTCTGAGGGTGTGGTAGCTTTCTGGTTGTCATTTAATTCCACCCATAACTCATCCTCCCAAGGTGGGGAGTTAAGGTTTCCTTGTTGGATCGAATTTCTTTCACCACTCATTTTCGTTCATAACTAGTTTCGATGTCTTAGGTTTTTTTGTTGATCTATAAGTTCTTCTTGTTGTGCTAAAGCTTCCCAAGTCCTTTCAAATTATGCCATATTAATTGCCAAGTTGAATAGATAAGATGAAATTGAATTCTAATTTCCTAGATCGTTGGCAGATCTGGTTGTGTTGGTCTTGGAAACGTCACCTACTTTCTAATGTGCAAAAATAGAAAGTATTTATTAGTTTTACTTTTCATAACAATTTCTATGGATAATCCCAATAGGTCTCAAAGTGTTGTAACTCTACTCTGATACCATTTGTAACAACCCTAAAATCACACACTAAATTTTTTTATTTATTGTTGCATTTACATCTTTGACAAAGTGACGTTTATGATTTAGGACACTTATATATGTCATCTTTTGTATTTGCTTATACATTTGTTTGCAATTTGTAAATATGTCCCTTAATGACATTGAGTATTGGCTTTTATTCACTTATTCAAATTGTTGGTTTATCTCTGGTTTAACGTATACATAGATAGACATGTTAGTTCTTAACCTTAAGAATGGAACTATGCCATTTACTCTCATCCTATGCATACATGGTTATTAATACTTGAACATATTCTTTTATGGACACAATACTAAGACAAATCCGTATTTGTCTAGTAATCTATGATATGAATGATCTTGTTATTCATAATGAACAAATACAATAATTGCATCCATTCTTTGTTCATCTATTAATCCATGAGTGGATATACATATTGTTTTTTGTTAACACATATTCCCCCCCTAACAAGATCCTAAACACAAGATCTAACATAAATAATATATGTTGTAAAGCATCAAAGGCATGGCACTTCATATACACACACACACACACACACACACACACACACACACACACACACACACATATACATATACATATACATATATATACATATACATATATATATCCACACACACACACACACACACAGATATATGTGTGTGTGTGTGTGTGTGTACACACACACACACACACATATATATATATCTCTGTGTGTGTGTACACACACACACACACATATATATATATCTGTGTGTGTGTGTGTGTACACACACACACAGATATATATATGTGTGTGTGTGTACACACACACACAGATATATATATGTGTGTGTGTGTGTGTGTGTGTGATATATATCTGTGTGTGTGTGTGTATATACACACACACACACAAATATATATATATATGTGTGTGTGTGTGTATATATATCTGTGTGTGTGTGTGTGTGTGTGTATACACACACACACACACATATATATATATCTGTGTGTGTGTGTGTATGTGGATATATATATGTATATGTATATGTATGTGTGTGTGTGTGTGTGTTAAATAATATTAACATATTATTAGCATGGCACTACATTAGCCCGCCCTTAACACATATTAATATGTTGTGGATTATATATGTAGGTTTGTGAATACAATATAGTCAACCCATCGTATAAGACCAACTAGTTGCATATGGTTGTCGTGCAAACATGGAGAGGGTCATGAGACAAGCCTAGGGCTTCATCTATTTCCCGACAATGGTCAACACTTTGTTTTGTGTAAACACTAAAGCATTGTTAACATCTATCCACCGATCTAGCCTTAACTATGACCTCGAAGATGATAGGGACGGTTCTTGTGATAGTACTTGTGCTTGTTGAATTGGAAATGTATGAGCATAGCACATGGCATTTTGTAAAACATTGATAAAGAGACTGTACAATGCATTGAGTACACAACATTGAATTTGACCTTGGCTAGGTTAATCTCTCCCTTCTAGCACATTAATTTTCATTTGGACAGGTTCTGGGAGAGGCCCGACCTCCTCCATGAGGGTTTGAATCTGAGAGGGTTTCGCCATGAAGAGTATCAGTTCGTTCAATGCTTTGTATATAAATGGAGGTAGCATTTGTGTCATGCTCGTGACAGTCCTTACAGGATGCGGCTTGGATTCTCGCTTCATATTGTCGACCATTTGATAGGGCATTTGGTCATACTCAGGTAAATATTTTACATCTTTGTTCTAATTTTTATATTGTTCATTGTATTTATAATTTGTTGTGATGTAAACACTGATATTAATAATAACCTTGCAGGTAAGGCATTGGTTTGAGGGATGCCGAGGGTAATGTTCACTTGTCTAGTCGTGGTCATTAACTCGTAAAGGCTTTCGCTCTTCTCGGTATGCCAAAGTATTTGGCCTCTTCATGAGGAGGGTTTCAACCCAATGATAGTTCCAGATCTTCTTACATTTTCTCTAAAGGAGAAAGGTCAACTATAGTGGCTTGACCACTTAGTTGTCACTGTAATTTTCTTTTTGTTCTATATGTCAAGGCATTGCTTCGTCGATACAATATGGTCGTTATTGATGAGTTTTGTTAATTGTTTAAACGTGTTAATGGATACCTTGTATGGTAGTTTTATTTACTATGTACCTAAGTTGTCAGGCAAGGCCCAAGGTTTCGGTCGTTGTTGTAAATTTTACTCCTTTCGTTTTCATATATTTACTCCATGTCATTTACAATGGAACAATATTATGATCTTTAAGCTTGTTGACATGCAGGCATGTACAAGGCTTGTCGACGTAGCTTGTGAATGCATATATTATACATTTTTATTAATGTTTATGAAAGGGTTAGCCTAACGATTTCCTTCGGCCTATTTGGTCTTCTCATGTCTGGTAAATGTATATATATTTTAGATTTCGATGCTTCGTAGATTGTACTTTTATTATGGCTTAAATAATGTTTTTACCATTTGGGGGTTTTGACCTTTGGTCGTTTTGTATAAAATTTTATCTTGTTTACATACTAAAATGAAGGGTAGCCTGTAGGTTATCCCCATGGACATGTACACTAAAAAACAATAAAAAATATTTGCTTACATGCTTGATAAACTTGTGTAACGTCCCCATCCCTTAATCCGACTAGCAGGAGGGAACATTAACTAAACCAGTGCCTCAAGATTTTGCCCCGTAACCATAATTATGAATTTATACAGGTAAAATGCATGTGCAGACATGGAAATAAAAACACAGAGCAAAATAAACTCAATCCACACAAACAACATGCAATTTACATGCATAATTATCACATGAATACAAATAAAAAATTATTTCACACCAAATACATAAGAATACTTATCTTTAAACAAAGAAGATCCAAGCAACTGGTTGTGTAAGAGCGATTTTCCACCCATCCATAGGCACTATGTCTAGCATATACCCTTTCTAGTGAGAAGCCACCCCCAAGCTGGGTTATGAGGCCACCGGGGCGAAGGAAACACCTTTAGGCTTCTCTATCTCATCCCACAACCCATTCTGCTCTCTATGCTTAGCCAAAAGCTCCAATAGAGCTCTACAGTGGTCTCACTAAGCCATTACAGCCATGGCACTCCTTCCAACCGCCCCACACAACATAAGGAAGGAATTTCCCTTCATTGATCCACATTTCCCTCAGGAAATCCAACCCTTACAATGCTTACCAGTGTGTGCAGTAAGATTTCAACCTGTTGTATGCTATTGGAGAACCTCTTGCAACATTAATCCATGGCTTCTCAAGCATCCAAAAGCAACAGAGCTCAATGGGAAAAGGTTCCTAGTTTTCCCAACCTCCATGCTCACCTATAGCCATCTATTTTCCCTTCCAAAAATGTAGCTCTATCTCCAACTTCAAATTTATGGGTTAAAAATAGTCTGGTAATGGACATGAACAACAATGGAAAACTCTACGTAGTGTAGGAGCATGCATGAGAGAGTGACCAAAAGAGTGTTGAATCCAAGGATATGACGTAAGGGTGAAAAGAAAATTGATATAACTTCTCATCATAGAAGAAATAGGTCTGCTGACAGTTGACATAACTATCACAACCCCCATGCTTTAATAACTACATGAAGTGACTTTTCCCACCAACATCACATATGCATTCAATGATTGGGTTTAATAGTCAAGAGAAGGTAATTAGTGCATTTAAGGCACATGGCATATTTTGGATGAGTTCTAAGGTTGACACTTGGCAACATAGGATTTAGTTTCCCATGGGCCCCCTTCCTCTTCCCCTCTGGTGGAATCATAGCCCCTGTAGTGCTCTTTACACACTCATATTAGACCATTTTATTAATTTTAAAATTAATATTTACATACATTTAGAATTGGCATGATAATCCAATCATATGGTCCAAGTTGGCTTGCTTAGCCATTCACTAGTTGGGGCTTGGCATTAAGCTCACACTAGGAATCCATACTAGCATATTTACATCATTTACATGATTTTGATTAAATACATTCCAAGTCAAAATTGGGGGTATTACAACTTGTTAACAAGTCTCAAGCCCAATGGCATTAACCCTATACAGGCTCGTCGACCTTCATTCAGTCTTGATATTTGCATGGATAGTAAAATAGTTATTAATGTGTTGATTATTAATACTTGACTTTGTTGGGGTTCGACCTTGAGGCGTTATATGGTAGTTATAAAGAGTCTAATCAGACACAAACTTGTTCTTTAAATAATATCTTTGTGTATATATATATATATTATAGAGAGAGAGAGAGAGAGAGAGAGAGAGATGGTTTGTTTATTTGTTCCATATATTTGTTTACAATAACATATCATTTACATATAACATTAACTTAATATAAGATAGATGATAGATGTAGACAATGATATATATGTATTCTTAACTTTAATCCGATAGTATCATTATGTTTATAGAGGTCAATGATAAAAGAATAAGAGTTTACCTATAGCATTTCAGTATTGAAATATCAAACAAAAATAACCGAGTAGTACATCTATGGCATAAAACTGGTTAGCATCCTTCTACAATATAATTTAATACTTCAATAATATAAAAATAGTTAATCAAACAAAGTTATACTCTAAATAATATTATGGAGATGTAATATTTAAAAGTATTCATTGATAGAGTATTGGAAATGGATTGATAAACAATCTATAAATATATAATAGCTATGTAAATAGACTTATAAACAGTGTAAATACAGAAGATATGCTTGCTAAACAATTCCTAAATATTTAGTTATCCACTGATAACCATTGTCCTCTGTAACAATAGAATGAATAAGAAAGAATAAACTATAAATCATTTTATGTTAGAAAACTATAAATAAGGATACATATACTCATCAACTTAATGCAACCAACTTGTTAGGGAACTTCCACGTTTCTCCCAGCCATATATTCTTGAACGGTTCTGCAACTTTTGTCCATCGAATCACCCATGAGATGAGCCAAGCAAGCTAGAAGACCAATTACTTAGGGAATATTTATTATCTAACTTCTTTACCACTGCAAATTAGTCACAAGGTGTTTTACTACCTCTGTGAATTCCCAATAAATTGTATTCCAATAATAGTCCCTCCTCGATAAACCATGTTTATGTTCATGGCCAATGAGCGCTCAAGGAATTCAATTGAACCCTCCAATAAGTTGGAACCATTACCTCCTGTAATGTTCTCTCTCTGCCCTAGTATGATCAAGAGGAAGGATACAAAGGAGATCTGGTAGGAATTCCCCTTCCAGTTCTACCTGCAACAAATTCCAATCGATTATGTGTTTAGAATCAAATGCATATTTCTTTAGTAAAGATACATGAAAGACATTGTGAACTTGAACATGAGCAGGTAAAGCAAGTTGATAAGCCACAACACCTATCTTAGCCAAAATTTCAAATGGCCTGCAATATCTACAAGCCAATTTTTTGAACTTCCCCAAATTTAGAGATCTTCTATTTGCTTTAACTTTTAGGTATATATGCTCTCCAATCCGATACTCTTTATCTTTTTTAGGTTTTGTCGACATAGCTTTTATGTCTGTCTTATGCCTCTTTCAAATTTTGTTACACTTTACTTATAGTTGTTATAATGTTTTAGTAAATCTCTTCCCAAAATCAACATATCCACTGGGTTGTCCCAAGTCACAGGAGTCTTGCATTTCCTAGCATACAAAAATTCAAACGAAGTCATCTTTGTGGATGTTTGATATCCATTATTATATGCAAATTTTGCTAAGTGTATGTACGCTTCCCAGTGAGTTGGATTATGCATCACATACATCCTAAGCATATCTTCTAGGATTTGATTGACACGTTCTATTTTCCCATCTGTTTGTGGGTGATAAGCAATGTTGAAATTTAGTTGAGTATCCAGCCTGAAAAATAGAGATTTCCAAAAGTTCCCTGTAAACCTTTTGTCCCTATGAGATATGATAGTTTTTAGTATGCCACTGAAGTATGAAAATTTCTTTTAGGAAAATGTCTGCAATATGTATGGCTTTGTAGGTTGATTTTATAGGGATAAAATGTGTAGCCTTTTAAAGTTTATCAACTACTACCAAGATTGATCCATTTTGCTTTTTACTTTTAGGTTACCCGGTGATAAAATCCATGTTGATCATCTCCCACTTCAATTCAGGAATGGGAAGGGGCTAACGTAATCCAACTGAATGTTGGTGTCCAGTCTTAACTACTTGATATTCTTGACATTCATCTAATATATCTGATATGATATTTGTTGTTTCTGGGATATAAAGTCTGTTTTTAGACCATAACAGGCCTTTTTCATCAATTCTGAATTCTTGTTGTTGTTGTCCCAACTCATTTTTCTGCAATTTTATTTTTATTTCTTCATAAAATATGTCATTTTCTGAAGTTGTGCTAATTCTATCATACAAATTAGATTTGGTTTGACTGGCTGATAATTCATAAATTACATGTATTCGTCTACTTAATGCATATGCCACTTTGTTTCTTTACCTTTGATTTGTTTTACTTCAAAATTATATTCACTAAGGAAGGCTAGCCATCGTGCTTGCCTTGCATTTAAATTTTGTTGTTCAGAAATGTACTTCAGTCCCGTTTTATCAGTTTTAAGAACAAACTTCTTTCCTAACATATAATGCGTCCACATCTTTAAGGCATGGATAATTGCAATAGGTTCTAGATTGTGAGTAGCATAATTACGTTATGATCCTTAACCTTTCTAGATTCATAGGAAATGACATAATCATTTTGCATAAGGACTCCACCTTGTCCTTCTCTACAAGCGTCGGTGCATACAACAAAATCCTTGTCTAGATCAACAATCTTTAGGACATGAGCAATTTTAAGTAAATGTTTTAGTTGATGAAAACTTGCTCACACTTTTCTGACCAAGCAAATATTGTTTCCTTTTTCTGTAGAGATGTTATGTGGTATGCAATTCTTAAAAAGTTATCAATGAACTTCCGGTAGTATCCCGCAAGACCCATAAAGTTCGTAATATCTGATACATTAGTAGTGGTAGGCCAATCCATGATGCCGTTGATCTTATCGTGGTCTGTGGATATGCCTTCTTATGAAATTATGTGTTCTAAGTATTGGATCTACTTCTCATAAAAATCGCATTTGCTAAGCTTAGCATATAATTGATAATCTCTCAATACTTGTAAAACAATCCTTAAATGTTCCTTGTGTTCTTTTTCATCCTTAGAATATATGAGTATGTCGTCAATAAAGACTAATACAAACTTATCTAAATACAAATCGATTATTTTGTTCATCATACACATAAAGGTAGTAGGGGTGTTTGTAAGGCCAAATGGCATCACTACGAACTCAGTCACGGTGTCCATATCTGAGCCTAAATGTTGTTTTACTTATATCCTCTTTCAGGATCCTAACCTTGTGATATCCAGATATTAGACCAATCTTAGAAAATATTTTAGCTCCTCCAACTTGAACAAACAAGTCATCTATTTTGGGTAATGGGTATATGTTTCTAATTGTCAATTTGTTCAACTGGCGATAATCAATGCACAATCTCATTGTCCCATCTTTATTCTTTACAAAATGGATAAGATCTCCCCATGGGGACACACTGGTCCTAATATATCCTTTTTCAATTTGTTCTTGTAGTTGCATGTTAAGTTCAACTAGTTTCGGTGTACTCATGCAGTATGGCGCTTTTGAAACAGGCAATGTTCCGGATACAAGTTCTATAGAGAAATCTAAATCTATATTTGGTGGTAGCCCACGTATTTCTTCAGGGAAGACATCTTTGAATTCATTTAAGACTGGGAAATATTCTAATTTCTATTTGGTCCCTTCAATATAAGTTTGAATGTTAACAACATATAATTTGCAACCCTTTCGGCCGCACCTTTTGGTTTGCAAACCTGAAATTTGTCTAACTGAAATTTCCTAGGTACCCCACATACCCTTCTTTGAATTCCTTCTTCATCAACACAAGTGAAAGTCTTATCTAAGCAGTTAAGTACCACACGGTGTTTCTCTAACCAGTCCATTCCTATTAAAACATCATACGAACCTAGGTAGTTTGTTCAAGTTAACTGTTGTGTTCGTGCCATTCATATCTAAAGGATAGTCCTTAACCAATTCTGATATTTTTATTTTTGTACCTGTAGCTAATTGAACTAGCCAAGGTTTGATGTGCTTACTTTTATTTATTTGACATCCATCCACTATTTTGGGAGAAACGTAATTATGACATGCTCCTGGATTTATCAAAATAGAAATTGGTTTTGTAAAGAGTTTACCTTCAATTTATACCATAGTAGATTGATGATCTACCTACTTGCCTTCCAAGGCAGCGCATATCTGAGGAGTTCTATCAATGTCACCAACTGTTAAATCTTCTTGTATGTTATTCAGAACTTTATTGCTTTTCTGCATGCAATATTTATAATAACAAGGACCTTGGTATCCCCAACATTTCACTATCCTTGGTGTTGTTTTGTTTCCTGCATAAGTGGTTGGTTTATTCCCACTTTGGTTTGGCATATTTGACCGAAATTCACTTATGCTGAAATTTCTATTGTTTATAAAATTGTTGTTCTATTTTCTATAAGGAGGTAGTGTAAAATAGGACAAAAGGAGTCGTAGGTAGCTAGTGCTCTTTTTCAACTCTTACAGAACTTGTTTCAAGGACCACTGGATCTGTTGACAATTATTTACATTGGTATAATATGAAGTTGTTGTTCAGTTTTAAATAATATTTTTTTGGTTTATCTTACGTTAACTCTTTTTGGCGTCATAATCTTTTATGGTTTGTGATTACATACATGTTTTTAATCCATTGATTACATGTTGAGTTGATTCATCTTAATTGTTGTATTTTCATTTAATAGTAATTATTTTATTATTGTTGTGTGAATATAGTGAATTATTTAATGTGTTGCGGTTCACAATTTAGCTTTGTTCTTATATCTGATCATAGCATAATTAATTTATAATTTAGATTTGTTCAATTGTTAAAATTACAAACTGCTCTCAACCGAGATAGGATTTAGATTAAATAGCTTCGTTAGAACCAATTTTTCTGTAGCTATTGAATTATCTTTCGTTAGCTACTAGGATATTTTTAGATTAGATTTAATTTTCTTTTTTCTTTCTCTAGATTAGTTTGTAGATTCAGTTGCACTTAGGATATTACGACAAGCTAAAACTTCAAGTCTTTCTTTCATAGAGAGCAATCTGTTTAGAGGCAATGGGGCTTACATTCCGGTAAGAAAAGACTATTTTAAACTAATTAGGAACTGCTTTAAGGACATTTCTCAGGTTGTTTATTCCACGTTAAAGAGTGGTCAGTTCTTCCCGTTAACACCCTTCCTACTCACATTTTCACACATGTGATCTCAAGCACTTCCTGAGGTCACATTGCACTTGTACATTTGCTTTCATTTCCAAACACGCTTTTACACTTGGGTATTCTTTCCATATGTACAAGATCAAATTGTGACGAGATCCTTTTATTTCGGCATGTAACTACTCCCTACATGTATATTTTCTCAAACTGGCATATAAGTGATTCCCCCTATGTAGAACATCACATGCATCAACCTTGTTTGTCCCTATTACACTTGTAGGACCCCCTCTGTTAGAGTAAGTGGCTCATCCCAACCACACTTGTATTTTCCCTTACTCGATAGTAGAGCCTCCCTCACATGGGTGCTATCCTTTAGTACCCATTTCCATTTGGCACCCATGTGATTGTTTTCTCCATAGGATTGGGAGTCCATCTAGTTTGTGATCTTGCAATTACCCGTATATTAATTTGTCATCATCACTCATTGGCCTACCCATGGAATCCCAAACTTATGGCCTGATGGAATTATGATGTTTCATGTTGCACACACATGAGCCCACCGTTCCATCCATACTGCAAAAGTTGCATTATTTTGCCATCATTCATCATCCCTCAAGGAGATTGTTACTAGTGTCCTACCCCCCATCAGTTCCATCTGCTATCATCCATTCATTAATTCATTTGGTCATTTATTGGACACTTATCTCTTTGCCTTCCTCATCTATATCTCTTTGGTGGCTACCCACCTAGGTAATCAATACATAACGGTGCTTTTGAGCACCCCCTTTTCTCAGGTGTCCACGCATCTGGGAAGCCATTGCATTTGAGTGTTATTTTATGCTCTCTCTTCGGTGTCCATACATTGAAGAAACCATTCAAAATAATGCTCCTTAGCACTCCTGTAGATTGTATTTCGTATCATTTTATGGAATCATCCTTGGTTACCTTTTTTCAAAGCGTTATGTGATGAGTTACCCATGGAGACATACTAACAACTTTCTCCCTTATAGTCGACATCAATACCCCCTATCTCCCTATCTACGAATCTCCCCATTGAAGTTACATCCCCTAGTACCCCAGTTGTGTCTCTCCCCTAATATCATCACAAGTCCCACACATGTTGTCGGGTCAGCCATGCCTTCATGCTCTGAACAAAGGAAGTTTGAGTCCCCCACTTAGTTACCCTCGTATCCCCCCCTCCAGATTCTCATACCATTATTCATCTTCCATTCTTTGGTTGTATCCCTCATGCTCCCTTCAAGGAAACAACATTTCCTTGTTGGTAGCGTGTCTCCCTCTATCGACGTCAGCACACCTATTCCATAGGATAGACTTAGAGTAACCTTGTGCCTTGGCCCCATAACCATCATTGATGGGTTCCCTTGAACCGACTAAGGGGAGACCTTAGTGCCCCTTAGATTAATTGTTTCCCATGTGCTCGACTTCAACTCATCGTCACACCATTGTGAATTATACATGTGAATAGTTCTCTTATCCAATTTATTCAAAGACCCCATATATCCTTGACTCTAGCCATTTTTTGAGTCTCTTTTGAAGCCCTCCAGTCATATGCTTTCTATGGTATTTAGGTTCCATTGGCGACAATGTTTGTAAGCTCTCCAGTCACATGCTTCCTATGGTATCTAGTTCAAGTTGTAGTTCCATGGACCCGTTTAATTTTGATATTCAGTTGTTTTAGTCACCTGCGATGAGCGACTTTCCCATATCCTCCTTTCGGATCTTAGGCCCCTTCAGTTTCATCAGTGCATTAGTTATTGAGATCCTACATTCCATTGGGATGCCATTGTTTCGACATGTGTTATTTTGATCAGCCATGGTTGGAACATGATTATGTATCCATTGTATCTTTAGATTGGGTCCCTCGTTGACCCACATGATGTATTTGGATTGGGTCCCTCTTTGAACCTCATGATGTATTGTATCCAACAAGTATTCATGTATTGATCAAGCCCTTTTGGTCTAGATACCACTTTGTATTGAGACATTGATACGAGCATGGGTATGCCTACCTCGTCCATATATTTGAGATTGTATACACCTCATCCATCATGAGTATTGTGTCTACAAGTATGGGCCTTTGTAGTCCATCAAGAGGGCGAGTTCCCTATGCTCGAATCTTTGTCTTCTCTGTCATATTCACCCTTATCTCATGTATGTATGAAAGTCCTATGATATATTTCGAGCATTCAATGAGCTCCTAACCTCGCACATCAAGGGGCAATTTGGTAGCAACTAAAATTTGCTCACTTACCATGTCATTAGCGTTGCCATACTTATACATCATCATCCAACATTATTAGCAACACTTTTCCATCTCATATCATCCACGTGACCGTGAGGAAGTAATAAAATGATAAAAATGAGAGTCAAACCTCAAATTGACCACCCTAAAAGGAGATCGCAACTTTTCACCCAAAATCAGCAATCTTAGTCGTAGTTTTCCCCCCAATAAGCGTGACCTGGTCCCCAAACTTTATTTTCGTCAAAACTTTGTTATTTCCCACTTCCCTAATGAAGAAGGGTCGAAAAGTGGACACATACCTTGAAGCGGTCCAAGTTAGTTACGAATATAGGGCTTAAAAACCTAACTTATTTACTAAGCACTCAAAGGAAATGGAGAATGTTCACATTACTTCTATATCCTTCTCATGACCTCTCTTATGCTAATTAAAAAACCCTCAAGGTCACAATTCCACACACACAATTTCCAAATCACATTGATCCTATCATGTTGCCAAAATTCTCCTAGAACTAAAAGAAAACCATATCTTACTTTCTACGTCACCTAAAGGAGATTAGCATTGTGACAATTGACTCGAAGTTGCAAGGTTGCAAAGGAAGCAAATGGACCTTCCCTTGGACAATTGCAGAGGCCCAATTTCTTCTTCACTATACGAATGTTCTCATCTATGTATGACTTCTTTGTGATAATAGAAAAAAACCATTCTTTGATTTATTATACATTCTCTTGGTACTCTTTATGTGTAGTGTGATTGAAGGATGGCGATATTTTGTTACTTTAGTTTTAGTTTATTTTTGTTGTTTTGATTTTCCCTCATTCGAATCTATACCAAGGTTGCACAACCCTTTGGTGTGTTCTTTTTGAACGTTTGGGTGATTATTCACACCATACACCATGACTTGAGGTATTTTCACCTAGGGGGGAGGCATATGGAGAAGGACTCTCAATGCTTGGGGCCGGTGCCTTAAAGGTGCACAGGGAAGGAGTATAAGCAAACCTTTCAAGATGCCTAGGGTACAATAATCCTAATGTTAGGAGGCATATGGAGAATAAATTTCGATGCCTAGGACTGGTGCCTTAAAGTTGGTTCCTTAAAGGTGCATAGGGAAGGATTATAGGCCACCCTTTCGAGATGCCTAGGGTACAATAATCTCGTATCGGGATTGGTGTACCGGTAACCAAATTTCGATGATTCTCGATGAGGCCCATATTTCAATTAATTCTGATGGGACCGTGTATTTATCAGAAGTTGGGGGGGTGGATAAGCTATGGAAACTTCGAAGGAACTTTTGATGCCTATTGTATGATTCATGGACAGGTTATAGTAGGGAACCATCTAGAGTATTACGGGTGTTCGGAGGTTGATTGGATGGTATGATTTTGGGAGAGGGTGCATGAGGTGGAAGTAAACCATATGAATGACTTGATTGTATAAATAGAATTGATGCAAAGTGGTGTGACTTGATTGATGTTTAATTGTGTGACATGATGGTGAATCAATCATGTAGTTAAATAGGGCACTATATTTGTGATAGTGTAGGTATGAGAATTACCCATGATGGCCACACAAGTAACTGTCACCCCCACACAATAGTACTAGTTATCTAGGTGCATATTGTATGATGTTTGTGCATACTGTGTGATGTTGTGCGTGTCTTGCATGGGAATTAAGAAATGGAGCTGATCCAACTTTGAGACAAAGTTTCACGAGGGGGGGTGTATGTAATTCCCTACCTAATTAAATAAGTAATAACTATAGGTGCGTGACTAAAGGTGCATGATAATCAAATATAAATAAATTACAGAAAAAATTAAATGCATATTTAAGATTAAAATTATATTTGTTAAACTAAAAAGGGGGATTATTTCATGGATGACAAGTGTCATCCATGAAAATAAACCTTATTTTTAATAATAAGAAAATGGGATTTAAAGGGGGAGGGGAGGACTTCATGGTGGGGTTATTCTCTTCCTCTGGACGGTTGCGGTGTTTTTTCTATCTAGTTTGTTGCATGAGATTTGGTTGTTGTAGGAGGAGGATGTGAGGATTTTCCTAGTGCGGTGAGGAAGTGTTGAGGAGGATCATGGTCTGGCATAGTTTACTAATTGAGTGCTTGAGGGATCTCAGTCTTGGACTAAGGGGTAGGTTGGGTGGAGGGTTGTCCCTCACATAATGTTTCCCATTTTTTTTGCTGATACCAGAGCTGGATGCAGAGCTACCATTCCATCTCAAGTAAGTATCATATGCATTCCCTACATGATAGGTATGCCTTAACCCCGTAGTAATTTATTTGGATTCAATTGCCAATTGTTGATTAAATGTTAATCTGGATGTATTTTATCTAAAACATATTAGACTATAAAATGAATGAATGTACTTCTATATTAAAATTTATTATGGGTCGGGGTTGTGGTCGTACCTTAGTTGTATGGATGGGCCTTACAATCCAAATTGTGTTTGCAATACTGTAAAGTCTATTAGGTATTCCCAAGAGTCTATTGAAACTATAATGTCTTATAGCATTCCTTTTGATTTTACAATTGATTTATAAACCATTTGGAGGATGGTTGGTTTTTTTTCCTCAAAAAAACCATATTTATATCTAAAAGATAGAAAAATAATACAAACCCGATAGTGTCCAAAAAAACCAATACTCTTTGACTGTTACTAAGAAAACCTCTCGGAATACCAATAATGCCTCCCTTTACATGACTCTTAAAACCTTATAACTACTACAAGAAGCAGATGAAAATCAAAGCTAAAAATTGTCTTCAATCTGCTAAGGTAGTGGATGAAAAATAGAGTTAAAAGTTGTCTTCACAAATATCAAAGTATCTCATTTAAAATAACTTCTAGATACATGAAACGTTCAAGCTATTATTTCAAAATAAACAAGGGAAAATACGGGAATTAACCACGACACCATGGTATAACTCATCCTCCAACACATGTAAGAGAGTCCCTTCAAGACTAACTTTTTAGAGACTATTTGCTTCATTATTGAACTGACAAAAAAAATGTGCTTGAAGGATATTTGGTCAAAAGATACAACTACATCTTTGACATGCCGACAAATATTTATAAGGACAAGATTTTTAGCATGAGAAACACCATTCATACAATTAATAACCAAGTTGGAATCCCCGAACACCTGAAGAGAAGACAAATTTTAGGATGGTGGGGGTTTGTCTCAAAAGTCTCTATAGTTATAGTTTCTCCAGAGTGTCCTTTGTCATGAGATTTATGGATTCTCCTAATTCAATCAATGTGTTTGTTATAAATTTATTAGAAATGTGAATGCTCACTATAGGGCTACCTAGATCAAAATATTTAGGAATTAGTACTTTCCTGAGCACAAGATCAACAAGCTTTCCTACAACATTAACAGTTTATGGATATTTTGTGTTTATTCGTGTTTTCTTCAAGCAAAGTTCATTTATGGGCTTGCTAAATGGGAACATCCTTGATGCCTTGAATTAAGGGGAATTTAACACATGGATTCTTGAGTTCTTCCATAAAGTTTGGTAATCAACTTAGGCTAATTTAATCTTTATGAAAAAGTTCGGTTATATTTCAGTTGTTCCTTTTCCTAGCAAGGAGTAGATTACTACACTTTAATTTTAGGATTTTGCAATTATTCTTCATCAGCAGGTTCAGTGATTATTGTTGGCAAATAGTTTGCTAACAACTTCCCTGAACAGAGCTGAAGTTTGTTACAATCAAGGTATTCTACAGAGTAAGTGTTATGAGTGAACATCTCATTGTTACATACTTGTTTGTTATTGCTTGGATTTGGTGTAAGTTGTGTAGGTTGTTGAGGTTTTCTAGAATGTTAGGGAATGTTGCTTTGTCGAGGAGGTGGTTGTAACCCTTGTTGAGGTCTCCATGGTTGTCGATGAGCAAACCACTAGTTTCGTTGGGGTCGTTGGTAAGGAAATAAGGATGGTCATTGATTTGGAAGTTTGGGTATTGCAACTGTTGCTTGGGTGGAAATGGGTGTGGCTAAGGCTTAGGGAGAGGATGATATTAATTTGTA
The DNA here is from genome assembly GCA_027924585.1 of Larix kaempferi. Lineage (NCBI taxonomy): Eukaryota > Viridiplantae > Streptophyta > Pinopsida > Pinales > Pinaceae > Larix > Larix kaempferi. Next base: position 8,952,353 of record BSBM01000101.1, on the reverse strand, counting down.
GGTGGGTTTGGTTGATAACTCCGAGCATGATTAAAATACCAAATATGTTTGTAAGGCATACCTTGAGTCATGAAGCACAAAAATCCTTTCCTTCTCTTATTGAGGAACTTGCATTCTTTATCCATGTTCTACTTAGCTCCCTCATACAGGGCCTTCAAATTGGGCAGTTGTGGACACTAACATATGTCGTTATTGTCTTACAAAGGCTGCAATTCTTTACAATGTTTAGTGGAAGGTCATGGTTTTTTAATGTATTTCGAACATAAAACTATCAAAGCCTTCTGTACCCCCTCTTGCTTCTTTTTTACTTGAAGGGTATCAAGCTGTGTTTCTAGTGAATGTAAGATACATGTCTTCATGTATAGACCCAACAGTTAGCTCAAGCAGTCATGAGATAGACATGAGCTCTCTTCCCCCAAAGTTGGGGAAATCACAAGTTTGAATCTCTTGATATGCTCAAGGTTAGGTTCCATAATTAGGGCTGATAGTTTACCCCATTTGCCATCCACGAATCATGGTGAAGTACTCGGAGGGTTTTTCGTGAGATTGTTCCTTGGAAAATAAAAAAGATATATGCCTTCATGTCCTCCAATATGTTACCATTCTCCACTCTTGCTAATCTTGTTATGATATTTAAACACTTAGGAGTAAGTTAAGATCAACTTGGTCTAATGTGTCTTTAACTAAGGTGTGTTACTTTAGAATGCATTTGTAATTATCTAATTTAACGGCCACGGTTATGTTCTAGGCATAAAGTCATCTAAGAGTTCATCTTCTTCTCGATACTAATGACTATATTGATTCATGGATTAACACCTAATTGGTCCACAGACTCTATTTAAAGAGCATGGAAAGTCATTTGCTCATGATTAATTGTGATAATTTCATATGTAAAGTATTTACCTTTTGCATTAATAGTGTATGAAGTGGTTGTGTTGGTTGGGGATGTGGACCATTTCCCAATTTGAGGATTTTTACCAAGTAATAAATTAGTGTACTAATAATTGATCTATTTGTATGTGTAATTGTTTTAAGGTGTTTGACATGTCTGGATATACCTTGTTTATCAAACATGATATCCCATAGCTTATGAAGACCCGCTCTAGTTGTTGCTTGAGATTTTGAACCCATGTTGTTGTATGAATCAAATGACTTGTGTATTCTTCTATTTCATAGCATTTATGGGGCAACATAACCATTCAATTGAATTTGGAGTGTTGCTTTCAGTTGGAAACCCTTTTCATTTTACTCAAAAGGTATTTTCTTACCTAGGATACAACAAAAAAACAAGAGTTTCTAGGGTAAGCACACATTTAAAAAACAAAAAACACCACCACCACTAATAACAACACCTACTCCTTTTTTTACTCCTTTTTAATATTTGATACATATTTTCCTTGTAAATTAATTTACTAAAAACATATTTTGCATTAGCTCACTTAGTTGTAAGTTTCTTAGAATAGAGGTTTTAAGTTAAGTGTTTATTTTTCAAAGTTTCTCCTTGAAAAATGCATTTCACTTAAATTATAACACAACTTAAATTATAAAGCGACATTAAATTACCTGTAAAGCGCATTTCACTTAAATTATAAAAGCAAATCATTCTTAAAGTAACTTACCAGTTGATCCACATCCCAAAACCATGCACCTACTGATTCGCTACACTTATGAAGCTTTTATAAATTTGTGCCATTCTCCCAATTTCTTAACTTGCAGTGCAACATCGCTTTGAGTTGAGCATAAGCTAATTGTGTGACTTCTATTTTCGGTTCAAAAATGAGAAAGTTGATGTTTTCTTTGGCTTATGTGCTAGCATTTAAAGCTTAAAGCTTGCATAATGCTTCAGGGATCGCCATTACGTGTTGTTCACGAGATGCATACCATCCATGCTTAACAGCCTCGTTTATAAGTTGGAAGAGTATCATGTCCTATGAGTCGTGTTGGTTGTGGAGCCAGATCTTCCAGTCTCATAGATGATGATTCAGCCGTGTCCGTACCCCAGGTTTGGTTATGATCCCGACCCGACGCTCAGGGGGTCCGGGGGTCAGCGGGCCCCCGAAAAAGGGGGTTTGGGGGCAACGCCCCCAAGTTACGGGGGTTTGGGGGCAGAGCCCCCGAGAAGGGGGTTTGGGGTCAACACCCCCGAGAAAAAAATTTGTGGCTGTTTTCCCGCCAGTTGTTTTCGGGCCCATGGTTTTGGGTATCCCGTGGTATTTTCCCATTGTATTTCCCTTATAAAAGAAAGACATTGTAATACAGCTAGGGTTGATGTATTAGGTTTTATGCATTGTAAAGATCTCTGAGATCGGAAGAGAGAGACTGTGAGACAGTGAAGAGGAAGTGCAGTGGCTGTGCTGCAGATTGTATCCCTTCACTTTGCTGGACGGAATACTAATAAGGACTGGCAACTTCAGTGTGGACGTAGCCCAAGTTGGGGTGAACCACGATATATCTGTGTCTCTCTTGCAATGTGTGTGTGATTAAATTGCATTTCTGTTTATTGTTATTGCTCTGCGATCCTGTTTTTCTAACAAGTCGTTCTCCTTCAGTGGCAACACATAAATTTCAAGATTCCAGCAGCTTCCTTCTTTCCCATGATTACAACAAGCAGATTGATGTAAGTCATTATGTATTGAATTATCAGTCCCTGTGGAAACGAAATGAGCCCATACATTCTCTAAAAGACTCTCCGACGATACGAATCCACCATGATGATGGCAATAAGACCCCTTTACGCCATGAGGAAAAGTTGTTTCTAAATCCATAACTATTGTTACTTTCATTATTCTGCAGAGATTTGGACACCAAAGACCTCTAATCCAAAAAAAAATCTTAAACGAGTTGTTTAACTAAATTTTGGGTCGACCAGAGGTTTCAACATAATAAATGGAATCCCACATTACATCATTGAGAGAAATAACCGACATGAAAGTGAGAGAGTTTCTACATCGTTTGATGGAACGTAAATAGTTGTAGCAATTGCAAAGGCTTAATTTCATATTTATGTTGGAGGTGGCGAGAATTGGCTTAATAGTCGATTTCAATTGTTGTGTTAGAGGTCGCAAGAATTGGCTTAATAGTCGATTTCAGCTATTGTGTTAGAGGTGGAAAGAATTGGCTTAATAGTTGAGGTGGGCGGGTAACTCCCATGAAAGTAGGGAGTTGCTTTCACTTTACTCGTTCTTCCTTGCAAGCATTTGGTTCAGTGAAACAAAGATAATTGGGGAATCTATTATAGTCAAAGGGACCTAGTATGTATCAAATCCAAGTGTAGTCACTTTATACAGTAACATGATCATAAGTCAATTATTTATAAATTAAACACAAAAAGAGTTTGTGTCTGGTGTTATAGTTTGAGTTTCATTTACATAATGAAATGGGGTAAACAAATTGATCATATTTTCATAGTTAAAAGGTCAACTACTTTATTTATATCATAAATGTAGCATACCTATATGTGTTTTTCCCTCATATCATGTCAATTTAATGGATATGTAAATTATGATTCAAGGAGTTTCTAATAATTTGTCATAAATCTGTCGTATGTGATTGCAAAGTGATAGTAAGTAACATGTGATTAAATGGATTTTAAGTACAAATTATTACTTTAACACAATATCATTCTTTCTCATTTTAAAAATGTTAACTATTTGTCTGTCACGTTTTGTGAATCACTTTTTACTTTTTATTTTTTTAATATAATATTATATATTATTATCTCTATATTAACATATTCATATTGTAATTTTTATGAGAATCATTGCCGAAAATTATGTTTAAAGCTATGAGAACTACACTTACTGAATAAATATGACCTTCTTCATGGACAAAGTTAGCAAAGATACCACCACGTATCTCTTAAACCATGGATAAACATACACTTTAATTAGTGTTTACAAATTTCATACTTACGTAGAACTAAACATTAAATGCTTAAAAAAAGTTAAGTTGATTTGAAAAGGATAACTCAAACATATTAGTAAACAATAATTAACATAAAATATATTTAACACACTATGTTTAATACAATAATTGAACTTATCCAAAAGGAGAAACTTTCTAATTAGCCGTAAGAAATCAATAGACTATTTCGACTCCTTCCTCTTTGGATCAGAAATCGAAGGCCCCGCAAAGAAAAAGAACTCGTCGCCATAAGTCGACAACTGCCAAAAACTCGGCAAATCCAATAACGAGTTTCGTGCAACCTACCTAGTACTTGAAACATTTTATGTTTGAAGAAAAACATTACTGTAACTTTTATTGTAAAGTTTTGTATTAATGACCAAGGATGGTCAAGGATGACTGTAAATGGATAATATTATCATTTAATAAATTAAAATAGGAGACACTCACCCAAAGAGACTGTTGAAAGAGTGTTCACTGACCCACTAGGAGGAATGGAATCTGGGGTAGAAGGCAATGGACAAGTGGCAACATCTGAACTCATTTACTAGTTGTTGTTATGGGACAACTCCCTTAAAATGTGGTCATGTTCCACAAGGATGGTGGAACTAAGCTGATGGCTCATTGAATGCAAAACTGACCACTAAAGACCTAAGCAATCTTTTATAGCCATCAAATTTGAGCAGAGGCTCACACATTCTCTGTGGAGATGAAATTTATTCCTTATGGTGTTAGAACTGATCCCACAAGAGATTCGATGAGGGGAAGCCATGTATTGAGTTGCAGAGTAAGACTGTCTTATTCCTGCTGAGTGCAGAGGTATTCTTGCTGAGTGTAGAGGTAGTGATATGTATGCAAGTCCCCGTGATCATTGAAGTACATATGAGTGGTTCGTATGCAAGTCTTCTTGATTGTTGAAGTACAACCTTAGTGTCTTGCTTCTACACAGTATCTTCATCCTAGTGGTTCAGTGAATAGGCTCGGGGGTCCAAAAGCAAATGATATTGGTTGCCTGCTGGAGAAGGTTGGGAGGAACGGTCCTCTTTGGGTGTTTGTCCACCCTATCAAGTTATCAGGTTCTACTTTGTTTATGTTATTTACTTTCAAACTGTGATCTATTCTGCAACTGTATGCCAATGTTATCAAAAGTTTCCATATGTATCTTAGATATCAGATAGTTGTTCGAGATGATAGATTTCTAGATTGATAAATTATTTCTGTACATTTAATGGATGAATAGATTAGAATGAATGATTATGAAATTTCTTCCTGTATTTTTCCTTTCACCATAGGTGATGTACTCTAGTACAGGAAGAGGTTTAATTAACAGAGATCATATAGGATAGAAAGATACTAAGTAAAATAATAAGTCTGTACATTTTATCAGAAATAGATTTTATCATTTTTGTTGCTCTAATCATCTTTATGTATACTCATTATATAATAGTTCATTCATAAACAGGAGGATAATGATAACCTAGTAATAACAATTTATTTATATAAAATATCATAAGAGTTATATAGTAATGCAATATACTTTATAAAACTCTCTTTCTGAGAACTTCATAGCTAGGAGATACACGTCTTCAAAGTTTAAATCATAAACAGAATTCATATCAACTTACAGAATTACCACATCATGAAAGTTCGAGAATAATATCTTGAAAACCCTAGATTATGTATATCATATAAACAAAGTATTATTCTATCAAAGCTCACAATTTCAAAACAAACTCTTATCAACATAATATATAGAACTCTTACTCAGATAAGCATTCATTTTAATGTAACCTACAGAAATCGATTTTCTTAAACAAATTATTTTATAATATTTCCAACATCAAAACAGAGTTTTGGAGAACGCATAAACAAGGCAATTGATAAAGTTTATACTGAAATCATTATATTCTATAGGATTATCATATTTCCATAATCAAATAAATAGACAAGTTCAAGGAACAGTCAGGGTTAAACCCTGTAACAAGTATATAAACTATAACAATATCAATCTATGACAAAGGTTAAACCCTGTAGGCGTTCGGCTATAGATAATCTATATCAACATTATATTAAAGAATTCATCGACTAAGTCAAGGGTCGAAACCCTGTGGTTTTTTTAACCGGTATCATATATAGAACGGTCGTGAGACTATAAGAGTAAACAAATTTATTTATGCATTTATTATAATCCAAAAATGAGGGTTTGAGACCTGTCAAGGCTCACCTGGTATTTTTACAACCCAGGTTCCCAACATCTTTTGCACAAACTATAAACTTAAAATAAATAAACCAATTCCTTCTTACAGTCAAAACATTGGAAGAGTTCCAGAACACTTAAAGAAACAAGTCCGATGGCATCTAGAGAATGCATTGTGGCCACCTAGCAAACAGGTTACATAAATTTTAGGTCATGGGTTCGAGTCTCGAAAGAGAACTCGCCCAGTCTTAATCTTTACTTTATAAACTCATAAATTTAATTATACGACAAGGTTTAGGGTCTTAACCCTATGGCTAAACGAAACCATTAACATTTTAAAACCGACATGGACTTCCAAGTTAAAATGCAGAATCTGAGTTAGGGTTTGGACCAAAGCATTTATGCTTCCATCTTTTAACTATCAAACCGCTGCATTGGCAGCTGTAATCAAAATGTTAATACCAGAAAGCTTAAACATAAACAATAATATTATTTCCAAAATCAAATACTAAAACACATTGGAGAGCCTACGAAGGTTTTTCATAACTGGAAATAATACTTATAAATCCTTATAGTGACGAATCTCCAACCAAAGGCTTCAAGCCAAGATTACATTAAGAAGTCAAGAGACAGGTAACCAACAGTCTCGACAGAGACGTAAACACAACTGAAATAATCAAAGATGTCGTAGCTTCTATTCAAACGCAGGCATAAACCCAACTCCTTTCTTTACAAACTATTTGCATGCCAAAGGTTTCCAACATAGTATTACAACAACGCTGGTAGTGCTTGCATTTACGCTGACAGAGGAGGTTCATGGAGAAACCTTGGGCTTACCGTGGAGTTACAACCACTGGGGTTCGCTTTTAAACTTAGAAGTGTTGAATGTCGAAACCTGAGAAGAGAACAACGAGTAGCTAGATACACCCTGCCAAACAACGCAAGGCAATTAGACTGTGTCTTACACTAAAACTTGAACTAATAACTTAAAGATGTAAAACAAGTCTCAGTTGGAACCATTGCTTACCTATATTAGAGAAGACAAAAACGCCATGAGCGTAGCTCGTCTAAGCAACCAAGACCACCGGTGTTCACATCACAGTAAACAACGATGAAACCCTGAAAACCGCCTTTCACAATGTTGGTAACTGCACAGAGGTGGCCTTGCGGCCATGGCAGCTAAGCAAGAGCTTGGCTCTCCAAACCCTCACACCAAAACAATATCAATGCCAAAGTTCAGCAATAAGTTAGGGTCTTGTTCCCATCGTGGAACTCCCCACTAACTTTCACGTGGGCTCTTAAATGAGCCTGACTGGCCTCCACTACCATTTAAATTTTTTATCCATAACGTATAGTATAACCACGTTTGCTTGCCACCCGAAGTTCCAAGTTATATTTGCGCCATGACCTTGCTTATAGGTTTAAACATGAATGCCATATTATATTATCACTGTTGTATTTTAGTGTTACGCCATCACCTTAATAGTAAGGTCTTGACCATCCAACCCATAGTTAGGGTTATATCCATGCCAAAATAAATATATAACTAAGATTAAAACCTTAATCCTTGATTCTCATGATATCTTCAAGTTAATTTGTGCATATGAAGTCTTATAAACAACCCGGGCAGAGTGGTGCAACATGTGTTAGTTAAAATAACTAAGTAAGCCCAGGGTTGCGTCATAAAAACCTCTTGCCAAGTAAAAGGGATTAACGCATAATCGATATTAAGATAATAACATATTCGATAGAAGAAGACAAGCTAAATATCAACATTATACGTCATGAAATAATAGGTGTCATTTATCACTCAATGGATTAGATACATTGACACAACTGAAATTACAAGCATTCACAACAGTAAAAAGGGCTCATAGCCCTACGTCCATACTATAAAGTTAAAAGAATTAAATGATGAATGCCTGAATATCAAAATAACATTGTTAAAGACTTAATACTTTTATATACTTTATTCCGCAATAGTAATACTATAAAACCGGATAGTATCATAATTAATTTCAGACATATGATCACTTAACTAGTTAACTGTCGTTAAGACACATTAATAATCGACGACAGTTTGTAAACAAATAATTATCGCAGTTTCGAGTATGAATAAACAGTAATCAAAATGACAAACTTTCACACATAAACTTCCGCATAGAATTTAATAGCAAATAGTCTATTTAGAAAAAATTTAAATTTTGACGAAATTTGGGGATGTTACATTTCGCCAGGTGAACTTAGCACGCCTTCCTTTGTGCCAAATATCGGACTTATGATTTATATGTTATAAGTTATGCAACTACCTTACAATAAACTAGAACAACTACATAGTTAAAGACGATATATATGTTAAATGGTTCGATGGACACTATTGATATTCTTAGCATTTTTTCACAGATAACTTTGATTAACATATATAAAATCATCTACAGGTGGTAGGTGATTCTAAAGTGATCGTGGAGTGGGCAATTGGAAAAGCAAGGTTGCAGGTCCTTAGATTGGAATAATGGTGCTCTTGTATTATGGAATTAAAACATAAGTTCTCTCATATTTCTTTTTCCCATATTTATAGACAACTCAATATGGTTGCAGATGGACTATCAAAGAAAGTTGTGGGCCTTATGGATGGACAAATTCATTATGAAGAATTGATAGGCAATTATGTATGTTTAAAGGGATCTCTTATTTTGTTTTTAGATGATCGAAGCTATACTTAAACAGTAATCAATTTTTTGATGTATTAAAAGTTGACAGTTGTATTAGTTCTTGGAGACTAAAATGTGTTATTGTAAGACTATTCTGAGAGAGACAATTTTTTTAAGAATAGAATGAGTTGGACAACCTCTTATTATGGCTGGAAGATGTAGACTGATAGGTTGAGAAGAGTTGTTTAGTTTTGAAAAGATGTATTTTTGGACATTGTTACCTTTGATTCATTTTGATCAATAGCAAGATAACATTTTTTTTTCTTAATGAAAAAGTATATAAATAATCTTAAATTAATAATTGTTCATTAATAATATGGATCAACTTATATCAATCACGTTTTATTACAACGAAAAAAGTAAGGTAAATAAACATTTTAGTGAAAAAAAGAAAGAAAAAAGTAAAATAAATGAAAAAATATTAAATCTATTTGGTAACATATTAAGGCAATTGCATAGCCACCCTAGGATTTGACCGCAAGACCTTCTGCTAACAACACACAACTCTCAACCACTTGAACTAACCCATCAGGATATATATATTTATAATTTTTTTATTTTAAATCTTTACATGAAAAAATTTACATTTAAGAAAAATTAATCATCCAAATTTAAAATAGATATATAGACTAATAATTCTTCTTTGTTCACCATTCCCCTTTGTAAATTATACAACTACCAAACAACAATTTCATCCTTACCAAACACTAATGGTTACACAATTACACGAAATCACCTTTAAGTAAAGAATTACCTTCCCAAATCTAGTCAACACACAAACATAATAGCCTATGCTAACTTTTGTCTCTCTAAAACACCGTGAACATAAGTACACCATCAACGTGATTATATATTTTTTTGTTTGCTTGAATCTCCATGACTTGCGGGAGTGTCCTGTGGTATGAGAAACCACGACCCAAGGGCATCTAAGTCGACAAAATCACCCGGGGATCCCACCCAACCTGGACCACACCAGCCTCAACTTGGCTGGGATTTTGGGTGTTGCCTCCCAACTAAGTCACCCCTAAGGGAATTGAACTTAGGTCGCCTTGCTGACAATACCCACACCTTAATCGAGTGATCTAGCGAGAAATGACATCAACATGATTATAATTAGTGACTAACATATGTCATATTTCTAAATTACTTAATTGGACATTGTATCGCCATTATATTGGTCCAAAAACAACGAAGACCTTTTCTAGATTGTGTAATAAGTAATTACCTTTGAACTTACATGAATGGAAATAAGATTATAATTCTTGAGAATTTAATAATTTTAAAATTGGAATCATTTCAGAGTTTGGGATATTTTTTATATTAGTTTTCAAAATTTTAATATAAATTTCAAGTTAAGAAAAACAAATTTAATTTTTATAAGGCTTGTACCCACGGAGTTTCAAACTGGTGGCCTTACGCAAGGAGTGCCTTAACAATACACCCATTCACCATCTATTTTACACTTTGTAGGCCATATTCAAGTTATTAATATGCAAAAGATATAGAATGTGGTAAATGATAGATCGTAAAATACCAATTTTATGATCGGCGACCCCCTGCCGAGAGCTATCCTGACCCCAGTCGCTCGTGGATTGGGTTTGTCCCACCTGGCTCTCTGCATTGGTTTATTTGCATTGATCAGTTCACGTGAGCCTGTAAGCTGATGCCACACACCAATCTTCACCGAACGTGGTCCAATCTTAGGCCTCGAATCTGTTTGACCTTAATCGCTGCCTCCAGCTCGGGCTCGGGCCCTAATGTCCCTCGATGGAGACCTTGACCCCCCTCCCCCTCTGCTTGAGCTCAGTGAATTCATGAAGCTCATCTCATCACAAGGAAAGAAGAATATGACGACATCCCAGAAAAAAAATCATGAAAAAGCTATCCGAAATACCTATGGTAGCACTCTCAATTGAGCAACCATGCAAAACTGCCCTCAATCTCTCAGAACGGGGCTTAATCGATCAATTCATAGGATTGTGGCCCTCTCCAAAGGCTACCGACACTTGAGTTCAAAAAAATTAGAGACCCCTAATCTCAGAAGATGCCAACTCTTACATTCTAGGAAAGGGTTTCTTCGCTTTTGTCTTCCACAGCAAGCATGATCGAGAGCTAATATTCAAGCATGGATCGTATTTCATGGGGCCACAGGGACTCTACCTTAACAAATGGAATCCAGACTTTGATCTGACTCAATATGTCCCCTCTGCAATCCTGGTCTGGGTGAGATCCCCGTACCTCCCTCTTCACTCCTAGAACCCTGAATCACTAGAAGCCATCGGAAATGTCCTTGAGGAATACATAGAAAAAGTTGATAGGAAGAATCAATACTCATGCACAAGGATCTGCGTTGAAGTCGGCCTCGAGCATGGCCTCCCCGAAGCTATAAACCTCACCGTGGCAGGTTGGTCTCACATCCATGAGCTTGATTACGATCAAATCCCTTTCAAATGGAGGTACTACCATGAAAATGGCCACTTCTCACATTACTACAAAAAAAACCCATAGATATGGACTCAGAAGGGAAAATAGATCATTGGACAGCCATCCAAAAAATCCTAACCCTAGATCTGGACCAAATGCCCTCTCAAAAGAAAGCCAAGGCACCGAAAAAAAACCCCATCAACAAAAATCCAAATCCACTAACAAAGAGAATAGATTCAAAATCCTCGAAACCCCAGAAACTCAGGAAACCCATGAAGCCCCTGAAGAAGGAGAAATCCTCGAACATCAGGAATCCTAAGAGATCCCCTAGATCCATGAATCCCCAAAATACCCAAACCCCGGATTACCTCAAGCCCTAAAAAAGGCATTGAAACACCCTCTCCTTCCTATGCAAAAATCACCAAAACTAGATCTGTAGCCTCCCCCACCTCTTCGGAAGACTTCGTAGACAAATCTTCCAAAAAACTTGGGCGGAAATCGAGCAAAGACATAAGAGAAGAAGAAGTCAAACGTGAAAAGACCCAAAGATCTCAAGCTACACTTAACATGGCCTTCAGCAGAAACACTAGAGCCAGGATAACGGGGAAGAAAACTAACGACATGTTAAATTTTTCAATAATTTCATTCAAATATTATCTAGGATCCTACTAAGAGAATAACATGCACAACATAACAATCATAAACACAAGAGACACCGAGTTTCCTTGGGGGAAACCAAGAAGGTGAAAAACCCCGCAACTTCCTCAGAGATAGAATGAGCACCAATACAAAGATCACAAAGATCAATCCCCAAAAGATAGATGTCTCCAATAGCTACTCCTCCTCCACTTGTGCGCACTCCTCTCTCTCAACTATACGAGTTGGATGAGTGAGTGAATGAGCAAATAGAGAGAGACACACTCTTTATTTATACAACAACTTAACTTGCCTTTATCCCTAACTGGGTCGACTTCCTAAGGAAGCCTAAGGAAGCCTAATAACCCATCCACATGACTCATGCAGGGCCGACCCCACCAAGGTGGTCTAATAACCCATCAAATATAAGTTGCGACAGTTACAATAATACTTGCGACACTTACAAATAAAAGTGATGACACTTCTTATTGGAGGAATAATACATCTCCATCAGGAATATAATAAAGTACAAATGTAATCTATAGAAGAATATCTTTCGAAGTTACAAATACATCAACACGACACGCCAGGAGAGGGGCCCTCTATTTACAATAGTATATAATGAAGCTAGTTTCTTAGAACTGCAGAGGACTTGGCAACCTCGACAAATTAGACGCAGTCAAAGATCTGCAAAATATCGATATGCCATACATTCTCATGCTCCAAGAAACCAAGCTCGATGAAAATACTATCCTCACCATTGTAAAAGAAAAGTCGGCATGGCAGTCAGCGCAAGAGGAGCCTCCGGTGGCTTGGCAACCCTCTGGTCCTCCGACAAGCTCCAGCTACGCATTACCTTCGCCCCTCAACACTGGATATTCATTGAGCTCGCGCACATCCAAATGAATATCCATATCGTGCTCTTTAATATGTACGTTCCTAACCTCTACTCTGAAAAAAAAAAGACTACTGGAATCTTCTGGAAGACTTCCTTGAGGCATATGCAACCCAAAATCTTATTCTCGCAGGAGATATGAACATAACCTTCTTTGCATCTGGAAAAAAAGGAGGTAACCCCGGAAGGGATGCTCTCAAATCACAAGTTAAAGCCATCATTCAGACTCGAGACTTACTGAATATCAAACCAAAAAAAGGTAGATACACCTGGTCCAACAAGCGATCTAGAAAAGAAAACATAATGGCCCGACTTGACAAATTCCTTGTTCACAGTAGTCTCATAGACGAGGGACATATTGTATCATAAAAAATCATGCCTAATCTAGCATCGGATTACAAACCGATCCTTCTCCACTTTCAAGAAGAAGAGAATCTCGGACCAATCCCATTTAGATTCAACCCCCAATGGTTAAATCATGAAGGATTCTGAGATGTCTTAGACAAAGCATGGAGAACTCCAATCTCAAGCTCCCTTGTCTTCGTTTGGGAACACAAACTCATCGCCACCAAAAAAGAGCTAAAGATTTGGGCTAAATACAACTGCCCCCCACCCTCTAGCTCCAGGCAAAAATGTCATCAATAAGTTAGAGAACATTCAAACTTCACTGGACGAAGGCTCAATTGACAGCTTGCTACTCCAAGAAGAGGTCAATCAACAGATCAAGGTTCATCAAGCCTTCCGGAAAGAAGAAGACTTATGGAGATTGAAATCACGCAGCACATGGCTCAAGGCCGATGACAGGATTATTGCCTTTTTTCACAAACAAACCAGAATCATGTATTCAACCAACCACATCTCTGAAATCATAATGGAAAATGGACCCATTGTCAAAGGGCATGGGAAAATCCAAGAGGAAGCGTATGACCACTTCTCCAATCTGTTCATGGAGGTAGAAAATACAAGCGAAGAAGACAAACAAATTCTCCTTAACCACATTCCCAAAAACATCACACTGGACAACAACATCAAGCTCCTCAAATTGTTTACTGAGCAAGAGGTCATCAACACAATCTGGTCTTTTGACCCCGATAAAGCTCCAGGTCCGGATGGGTATTCAATTCATTTCTACCAAACCTGTTGGCAGTTTATCAGGAAAGACTATATGAGAATGGTCATAAATTTTCAATCCAAGGCAAAGATAGGAGGTTGTACCAACTCCACTTTGCTCGCACTCATACCAAAAGAAACAAATCCCAGCTCCTTTGGTCGATTCAAACCAATTTCGTTGTGCAATTCCTCCTATAAAATCATCTAAAAAATGTTGGCTAACAAAATGAAGCCTCTTCTCGCAAAAATCATCTCAGACAACCAAGGAGGATTCTTAAAAGGGAGACAAATTCTTGACAACGTGATCCTCATTCAAGAAGCCATCCACTCCAACAAGAAGCGTAAGGAAAAAGGTATGTTACTCAAAATTGACATGGCTAATGCCTTCGACCGTGTCAATCACTCCTTCCTTTTCAAAATTATGAAACACTTCGGGTTTAGTGAAACCTTTATAAATTGGATTTCAACCTGCATAAGCGGGCCCTGGATTGCCCCTCTGATAAATGGATGCCCCACACATTTCTTCCAAGCAATGCGTGGCATTCGACAAGGCTTCCCGTTGTCTTCCTTCTTATACATCATTCTGGCAGACTCTCTCAGTCGAAATATTAACTCTGATTTGTGAACTGGCTCCCTCCCTGGCCTCAATCTAGCCCCCAATTCCATGGCCCTGAACCATTCTCTCTTTGCTGATGACTCCCTCTTCTTGGGAGGTGGCTCCTCAATCATAGCTCAGAAATTCAAGCAGAATCTAACATGGTATTGCAATGCATCGAGAGGCATTATTAACCATCGCAAGAGTGTTGTCTACACCTAGAATCTAAATAAAAAATCTGCCACCAACATCGGCCACATCCTTGAAATAAAAGTGCATGAGCACTGGGACAGTTTCAATTACTTGGGCCTCCCCATAGCACAAGGCCACACAAAATCCGTTTTTTTGAAGTAAACTATAAGTAAAATCAAGACCAAAATCAGAAACTCGGGAGGATACTGGCTCAACAAAGTCGAGAAATTAATCTTATTAAAAGCAGTCCTCTCTACACTCCCTATTTACCAATCATCCCTCATTCTTGCACCCAAAGGGATCTCAAATCAGATAAGTAAGCTCATCAGAGACTTCCTCTGGTGTGGAGGCAAAAATAGCGAGAACAAGATGCACCTGGTGAACTGGAACATAATAAAGCAGCCAAAAAGCTCAGGTGACCTCCAAATCCACGACCCTCACCAAGCAAACATAACAATGGGTGGCAATATCCTCTGGAAAATACTCTTCAACAGACAACACCGAGTAAGTCAATTACTTAGGAAAAAATACTTAACAGGTACAAAGCTAAGGTGCCTCGACAACAAACCCAGCTCTAAAGGATCCCCAATATGGGCATTATGGAGAGCTGCTTGGGATATATTCGCACATAACCTTTGTTGGATTCCTGTAAATGGAAAGAACGTAAATATCTTCTCTGACAAGATCATGGGGCACCCCCCACTCCAGGAGAAGAACGATCTTCACGACATTGCCAATTGGCTAGCTCACAACATAATTAAATCGTTGAAAGATCTTAGCGTATGGAATTCCAACGATGAATGGCAAGCTTGGAAAACACTTGACATCCCAACTAATCTCGAACATTCCAAAATCCTCCTCTTAAAAAACCTAGTCGGTTATGCTCCTTCCCACCTCCAAGACCAAGACGATCGTGGTTGGTGGCCAAAAGGGAAGTACACAGTTGCTCTTGGCTTCAAGGCCCTTCAAAATTATGACAACTCTATGAAAAGCTTATGGAGCATGGTTTGGAATCCATTTGGACTCCCCAAAATCAATTTCTTCACATGGACACTCGCTCACAGGAAAATATTGACTGGGGACAATCTAATCAAAAGAGGCATCATTGGGCTACAAAGATGCATATTATGCCGAAGAAATACCGAATCAATTGACCACTTATTCTTGGAACGTCAATTTGCAAAAAATGTCTGAAATCACATGCTACAAAGCCTTAATGTGACCATGCTAATCTTCAACTCCACCACCTGCATGCTCAAAAAATGGAACTCCATCTACCCTTCCCCTCTGTCAAAAAGAAAACTCTGGTCCCTTATTTGGCTCATGATTCCTAAATTCGCTTGCTAGAAGATTTGGCTAGCAAGGAACAAAGCCTTATTCCAAGACACCGACATCTCCCCCCTGCAAGTTGTTGGACATGACAAAGGCCTCCTCATCGAATGCGTGCATTCTTCCCATCTCAAGGCAAATACAAATCTCAATGCAAACGAGCTTCTTTGGCTTGGCACCCTCCCTCCCAATCCCAAAAAGGACATAAGACTATGACCTTGGATTCTGCCACATTGGCAACTCAGATTCACCAACTCTGAATTTCAAGAATGGAGAAACAGACAGAACATTGACAACTTTCTCTTTGATGGTGCATCCAAAAAGAACCCCGGACCGGCTGGAGCAGGAGGAATCTTACTCTCTGCAGGAGGAACAACATAAATCAAATACAGGTGAGGCCTGGGAACCTGCTCCAACAATCTAGCAGAAGCCTTGGCCCTCTTAAAAGTATGTCAGATTGCAAAAATCGCAAAATTGACAAAATTCATGTATTTGGAGACTCCAATCTAATCATTCAAGCTCTCAACATGCACACAGACTTCAATGACCTGGCAATTAGACGAATCATCCATCGCATCCGGCAAATCACGACCTCCTTCACCCTCTTCAAAGCATTCCACATAATGAGAGATTTAAACAATGATGCTGACAGAGAAGCCAAAGTTGGCACAAGTCTGGAATATGGAAAACTTGAATTCTCGAATGGGGAAGTGGACTATCAAAACATCCCTGAACGCTGCATATGACAAATAGTGAGCAAACCATAAGTATGATCAACACTCTTCATGACTTGATCCCACCAGGTTGGCATCATCATGCTAGCATGCACTGATTTGGAAGTATCTCACATGAAAACAGACACACCTCTAAAACGCATTTGATCAGCACTTACTCGAGATTGATTAACACTTAACCGATACTCGACTTGGGTGCAACGTATGGAGTAGAGGCTTTCCTATCAACGCATCTGCAATCTATCCACACATATCAACTCTGCATCCTGTTTACGTCAAGAAACTTGAAACTTTGATTACGTTCAGTTTCAAATTCTATAGCAATTGAATTTGTAATGAACCGGATTGGCTCAGCCACTGTTCCACATCATTCTTCTCTTTTTTATTTTTTAATACATTTTACCTGCTTTTGTTATAAAAAAAAATACCAATTTTATTTTGAATATTTTTAAAGTTGAAAATGATCAGTACACACAGATTAGTTAAACTAAAAGCATTATAGTGGATTTAATTGAAATATAGTCCACCCATTAACGAATCATAAATACAGAAAGATCGTGAGGGTTAGGAGTTCCCTATTTCTTCACTATTTTTAAAATCGTGGTATGGAATAACATATTTGGTAGCAAATTGCAAGAAACGTGCTTTTTATTCATCGTAAGGCTCTAAGAGACTCAATATGAAGGCTGTTTGAAGAAAACAATATTCTTCATTGCTGACAAACACAAACACGCTTATTTTTTCCTGCACTTCATCTACATTTCATAAATCTAACAGAGTATTGCTTTTATTGCTATCAGCAAATCCACAACCGTAGCAACAGTAATGGCGGACTGGACAATATAAATTCCAAACCCAAATTGCGTCGCATGGACCAAGATCACGTTGTAGTGGAAAATGGCAGTTTCAAATCCATATAGAAAATGGACGTAGTCGTTTTTTATTGTGCCATGTGGTTGTTTTTTATTGCACCGATAAACTAGGAATCTTAAATAGTGTCTTGGGACCAATGTCCATAGAAAGAATGCCTTCGACATAATTATCTGTAAAAATTAGTTTATATGTAATGTTAAAGAAGCTACCTTTTTTTTACTTAACAACCTTGACATGCAACCATCACCGTGTGGCCCAACCTTTACCCATCACATGGTACTTTGATTACCTTTTATGCCTTCGTAACTTTAGCATCTATAATCCATTTTTAGTGTCATTTTCTTAAAAACTGCCTATTTTTTGAGAGCTTTCCATCTAGATAGTTAGTTTCCAGTTTTGAAACCATCTTACCCACATATTGTAATATGGCCAGTCCCAGAGATCTTCTACTTACCAGATCAAACTATTGTTCACGGACACCTCGTAAGGAGGATTTACTATTCAGTAAAGGACTTTACTATATTACATTGGGAAAAGAAACTACCCCCAATGATGAATTAAAGAAAACAAAATGGGATAGTAAAAATGATGAAGCCTGTCGATTAATCAAAACGCCCATCTCTAGTGATTTACAATTTCTTTGAGGAGTTCACAAAAGGTGAAAATTGTATTTAGTAAACGCAATGAAATTCAGGCCCATCATCTTGAAAACCAATCGATTGCTTTAAATCCAAGTGATTCGTCTTGCATTGAAGATTATCTATCTAAATTTAAAACACTTTGACTTTTACTTGAAAAATGTAAAATACCAAAGAATGATGAGAATCCTATGTATATGCTATTATTGTTAATTTTGTTATTGTTTATTCTATTTTTGTATCTACTTTAGTGTTACTTGTAAAATTCCCTCTCTTGATGCCTTTTGTAATTCTTTGATCAGAGAGCAAGATAAAAAAATTCATCTTGGAGTGATAAGCAGCACTGGTACATCTAACAAAGCCTCAATAGCACAATAGAATGATAAATCCAAGCATCCAGAGATGTAACATCCCCATAACAACGAGCAAAATGAGGGTCTCAAACCCTCTCAACCACTCCTACTCCTCATGGTGATAAAGGAACTCAATTGAAAGACAAGAAGACACATAGACATTGTATTTTGTTTGGGCAAGATGGTCATCTGGTGTCTAAATTTTCAAAAAGATGGAATCCCTAGAAATGAAGAAATGCAACATCAATCTCAATTCTTCTTCTTCTAACTCTTCTTCTCATGAATATGCACTTTCCGCTTTTGGTTTTTGCAATGCAACATCTTCTTCTTCTTCTAGTGAGTGGCTTATTGATTTTGGAGCATCTTATCACATGGCCAAGGATATAACCGTCTTTAATGCTCTCAATGAATGTAACACCACACAAATATTTGTTGGTGATGATAGGTCTCTTAGTGTTGTAGCCGCTGGAACAATTTAGCTAGGTGATGGCCATTTTAACAATGTATTATGTGTTCCAAGTATTTCATGTAACCTTCAATTGGTGTATCAAATCACTCGTTCAAATGAAGGTAAAATAATAGAGTTTTCACTTCACCAAGTTGTAATCAAATATTTCAAAGATCATAAGTATGTCTCAACAATTGGAATTATTAATGATATTACTAAGTTGTACATATTTGACAACTTTGGGCCATCATCACTTCCATTAATTTTTATTGCTCGCAACGATTATTTGAGCAAGCTTTGACATGAGCAATTTAATCATCTAAACTATCACTCACTGCAACAACTATGTAATTAAAACACGGTGATTGGTCTTCTTCTCATTTCCTCCAAATATGGTGTTTGTTCTGGCTGTGTTCTTGACAAACATTATAGGGGCAATTTTAACAAACATGCTTCTTATCATGCCTTGATCCCCTTGCAACTTGTTCATAGTGATTTGTGTGATCCACTTCCTTCTACTTCTTTCTCTGGGTTTAAGTACTTCTTAACTTTCCTTGACGACTTCTGAAAGCACACTTGGGGTTTATTTCTTAATACCGAGAGTGAAATTTTTGACATTTTTTGTCCTATAGAGCCCTTGTAGAAAAACAACATGGTCATCAACTTCAAAATTTAAGAACAAACAATGTGCACAAATTTGTTTTTGAAAAGTATCTTCATTTGCTCCCACATCCGAACACTGTGTCCACCAAGGCTCATGAACCATTGAAGCACCACCTCCTTCAGGGTAGAAGGGGACAATCTTAATGTATTAACATCATTCTTGTAGTCATAGGTCCTACAAAGGATTTCAAACTTAGCAAAAAAATATATATCGATATTCAGTGGTCATTGGAAATGGGGAAGAGCAACTACATTGGCGTCCTTCATTCTTGTTACTATATTTCGAGGATATGAAACTCAAATATCATTTGTTCTTCTTCCTCTCTATCTCCACTCTTTCTTTTGGCATAATGAACAAAGAGGAAATCCCAAAAGATGAGGATGAAGAAATTTCCAAATCATTTGTTTCCTTAGTACTCTCTTCTAGTTGCTTAAAACCTTGATTTAAACTTTCCATGTAAGTTATTGACTCAAGACTCCCTTCTTGTTCTTGCCCCTTATTCCCTACTTGTCCTACACTCGTTATCCAGTTTTGGTTGAATTTTTCCTAGTTTATCCTTAATGTGATGCATGCATTATTCAAAAGCAACCTATTGAATACATAAAAGAAGAACACTTACAAAATAAAACTCTTGGAACCCTTGGTTCCTTATCCCCTTTGATAGTGGAATTCCTATTCAATAGTGCTTTCTCTCTTGAAGGTTTTAATACTTCCTTAGTAACAATGCCCAAAAGTGGTGAGCTGAAGAATGCAACAATAAAGGCTTTTGAATCCTAGAGGAACACACTTAAATTATCAACCATGGGAATCGTAAACTCGTGAAATGTTGTGGAAAATTTATGCAACTTAAAGATTAAAGGCTATGAAAATGATTATGCATTAATTATTTTAAGGGATGAAAACCACACGTGATTATATGCATCTTCCCCACAACAAGGGTTCTAACATTATGTAGCATAAGTCATCTAAACATAAAATGCCTTTGCCTTATCGATTAGTGCTACAAAATCCTGTAGCTCCTTGAAACCAAAATCAACTATTGTAAGCGAAATAACTTACTAAAAACTCAATGCTACTAAATAGAGATCAATTGTTAACGAGTAAATCCAATGTTGTTGTTGAAATAAATATAATTTACAATGTGTTGAACAAAGCGATAGTGCATTTTGCCTAATTCCAACCACATGTTCATGGTATGTTCGAGAAATGATGATCACATCAACATAAATATTCTAACTACATAACTGAAAACACCAACGCAATGAAATACACATCCAAATGCAAAAACACATTTAAAGGTGTATTCACCAATAACTTATTCAATAGGTCCCTCCTTAAGGAGGGTTGGTAAATCCCTTCTCAAGGAGCTTAGGTTATCTTAAAAGAATAACAATTTTTATTTCATTAGCAAACTTCAATATTACAAACTCAAATTTGCATCTATAACCCTAGTTGTATGTAACTTCGAAATCTACCACTATCTACCCTCACTCGAGTTGTATATGAGCACACTTATACTAAAATGGCGTTGGATTCCCAAAAACTATTGAGGAACTCCAAGCTTTGAACTAACAAACTTATTCCCTGTAATTGCTAACTTCCTTTGCATCGATTATGGTGGCTTGTTGATGAATGAGATTCTAAGGTACATGATCTTCCTTTGGCATTGGGATAGATGGCTCATGGGAGATTTGTCAGGGCTACTCTTTCTCTTGGTTGACTGCCTTAATGGGTTGTTTGTAGAATGTGCGACATTCCCCATATTCTTTGATTGGAGAGCCGTGGAATGTGTGTTTTCATAGCCAATTTTGCCTTCCTGTTTGAGTCATAGGGGTAAGTCAACTCCTCATGCCCTAATCTCCTACGTCTCTCTTCCGTAATCGACAAGCAAGTATGAATTGTAGAATAAAATGGATGTCGTTGCCCACTTACATTTCTCTTTGATGTACGTGTTAGTGGCATGCATCGAAGGCTGATGAAAAGCAAATAAAACAACCTTCTTGTAGCAGCAGTGGTTAGGACTACATAAATAAAAAACTTAACAACAACACATCATTATTCCCTACTCGTAAACACGAAGTAAAACTTAAGCATATTCACATAACAACTCATAAAATACCACTAACCATTGTAAGTAATTAATCAATAAACTATTTACGACTATAAAATTGGTCAATAAAATACTTATTGAGCTTGATAATAGAGAAAACTCAAGATTATGGGGAGGTCAATGGCTATACATGATGAACGAACCAACCAATTCAGGAGCACATCAATATCCATATGGAACAATAGGGTTATAAGTTTATTTTAGGGTTTGATAATGCCACGGGTAAGTTTATTACTTTGGTTCCAAATAGCAGGGAGATGACATCCATAACTTTTGACCAAATTTGCATCTTTGTGAATTTGATTAGAGGGCTCCTTGATAAATTGTCGGAGCATGAGAATTGTCACTATTGGGTTGTGAATGTATTGTTTTTTATGCAAGTTTTATTTCAAGCATGGACACATAGTGGCTTCTTACTGAAAGATAAAGATTTCTTAGGCCAATAATCAAAAGAATAACAAAATCTCTTGGTGGAAGGACTCACTGATGAACCACCATTAGATGGCACCCAAAAAGGATACTATGGGGTCAACCCCTCTATTATTAATCTCCTCACTTAGATAGTCTCTAAAGAGGGAGGAAAGGAGGCATCAATCGAACAATTTAGATCACGAAAGGGAATCTATTCCTTTCTTCATGCGAGATGATGCATTGTTATTAGTGCTCTTCAAGACCCCAATAATGATAAGCCATTCCACTAGTTGGATTGAAAAAAAAAAGAAAAAAAAAAGGCAACCCATCAACATACATGATCCTCGGTGTGAAGAATTGAAAGAACGCTGGTCCTCTTTAAGTATTGTATAGTAATGATGCCAACATGTGGCTTTTGGAGTGGTTAAATCATAATTAGACATTTAAATTAACCAGCACATATATTAAAGTTGTAATTAGACATTTAGATAAACAATTCCCTCGAGATTTTTTTCAAGAAAAACCTTGTAGAGAATCCCAAGGTATTCTTACAACATTCATGGACGACATTCCTAGTAAACTTGAGAATGTAGACTAGTATGCCTCAAGCAAATAGATTCAAACCAAACACTTGTTATCAATTAACATAAGCCAATGCTCAACAACATTAATAAAATTCAATTAAACTAACCCTTGATCTTAACAATGGAAAATTGGACATTGGAACCATGGGCCATGGTCTAAGTGGAAACATGAGCGGAACCAAGAATTTTGCTTACGCCGAATTCAATTGGAAAGGGGTGAGTTTTAGTTAAATTTTAACCTACGGAAGTCATCTTTAAGAAGAGGAAAATACATATTTAAAAGTTCGATCACGTAAAATAATTGAAAGAGGAGAGAGAAAAACTTGAAATAGGGAAAGAACGTAGGCCGTTGATTTAAACCCTAGATTGGACGACAACTATCAAAGTTAGGGTTTATTCACTTCAAAAGAAGAGCTTAGGGGTTTTAATAGTCCTTTCATGGTTTCGCTGCAGAGGAGTGGAGGAGACGAGAGGGCGGATTAGGAGACCGTAGCAGGGCACAGGAGATCCACAACCATGGTAATGACCTCATACTCAGAAACTCTTGTAAATTCTTAGATCCAGGGTTTATTCACTCACTCGTTCTCTGCGCAAAATACATCCAGGTTTTCGTGAAAGCCCAGAAAACCAGGGCCTACTTCAAGAGGTTTCAAGTCAAATTCAAGCGCAGGAGAGGTATTTGATTGATTCTCGTAAGTTGATCTGCTGCTATTTTATTGATTTCAAGGGTTTTTTAGCTGATTTTAGAAATGTGCAGAGGGGAAAACGGATTACAGGGCAAGGATCCGCCTGATTAACCAAGATAAGAACAAGTACAACACACCCAAATACCGATTTGTCGTTAGATTCGTATCCTTTTTCTGATGTCAACGACACTCTAATGAAAACTAGGTTCTAATATACATTTTGAAGGGATATTCTTCATAAGATTGTTTTGCCGTTCCTTGACCTTAATTTAATGAAAGAGCAACAAGGATGTGGTGGCACAGATCATATATGCAACTCTTGCCGGAGATGTTGTGATGGCGGCTGCTTATTCCCGAGAGTTGCCTCGGTATGGACTCGAAGTAGGGCTTACAAACTATGCTGCAGGTATGTAACAGAAGGTCTTTATAGTTTTGTTTATGGGTAGTGTTTTTAGGTTTAAATATCCAGATGGTAGTTTTGTATTTAAATATTTCATTTGAGTGGGGTAGAAGTTCTTTTGTTTGTGCTATCTCCGCTTTATTGCCGTCGGATAGCAGGTCTTTTTGGTTGAATTTCTGCTGCAGTCCAGTTGGGTAGCAGTTTTTCCTTTGTTGAATCTCAACTTCATTCCAATTGGGTAGTAGTTTTTATTTAAATATTCACATATACCACTTCATTGTGTTGGGTAATCGTTTTAGTTTTAAATGACCTCTCCAGTTCTGTTGGGTATTATTGCATTATCAGTATGCAATATTTTTACTTGACTATTATTTAGTTTTTAAATTAAACGGAATTTCATTTAGGTCATTTGCTGTTGATGTGCACTGTACGTTGGTTCCTTTCGCACCGTCACAGGCTTAATTGAATATTATATTGTGTGTTAGCAACCTTGACCTACATAAGGTATTTCGTGATTTTATTATTTGGGTGCATTATGTTGCATTTTATTTTTAGTTTGAGATGGAGCTGGGCTTCATTGATGCTTTTAATGTTAAAGTGCATTGTGTACTGTGTTAAATATATTGTTTGGGATCAATACAGAGTATTCATGCACCCAGCAACAGTCTTTGTTTCTCTCATTTGGTATTTTTGTTTGGTCGATCCTTTTTGATGTCTACCAAGCTTCGACTGGGGTATCTAACATGTTAAAGTGCACTAGTATGCAACCACTGTAACCGATGTTCACTAGTATGCAACCACTTTAACTGATGTTTACTGCATTGACGTGACCTCATTCCCTATAAATATTTGTTCAACTGCATTATTGTGGGAAGCATGTCTGCTGGGTTTTAAACCTAGGTCATTGTCATGCCAGTACTCCAACTTACACTAGGCTACCCAGACCGTATTTTCCCATGTTTAACTACTCATATCATTGTATTTTTGTGAGTCATAGCATACATCTCCATCATACACTATTTTATTTACATTTGCTCTGTTCCCTGTCGTATTCATTTCTGTTCATATTGCTCTGATATGTAATAAATAATACTTCCAAGTTTTTTGCCATTGGATTTGAATAATGAACAGAGGTTTGATGGATGTATTGTTTGATTTTGAAGCATACTGCACTGGTCTCCTGCTGGCACGTCGTGTGTTGAAGCAGCTGGAGATGGATGAGGAATATGTTGGCAACGAGGAGGTATATGCAATCCATGCTTTTGATTGTCTTTGTTTTCTAATTACAATTTCAAATTTTGCGTATGTATTTCATCCTGTGGTCCAAGTATAAGATAATTCTTTTTTTGCATTGTGATGAGCTAAATATGAATGTTACATTTGGCAGTTTTGTTTCTTATTGCATCAGTTATTTGGAATTGTGCCATATTTGGAAACTGACTTTTGTAACTATGGGATACATGGGCCTTTTTGTTATTAGAAATTGCATATGGCTTCATGTTAGTTTATTTAGAATTATGTGGGATTGATGTTTGTACTGATGTGTATGCCAGGCCACTGGGGAGGACTACAGTGTTGAGCCAAATGATGCCAGGAGGCCATTCAGAGCTTTGATGGATGTAGGTCTTGTCAGGACCACCACTGGCAACAGAGTTTTTGGAGCTTTGAAGGTTGGTAAACTGTCCATTGTTTTTTATGTTTAATTAAATGTTGTAAAAGTGATTTCTGTGATAAATCCCATCTTTTATAAATAATAAGGTAAATGGGATTAATTGTGGTGCTAATATTATACTGCCATATCTTTGGTAGATCCATTGCTTAAGCTATAGATTGATATGGTATAATATTGCTTATGCCTTATCATGTTCCAGTTGCGTGGCATTTTTTGTTGCTCTGTTTGCCTGTACCATAATTGCCTTCTGAAATTCATGGGGTCATAGCTCTTTGATTATATTTGTTGATTGATTAGTTTCAGATTTAACAGTGTATTGATGACAATATCATGATCATGTCTTCTGTAGAGGGTTAAGGAATGCTGCCAGGCATATAGCTAAAGCAATAGTTATATATTCTTACTTGAGTTACTCATGGCTGTTGAAATATTTGTTCTTTTGAGAGTCTCTTCTAATTTATTGCCTGATGAGGTGGCAAAGCATCCTTTGTTTTCTTTTTGCAATCTTTTGGAAATCCTTCCACCCATCCTTTTTGTTACTTGCTATGTTTACTAGTTTTCACAAGCAGTATGGATTTAGACAGTATCATTTGTTTTGGTTTTGTAGGCAGATAGACATGAAAACCAGATCTTTTTGTTGAATAGCAATTAATAATTATTATATAGGTTGTTTGATTTTCTTCTGTTCAGTTCTTTTCTAAATACCAACTTCATTATATTCTTTTGCTGCATTCACTCTTATAAACTTTCAACTTTGTGGCTTGTGTCTAGGGTGCTTTGGATGGAGGATTAGATATTCCTCATAGTGAAAAGCGTTTTGCCGGTTATAACAAGGAAAGCAAGAGCCTGGATGCTGAGGTCCATCGAAAGTATATTTTGGGAGGTCATGTAGCTACATACATGAAGGTCAGAAATTATCTCTTTAAGGATTGCATGTATGGTTTTTATAATTATCTTGATTACAGGTGATGTTCTATGGAATGACATTTATGGAATAATTCATAAAAGTACATTGGCATTGAAGCTTTAGGAAGTTCTGAAAATATTTAGAAGTCCTGACTACTAGGTAGAAGCGCAACTATTTTTGCCACCCATGATAGGATGTTCTGGTGAAGTTAGTTGATGCTGATGATATTTAAAGGTTGAGCTCTGCATCTTCATAATTAGGTTTTTGTTTATGGTCTTCCATATCCATTCATTGGTTTGTACTGGCATGCTGTGTTACTTGTAGACGTTGAAAGAAGATGAACCAGAGAAGTATCAATCCCAGTTTTCCAAATATATCAAGAAAGGTGTAGAGGCTGAAAGCATTGAAGAGTTGTACAAGAGTGTGCATGCTGCTATTCGAGCAGACCCGACAATCAAACACACTGAGAAACATGTTCCTAAAGAGCAGAAGCAGTAAGTGTTTTCAGTTGATCTGTTCTGAATATTTTTGGAATTATTGAAATATTGTGGCAATTTTAAATTAGTAGAATTACTTTATTGTCGAGTCATTAACGCATTAAATCTTTAACCTTGACAGTTTCTTGACAGTTTCTTTACTTTATTGTCGAGTCATTAACGCATTAAATCTTTAACCTTGACAGTTTCTTGACGAGGAAACTAACTTATGAAGAGAGAAAGGCAAAATTGATTGCTCGGTTGAATGCTTTGAATAATGCTGATGATGAGGAGGATGATGAATGAATTATTGATATTATTGGGCCAGATGTATTTTCTCTTCCTTATTGGTGAATTGCAGGACTTACAGACTTAGTAATACATTATGAAGCTTTTATTTTTTCAGCCAAGTTCTTAAGATGGGTTGGCTAAAGGCTGTCGTGGCTCTAATGCCATTTAATTTTGGTAGGATAATGTGTTACTGAGATAGATATGTGAATTGAATTTATAACTTTTCTGAGTTAATTTACAAGAAGGCTTTCAAGGTCTGGTTTGGTAAGTGCTAATGATTATGGTATAAATATTCTTGCCATCAAAATTAGTAATTGCTAATGGTTAGGGTATAAATATTCTTGCGATCAAAATAGTTACGTGTTCATGTCTGGCAATTTGAATTTAATTCTAATGAAATGTGTGGGTAAGCACCATGCCAACTTGGTGAATTTAAATTCATGGGTGTGAATCTTGTCATTTATGTTTCCAGATGTGTTTTCAAGTCTAGTCTCTTCATTGCAATTGAAGATACCTCATTGAATGGACATAAGTTTTACAGTTCATGGTGCTAAATTATATGTTCATCTGCCTCGTATGTATGTGAATCTGCAATTTTAGTCTGTACTAAGCGGGTAGATATATACCTTAGTAGGCCTGATATATCTTGGTAGAAATATTCGACTATTGTTTTTGTTAAGTCTTTTGCAATGCAGGCAGAGCAGATTTTGGGACTTAGAAAGTGTAAGTGAATTTAGTTTGAACCAAAAACAGATCGTATGTTGAAACTATCCAAATTGATATGAATTTCAGTAAGTATTAGGTATGCTTTGAAACTTTAATTTTTGTCATTCCATGTAAATTGTAAATGATTTAAGCACAAGGGATTAGCTCCACTGGCTGTCGCTAATGGTGCCTGGGCATTTGGTTAGTATTGTGCCAGCAGGTGCCTTAATTTGCTTTATTGTGTTAGGTAACTAACTCATGAGAAATTATCCATAAATCTGAGGAATAATCCTTTTAGTTTTTTTGGGTAAGGTCTTCCTTGAGAAAAGGTGTAAATGAGTTGTGGTTCTGTTGAAATCATTTTCATTTTATTTTGCATCCTTTTATATTTTTGGGCATTTGGTTAGTATTGTGCCAGCAGGTGCCTTAATTCACTTTATTGTGTTAGGTAAACTAACTCATGGGAAATTATCCATATAATCTTTTTAGTTTTTTGGTAAGGTCTTCCTTGAGAAAAGGTGTAAATGAATTGTAGTTATGTTGAAATCATTTTCATTGTATTTTGCATCCTTTTATATTTTTGGTAAGGATTTAACTTTTGCGATGTTACTGTAAGAAGTGTACCAATGCTGACATGGACAGTAGAAACTCTTTATCTTGCCTTTTTAATAGAGGGATGTTACTGTAAGAAGTGTACCAATGCTGACATAGACAGTAGATACTCTTTATCTTGCCTTTTTAATAGAGGGATTGCAAAAATGCTTTGGTGAACTTGAGATGAAATCTGTCATGAGATTCATGAAAATTGAGGTATATATATATGGAACTAAGGCGGGTTATGATATGATATATATAAATCTACAGTACAGATGAAGTGATATATAGATATACATTATATAGTTTGTTCAGGCCTGGGAATTGATCTATTTAGTATCAATAAGAGTAAGAAAGCTCTGCCCAGACCGTGCTTTGCAGTTCTCATTGTTCAAGCCTGAGAAGTGATCTATTTAGTATCAATAAGAGTAAGAAAGCTCTGCCCAGACCGTGATTTGCAATTCTCATTGCATACGGCTTTCTTTCCCCATGTAATGTATCTATTCCGTTAATGCCAGCACAGATTGGATAATTCAAGATTCATGGTGACTGCATAACAAAAACGAGTCAAAATGATCCACGATCATTTGTTGTTGTCATATATTATGCATAACAAAAATGAGTCATATCTTGGCATACCTTCTGGAGTTGGTCTGTCGCCTGTTGTTACTTGGGATTGGTGCCTTAAGCGGCTCCTTGTCATTAATAACAGAAAACACAATGTACGTGAACGAAGTGTCAAATTCCATGAAACCTAGCATATACAAGTCCTTTTTAAACATGGGAGCCAGTCCATGAACTGGAAACGGGACTAAAACAACTCCGCTTTGTTCCTAATTCAACTTGATTATGTGCTTATTCTATAGGTGTTTCAATGGGTTATGCCAAGGGGGTGGGCAGGAGGTAGGGATCGTGGACCTTGGTGTTCCTACTTAAAAGACCTGACTAGATATTAGAACATAAATTAGGGCGTCAACCATTTCTAACGAAACGCATGCACAACAAGCTAAAGGTCCTCTCGAAGAATCCAAAAAGTAATCCGTCATGCTCGGAGATTTGTTCTTCAATCTTTCACCAAGACGTGTTCCTTCCCTGTTAGGCTCTGGCTATTTGTAACTATTTTTTCTGAAGCCAATTCAAAATTTATATATCCAACAATTAAGTAATTACTGGTTTGTTCATCTCCCTAAAAAATGTACAATACATATCTATTTGATTAGATGTTGAGTCTGTATAGAGTTTTTGTCTCGATATTATGTTGTCTTGGAAGGGTTTCCGAGACCTTTCATAGTGAAGGTAATTACCACGACTGCGAAGTGTCAAGGTTTCCGAGACCCATTATAGTGAAAGGTAATTACCACGACTGCGAAGTGTCCAAGTGGACTCCTATCCTGTTGTTGGTGTTTACTAGTGAGCGGACAAAAATAGACTACAAAGTGACTGAGCACAAGGATGTGTGAATAGAAACCAAACCTTTCAACGTGTCTGGATGTTTTAATCAATTATCATATTCTTTGGATTCCATTTTCCATTTATCATTTTCTGGATGTTTAATCAATTATCAATCCGTAGAATTTAATTACAGCTTTTTAATCTATCTGTTTTAGGCCAGTTTCATCAGGTGAATTAATCAATTATCATATTCTTTGGATTCCATTTTCCATTTATCATTCTCTGGATGTTTAATCAATTATCAATCCGTAGAATTTAATTACAGCTTTTTAATCTATCTGTTTTAGGCCATTTTCATCAGGTATTTCACGGCTTGGCCTTTGGCCTTTGTTTATAGGTGATCTTTAGCGCCTTTTAACAGGAAAGTTTATTTTTATGGTATATTGCAGGATTGCCTTTGCCAATTTCTCTCTTATTTATGTTTGTTGTGGAATGAGTAGAGTGTGCCGTGCTGTGTAAATCTCAGTTAGTGTAAATCTTTTTGCAAACATAGTAATCCTCTATCAAGGCCGTTATTATAAATTGCAGTTTTGAGCACATTGTTGTAATTTAAGTTACTGGTATATGAAGTATATGTGTACTATCTATGTATATATCACATATGAAATATATGATGTATGTACTATGATTTTTTTTGTACTATCTATGTATATATGATGTATATGAAGTATATGTACTATTTATGTATATATCATATATGAAATATATGATGTATGTACTATGATATTTTTTTTGTTCCCACTACTTGACTACTCAACTCATAAATATATGTGGACGCAAAATTCTAACTTACCTAACTGCACCTTTGACATATTTAAAATAGCCATCTTTCTTCGTTCTTGGCTGCTACGTCGGAGTTGACCTTTCTTTGTTGGATCACTTTGCTGTAGCTCTGTTCACACCAAAACTGTTTTTCAAGTGTACAAAACTTTACGCAAAACTGTTTTTCAAGTGTACAAAACTTTACCCAGCCCAACAGGCCGCCTACACGCACACGCACATGTGGATCGTCTAGCATATAAATTCTTTATGAACTTAAAATATCTGGATCAGCATCTATCAAATATAATTATAGTTGGCTTGTTAAAATGTTAGTATTAAAATTGCTGTAATACCTTTCTCAATCATATTTTCTTATCATTTTTGTGTAAAATCCATTTAATTAAATTTATGGTTGTGATAGCGGGAAACTGTCTAAATTGAATCATATTTTCTTATCATTTTTGTGTAAAATTCATTTAATTAAATTTATGGTTGTTTTTCAAAATTTCAGTTAGAGCAACGTCAGTGTTGATCAAAGTTGGTTTAGTTTATAAAAATCAGGCCAGTTTTTCAAAATTTCAACTAGAGCAACATCAGTGTTTATCAAAGAGGTTTTTCTTACAGGTTTTAATTTTAATTTTGGTTTTAGCTTATAAATATTAGGCCAGTTTTTCAAATTTTCAATTAGAGCAACATCAGTGTTATTCAAAGAGATTTTAGGAAGAGGTTTTAATTTTAGTTTTGGTTTTATAATGTTTTAAAATTTTCGGTGATGTGTTTATATCAGAGTTATAAATATTTCAGGTTTTTTTTTATATTTTCAAAAATTGTTTATTGATATATTTTTAATGTTTCTTTTTAGATTCTTGGCCATACATTCACCAAAATGATATTTGGGCCATAGTTTCTCAGTATTGTTAATTTAAAGGTTTTGTAGGAAGATTTTTTTATATTAGCGATGTGTTCAGTCTTGTCAATGTTCTAAATGTTTTAGTTTTTTCTTGATATTTTCAAAATTTTTAACATTTTTTCATTATTCTCATTTTGGGTCCTTCGCCATAAATTTTCAAAACGCTTGTATGTTTTCATACAATGTCAAAACGATTTTGTTAGTTGAAGTTGCTGTGCATGAAATTAACGGTATTGGATATGAAAAAGACCGCCAATTTATACTTTTGATGTTTTGGTGCTGTGACTAAATCTTACTTTTTTTGTCAAAGAAGTTTCTAATTACAATAGGGTTTTTTTGAAAAGCTTTTACAAATGATATGGGATACAAGTTTGAAAAGTCTTACAAATGATATTGATACAGTTGATTGTCACAATGAAGAAATTGTTAAAGAAATACTGCAAAATCCGTTTTTCATTTGACATCAAATTTGTTTGCTTTTTTTAAATTTTAGGCCAGAACAGCTGTACTGTTGCAGGCTCTCGTAGAGTGATGGATGTATGCATTTGACATCAAATTTGTTTGCTTGACCGTTTAAATTTTAGGCCAGAACAGCTGTACTGTTGCAGGACCTCATAGGGTGATGGATGTATGCTTAATGACTAGACACTAATGTTAAATTCAAAAACTTATGTTTTAACAAAGCATGGCTAAAATGCTTTATGAAATAAGATAACTTGATGGTCACGGTGGATCATGTAATATCACAAAAACTTGGACGTTAGATAATTTTGGTAGCGTTATGCCATGTTTCAACACAACATGGCAAAAATGTTTTATGGAACTTGATTGGACATGGTGGATTTTGTAGTTATTAAAAAATTGGGTATCAGCTAAATTAGTGTAAGTTTTTGTGCAATTTTAAGTTTATGTATATTAGGTGTATGGTATATAGTTAAGTGCGGGAATGGGTGCAGTAGTGAAATAGGGTGGAACATTGATATATAGATGTGGAAGTAATGTTTCGCAGGAAAAAAATTAATTATTTGTGCTTATTTAAAAGTGTATAAAACAGTGTATTTAACAAGTTAATCTTTAAAGTAGAGGGACTATGTATAGGTTTGAAAATAGAGAAGTGGTAGATATTGAAGAGGAAAATCTTTGTATATCAGATCTTGATTATTTGGTAAAGAGTTTTTACAAAATACTAGCCATTTTATAAAAAACATGTTTGATATCAAATTATATTTTTAAAACATTGAATATTTATTGACAAATCACCATGTGTAAAAAAAAATTATGTCTTTTAATATTAATGATTTGCTTCTAAGTAAATTATAGATGATATTTTTCGTAGTTAATTAATTTGGGGCAAGTTTTGATGCATTTTCTTTCATTTTGAAAATGATATTTAGGGTAAATTTTAGATTATTTTGGTACAAGGCCAAGTCAATAATAGAGATTGCCCATTTGAGCTCA
The DNA here is from genome assembly GCA_027924585.1 of Larix kaempferi. Classification (NCBI taxonomy): domain Eukaryota; kingdom Viridiplantae; phylum Streptophyta; class Pinopsida; order Pinales; family Pinaceae; genus Larix; species Larix kaempferi. The sequence goes on along the minus strand of BSBM01000101.1, from coordinate 8,919,233 downwards.
ACATGTCACTTATAGGAATAAAACTTTGGTGTGGAGGATTAACACTTCATCCCGCAAGTAGAGTTAGATCCAATTGACTTAAATTTGAAGGACACAGGTGTGGGCTTTAATCCACCAAGTGTGTACGAGCTACAATGTGGGCTTTAGTCCACCTAAGTGTGCATGAGTCATGGTGTGGGCTTTAATACACTTAAGTGTGCACGAGCCACGATGTGGGCTTTAATCCATGTGCATGAGCCACAAGATCATTAATTGTTAGGTGCAATTACACATTTGACCTCTAACTTAAGGTGATCCCATATCTATAGGAAAGTTCATTATGTTAATGACTTGAATATAAATATATGACATGACATTGGTAGTGACGTGCTTTGAAATAAACTATGCTATTAGTAAAACTAAACTCTATTTGAATTAAATTATTTGAAAATGAAAACTAAAACTAAGGACACTAGAGATTAATCTAAATATATTGCGATTTTAAAAAGTCAAAACCAAGTACACTAAAGATCAATTTTAGGTAATATTGTGATAGAATCTTTTATTGGTTATATTCTTTTATTTCCAAGGAAAAAAGCTTAATTTTATTGAATAAATAACAAAATTATATGCTTTTTTTTTAAATTAGAGCAAAACCTTATATTGCCATAAAAAGAAGATACATAGTGCTAGGTTCTCCCAGGATTGGGAAAACAGACCCAATATCAAAAAATAAGCAGTCTTCCCCGAAATGAAATAAGATTTAACCAGAAAGTTTGATAATTACGGACCAGCCTACATTGATTGTTTGCCATAAAACTAAAAACAGAGACAGTAACAGTAGCGGCCTAATGAAACCAAAAAGACAACTACAAAGTCTATACATGGCCGGCCTGGCCACTATGAGAACTTGGATCCTTTGCAATTTCCATGCCTAGAAGGTGAGTGATTTCCCACTGGTTGTGGAGGATTTGCTCAAGAAGGTTGACCATCTCGTCTTGCTGTAGGATTATTTTATCATGAGCCTCTCCTTTTTCCACCAGGGTTCTGCCCAGAACTAGCTTCTTCGTCCAACGATAGTCTAGGGTTGTCTGATACAAAGTGGTGCGACCCCTAGTGTTCTCTTGGTCTAGCACCAGAACCTCAAATTCCTTTCGAATTTCCGCGTCCAAGAGACAAACACGATAAACCTAAGCTTCCTCTTTCAGCCTCCCGAATGTTAGCTTGCACTTGCCCTGGAGTTTTCTGCTTGTAACGCTTAGTCTTACCCACAATGCCTCGCATGAAACTCATCAGCGGGCTGGGAGAAGGGCCAGTAGGTTTGGTCTTGTGATGAATATAGCCCCTTCTAGCAGGTGGCATGGTTGAGAGATTGACGGGTATCAACCCCTCAAGAAAGACAACTGAGCAGAGGAGAGGAACCCAAGCTCTGTCAAGACCTCCACTTCTGCAAATGCTCCGTTCTCCTAGGGATAAATAGGCCTCTTTCTTCACTCGACCATTACAAATCATGAACGTAGAAGGTTGTTGCTCGAGCTCTGGAGTACCTTCCAAGCTCGAATGGGATTCAGGAGGCCGTGGAAGGAGATTTACCATCTCCGAGTTTGTAATGGAAGTATTGGCCAGAGGTAAAGTCATGACCAATTCGCACGAGAAAGCCTTAAGCATTGGTACAGTGGAGGTCGTCTGAAGGATCCTCTGCCTGGCTCATGAAAGTTTCAGGAGGCATGTGGTCTGCACTGATTGGCATGTGCCTAGCCCCGTGGCCATCCACCGACTCTCCCTCTCGGCACGTGTTAGGCACCCGCGGTGGGGGACAAAATTACATATTGTAGAAAGCGTGTTTCCATGTCTTTTCTAGATTCTACTTTTCAGCCCATATATATGTTTCATATGTATTCCCCAAAAGTCCCATATATAGAGAGTTGCATGTATAACATCCTAGAGATTTTGTAGAACGGAATCCAAGATCCTTAAAAGACCAAAAAACAAACTAAATGCCCGATCTGTAAGTATGTTGATATATTGAAATAGGCCCAAAGTCGGAGATACCTGAATCCCTGTTTAAATTTTTTTTATATTTGCTTCTCAAACTGGGTTGGCAAGAGGGAGCCAATCCATCTATGAACGGTCTGTGGAAATATTAAAAAAAATGTCATTTTGGTGTTTGGAGATCTTCCAATGTCCATGGGGAATGTTCAGTCTCCCTTTTGATAGCGATCAACTACAACATTCTTTTTCCTGTAAACATGACAACATGAGAAGGAATCAAAACACTCCAAATGCCGCATAATTTCCTCAATCAAAGCATTCAAATATACATTGTGGCATTTTTGAACTTTATTTATCCAGTCGATGACATTCATTGAATCACCTAAGATTTGTACAGTTTTGCAATTCTTTTCAATGGCGAAGCATAGGAGAAGGTTTAGAGTAGAGAGCTCGACATAGTTATTTGTTCCACTTCCAAGACTCATTTGGATGTGAAAGTAGTGAGAATCAGACAGGTGAAGAATTGCTCCTCCACCACAGACTTGGTTTTGGGATGCTCCGTCAAAGTAAGCCCCATCACTGTTTTTGTTTATGAGTTGCTTAGTGATAATTCTAGAAGCAGGGGCGTCCTTTTGTTGTGTGAAGTATTCAATGTTGAGATTGGCTGTAAGTTCATGGACATATGGGGTTTCCTGGAAGATTGCCTTGTTTCTAGCGAGCCAAAGGCCCCAAATAGTGAGAAGGGGGAGAGCTTTGATTTTCGCTGTTTCTGCCAAAGAGACTCAAGTTTTCCAGGCATCCTCTACAGTCACCCCGCCCCAAATTGTTGTAAAATTCAGCTTCCGTTTTAGCTCTGCCCAAGTGTGAATAACGAAGGGACAAGTAATAAATAGATGTGAATATGTTTCATCAGTTTGCTTGCATAACACACAACAACCTGGCTTGCATAATGCACATCAACTTGGCCCTTCGACATTCCTGCATTTCATTCTTTCCCAGATTGGGATCTTATTTGCCAGCGTGCACCACATGAAAATTTCCGATTTTTTTGGGCATTTGGACTTCTAGATGCTTTTCCACCACCATTTTGGATCTCCCGGGTGGGCGATAGTGGCCAATTTTTGATATCCCAATTTTGGCGAGTAGTTTCCATGGGCAGTTGATAACCATACAATTTTGTCCTGAGAGTCAGTGAGCCGAACATGTGTTGTTCTAAGAGTGTTTATGTAACCATTCCAAGCTTCCTCCAGGGATTCCAGGATGCCCAAATCAACAACTCTTTTCCATCCCTGATGCCAAATTGTGGAGGAAGTTGGGTCTGCAATTTGGTTTAAGTGATGAATACCTTGAATATGAAGAAGCTGAATTAGTTGCGGCGACAAGATATGGCGATTTTGCCTTCCTGACCATGGATCAGATCTTAGGAAAACTAGAGTTCCATTTCCAATTTTCCATGCCAGTTCTTCCTCAATAAGGGAAAGAGAGGACATAACAACTTTAGAGATCCCCTGCCGGCTTCTAGATGTGCTTCTTATCCAGTCTAGAATTGAGTCCGATGCAATGTATTTATGCTGAACAACTTCCGTCCAAAGACTGCGAGTGATAAGAAGTCTCCAGCCTACTTTTGCAGCCAAAGCCTTAGCAAAGAGAGGGGGGGTGAATCAGTATTGACTGCTTGATTTATTTTTCTCCTTTAGAATTTGCTAAAACAAAACAGGTTCAGTGCTTTAATTTAAATATCTTCAAGCAGTAAACATAATTCTCACAAAATCACATCACCACAACTCAGAATGATTTCCAATTTAATGTAAATATAATTTGATATGTAATTATGAGATGCTTCAACACCTCAGGAGGCTGCAACCTCAAGATTTGACAAATAGGATGCTACAACATCCAAACAAGCTACAACTTGTCTCAAAGATTACACAGTCTTTCCCAGCTACACCCTATTTCCCTGTACAATTTCCAGATTACAAAGTTCAACTGTTGCTGCCCCAGAAACAGTCTAATGCTATCATTGTTTTTCTGTACATGACCTCACCACTGTAACCCCAAATATAATAATAGCTTTTATTGATCAAACTTCTGTCCTCGAGCCAGTCTTCCTCAGCTTCAGATCCCGAAATTTCCTCTTTCAATGCCTCCCGAGCTGCTCCTTCAAACTTCACCGAAATTCTCCATACAGTCACAGAATTCTCTTGTTTGTCCCGAAATCAGACCATCCTCTATACTCCAGTCATCCACTCTTATGCCTCCCGAGCTCAGACCTATCTCCAAACTCCACCGAAGCTCCTTTCAGATCCACACACACCGCCAAAACAACGAATTGGCCCTTCTATTTATACTGGAATTTTGTTCATGCTTTGAGAAGGCCGACATGTCCAAAATAGGGCAAATAATATATTTTTATTTCAATTTATTTTCTGGATTTGTGGAGGCCGACTAGTCTTCATTTAATTAAATGATATTTTCTTCCATGTTGGCATTTGACAGACAAGTTTTTATTTGGTCTCTTAAACCCGCAGTATGGTGGTCTCCTCATGCCTGCGAGGACCAGTTTAATACTCCAGGGGTATGCCCGCACTGTCCATTTGAATGCCCGCAAGGGCTGGTATAGCCTTTCAAAAATGTGCCCGCAATGAGGGTTTACAACATGCCCTCGACCACTTCATGTTTGCTTTCAAATGTGCTCGTAGGTGGTGTTTGGCGATGCCCGTGACCTCTCATGAGGATGCCCGCAATACACTTCTTGTTTGCCTTCTTTGACATGCCCGTATGACCTCAAGAGACATGCCCATAAGCTCACGCTTGCTTGGCATATGTCTTCTTCTTTCGTTTACCTAAGCCATCCACTGTGTTCAAGCTTGCTTTCTTCACCTTGTCATTTTTGCCATCCTTGTATAGGGTGTTTGGACCAACTCCAAATGACCACAGAATGGGTCATTTGGTCTTTCTTGCTTGTCTTCATTGATCCTCTTCATTGGTCCATCTCAAGCTATACCTTCTTCAAAATACTGATGACATCAATGACAACAATTTTGCCAACACAATCCTCCTAGCGATTTTGGTTGTGCCAGTATTTCCCAATTCACCCAAGGAGTTATAGAATTTTCATTTTTTCTGAAGCAAAGGAATTTAAAACATATTTTCCTTGCTTTGTCTAGAATACCCTTTGGAAACCATGCTAGGGACATCTAGTAAACATGTATGGATTCCAACATAGATTTCACCAGGACCAGTCTGCCAGCTCTAGAGAGCCGCCTGTGGCTCAAATATTGATCCTCTTTTCTAGTTTTGCTAGGAGCCAGGTCCAATCTTCCGATTTATAGGAATTTGGCTTTAGCTTAAAACCTAAATACTCCAGGCCATCATCAATAAGTTTTAAACCAAAGGGAAAAAGTGAGGTGTCCTTTGAATTTCATCCTCTTCCATATTGATGATGGAAAGAGTGGATTTTTGAGCATTGACAATCATTCCTATAGCTTTCCGGAAAATCTCCAGAATTTCAAATAATTTTTCTGCGTCCCGCACAAATCCATCACAAAAAATGAGGATGTCATCCACAAACAAGAGATGAGTGAATTTGAGAGTATTTGAGATGGCTATTCCATAGAAGGAGTCGTGCCTTTTTGTATCTAGGATGGCTCGACTGAGACCTTCAACTACCAATAAAAAGAGAAGAGGAGAGAGGGGACATCCCTGTCGAAGTCCTCTTTCAGCAACAAAAAAGGGGGAAGTTGAATTGTTGATTAAAACCGTAAAAGATGTCGTTGTGATGCAACTCATCACCCATTTGATAAATAGATAGCCAAAACCAAGGTGAGTCATAAGCATTCTTAAGTACAACCAACTAACTCTGCCAAAGGCCTTTGAGAGGTCAATCTTGATTACTGCTCTTTTAAGCTTCTTAGTCTTGATAGAGTGGAGTCCTTCCTGGGCAACTCCAATGGCCTCATGAATTTCCGACCTTCGAGAAAACCAAATTGTTCATGAGAAATGATTTTTGATGGAACCATTTTCAATCTACAAGCGATGATCTTTGCTACCACTTTGTAAGTGATGTTGCAGAGCAAGATCTGTCTGTAGTCCTCCATTTGATTGGGGTGGTCCGATTTCAGGATGAGAGCAATGGAAGTAGAGTTGAGGGGGGGATGCATGAAACCTCTAGTCCTAGATTCCTCAACGAGCTGAAGAAGATCAGGACTAATGGTGTCAAAAAGGGCCAGAAAGAATTTGATGGTCCATCCATCTGGACCAGGGCTTTTGTCTTTCTGGAAACTGTGTAGGGCTTCTTTGAGTTCATCTTCGGATATTTATTCCATAAGTTCCTGGTTATCTTCCTGTGTGATAAGGCCCGAAAATAATTGGGAAAGGTAAATTACTTTAGCTATTGTGGCCCTGTTATCTGTCTTGAAAATAGACTTGAAGTGGGAGGTACCAAGGTTTGCAAGTCCTTCAAAGGTGGTGACTTCTTCATTATTTTCATTTTTCTATCCCCAAATAGTATGATGGATTTTTCTGCCTTTTGCAAAATCTTGGAAGAACTTTGTGTTTTCATCCCCACTTTCTAGCTAGATTGCTCTGCTTTTTAGTCTCCAAATCTCCTCCCGCTCCTTCAACGGTTTTCTTCTTCTAGATTCTAGCTGACCCAGTTGTGCCTTTGTTTCTTGAGTCAGAAAACCTCCACCTTCTAATTCTTGAATTTGATGAAATTTCTAATTCAACAAATTTGATTTCCTGCTCATCCCTTTCTTTTTTGCGAAAGGCCCATTCTTGAACTTTCTTCTTGACCCGATAAATATTCTGGGAAAAATGTAAGGCTGCATGATGACCTTCTTCTGGGATGTAGGGCCTCTAGTTTGATTGAATAATTTGTAAAACCTCCTCCTCTTTTAGCCAAGCAACACAAAATTTGAAAGGGTTGGGTGGTTTTCAAGCATCATTCAACACTTCAAGGCAAATTGGATGGTGATCAAAATCACCCCCGAATCTACCCATTGCCTAATTCTAAGGTTCTGCTCCAGGATATTTTCAACAATTAAAAAACGATCTAATCTTTTGGTGATTCTATTTTCTCGAGTTCTCCTGTTGGTCCAGGTAGGTTTCAGCATTACAGGAGCTACATCAATAAGTCGATCTTCTCGGATTTTTTGTTCAAAGAAGTTTGCTAGAGGATCCACTATTTCTATGGGACCCCACATTTAATGTGTTCCCAGAGTGAAGTTCAAGTCTCGTTCAAGAATAACATTTTCAGACTTGAATTTTTTTTTTTGCTAAATGAATCCCAGAAGGGGACACGGTCCTCATAAGGGTCATAGATGTTGAGAATTGTGAAGTTTTTATTTAGGTCAGCAAGATAGACTTCCAGGCCAAGGTTAGAAACAAACCCCCAATAGTTTCTGATCTTTACATTATGAGGGTTCTAACCGATGGCTAATCCCCCTGAGTGTCCCCTTGCATCTTGAGCAATGAAATATAACTGCTTAAAGGTAGCGCTCAGGAGTTTTGTAATCGCCTCTTCTGAACCTAGGGTTTCTTGAAATAGTAGAATATCAAGCTGATGCACTGTGATCAGCCTCTTAATTGCAAATTTTTTTCTGGGAACTCGCCAAACCCTTTCAATTTAAGGATAAATTTTCATTGGGAAACCCCCTCCTAGGATTTCGTCGCTCTAAGCGCTCCTATAATGGATTTTTGTTTGCCATCGGATAGATTTCTCAGTGCATGATGCTTTGTTGAGGAGAGGTGAAGGTCTCCCTCCGCCCTTCCCTCTTATCGCGTCTTGTGGATTTTTCCCCAACCCTAAAATTTGAGTGCAGGCTTGAGATTGTTTAGGGATGTCTCATGATATTAAATGGAAGCATATATGTAACTTTCTTGAGGAGGATGCTCAATCTGATGAGAGTGCAGAGAAAGGGGGGGAAGGCTGCTAGGGTTTGGGGAGTGGGGTGGAGTAGTTACTTTGGGATGTACCGGTGAAGTGGAAAGGAGTGGGTCGAGGGGTGTAGAGGAAAGGGGGAAAGATTCATATGCATTCTTTTGCTCAAAATTTAAAGATAAAAAAGAATATTCCAGAGAGGAAATGTGGTTTGTGAGGTTCTTCTTCTTACCCAGAGTGAGCGACGCGTCCATCTCGACAGGCTGCAAAATATGTTCCTCCACTTCCAGCGTTTCCGGAGGTGCTGCAGAGACCATTGGCTGATGATATTCTTTGATGCTTGCCCCAATCAAATCAGTGTAGACGTTGTCCACCGGATTTTGTGCTTGATCCTCGCTTCTGTGCTCCTCTTCCATTCGACCCACTTTAGGAAACCCTTCCTCCATACTGGGGTTGCTTTGCATTACCATTCGTTTCTTTGGGTGATCTGATATCTTGTTGAAATGATGGTGATAGTTTTTTATCCATATGACCATATTCGTGGCACCTGTGGCAACAACAGGGTATGCCTTCATAGTCCATCTTCTGCTTACACTTGGATTGTCCCCAGATTAGGTTTAATTCTTCTCTGAGTCCCATTCTGATATTTAAGGAAACTAGGATACGAGATACAAACATTCTTCTGGTGCGAGTGAATGACATATCAACATCGATAAAAACCCCTAGGGAATTTCCAATATCCCTGAAAGAATCCTAGTTCCAAAATTCCCATGGTAGTCCCAGTGATATTACCCAGACGGGGATGTCGTCCATCCTTTCACTTTCAGCATCGAACATAGGTGTCCAAATCTTGAAGAGGATAGGGGTGGAGCCTAGGGTCCAATGATTATGAAAAATGCGACCCACATCATCCTTGATTTTGAATTTGAAAACAAACAACCGCGATCCTTAACCATTATCTCTGACATATAGTTTATAAACCCTGACCAATTCCTTTTCACCCAATCTTCCAATCCTTCGAGGCTGGGGTACTTTCCTCGATCTCTTCCAACCATTTCCGTTTTCGCCATTTCCATTGATTGTGCTACTGAGACATTTACCCCATAGACCAAATTAAGGGGCTCCTTTGTGTTTTTTAAGCATTTGTTTCACCGTCTTTGTTGGCTTGATCCACCTGGGGTTCCCTAACTGCTTTTGGTTCCAGATCCGCTCCTAGTAGCACCTTTGTCTGAAGCTGAGTCGATGGGATTTCCCTATTGCTACGAGGACCTAAAAACTGAAGCAACAAATCCCTCTGGGTTATGAACTGTGAAATCCTCAAGAGGAACCCTAGGCGGAGAGCTAACATCCAGGTTGTTTGAGAGGGGCCATCCGGCTTCCAAGAACTCAAGGCCGAGGTTGTAATGGGGTTCAGTCCAAATTGATTCCGTAGGATGAGTTTCCACATGTAGTGCTGAGTGTACGATCGTTGAGTCGTCAGGTAGTGGAAACCCTAATCTAGATGTGGGTTGTGATGAAAACAAAGAGTACAAGTTTCCCCCTAGATCCAGGGCTAAAGGTCTAGCCGACAATGGGAGCGTCAAGGTTGTCACAACCATCATGATGGTGTTAACGAGCTCTCTAGGGTTTCCGCCAGTTGCCATATCCTCCCGAAAAGAGCAATATTCTTCGGCTGTCGTGAAAGCAATGGACCAGGGTTCAATTTCAACCAAGTCAGAAGTTGATGCCGACGACTGCTTCCCCGAAAACATTGTGAAAATGGATTGTCCTTCGAATGGATCCAGTGACTAGTCCACCTCATCCACATGGATGCACATATGGAAGACTGTCCGATTGGGACCCTATTGATGTGTCCTTGACACATGAAAGAGAAAAAGAACCCGTGAAGGGACTGCAGCTATAGTCCCTTAGTCCCGTGAAACCCTCATAGAACCTTTGCAGTTGTGGCCCATATCCTCCCCCCAACCATCCTTTATTGGTTATATTATATTATTCATAAAATTGAATTAATTTGGTAGTGAAGAAAGAAAAGATTGAAACCACGTGAAAATTAAATGGTTTGGATTTAGCTTGTATCAATTTGTTAAAGAAAACTTAAGGAAGTTTTGAGGGGATTGCCATTTTACAAATTGGGTAAACTTCATCATATTTCACTATGCAGAAGAAGACAGTGAAGAAATAAAAGTTTTTAAAACAAAACTTTAAGATGTTTTGAAGAGATTGTCATTTTACAAATTGGGTAAACTTCATCATATTTTACTATGTAGAAGAAGATAATGAAGAAATAAAAGTTTTGGTTTGGATTAACTTTGTAACAAATTTTAAATGAAAATTTTAAAAGTTTTTAGGGATTGTTATTTGCACACATTGTGCGAACTTAATCATATTTCACCATGTAGAAGAAGAGAGTTCAAGTATTTCACCATGTAGAAAAACAGAGTTCAAGTATTTCACCATGTAAAGAGAGCAAAAGGTTGATAGGATTTGCATAATCACTATTGAAATATTCAATGTAGCGTTCCATTACTTGAATTGAAAGTATTAATGTATGGAAATGAAAAGACTCAATTGAAGAGCTAAAAGATGAAAAAGAGTGAGGGCACTTTTAAGTGTGGATTGCACTTACAAATTTGTGTAATACAAGAACATATCTCAAATAAACATAAGAAATCACTACTTATGAATGGGGTGTCATAAAGGCAAGGCATGGTAATGTTGGCATGGTAGTTGGTGAAATAGGTGGTAGCTCCATCACTGCAATGCGTGTGCATGTGGAGGTAGACTTGCCTAAAGGGGGAGGTGGTCTTGAGCCTTATGTTTTAGCCTCCATACTCAAGTCTTGAATTTGGCCATCTTGTCAAAAGATGAGAATTACCTAGTGCCATAATGCTTGATAGTATTTGGGATATGGAGGCATTGATGGAGATGGGAGGGTCCACCTTGAGTAGAGGTAATAAAATATTGGGATAGGTTTCTTTAGCACCATGGACAAGATAGTGGAAGAATATGTCTCAAATATTTCAATGGTAGCAGTGCAAGCATGCAATAGTGGATTCTCTATAGAGGTTAAGAGAGAAGTTGAGGAAATTGAGAATTGAGTAAGAGAGTTGTAGGGGTATGACAACTAGTGACAAGATAGATAAAGCGATAATAATTGCTTTGGTAATTGACATAGTGTTTACACAAAGCAAATATAGTAGGCTCTTGAATACAATGGACTTGTATTGGGATACACAGATTTCATTGTTCTCATAAAGTTGGGCAATGAGCATATTGAAATCCTTAAAAAGCAAGGTCAACCAAACTAGAAGAATGGGAATTTGATCAATGCAATCTAGGGGTTGAAGGTAGGAACTAAGAAGCATGAAGGGGGAACAACTGCAATGACAAAAGGAAGAAGATTAAAGAAGGGCAAAGGCAAGTGTAGAACAAACATTAGAAGTTGCTAGGGCCATTAAGGTAGTCGAGTTCCCCCCTACCTTCATCAATGTTGACACCACCTGGACTTTGTGATTCTGAGTTTTGTTGAAATTTGTTTTGATAATATTGCAATTAGAAACTCTAAGTTGATTTCATCTAAAACTAGTTACATACATTTCTTTTTTTGATTTATCATTTCTATGTTATATCCCTAGACAGGTGAAGACTAGACTCAAACAAATCCACTTTTATTTTGAGTACTGTGGTTCAACTTCCTTCAGAGGCATGCCACTAGATTGATTGTATTATTTTTTGTGTAATATTAATGGATCAAGTAGCTTAATTACAAAAAAACAACATAAGAAACTAATGTTTTCTTGATAAAAATGATAAGAGTTGCATACGGGAAACATCTAACTTAAATCCACTCATAAGAGTTGCTAACCTCATATTAAATAGAAGTGTTATATATATATATATATATATATATACTTAAATCCACTCATAAGAGTTGCTAACCTCATATTAAATAGAAGTGTTATATATATATATATATATATATATATATATATATATATATATATATATATTTGTAGTTACTTTGATTCAAACATGAATAGCAAGTAACTTTTTTTCTTTTGGAATATATATATATATTGGAATATATATATATATTCACTAGGTAATTATATCGAGTAAAACCCCGAGGTACTTCCCTTAATTTTGAGGATGTTACATAGGGTAAACCCTAGATTCTTTAGGGCACACGCCAAGTAAACAATAGGGGTCAAAACCTTTACAACAATATTCCGATTATGAGCTCAAAAATCAATTATCACAATCACAAAATCAATTTACACAAAATACATCATAAGAGTTATTTGCCTCATATTATATAAAGGCTACTTTCTAACAAATATATCATTATCACAAACAAAATTAGAGTATAAAAAATAGTTTGTATACGTAGACTTTGTCCTCCCAATGATGTTATGGCTAGGTACACAACATCCCTCCTTAAAAGCACTACTTAACCAAGGGAACTAAACATTATTATATTTAAATCATGAAAGTAGAGGTTTATATTTTTTGGGTCTATGGTTGCAAGATAAAAACATTACGTTACACAGTCCCGTTGTATTGATTCAAAATCCGGATGTTTGATTCCCCCTACTATTCTAATAAGGGTTGGTGGAAGAATGGAGGTGAATGGCCCTATATTTTATGAAGGTGGATGGAGTAATTACAATGGAGTGAACATGATTGAATTACACCAATATTGATGAAATGAACAAAGGACCACAAGGTATGTCATACTCAAAATCCTCTTTGCAATCATTTTATGGAAAGTTAGATGTGATTCCAATGGACATTCAATTAGAAAACATGAGGGGATAATATTACAAGTCCCTAGTTCCATTGATGTACTCAGTCGGGGGGGTCTTGAGATCTAGTGCCTTCCTACGCCTTGTCATGTGCAAACATGGGTGTTTTTCCAAAAATAATTCAAACTCCCATTTAGCGCCCTTCACATGATCTTGTACTCTATAATTGCCTTGTTTGGAGGTTTCCTAGCTTTGTGTACAAAATGCGCTTACGATCTAATGAGCTTACGAACCTTGTCCATGACCTTGTTTGGATAAAAAATTTGCTCTAAATTCCTATTTAAAACAAGATAAAAAAAACATCGTGGAGCACCCCCCCTCCCCCCCTTTTTGTGAATGATTAGTGCATGGGGAACATCTCCAAATTTTATCAACACTTTGTATGCACGATAAACCCTAGGTTGATGTTGGCTCTTGTTTTGTTATAGATTCATGTGCTTGTACAACTGTAAAGGAACAAATACCATATCCCCAACTACAAATTGTCTTTGGGAGAAACATTGATCAACTTGTTGCTTCTAACATTTTGAAAGACCAAGTGCTTGGGTGATGAGGGGTCATATCCATATAAGCTCTTAAAGGGGGTCATTTTGCTCTTGAAGGGGATCGTTTTATTGGAAGAGTGGTAAGGAGTATCATATCAATGTTCTACTAGATGTATCCACCTTATGAGATAGAGTTGAATGCAGTTCATCACATTGAGATAAGGAATTTGAACCAATATTCTCCTTAGCCCAAACCATTTTGATTAAGAATCTAAATGTCATAGGTAGGAAATCCACTTCTGTCACTTCCATGTTAAGGGTACCCGACTTAAATAAGTGCTTCAAGTAGGTGATTAGTTTTAACAAAAAGGAGTTGTTACTTAGGAAAAATTGATGCAACTTTATCACTAAATGAAGTATGATTAACATTTATTTGTTGTGTGTGCACACACACCTCTCTATGGTTCAACTTCAAACTTTCAAATACAATGGGTTTATCATCTTGCAAAAGTATTGCACTAAGTTCAAACTTAGATGAATCATACTGAACGGTGGAGGGCTATATGAAATCAAGGGTAGTAAGCAACATTGTTGAATCAAAAGCTTCCTTTAAGCTCTCAAAGGCTTGTTGTGCCTCAATAGATCAATGAAATTCATCCTTGATTATTAGCTCAGCCCGAGGACGAGTAATAATAGAGAAGTTGTAGACAATTCTATGGTAAAATCTTGCTAAGCCCAAAAATCCTCAAAGCTTCTCGAGGGTCATAAACAATGGTGGATTGAATCTTTTCAAGATCAACATGACCACCTTATTTAGAGATGATATGGCCAAGATACTCCAAGAAAGTCTCGAACAAAGTCTACCCAATCCAATCATTGCAACAAGAGAGGTTAGGGTTCCCTAATTTCTCATGTCTTTTTTTAAATTGAATTTCTTGTCGTGTGGGGTCATTATTTAGGTTTTTAGGAAGAGTATTGTTTGCATGTTCATACCTAGACTCAAATTAGAGTAGCTCTTGGTCATAAAACGTTTTTGAGTATTGCAGTCATGGACCTTGAATTCAGGTTGAGAGAATTTAGTAAAGACATTTTATGGTGAGATATTATGGTTTGGTGGCAACTAGAGACATTGATTTGTAGAGATCCAAACATTCCACCTTCCTTGGCCCTCTCATCATATGCATGATAACCCATTTAGTAGAACCAAGTATTTTTATTTTAATAGTTTCAATATCTTTTATATCTATATAATCTCAATTTGGTCTGCTCTTTGAGTAACACATGCAAACTCACTAAATCCACCTCTATGTATTTTAGCATTACAACAATCATCCCTTGTATGGGCCACCCCATTCAAATTTTATAGGTCACTTAACTTACATTATTGGTCATGCATGTGTTTCACTGTGAATTCTAACTCAAATTTTCTTCCCTATGTATGCACTTCGACTTCATTGTCAAGCTTATATTGTGGGATCTTCATAAGAAGGCTAAAAGTGGGTCTAAATTGTAAGTTTAAAATCCATGTAGGTGAAGCAATGTAGACATATCCTTAAGCAAAATAGGAAGAACAACAATGGCACACACAATATACAAAGATTTACCTTGGAAACTCTTAATTGAGAAAACCAACTTAACTTAGAGCCACACCTCTATTTTATTTATTATATTAACTTGACTATTCACAATATAATATTTAGATATTCCACAACATCCAAAACCCTAATATGTTTACACAAATTAGATTACAACCCTAATCTCTTAAGTAGGAGTAGATTATAATGGGCCAAAAAACTATTGGTCAAAAAAGCACAAAAATAGACAAGCTTTGCTTGGAACCTTGATAGATTAGGGCAAACCACCCTCGCCCTCGCCCCCTAGTAGTGATTAGTTGTGCCTAGCACAATCCTCATGCAAAGAATATAACACATCTCCAACATATAAGAGTTCCATGGTGATAATGATCTTGGAGGAGTGTTACCCTTTATTCCCCAAGGATTCAAATACTCTTCTCCCCCTTGAAAGATTAAGTTGTAGAATAAAGAATCCACTTGTGGGTCCTTTTCCTCACATCAACCGTGTCATTTTTTCTACAAACTCCATGAAAATTTACTCCAATGCTTCCATTGTCACACAAGTTTGGAATCTAGTCCTTCATTTGTTTTCTAGGTAGAATAAAAAAATACATCGCAACAACAAAAATTCACTGAAGCTCTAAGACCAACTTGCAATGTCCCAATACCCAAAATGGAACTACTAGTAAAATTGTTGAAATAACCAAAGTAATAGCTAGAAACTAAGAGCCAACAAGTAAGAGAAAGTGAGGGAACTTACACACCCATGTGTGGATTGAATATGCAAATATGAGTAATGGAGAAAGACACACCAATAAACACTAGAAATTAGTTTTGGATTGTTAAAATGATAAGAGACACATATGAGGGGAGAAAACCCAATTTATAACATCAATTATATGTATAAATTCCATGTTCCTAAATTTTTCATTGGGTCACAATAGCCTAAGCCTGTTGGCCATATTCATGATAGTTTGTCAAATTGATACTAAGGGTCAAATAATTGCCAAGCATGATGTCCAAGTTAGTAATAATGTAAATTAGATCCAAATGGACAAGGTGGGTCACATTAAGAGAAAATTCCCAATTCAAAGTTTGTAATATCCCCATCCAAATGAACTATCATGGAGGGAAATTACTATTTCCCTAGGTTGGGGGTGGAAGCATTAAAAGTTGGAATAAAGGAGATAAAAGACCCAAAATGACCTTAGAATTACAAATTCACATTAAATGGGTCAATTAAATAATAATAAAAATAAAATAAGGTGGCATTGGATCATGAGGGCACATAAAAGGTCGTGGGACCCACATGTGGCAAGATTCCCCACTACACTTGGCATATTCTCTCACTAATTCGAGTTCAAGATGAGGGGTAGTATACTTGGGGGAGTTGAAGAGGTATTATTCATGGAATGAATCCTGTAAGGTCAAATTGGAGTGGAAGAGTAACTCCCATGGAAGAGGAAGAGGCATCTTAGAAGAATTGTGACACTTGGAGCTAGATTCCCTAACTCCTATGACAACAATGATGAAGATTCTATGACACTTATGAAAACGTTCAGACTTGACTGCTGACATCTGGAATATATGACATGTTAGGGATAAAAATAGCCTCCAAGAGGGCTCACAAGGGGAGTTATGGCAGCCAATATTCCCCCATTCGAATTGATGGAAGAGGAGAGCTAGGAAACGTTGGACAAGTGGCATTCATGGGAATCTCTCCCTAATTCAAGTTGGGATGATTCTCTTGGAGGGATTTCGAGCTAAGGAGGCCTTGGGAGGTTAATAAAAGACAAGAAGAAAGAAGGAGACTAGCTTTTTATCATTTCTCATTTCGAAAAAAATGGAGAGCTTAGCTTGTCCTTGCACGGTGGATGCTTATCCTTCTTACCTTAGAACCAATTTCGAGGGTGAAATATTCCCATCCTAGTTGGTTGATGGAGAGGCCATTCATACCTCTCAACAGAGATTCATGGATATGTTTTTATGCAGGTTGAAACCACAACTTAGTTCTAGTTCATCTTCTCTCATTCTTCTCTATGCCTATTCTACTATCTTTCTCTCAATGTCATGTAAATGTGCAAGGGCACACTTGTTGTTGCATATAGTTAGTGAAGGAATGTTATTTCGAATTCATGGAAATGTTAGCTGATATATATATCTGTAATAATCATATCCTCAGAGCCATAGCTCGAAACATTATGTATTTCAAGTGATATTTGCATCCAAGGAAGAGATTCGAACCATTTTCCCCATAGCATTTGCATAGTGATTTTGGAATGATCTTGTACCTGTTTTATATCAGAGTTTGCTGATTTATTTATAATTTTATGAGATTCATATGAATTTAATTTGATGGCCCAAATTATGTGTGCATCCCTCTGAAGTGTTACTATGTTTTATGAATAAATTCGAGACTCCTTTCCCACCAATTTCACCTCAAAAACTAGACTCTAGAAGATGTTGTTAATTAAGATGCCTATTCGACCCTAAAACCAAATATAATGCTGCAAATATATTGTTCCTAATGTAATATAACATATCCAAATCTAATACCAAGAATTAGTGAAGGCCATATAGTGTTTGGAATATCATCTAATGGCATACCTAGGGGGGGATCTCCACTTCTCAAATTAACTAGTCTTGTTCCGAAACTTCTTCCCATGCAATTTGTAGACCATGGATGGGTATATTAGTTGTTTTTATGTATTATAGGTGTGATAATATGTCCCATTCCCCATGAATACCTTCCTCCCCAAATTCTAAATCATTTAGAGGTGTTTGGAACCAGTTGTAAACAAAACCCTAGAGTCAAAACAAGGTGAATCCAAGGAATTTCCTTAGAAGGGATATTACAGTGGTATCAGAGCATGGTCCTTGAATATGTGCATTAATATCATCCATTGAATAATAATTTGAAGCCATGCCTTACTATTATGATGACTCCTATGAGTACAATGCTTATGAGCAATATGAAGAAGAATGTGAATGGTATGAGGAAGAGGTGCCATCACGCAACACTTCTTACAATTTCATAAGGAATGAAGGTTATTCTTATTACCTTGAGTTTGATGAAGATGAGTGTGTCACACTAACACAAGATAATTCTATGAATGAATTACAAATATTGAGAGCAACATGTAAAACCTTTCCCCAACAATATTAGGCATATCTTGATCTGTATAAGAGAGATACACAAAAGGCCATTCCTTTTGAAGACTATGTCGATTGGGTGTTTGGAAATAGGCCCAATATTGAAGATGTATATTTAGTGAAGAAAGGTATATTCCCTTCTTGCAAAATACCTTGGAGATAAAATCATATATGTTTGAGTGAAAAGGAGGAGCAAAATGAGGAGACCGATTAACCACCTAGTTCTGAAATAGGTGAAGCAGAAGAAGCATTACATGAAGAGAATAAAAAGTCACTCCCAAGTGAATATGAAAAAGATGAAGAAACACCACATGAGCATGAATAATTTTCCATTGAAAATACTAAAGATCATTCCGAGACACACTCTACTTTGGACTTGAATCAAAGAGCATCTATTGATAGATGCTTGAACTACGAAGGAGTACCTATTGATGGGTGATCACACCTCTATGTTGGTGACATAGAGATTACTTTTGAAAGTGTTGTTGCAAGCCAAAGTTACATTAAGCATGAAAATGAAGGCCTTGTAGTAGTTGAAGAAGAACCAATATCAACTTCCCCATCACCACATGAGCTTAATGAAGTCGGTCCAAGCAGAAAAGACAAAGAAGAAGAGGTCCCTCTACAAGAGCCTCTTTTTCTTGAAGGGTCATTAAAGATGAATGAAAATAAGATCCAAGCGACCTTTATCATATTACATGAGACTCAAGCATTGGTGTCAAATTATTGTTGGAGAGCTTCTTCATTGAAGGATCCATCCTTCCTTGAAGACATGGAGAAGATTCAAAGAGAAATGTGCAACATCGAAGGTAATTTCATGTCTTTGCTTTTTGATAGAAACAATTTGGTTGAGCTTAATGAATGGTTACATGGAGCATAATTGAAGCATAATGAGTATATTCATAAGCTGAAAATGAAAAATGAGCAACTTCTTGATAGGTTGCAAGATACTTGTTCTAACTCCTATGTTTCAAATTGTCAAACGGTAGATTGTTGGGAGGATTCTCATGACATGATGGATCATGAGAAACATGGAAACTTGCATGTGCTTGATGTGTTTGAATATGAGCTTGATGAGAGCCAAGCACTTGTTGGGGTGGAAGAGAAACTTGATTTGCCTCTTGGAAATGGTTACACACTTTTTGAAGAAGTGTATGATTCCACTACCTTGGAACCAACCTATGAGGAAAGTTTTTCACTTTTGAGAGAGGTGCATGATCCTACTCTTATGGAGCCTTCACATGATGACACTTCTGCACTTTCTGATCATTTGGGTGATTTGGTTCATTCTCCTATATCCTACACTTCCATATTTTGCAGCATTCATCCTAATGAATTATGGGTGAAAGGTTTCTTTCTGATGGTACAACATGAGGAGTATGAAACTCCTATCTCTCCTTTTGATGATTGCATGACTAGAAAACTTTCTTTTTTACATTTTCAGCAACATCCTTTGTTACCTTATGATGATACATATCTATATGGATGCACCTATGATGTTCACTTGAGTAACTTGAAGACTCACGATTTTCCTTGCTCCTTGCTAAGTTCAATTGATGTTGGAGGAAATTCATCCAATACTTGGGTGAAGAGATATATGATTGGAGCAAATTCTTATTGGCAGCAACATCCTTTGTTATTTTTTGATGATGCACATATACATGGATGCACTTATGATGTTCACTTGAGTCAATTGAAGACTCATGATTTTCCTTGCTCCTTGCTTATTTCAATTGACGTCGGAGGAACTTCATCCAATACTTGGGTGAACAGATATATGATTGGAGCAAATTCTTATTGGCAGCAACATCCTTTGTTATTCCTTGATGATACACATATTCATGGATGCACAAATGGTACTTCTGTGAGCCCCTTGAAGGCTCGTTGTTTCCTTTGCTCCCTACTTGGTTCAAATTTTAGTGGAGATTCTTCATTCACTTCTCAGATGAAAGAACACATGGGTGATTAGTTTGCTGCATCTTACATCCTTTTGGAGCAGCATTATAGGACATGGGATCCTCACCTATGTCATTGGAGTAGATTTGATTGGTCACTTAATGCTTTTATGCACTTGGAAAATGGTGGTGTACTTACTTGGAGGAAATGGGATCCAGGAATTCGCTTGCGTGCTGGTATGGGTTGGAGAGCACTCCTAATTGTTGGAGTGCAATACAAGCAATGAGACCCTGGGATGAATTTTAGTCTCATTGGTTTCAATTTTTTGGGGAAACAAGAAGTATGGGATATTGGGACCCCACTTAATAAGGTGATTGTAATCAAAGTAGTGCAACAACAAGCATGGTGGTTCCTCTCTAAAATTTTCATGGAATCTTGAAGACTCAAAGTTGGGCAACTCAATGGCAACTTCAAAGAATTATACAGTGGTCTCATAAAGGGTTTCCAAAATATGAAAGAGGTAAAGAGTAATTGTGCAAAATTTGTTTTGATGGGTTTAATTAATATTTTGGTGTTTAGTGGTGATGTCGCAGGGGATATCAATATGAAAAAGAAAACCCGCATCTCCTTGCTTTTGGAAACAAACAATTTCAGTACTTGAGTGCCACTACTCATAGTTTTAGAAGGAAATTTTTGGAAGCAAAGTTTTGGGAAGAAAGTAGGTTCTTCAACACCCATGTTTGGAATTGCTTGAGGACAAGCAATATTGGGAGGGGAGGATTTTCCATGTCCCAAAATTTTTCATTGGGTCACAATGGACTAAGCCAGTTGGCCATATTCATGATAGTTTGTCAAATTGATGCTAAAGGTAAAATAATTTCCAAGCATGATGTCCAAGTTAGTAATAATGTAAATTAGATCCAAATGGACAAGGTGGGTCACATTAATAGAAAATTACCAATTCAAAGTTTGTAATAACCCCATCCAAATGAACTATCATGGAGAAAAATTACTATTTCCCTAGGTTGGGAGTGACAGCATTAAAGGTTGGAATAAAGAAGATACAAGACCCTAAATACCTTAGACTTACAAATTCAAATTAAATGGGTCAGTTAAATAATAATAAAAGGAAAATAAGGTGGCATTGGATCATGAGGGCACATAAGAGGTTGTGGGACCCACATGTGGCAAGATTCCCCACTACACTTGGCATCACTCTCTCACCAATTAGAGTTCAATATGAAGGGAAACATACTTGGGGGAGTTGAAGAGGTATTATTCATGGCATGAATAATTTAAGGTCGAATTGGAGTGGAAGAGTAACTCCCATGGAAGAGGAAGAAGCATCTTAGAAGAATTGTGACACTTGGGAGCTAGATTCCCTAACTCCTATGACAACAATGATGAAGATTCTATGACACTTATGACAAAGTTCAGACCTGATTCCTAACATATGACATATGTGTCATGTAAGGGATAAAAATATCCTACAAGAGGTCGCACAAGGGGAGTTATGGCAGCCAAGATTCCCCCATTCAAATTGATGGAAGAGGAGAGCTAGGAAACGTTGGACAAGTGGCATTCATGGGAATCTCTCCCTAATTCAAGCTTGGATGAGTCTCTTGGAGGGAATTAGAGCTAAGGAGGCCTTGGGAGGTTAACAAAAGATAATAATAAATAAGGATACTAGCTTTTGATCATTTCTCATTTGGCAAAAATTGGAGAGCTTAGATTGTCCTTGCAAGGTGGATGCTTATCCTTCTTTCCTTAGAACCAATTTCGAGGGTGAAAGATTCCCATCCTAGTTGGTTGATGGAGAGGCCATTCATACCTATCAACAGAGCTTCATGGAGATTTTTTTAAGTAGGTTCAAACCCCAACTTAGTTCGAGTTCATCTTCTCTCTTTCTTCTCTATGCCTATTCTACTATCTTTCTTTCAATGCCATGTAAATGTGAAAGGGCGCACTTGTTGTTGCATATAGTTAGTGAATGAATGTTATTTTGACTTAATGGAAATTTTATCTGATATATATCTCTGTAATAATCATATCCGGAGAGCCACAGCTCGAAACATTATGTATTTCAAGTGATATTTACATTCAAGGAAGAGATTCGAACCATTTTCCCCATAGCATTTGCATAGTGATTTTGGAATGATCTTGTAGCTATTTTATATCAGATTTTGGTGAGTTATTTATCATTTTATGATATGCATATAAAGTTACATTGATATCCCAAATTACGTGTGCATACCTCTGATGTGTTACTATGTTTTATGAAGAAATTCGAGACTCCTTGCCCACCAATTTCACCTCAAAAACTAGACTCTAGAAGCTGTTGTTAATTAGGATGCCTATTCGACCCTAAAGCCAAATCTATTGTTCCTAATGTAATATAACAAATACCAGTCTCATACCAAGAATTAGTGAAGTTTGTACAGTGTTTGGAAGAGCATCTAATGGCAGATAGAGGGGGGTCTCCACTTCTCAAATTAACTAGTCTTGTTCCGAAACTTCTTCCCATGCAATTTGCAGACCATGGATAGGTATATCAGTTGTTTGTATGTATTATAGGTGTGTTAATATGTCCCATTCCCCATCAAGACCTTCCTCCCCAAATTCGAAATCATTTGGAGGTGTTTGGAACCGGTTGTAAACAAAACCCTAGAGTCAAAACAAGGTGAATCCAAGGAATTTCCTTCAAAGGGATATTACAATAAACCCTAATTAAGCTTAAGTTACTAGTAAGGTTCATTATACCCTTATTATATATTAGTGTTCCTTTTATAAATATAATGTTATTGCAAAATCATGAATGTACCCATATAAGGTTGTTGTGGATATGTACACAACACTCAACAATTACGATGAATGACACTAATCCATTTAACACTATTTTAGAACTATAGGGAATCCATGTGTAACATACTTAATCAATTGAGTAATGAATTATGAGAAATATCATAAGAAATATAAATGTATAAAGTAAGATATAATGAACTAGAGTATTGAACTTGCATAATATAAATCCTTATAGACAATCTAGAAAGAGGGCGATGGTTACTATTGGAAAGTTGTCATTGATGTCAATCTATTGTTGTCACTGAGGGAGATCCTAGCAACATCATAACATTGGGTAGATGGATATTCCCGCAACAACATAACATTGGGCAGATGGAGATGCCTGCAATAGCATAAAATGCTCGCAAAGTGAATGTCTGCCAATTTGATGAATATGCCCGCACAAGGCTAAGACAAATGTCAGTAGCACAAAAATTCCCACACTATCTAACACTTACACAACTACATTATGAATTATGCCCGCACAACATGAGAAAATGCACACAGGTTAAGGGGAAATTCCTGCACTGGCAGCCTTGAAATATACCCGCACATGTGTAAAGAAATTCCCATAGGTGACCACATAAATACTCACAGGTGACCACATAAATGCCTGTAGGTGACCATAGAAATGCCTGCAACTGACCAATGAAATCCCCATGGATGACCACATAAAATGCCCGTAGGTATCCAAAGAAAATCCTCATAGGCTTTCAAAAAAATGTCCACGGGCTTTATGAAATGCCCACAGGCCTGAAGGTAAATGACCACAGGCCATATGAAATGCCAACAAGCTTGGGTAAAATGCCCACAAGACATTGGGATATGCCTGCAGGACATGGGAAATGCCTGCAAGATATGTTTCTATGACCATAAAATCCCTGTTAAGCTAAGTGGACATAAAATTCCTGCATATAATTTAATTTTGACTTTGCGGGGTTGAGTCTTTACATTGGAAAGAAAAGGAATTATTTTTTATAATAGCCAAGCATTACAACAAATAACTCCTCCCTACAATTAAAAAGTGAGAACGCCCCTTTGATTATCCATTGATCTCCAAATGAACTAGTCATCCCTATAATGATGATAAGAATGTATACATCAAAAGGTATAAATAGAAAGAGAATTCGCTCTATTTGGGTGTAGGGTGGTGAGATAATTCGAAATAACAACTAAGATACAAGGGGTAATCAATGAAGCCGGGGAAGAATGAAGATAGGCAAGGATGGATTCTGAGAAGCAGGTTTAGAAGACTATTTTGGAAAACTCTGTAGATATTTAAGTAGCATCTTGAACATATTTCTGAACAGATTTGTGATAGAGTTAAGAGTCTATCCTTGACAAATTCATAGGACTGTCTAAGCACATATTCAAGGGCTATCTTGACACATAATTCAAGGTGAATTTGAGTTTAATTTTGGGGTATCCTTACAGACTGTTTTGACAGAAAACCAGAGGAAAAATTGTGACTGTTTGATTATAGATTGGATAAGATTTGTGTCCTCATCAGAACAGGTCCTTGCTTGATTTGTAAGTTGGTACTTACAAAGGATTGGTGTCCTCATCCTAGCAGGTTGGTGCCTGATTTGTAAGTTGGTGCTTACATAGAAGGTTTGTGCCTTCATCATCTAACAAGTTGGTGCCCGCATAAGGGATTTGTGTCCCTCATAAACTTGTAAACAAATTGGTGTTTGTAATAGTAAATATTTACAAGTGGTTTTCTCCCAACTGGGTTTCCAGTCTAAACTTTTGTGTAATGTCCCTTGACATTTATTATTGTTGATATGACTGTTTGCATAATGACTGTTTAAAGTTGTAAATATACAAATTGTTTTAAATTTGAGACAATAATGATTCACCCCCCTCTCAATATTGTTGTATATTCCAAAATTTATAGGCCTCGTTGAGGGGGCAATGTCCAATTGAGAAAAACTTCGATACAATGAAAATACTTGAAAAAACATTACAGGGCTTGTTTATAAAAAAAAATTCACTAGCAAAACCCTAACTACTTGTGCCCCATCATTAATGAGTGCCAATCACCTAGCAAACCCTATTTAGTAAAGACAACAATTTTTACATTGAGTAACCACACACCAAATACCCAAAGGTCCTTCAAAAAAGAGGAATTCATACATTTGATTAACTCTTAAGTACCCCTAAATATTAGGGTAGGGCACTAACATGCCTCCCCCTTTCAAAATAACATTTTCCTTAAAATTGGAGAATTGGAAAATGATGTAAAATTGCTACTCGTTCCTATGTGGCATCTTCAGGTCATGTATCCTTCAATTATATCAAAATGTCTAAAGAGTGCACTAGCATTGTCAACACTCTTTTGTGGCTAGAGCTTAGCATTTCCTTCAACTATAATCAAATGGATCCTTCTTCATTAATTTCGAGAAGATTCGACTAAAATTAGCAATTTGGCCTCACCACCCTGTTCAAATAGGACACATGAAATATTGGCTGGATCTTAGTATGGGTTGAGAGAGCCAATCTATAGACAACTTATCCAATGCATTCGAGGGTTTGACAGGGTCTATTGAAATTTTAACCTAGCTTCTAGTGGCTCTTGTCTTCGAGATATGGCTTTTTATAGGGTTGGAGATGAAAATACATCTAGTCCCCTTCTTCGAAAGAGCATTCAAAGCAATGTTGATTTGATATTCCTCCATTATAGTTTGATCCAAAACCAAATTATCCTAATTGTATTGAGAATGGATGCTTTGGTGTTAAGAGTATGATCCACTTCTTGAAACTTGGATGTGCCTAATTAGTAGGAAGGGACGGAGGGAAATTTTTTCTCATAAACAACTTCATAGGGTGACATTTATGCAAGTGTATCAATTGAACCCATTAGCCTTATTGGTTTGATGTAAAGCATCCTGTTACCCCTTGAAAATGCATGGTTCATGTTGCATTTTCATGGGCCTTTATTCTCTCACCAACACAATATATCCTTGGACTTTAGCGACAAACATAGGTTACATGAAGAGAATTGGGAGGTATTGATGGAGACCTTTTTGGAGACACTTCACCATGAGGTTCTAATTGGCTACACTTGACATTGATTTTGAGGCATAATTACATGGCTTGCACTATATTTTTTTCCATCATTGATGAGGAGCCTTATTCCTTAGTTGCACATGGGACTCCAAACAATGTAGATGAGTGATGTGAGAAAGCAATCAAACCCTAGAGCATGAATACCCTACCTCAATAAATGTCCAATGCATGATTTATGTCTAGGTAAGAACTAGACACACTGCTAGAGAAGGAACAATGTTATAAGAGGTTTGGAGCATGGCATGTGGTAAGAAAAAGGACAAGAAGAGCATAATGTATTACGTTGGAGGAAGCTTAAGGGATGATAAGTGGTGAAAAAAAGAAGTTAAATAAGGAATGCCTTGATTAAAACAATGACATGTGGTGCTGAAGGAATTTGGATGGTCAAATAAGGGCCATTTGATGTGGAGCATCCCACTCCATGGGTAAAAAGAATATTTGGTTGCTTGATCATGCATATACCCCCTTTAAGAGGGATGTTTTGTGCAAGAAGGAATTTAAAGCATGTCAATAAGAGCATGGTCCTTGAATATGTGCATTAATATCATCCATTGAATAATAATTTGAAGCCATGTCTTACTATTATGATAACTCCTATGAGTACAATGCTCATGAGCAATATGAAGAAGAATGTGAATGGTATGAGGAAGAGGTGCCATCATGCAACACTTCTTACAATTTCATAAGGAATGAGGGTTATTCTTATTACCTTGAGTCTGATGAAGATGAGTGTGTCACACTACCAAAGGATAATTCTATGAATGAATTACAAATATTAACAACAACATGTAAAACCTTGCCCCAACAATATCAGGCATAACTTGATCTGTATAAGAGAGATACACAAAAGGCCATTCCTTTTGAAGACTATGTCGATTGGGTGTTTGGAAATAGGCCCAAGATTGAAGATGTATATTTAGTGAAGAAAGGTATATTCCCTTCTTGCAAAATACCTTGGAGATAAAATCATATATGTTTGAGTTAAAAGGAGGAGAAAAATAAGGAGACCGATTAGCCACCTAGTTCTGAAATAGGTGAAGCAGAAGAAGCATTACATGAAGAGGATCGAAAGTCACTCCCAAGTGAATCTGAAAAAGATGAAGAAACACCACATGAACATGAAGAATTTTCCATTGAAAATACTAAAGATCATTCCGAGACACACTCTACTTTGGACCTGAATCAAAGAGCATATACTAATGGATGCTTGAATTGCGAAGGAGTACCTACTGATGGGTGATCACACCTCTATGTTGGTGACATAGAGGTCACTTTTGAAAGTGTTGTTGCAAGCCAAAGTTCCATTAAGCATGAAAATGAAGGGCTTGTAGCAGTTGAAGAATAACCAAGATCAACTTCCCCATCACCACATGAGCTTAATGAAGTTGGTCCAAGCAGAAATGACAAAGAAGAAGAGGTCCCTCTACAAGAGCCTCTTTTTCTTGAAGAGTCACTAAAGATGAATGAAAATAAGATCGAAGAGACCCTTAGCATATTCCATGAGACTCAAGAATTGGTGTCAAATTATTGTTGGAGAGCTTCTTCATTGAAGGATCCATCCTTCCTTGAAGACATGGAGAAGATTCAAAGAGAAATGTGCAACATCGAAGGTAATTTCATGTCTTTGCTTTTTGATAGAAACAATTTGGTTGAACTTAATGAATGGTTACATGGAGCATACTTGAAGCATAATGAGTATATTCATAAGCTGAAAATGAAAAATGAGCAACTTCTTGATAGGTTGCAAGATACTTGTTCTAACTCTTATGTTTCAAATTGTCAAACGGTAGATTGTTGGGAGGTTTCTCACGACATGATGGATCATGAGAAACATGGAAACTTGCATGTGCTTGATGTGTTCGAATATGAGCTTGATGAGAGCCAAGCACTTGTTGGGGTGGAAGAGAAACTTGATTTGCCTCTTGGAAATGGTTACACACTTTTTGAAGAAGTGTATGATTCAACTACCTTGGAACCAACCTATGAGGAAAGTTTTTCACTTTTGAGAGAGGTGCATGATCCTACTCTTATGGAGCCTTCACATGATGACACTTCTGCACTTTCTGATCATTTGGGTGATTTGGTTCATTCTCCTACATCCTACACTTCCATATTTTGCAGCAGTCATCCTAATGAATTATGGGTGAAAGGTTTCTTTTTGATGGTGCAACATGAGGAGTATGAAACTCCTATCTCTCCTTTTGATGATTACATGACTAGAGCACTTTCTTTTTTACATTTTCAGCAGCATCCTTTGTTACCTTATGATGATACATATCTATATGGATGCACCTATGATGTTCACTTGAGTCACTTGAAGACTCAAGATTTTCCTTGCTCCTTGCTAAGTTCAATTGATGTTGGAGGAACTTCATCCAATACTTGGGTGAAGAGATGTATGATTGGAGAAAATTCTTATTGGCAACAACATCCTTTGTTATTTTTTGATGATGCACATATACATGGATGCATTTATGATGTTCACTTGAGTCAATTGAAGACTCATGATTTTCCCCGCTCCTTGCTTATTTCAATTGATGTTGGAGGAACTTCAAACAATACTTGGGTGAAGAGATATATGATTGGAGCAAATTCTTATTGGAAGCAGCATCCTTTGTTATTCCTTGATGATACACATATTCATGGATGCACAAATGGTACTTCTGTGAGCCCCTTGAAGGCTCTTTTTTTTCTTTGCTCCCTACTTGGTTCAAATTTTAGTGGATGTTCTTCATTCACTTCTTGGATGAATGAACACATGGGTGATTAGTTTGATGCATCTTACATCCTTTTGGAGCAGCATTATAGGACATGGGATCCTCACCTATGTCATTGGAGTAGATTTGATTGGTCACTTAATGCTTGTATGCACTTGGAAAATGGTGGTATACTTACTTGGAGGAAATGGGATCCAGGAATTCTCTTGCGTGGTGGTATGGGTTGGAGAGAACTCCTAATTGTTGGAGTGCAATACAAGCAATGAGACCCTAGGATGAATTTTAGTCTCATTGGTTTCAATTTTTTGGGGAAACAAGAAGTATGGGAGATTGGGACCCCACTTAATAAGGTGATTGTAATCAAAGTAGTGCAGCAGCAAGCATGGTGGTTCCTCTCTAAAATTTTCATGGAATCTTGAAGACTCAAAGTTGGGCAACTCAATGGCAACTTCAAAGAATTATACAATGGTATCATAAAGGGTTTCCAAAATATGAAAGAGGTAAAGAGTAATTGTGCAAAATTTGTTTTGATGGATTTAATTAATATTTTGGTGTTTAGTGGTGATGTCGCAGGGGATATCAATATGAAAAAGAAAACCCGCATCTCCTTGCTTTTGGAAACACACAATTGTAGTACTTGAGTGCCACTACTCATAGTTTTAGAAGGAAATTTTTGGAAGCAAAGTTTTGGGAAGAAAGTAGGTTCTTCAACACCCATGTTTGAAATTGCTTGAGGACAAGCAATATTGGGAGGGGAGGATTTGTCATGTCCCAAAATTTTTCATTGGGTCACAATGGACTAACCCGGTTGGCCATATTCATGATAGTTTGTCAAATTGATGCCAAGGGTCAAATAATTGCCAAGCATGATGTCCAAGTTAGTAATAATGTAAATTAGATCCAAATGGACAAGGTGGGTCACATTAATAGAAAATTACCAATTCAAATCTTGTAATATCCCCATCCAAATGAACTATCATGGAGGAAAATTACTATTTCCCTAGGTTTGGGGTGGAAGCATTAAAAGTTGGAATAAAGAAGATGCAACACCCAAAATGACCTTAGAATTACAAATTCAAATTAAATGGGTCAATTAAATAATAATAATAATAAAAAATAAGGTGGAATTGGATCATGAGGGCACATAAGAGGTTGTGGGACCCACATGTGGCAAGATTCCCCACTACACTTGGCATCACCCTCTCACCAATTCGAGTTCAAAATGAAGGGAAACATACTTGGGGGAGTTGAAGAGGTATTATTCATGGCATGAATAATGCAAGGTCGAATTGGAGTGGAAGAGTAACTCCCATGGAAGAGGAAGAGGCATCTTAGAAGAATTGTGACACTTGGGAGCTAGATTCCCTAACTCCTATGACAACAACGATGAAGATTCTATGACACTTATGACAAAGTTCAGACCTGATTGCTAACATATGACATATATGACATGTCATGGATAAAAATATCCTCCAAGAGGTCGCGCAAGGGGAGTTATGGAAACCAAGATTTCCCCATTCAAATTGATGGAAGAGGAGAGCTAGGAAACGTTGGACAAGTGGCATTCATGGGAATCTCTCCCTAATTAAGGTTTGGATGAGTCTCTTGGAGGGAATTAGAGCTAAGGAGGCCTTGGGAGGTTAACAAAAGAAAATAATAAATAAGGATACTAGCTTTTGATCATTTCTCATTTGGCAAAAATTGGAGAGCTTAGCTTGTCCTTGCAAGGTGGATGCTTATCCTTCTTTCCTTAGAACCAATTTCGAGGGTGAAAGATTACCATCCTAGTTGGTTGATGGAGAGGCCATTCAGACCTATCAATAGAGCTTCATTGAGATTTTTTTAAGTAGGTTCAAACCCTAACTTAGTTCAAGTTCATCTTCTCTCATTCTTCTCTATGCCTATTCTACTATCTTTCTCTCAATGCCATGTAAATGTGAAAGGGCGCACTTGTTGTTGCATATAGTTAGTGAATGAATGTTATTTTGACTTAATGGAAATTTTATCTGATATATATCTCTGTAATAATCATATCCGGAGAGCCACAACTCGAAACATTATGTATTTCAAATGATATTTACATTCAAGGAAGAAATTTGAACCATTTTCCCCATAGCATTTGCATAGTGATTTTGGAATGATATTGTAGCTATTTTATATCAGATTTTGGTGAGTTATTTATCATGTTATGATATTCATATGAAGTTACTTTGATGTCCCAAATGATGTGTGCATACCTCTGAAGTGTTACTATGTTTTATAAAGAAATTCGAGACTCCTTGCCCAATAATTTCACCTCAAAAACTAGACTCTAGAAGCTGTTGTTAATTTGGATGCCTATTCGACCCTAAAACCAAATCTATTGTTGAAAATATATTGTTCCTAATGTAATATAACAGATACAAGTCTCATACCAAGAATCAGTGAAGTTTGTACAGTGTTTGGAAGAGCATCTAATGGCAGACCGAGGGGGGTCTCCACTTCTCAAATTAACTAGTCTTGTTCCGAAACTTCTTCCCATGCAATTTGCAAACCATGGATGGGTATATCAGTTGTTTGTATGTCTTATAGGTGTGTTAATATGTCCCATTCCCCATCAAGACATTCCTCCCCAAATTCGAAATCATTTGGAGGTGTTTGGAACCAGTTGTAAACAAAACCCTAGAGTCAAAACAAGGTGAATCCAAGGACTTTCCTTAGAAGGGATATTACAATAAACCCTAATTTAAGCTTAAGTTTCTAGTAAGGTTCATTATACCCTTATTATATATTAGTGTTCCTTTTATAAATATAATGTTATTGCAAAATCATGAATGTACCCATATAAGGTTGTTGTGGATATGTACACAACACTCAACAATTACGATGAATGACACTAATCCATTTGACACTATTTTAGAACTATAGGGAATCCATGTGTGACATACTTAATCAATTGAGTAATGAATTATGAGAAATATCATAAGAAATATAAATGTATAAAGTAAGATATAATGAACTAGATTATTGAACTTGCATAATATAAATCCTTATAGACAATCCAGAAAGAGGGCGATGGTTACTATTGGAAAGTTTCCATTGATGTCAATCTATTGTTGTCACTGAGGGAGATCCTAGCAACATCATAACATTGGGTAGATGGAGATTCCCGCAACAACATAAAATTGGGCAGATGGATATGCCTGCAATAGCATAAAATGCCCGCAAAGTGAATGTCTGCCAATTTGATGAATATGCCCGCACAAGGCTAAGACAAATGTCAACAGCAAAAAAATGCCCACACTATCTAACACTTACGCAACTGCATTATGAATTATGCCCGCACAACATGAGAAAATGCACACAGGTTAAGGGGAAATTCCCGCACTGGCAGCCTTGAAATATACCCGCACATGTGTAAAGAAATTCCCACAGGTGACCACATAAATGCTCGCAGGTGGCCACATAGATGCCTATAGGTGACCACATAAATGCCTGCAGGTGACCATAGAAATGCCCGCAGCTGACCAATGAAATCCCCATGGATGACCACATAAAATTCCCATAGGTATCCAAAGAAAATGCTCATAGGATTTCAAAAAAATGTCCACGGGATTTATGAAATGCCCACAGGCCTGAAGGTAAATGACCGTAGGCCATATGAAATGCCAACAAGCTTGGGTAAAATGCCCACAAGACATTGGGATATGCCCGTAGGACATGGGAAATGCCCGTAGGACATGGGAAATGCCTGCAAGATATGTTTATATGACCATAAAATCCCTGTTAAGCTAAGTGGACATAAAATTCCTGCATAGAATTTAATTTTGACTTTGCGGGGTTGAGTCTTTACGTTGGAAAGAAAAGGAATTATTTTTTATAATAGCCAAGCATTACAACAAATAACTCCTCCCTACAATTAAAAAATGAGAACGCCCCTTTGATTATCCATTGATCTCCAAATGAACTAGTCATCCCTATAATGATGATAAGAATGTATACATCAAAAGGTATAAATAGAAAGAGAATTCACTCTATTTGGGTGTAGGGTGGTGAGATAATATGAAATAAAAACTAAGATACAAGGGGTAATCAATGAAGCCGAGGAAGAATGAAGATAGGAAAGGATGGATTCTGAGAAGCAGGTTTAGAAGACTATTTTGGAAAACTCTGTAGATATTTAAGTAGCATCTTGAACATATTTCTGAACAGATTTGTGATAGAGTACTTAAGAGTCTATCCTTGAAAAATTCATAGGACTGTCTAAGCACATATTCAAGGGCTATCTTGACACATAATTCAAGGTGAATTTGAGTTTAATTTTGGGGTATCCTTACAGACTGTTTTGACAGAAAACCAGAGGCAAAATTGTGACTGTTTGATTATAGATTGGATAAGATTTGTGTCCTCATCATAACAGGTCCTTCCCTGATTTGTAAGTTTGTACTTACAAAGGATTGGTGTCCTCATCCTAGCAGGTTGGTGCCTGATTTGTAAGTTGGTGCTTACATAGAAGGTTTGTGCCTTCATCATCTAACAAGTTGGTGCCTACAGATTGCAAGTTGGTTCCTGCATAAGGGATTGGTGTCCCTCATAAACTTGTAAACAAATTGGTGTTTGTAATAGTAAATATTTACAAGTGGTTTTCTCCCAACTGGGTTTCTTGTCTAAACTTTTGTGTAATGTCCCTTGACATTTATTATTGTTGATATGACTGTTTCCATAATGATTGTTTAAAGTTGTAAATATACAAATTGTTTTAAATTTGAGACAATAATGATTCACCCCCCTCTCAATATTGTTGTATATTCCAAAATTTATAGGCCTCGTTGAGGGGGCAATGTCCAATTGAGAAAAACTTCAATACAATGAAAATACTTGACAAAACATTATAGGGCTTGTTTATAAAAAAAAATTCACTAGCAAAACCCTAACTACTTGTGCCCCATCATTAATGAGTGCCAATCACCTATCAAACCCTATTTAGTAAAGACAACAATTTTACATTGAGTAACCACACACAAAATACCCAAAGGTCCTTCAAAAAAGAGGAATTCATACATTAATTGATTAACTCTTAAGTACCCCTAAATATTAGGGTAGGGCACTAACATGCCTCCCCCTTTCAAAATAACATTTTCCTTGAAATTGGAGAATTGGAAAATGATGTAAAATTGCACTCGTTCCTATGTGGCATCTTTAGGTTATGTATCCTTCAATTATATCAAAATGTCTAAATAGTGCACTAGCATTGTTAACACTCTTTTGTGGCTAGAGCCTAGCATTTCCTTCAACTATAACCAAATGGATCCTTCTTCATTAATTTCGAGAAGATTTGTCTATAATTAGAAATTTGCCCTCACCACCTTGTTCAAATAAGACACATGAAATATTGGGTGGATCTTAGTGTGGGTTGAGAGAGCCAATCTATAGACAACTTATCCAATGCATTTGAGGGTTTGACAGGGTCCATTGAACTTTGAACCTAGCTTCTAGTGGCTCTTGTCTTCGAGATATGTCTTTTTATAGGGTTGGAGATGAAAATACATCTAGTCCCCTTCTTCGAAAGAGCACTCAAAGCAATGTTGATTTGATATTGCTCCATTTTAGTTTGAGCCAAAACCAAATTATCCTAATTGTATTGAGAATGGATGCTCTGGTGTTAAGAGTATGATTCACTTCTTGAAACTTGGATGTGCCTAATTAGTAGGAAGGGATGGAGGGAAGTTTTTGCTCATAAAAAACTTCATAGGGTGGCATTTATGCAAGTGTATCAATTGAACCCATTAGCCTTATTGGTTTGATGTAAAGCATCCCGTTACCCCATGAAAATGAATGGTTCATTTTGCATTTACATGGGCCTTTATTCTCTCACCAACACAATATATCCTTGGACTTTAGCGACAAACATAGGTTACATGAAGAGAATTGGGAGGTATTGATGGAGACCTTTTTGGAGACACTTCACCATGAGGTTCTAATTGGCTACACTTGACATTGATTTGGAGGCATAATTACAAGGCTTGCACTATCTTTTTTTCCATCATTGATGAGGAGCCTTATTCCTTAGTTGCACATGGGACTCCAAACAATGTAGACGAGTGATTTGAGAAAGCAATCAAACCCTAGAGCATGAATACCCTACCTCAATAAATGTCCAATGCATGATTTATGGCTAGGTAAGAACTAGACACACTGCTAGAGAAGGAACAATGTTATAAGAGGTTTGGAGCATGGCATGCGGTAAGAAAAAGGACAAGAAGAGCATAATGTATTACCTTGGAGGAAGCTTAAGGGATGATAAGTGGTGAAAAAAAGAAGTTAAATAAGGAATGCCTTGATTAAAACAATGACATGTGGTGCTGAAGGAATTTGGATGGTCAAATAAGGGCCATTTGATGTGGAGCATCCCACTCCATGGGTAAAAAGAATATTTAGTTGCTTGATGATGCATATACCCCCTTTAAGAGGGATGTTTTGTGCAAGAAGGTATTTAAAGCATGTCAATTAGAGGAAATTTGGGTAAAAAATGGGCCTCCTAAGGAAAATAATAAAATAATAGTAGAGAGAGAGTAAAAAAACTACTTTTTTGGATCGTATTTTCAACTTATCTCCTTCTAGGTTTATTCAAATTTCAAGCGGGAGGACTCGTTGGATGCATAATTAAATTATGCATCCAACGAGTAGCCATGTTGCATACTTTTAACAACATCCACACCATGAAAAATTGAAAATACATTAAAAAACGTGTTTCTAGTGAAAGAAAACACGTTTTTTAATGTATTTTCGATTTTTCATCGTGTGGATTTTGTTAAAAGTATGGAACATGGGTACTCGTTGGATGCATAATTTAATTATGCATCCAATGAGTCCTCTCGCTTGAAATTTGAGTAAGCCTACAAAGAGATATGTTGAAAATACGATCCAAAAAAGTAGTTTCTATTTTTT
This sequence comes from Larix kaempferi, assembly GCA_027924585.1. Lineage (NCBI taxonomy): Eukaryota > Viridiplantae > Streptophyta > Pinopsida > Pinales > Pinaceae > Larix > Larix kaempferi. The sequence continues at coordinate 8,883,914 of BSBM01000101.1, read as the reverse complement.
CCCTCCAATTTTTTTAGGTGCTCCGTTTTTTAATTTTAAAGTATTTTGATTGGCTAATATATGATGGCATGGAATTTGTATTATTTTTGGAAGGCCCAATTTAAATTTAAATTTCCTCTAATAGTAACGTGACATTATGCGGGATTACACATTATTTGAGGTGTATTCAACATATTTGAAGGCATATGTCCCCTTTGAGGAGATATTTTGGTGGTAAAAACACAATATTAATGATCCATTTTCACATATTTGGATGCAAATTTTACCTTTTGAGGTATTTGGGGGTAAACGCATACTCTTTAGTGACTTTGGAAGTGTGTTTCACCTTTGAGGAGGGATTTGAAATGATAACACTTTGTTGATGCATTTTTGACATATTTGGAGAAAATATATTCACATATAATACAAGGAAAACACCAAATAGTGGATGTTTTAGTATAGGTATTTACTTTTACAAGGTCAAACAAAATTTAGAAAAGAAACACCACTAAAGCCTTTATTTGTTAAGGCGGAGGTTTTAACAGATGTGCAATATAACAATTAAATTTTGGGTGGTTGGAGGTCATAGCAAAGGTTTTTTTCTCGATTCATTTAAAATAATAAGGTGCATTAGTGCACACTAGTGCATTGATAGTAAGGTGCATCAATGTTCACATATTTAGTTCACACTACTGCATTTTATATACTTTGAAAGCCTTGGTGCATCTTATCTACTATTGTAAACCTGTGTGATATATCTACTATTGTGCTCTAGTGCAAAAGAACAATTTAAGGATAATGATGCTTGAATAGGTATGAAATGCACCGTTGAGTTCAAATGAATACAATGCACCAATATATTTTAGTGCTATATTATTTTGTGTCGTGGTTATGCAAATGCGACTTATTTTATTATTATAAAATTACTTTTTTTTCCTTGGAAAAAGTCAGTAATTTTATTTCATAAAATGAACAAAATTACATTCTGCACATGTAATAGAATCACTAAGATCCCTACATTGTCACATATTTCTGTCCCATATCAACATCATAACAGATGTCCCGAACATCATACAGTACGTCTGTCCATACAATCCACTAATATCCCATTACAGATTACAATTAACAGTGAAACACTTGCTTGTTCGTTGGTCTACAAATATAACTGTGTAAACAACTGTCTCTACAGCCCACATATATCCAAATTAATATATAAAACTATGTTGTCCCTCGCTGGGTTCAATCAAAGACTGCGTTTGCTCCATCGCAGCTATTGTCCATCGCCGGTCATTACAGAAAACCCCGCGCTTGTCACCTATATCTGAGCTATGGCTCAATTCTGTGCCTCATTATCTTCGTGAAAAGGTCTGTGGTAATAGCTGTTGGTGCCCTCGGGTGTGTGATTTGTGATATTCCAAGTGCCAAATGGATAGTGCTGCTGCATCGCTTCCTTGGAGAGCATATCAGCAATCTCATTCCTCTCCCTGTAGACATGTGTAAATGAAATTTGATAAAATGACTGCTTTAACAGGATCACCTCCTCCAGGATAGGTAAGAGTATCATCACATTGCAGTGTGTGATCTCCTTTTCCCAGTTGATAACTAACATGGAGTCGCCAAAAACCTGTAGAGATAGACATCCTTGTTCAATGGCGAATAACATCAGCAGCCTGAGAGACATAAGTTCAGCAAAATTATTGGATCCCCTCCCCAATCCAGCCACCAGATGAAAGTAATGAGACTCTGTTTTGTATAGTACTCCCCCCCCACCACACTCTGATTGATGGTCTATTGAAGCACCATCAAAAAAATCCCACGGCATGGATTTGTCAATCAACTCCACACACACAGGTCGCGTTCTAACCACAGGGACAGGTGCCTTGAAGTGTAGGGTAATAGCCATGATTTGTGCCACTACACTCGCCATTGGAACCCTGCAATCTTGAAAAATAATCATATTCCTGGTAATCCAGATGCCCCAGGCATATATACAAGGGAAAGCCCGGATGGTTGATGTCTTATGTGATATCCACCACAGTTGGAATGCCTCATGAGCACTCGCACCCTGCCACCCCACATTGAGATCCAGTAATATGCAGGCATCAGCCCAAACTGCCTGAGAATACCTACAATGTACAAAGAGATGTGAACTAGTCTCTTCAGCATCCCTACATAGTGGACAGAACCCCGGCCCCTGTATGAATCGTCTTTGTAGAATGTCCCAGGTTGGGGCCCGTTGTTCCAGAATTGCCCAGAAGAGTAGTTTTGTTTTACCTGGACACTTTAGCTTCCACAGATGTTTCCACTACCACACCAATCCCCTGTTATGTACATCCACATTCAACTGAATATATCCATTCTTAGGGGAGTATTTTCCAGAGGGATGATGGTCCCAAATCAGTTCATCAGTCCTATTTGTCAGTCGTATATACGATAGTCTTAAGTGCCGAAGATAATCCGCCCAAGCCCCATGCATATCACCAGGGATCTCCAGTCTTTGTGCAGTGTTCCATCCCTGATGCCAAAGTGTAGATGTTCTTGGATCCGCAATATCAGCCAAGAAATGACAACCCCTTTCTGCCAATATATTCCTCAAATCCACATGAAGGACATGGCCACCCCTACAGCCAACCCAAGGGTCCAGTCCTATACGAATAAGTCTCCCATTTCCAACCCGCCACACTAATCCAGAACCTACCAAATGAAAATTCTGCACCACCGCTTTCCAAACCACAGAGCAATTTGCCCTCGTCTTATTGCCCAGCCTGATCCATTCAAGTAGAGTAAGTGGGGCAATATATTTATGATATACCACTCTAGTCCAAAGGCTCTGTGTGTGAATAAGTCGCCACGACACCTTGGCCCCCAAGGCTTTTGCGAACAGAAATATATTCTTTAACCCCCATCCTCCCAGGGCTTTTGGGACCGCCAGTTTTTCCCATCTGACCCACACCAACGCTCGTTTGTCACACTTACCCTTCCAAAGAAAAGCAAAACACAACCGTCGTATCTGTTCCAATACTCCTTTGGGAATCCAAGCTAGAGACAGCCAATACACCGGGATTGCTTCCAAAACAGATTTAATCAGAACCAGCCTCCCAGCCCGTGAGAGCCATTTATGACTCCATCCAAGTAGTCGCTGTTCTAATTTAGCTAATAACCAATACCAATCAGCCTTCTGATATGCATTTGGTTTCAAGTGAAAGCCAAGGTACTTTAAGCCATCATCGATATCCAATGTCCTGTAAGGTAGTCTAAGTGCCAAATAGTGAATCTCCTGCTCGGTTAAATGCGAACAAGTGATTGATGACTTGTCAATGTTCACTAACATACCCGCAGCTATTTGCACTAAATTGAGACCTTCAACCACCTTATCAATATCCTGTCGGGTGCCATCACAAAAAATCAGAATGTCATCAACAAATAGGAGATGAGAGATATACAGTACCTGAGAAATGGATATTCCACGAAAGGACCCATCAGCTTTTGCTTTCAGTATAAAATGACTGATTCCTTCAGCAACAAGGAGGAACAACAGCGGAGAAAGTGGGCATCCCTGTCTAAGGCCCCTTCCCGCATGGAAGAATGGACTCGCAGAGCCATTGATCAATACATCAAAGCTCACCGTAGTGATGCAGGCCATAATCCATCGGATAAATTCATAACAGAAACCCAGGTGAGTAAGGAGCATCCGGAGATAGAGCCAACTAACTCTGTCAAATGCTTTGGAAAGATCAATCTTGATCACAGTACCCTTCTGTTTCTGCACTTTCAGAGTGTGTAATCCTTCCTGGGCAACACCGATGGCCTCATGAATTTGTCGACCTTCCAAGAAGCCAAATTGTTCACAAGAGATATGCTGAGACAAAATATTCTTGAGTCTCCTCGCCATAACCTTAGAGATGATCTTATAGATACAATTGCAGAGAGATATAGGTCTGAATTCATCAAAGTATTCGGGCTTGTCCGATTTTGGTATAAGAGCAATAAAAGTCGAATTAAATGGACCATGTACAAACCCAGCCTTCCACGATTCTTCCACCACATTCAATAATTCCTCCCCGAAGAGGTCATAGAATCCCAAGAAGAATTCGATAGGCCAGCCATCTGGCCCAGGGATTTTATCTTTCTGAAAGGAATGCATTACCTGCAACAGCTCATTCGGCAACACTTCCTCCATCAACAATCGATTTTCTTCCTCCCCCACAAAACGAGGGAAAAGCTGAGTCACACGAATTACCTCAGCAATAGAGGCCCCAGGTTGTGCAGTGAATAAATCTCCAAAGTGTCTAACACCCAACTCCGCCAATCCATCAAAACTGGAGACCCGTTCCCCTTCAGCAGAAGATAGTTCCCAGATAGAGTTAGTCGATTTTCTCCCTTTTGCATATGCTTGAAAAATTTTTGTGTTCTCATCACCGCACTGTAGCCAGATCGCCCTACTTTTCATTCTCCACATCTCTTCTCTCTCACACAGAATCTCATTTCTGCGTTTCTCCCATTCCATCAACTCACCTTTTTGCTGATCATCCATAAAGCCCATGCCCGGGCAATGAATCAGTTTATCGATATTCAACTCAGCAGTCTGCAGATTCTGCTCATCACGAACCCGTTTATCATGTGCCCATAGGATAGTGGCCTCTTTTATGCGCTGTAGATTATGCTGAAAGTGTGCACCCGCGTACTCTAATGAATCTATAGGTCGATGAACCCACAAATTCTGAACCATGTTATGAAAATCCTCCTCCTTCAGCCAGCTAGGATTGAATTTGAAAGGACTTGGGGGTTTTTTACTTCTGCCTCTTAACTCCAGAAATATGGGGTAGTGATCAGATACCCCACCCGACCCTACCCACTGCTAGACAACATCAACCCCCAGTACTAATACATCAGCCACCAAAAACCTATCCAGTCTTTTAGCTACCCTATGGTTCCCAGCTCGCTCAGCTCGCTTATTACACCAAGTTGGAGTTAACTTTGTAGGTAGTATGTCTAGTAGATCCTTCCTAGCGAAGGCTTGAATGAAAAAATTTGCCAATGTATCCGGTGCAGCCCGAGGCCCCCACACTTCAGAAGACCCCAGCGAGAGATTTAAATCCCCTGCCAGAATCACATCCCTTCCTTCAAAAATATTCATACTTAACAAGGAATCCCAGAATCCATCCCTATTTGAATATGGCCTGTAGATATTGAGGACCGTGATCAACCTACCAATCTCAGCATCCCAAACTTCCAAACCGATACCAGAAGGGATACCCCAAGAACAGTCATATCTACAGCTCTTCACCTTCCACCCCGAGGCCAGCCCTCCAGAACACCCCCGTGCATCCACTCCTACAAACTTCCATCCTGGAAGCAAAGATTCTAAAGTCCGAACAACATCCACACTGCCACCCAAAGTTTCCTGCAACAGTAGTATATCTGGTTGATTTAAGTCCACCAACCTCTTAAGAGACGATTTTTTAATGGGACTCGCCAACCCGCGACAGTTAAAGGACATAATTTTCATTAGAGACCCCCATCCAGGGCTTTCTCTGCTCTAAGTGCCCACTCAATGGAAGATTGTGTGCCCATCACTAAGTCAACCTTAGCCCGATCCTGTGCCTTTGACAAGAGGGATTTTCGTCCCCGACCCTTACCCCCAATACTAAGAGCCAAATCAGGAAGTCCCCTCCCCCCCAATTCGTCAGCAGCTATCTCCCTATTTCTAAGAGCGTAGCGGATACTTCGTCCCACAGAACAGCTGGAGTGTTTGGTGGATACCATGGACGGTGTGGATGTATAGTCCGCATCAGACATCAAACAAGTAGCAACTGGACTATGTAAATCGGTACATGCGAGTGGAGGGGGCCCATGACTACCCCCCCCCCAAATCATCAGAGACAAATAAAATGGAATCAACAGGTGAAATGAAGTGAGACATACCCTGGGGGTTCACAGATGATCCCCCTCGTAAAATGGACATCTCCCTTTGTTCGCTAGTGTAGGCCCGAGTCAAAGAGGTTGCAGTAATAGTGGCCCCCACATCATCCGAATCAGTAGATCCAATAGTCTCCAATTCAATGTTCTCTGATGGAGGCAGGGTTTCCCCAGCACCAGGAATCCCACGATCAGATGATACCCCAGTAGCAAAGTGCTCTCCACGAGCAAGAGCAGGCCCACATCCATCAACCCTCACCTGCTGAGGATTCACCTTCAACAAAGGATCAGCACGATCAACAGCTCCTTCCCCGACCATTGGCTCACATGCCCGAAACGTTAAGGGGCAGCTAGCTACCAAATGTCCATGATCGTGGCAGCGGTGGCACCTAAACGGTACCCCCACATAATCCAGAAGTTGAACAAAGTCCCCATCCTTGGATTGTATGTTAATCTCAGCAGAGAGCCCCTGCAGAAGGTCGATTTTTACCAAAATCTTAGCCACCGTATAATTTCCAGTCTCATGGTGGGAGTAATCCGTACACACATAATCACCAAGAAAATTTCCAATCTCAGCAAACCGAGTTTCATTCCATAGATGCATGGGAAATCCAGGAAGCTTCACCCACAGCGGTTCTGCATCTATTTTCTCCGATTTAGAGTCGAAAAAGGGAGTCCAGCTTTTCAGGATGATAGGGACGCCCATCATCGACCAATGTCGTCTTAAGAATTTATCAACCTCCCCCTGGTTCGGTAGTATAAAAGAGAACCAACCCTTTGTCAACACCCGTATCTCAGGAGCAGAAGACACCAAATCCTTCCACTGCTCAGCCGCCCAACGCTGAAGGAAACCACGTCCAATTCTTCTGCCCCGAACATGTCCAACCACTGCGGTGTGTGTGAAATCCTCCGCCTCTTCCATCGTAACATCCACCCCCAACACCAACTTATCCGGTCTCTTTCGATCTTTAACCCGATTCGCAGAAAATCGATGAGAATCAGCCTTCGCAGGAACCCCGGATCGATGAAAAGTATCCCCGGCAGAGTTAGGTAATTCAAAAAGATGTCCAACCCTATCCCGCGCTACCTTAGGCCCAGAAAAGACCGCTGGCCCCCCACCATTCATGGAGAGTCCAGTCAGAGCCCCTGATCCATCTGCCATCGCAATGTCAATTCCAGCAGTAACAATCCCACTGACATGTACCCCAGCAGAGGTGTAAGCCACATCCTCCATCACCCCACCCCAGACGTGCCCTCAGTACAGCCGGTTCACCAATCCCAGGCACCAAAAACAGCCAGATATCAGCAATCCCTGGCCCCAGACAAGCATCAACAGCTCGGACAGAACAGTATCTCAGAATATAAAATTAAGAATCAAAAGTAGATCGGCCCCCATGCCACAAAACACTCCAACAGCTATCTACACCACGAACTCCTCCAAAGAGGATTCAATCCCCAGCGATCATCCACCATCAATCCCCAGCTATTACTCCATACGGCCCCAAAAACCAGTACACTGTATCTCACAGCAGCAGATCAAATGTCCATGCGACAGCATGGTGGCACCTACAGATCAGGTTTCGCATGATCAATTGTAATCCTGTATCGATTCCAATGGATATTGGCAACGAGATCCAAGCCAGGGTATCTCATAACCCGAATCCACCAATATGAAAATGGGTGTTAAAATTGAAAGTATATAGTCTGCGTCTTCCGCTCCACCATATCCCAATATACAGGAAGTCTGTTATCTCCTGACGTCAGAATTCTGGAAAAAAGGAGCTCTCAGCCAAAATAGGTGCCCACTACCATACCAAAAATCGCTCAGCACATCCAAGAGATTCCCCACACATCCTCTCGCGCGCGCAAAGGTCCTCCGAGCCCGATTCAAGGAGAGGGAGCTCTGTACGAGCTCAGTTAATGCCCGCGCAATTCAAAAACCCTCACAGCCGTTCTGTAGCAGTTCTTGGAGCAATTCTTGGAGTTCTTGGAGCCCATCATATCTCGGGTCAAAAAAATCATTATCTCAAAAGGAGCTCTCAGCCAAAATAGGTGCCCACTACCATACCAAAAATCGCTCAGCACATCCAAGAGATTCCCCACACATCCTCTCGCGCGCGCAAAGGTCCTCCGAGCCCGATTCAAGGAGAGGGAGCTCTGTACGAGCTCAGTTAATGCCTGCACAATTCAAAAACCCTCACAGCCGTTCTGTAGCAGTTCTTGGAGCAATTCTTGGAGTTCTTGGAGCCCATCAAAGTACATCTTGAAAGTTATATTTGATTTCGTTCATTATTATAAAATTACTATTAGTCATTGGAAATTAAATATTTTTATAATGGTATGGATTTTTATATTTTAATTAATGTGTTTGGATATAATCGTTGCATTAATGTATTGTATCATTTAAACAAATTACACTTGTGTTCATTGTAATTATGTAAGTCATATATATATTTAATCAACAACATAATATTTTACAACAATAGATATTGCAATAAAAAAGAAAGTCATTTTATTATATATGAATAAGAGACCCTTTGTTATATAAAATGGGACAACATAAAGGTCCACAATAATCAAAATTTCCATAAATAATTGTTACAATTATTGGTAATTCGTCATCTAACCAAATGGGACACTATGCCACATTAAAGAAAATGTCTAATTTTTACGAATAAGCATTCTAAACTAGAAAACTTGAAACATTCAATTATATTGATCATCATATATCACTTGAATTGTTGCCATTGCTCAAACTATTTGCATCCTTAATTTCTCCATCACTTGTAGGGGATATTGTACTTAGTTTTTTTGTAATGTCTTGTTAACTAGCTTGATTTATTTTGCCTTTTAATGTTCCAGATACAATCATAGAAATAAAGTGTAATGAATATATCTACACTTATAATACAATAGATACATTTGTATAATGGACAAGCATGTCATAGTAGCGAGCAAGTGTTAAATATGTTCCTAATTATTGGACCCATTAGATTGATTTTTTACTGTAAGTGAAAAGAACATCTAATAGATGTTAGATGTTCTTCACTATATCCTTCACACTTCTATAAAAATTCCCTCTACTATATCCTTCACACTTCTATAAAACTCTCCTTTACCATTAACTTCCAATACTAGTCCAGATGAATTAAGGACCAATTCATCATCATTTACATCCTCTGTATTTTTTAATTGTTAGGAGGGACTTCTCTTCCTCATTGTTGGTCCTTACAAAACATTCAACGTATAAAAAATTGAATGTTTGAAACCTGTTAAACAATATTGTCAATAACTACATTATTAGTAAAAGTACATTCGCGTTTGTGGCCATATTTTTTCCTTGATCCTCTATCAATAAAAGGCAATGAAATATCTTCTATTATTGTATTTACTATATACTACACACCAATAAGCCCAAAACATGTCTATTTATTAAATTATTTATTTGTTTAAGTTAGAGGGCCAAATGGTGCATTTTATAGTATTTAGTGCATCGATACACATTTAGTGTAGATTGTGCACCGCAAAACCCAATTGTTTAAAAAATAACATGCCCAAGTTGTGCACCATAGAGTAAACAACACACCCTACTTTCTAAGCAGGCATTGATAGGCGAAGATGATCTCTTATTTCGGGATGAATTTTGTGAGAATCAACTGATTGATTCTGGCACTTTTTATTTACTTGACTGATCCTGATAAGTTTTGCCAAGGACATAGTTTTGTCTATTTATTGGCTTATGTTGTATATTTTTGAATTTCAGAATCACTCTCCTATTGAGAGGTTGATGGAGTACGGTATTTATACTTATATCATGTACTATTTGATTCAAAAGTGAATATCAATAGTATGCTTTTTCTTTTTCGCGGGAAAAAAAAAACACACCCATGCGTACTTACTATACAATGAGCATCACAAAATTAAGAAGCGTTTAAATAAAATCTCGATAAGGACAAAGTTTTGGATCCAATGCAACGAGGATCCCCAATCCATTACAATAATCGTTGAGACCTACAAATTCCAAAACCCCGAAACAAAAATCTCAATGTAGAAACTAAATATTGCAACTAGAGTTTAAAATAATATAAAACAATATGGAAGCAATAGTAAAGCTAAGGTTTGTAGTGTTGAAGATTACTTTGAAATGCTTCTATTTTGTTGAGATAAAGATAATGAAGTTACATACCTAAAATTTCCTTTTTACAAATTTGTATGCAAACCACAGTTACCTCTTACAAATACATTTTTTAGAAAACTTTGTCCAATCCAATCTCTTACATGGGAAATATCTCTTGCACAAGTCTTTCCTCTATCTTTGGCACAACAATGGATTAGGGTTTAGGGTTTGTTTAAGTCACTTTTACAAAATAAAATTCCATCTCTCTTTTTAATTTATTTAATTTTTTTGCTGCATTGATTAAAATTGTGTGGTCTAGTCATATTATTATTATTATTATTATTTAATATGCAATAGGTGCGCCTTAAAATATAATTGCGCCAATGTGCTATATTTCCTTAATTGCACCTTAAATAAGTTTTCGATGAAAATAGAAACACGAACCTCTATAATTATTATTGTGTGGAAGTTTTCTTTTGTGAATGTTTTAGTGTAGATATCTCGTTTAGTGAGCATAACAAATATTGTGCATTAGTGCATATGTTATGAACAAAGACATTGTGCACTGAATTAAACTGGTTGCAAACTTTTAATTGAAAGACATTAAAAAATCTATTTGAAGTTAGTATGTTACATTGTTTTTCCTCAAAAAATGTATTTTTTTACTAAGGAAAAATAAAAAAATAGAGTCATCAAGTGAATTAGCACATACTTGAAAGGACTAAGTGTTAAAAAATATCCCAACTAGGAACCCAATAAAAGAAAAAACAACATCACCCCCGATTGAGTGTAAACACAAAGGGTTCAAGAAAATCGTATTCCTAATCCCCCCCAAAAACATTCTCAGTGCTGTGTACACCACTATTCCAAGATACATCTTGCAGTTTTCCCCACTACACCATTGGGGACCCTATTAGTTCAATACATTACATCACTTGACCCCATAGAACCTGGGAATATTTGGAAATATTACATTTCTCCATCCATAAGATAGACAAAACTTAAAACTCAACAAGAGCACAAGACATGGACTCCATTGAATATTGTTTTAGAAATTTAACTAGAGAGGTAGTATGCTCTGGAAGATTCACACCTTCCTTAGATAGGAGGTTCACTTCATTTAATTCTCTATATATATGTTCAAAACCAAAAAGGAAGAGAGATGTTGTTTGTTTTTGGATAAAGCATTGAGATCTAGGTCTAGGATCTGAACCTACCCTTGCATCCACTTAATCACTAGAAGTGAGTCCCATATACCTACAGCCGTATGATATTTAAGTTGAAAAACGTAGCTCGAGCAATAGATTCTTGCACAAGTTAGGTGTGAATGAGCGAGAACTTAGTAAAAGTGGGAATACTACAATCTTGTAATTTCACTTAAAAAAGAAATTTTGAAGGTCTAAATTCATTTGATCTCTTAATCTTTGAAATCTAAAGGAAATTTTCTAGAGATTGTAGAATATTAGTGAGTTAGATTTGATATAATCTTAGTTGTACACCTCATTGTTGAGATAAGGTGGTTGCTAGGATTAAGGATATTAATTGAGATTGCTTGCTAGAATCAAGGAAATTGGTTGCCAGAATCAAGGAGCTGGTTGCTAGAATCAAGGAAGTTCGTTGCTAGAATTGAGAAGATTAGTTATATCTCTCAAATCATATATAGGACAACATGGGAGGAGAAGTTGTTGAACAAACCAAGGAAGTTGTGTAAGGCATGCATCAAGGAATTTGTGTGCACATACAAGTGAGGACAAGGAGGAGAGAACATAGATAGTAGGAAGATAATTGACCAATAAGGTGGAATTATACTGCAAGGATATCATCATGCAATGCCGTATAGGGTACAACAATTTATCATATTTATGTGTAGGCATATTGTTTCTTTTCAACAGGCTGTAAACCTCTGGTTGAGGTGTCCTTGTAAGTTTTTGAAGGATAAAAACTAAATTGCAAGACAAAATTCTTGTGTATCATGTTTATGATTCCACTATTGATTTTCAACTATATGTGTGATTGCTGCATGTTTATAAATATTTATTTTTGTTGTTAAATAAGTTCATATTTGATTTATTTAATTAAAAAAGAAACATAGGACAATAGTCACCTAAGGCCTAAAAATTTACATGGTATCAGAGCATGGTTCTCTGATTGAGTTTCTCAAGGATTTATAGTATTAAATCAACTGTCAGAAAGAAGGACCATTGGTTAGAGGGTTTCATTATTTCTTTTAAGTACTAATGTTAATCAGGAGTTTGAATTATATCAAGGATGTCATCGAATAGTCTCAGGTTCGAGGACATATTGGATGGTGCCTAGAATTTCCTATCATGGAAAGTCAGGGTAACTTTTTTATTAAAATAGAATGACCACTAGGATATCATCAAGGATGTGGTGACCTTGTCGATAGATATATATTTTTTGGAAGATCACAAGATAAAATAAGTGAGAGACAAGTGGATTAACATGGATGTTATAAAGGATCATTTGATCCCTCATATATATGAGAAGCCTAGTTCGTCTTTATTAGAGAAATACCATTAACATGAATATGCTATTGTACAACAAGCTCAGATCTCTAGAGATGACCAGATCATACATCATCACCTATTACCTGATGAAGGTCACATAGATCCATGATGAGTTTGTAGCCGTTGGAGAAAAATATTGAAGAGAAAGAGATAGTAAACAATGCACTGAATGGGTTCCCATATCAATGGGAAACATTTGTCTAGGGTGTTTGTGCTTGGGAGAACCTTCCCTCGTGGGAAAGACTATGGTATGACTATATCTAGGAGGAAACTAAAATGTATTCCAAGGCCATCAGGAAGGGAGGTGTTAGTAGCCATTCTCTAATTGGTCAACATAGAAGTACAAAGGTAAAGGACCCCACAAGGGTAAGATGAAGAGTGAGGAGTCGGTGTCAAAACCAAGAAAGAAGGACTTGAGTAAAATTAAGTGTTTCATATGTCATAAGAATGAGCATTATGCATCACATTGTCTAAAGAAGAAAAAGGGTAAGGGGAAGTAGAAACAACATCATGTAGTAGCCTCAACTGAAACTTAGATGAACAAGTTTGCATCTAAATTCAAGAAGGAATTCTTGATGGTATCCTACCTCTCTTCTAGCACAATCACAAAGAACATGTGGTATGTGGATAGTGGGGCATCGAGGCATATGACATCAGTCCAAGAATTATTTTCAAGTCTAAAAGAGCATGTCTCAAGAGTTCGGGTCGATCTTAGTGATGACGTCAAGTATCCAGTAGTAGGATTTGGTACCATTCCTTTCCAAATATAGTCAGGTAACTCTTTAGACTTTGATGATGTGTTACATGTTCCATGTCTCAGATTCTTTTTTCTTTTAGCTTCATTCATGGATATAAGGGCTATGCAATAGATTTCAAGAACCAACAAGTCCTTATAAGATCGAAACACTCTAGCCCAAGATTAGCTCAAGTGATTGAGGTTAGAGAAGGCAACTTCTACATGTTACAAGGTGAATATGTTTGATCCCTAGTGCATAACACAAACAACTTGTGTGAGTTGTGGCACAAGAGGATGGTGCACCTGCATCATCAAGCACTACCTATTCTAAGTGAATTCATTATAGAATTTCCAGAATTCAACATTGAGCAATAGGATGTATGCAGAGGGTGCATGCTTGGAAAGCATGCTAAGGCAATTTTCCCAAGCAGTGAGAATAGATCTAAGGGGATCCTAGACTTAGTGCATCGAGATGTATGTGGGATAATGTTAGTAGAATCAATCATAGGAACCTTGTACTATGTTTGCTTCCTTGATTACTTCTCTTACAAACATGTATATAATTCCTAAATACCAAGGATGAAATCTTTAGCAGATTTCGGGAATTTAATACTCCCGTAGAGAATGGGATAGGGAGGAAGATCAAGGTTTTGAGATTAGATAATGGGGGTGGGTATAACTCCAATGATTTCAATGATTTCTGCAAGGATGCAAGAATCCGGAGGGAGTTCACTATTCCGTACAACGCACAATAGAATGGGGTTGCACAGGGGAAGAATTGATCCATCATTGGGGTTGTTAAGCCCATGATACATGACCATGATTTTTCGATGTTTCCATGGGTATAAAAATGCAACACAATAGTCTATATTCAAAACAAGTGTCCTCGTAGGATTTTGGGAGGCAGAACACCAGAGGAGGCATTCACTGGTGTGAAGATGTAGGTGAGTCATTTCCACATCTTTGGTTGTCAAGTTTACATCCATCTTTGGTTGGAGAAGAGGACCAAGTTGGAACCCTCTAGCAGGAAGGGTTTGTTCATTGGCTATAGTGAGACTTCAAAGTCCTACAAGGTCTATGCTATAGAGTTGATAAATGCAATTGTAAGCAAGGATGTAAAGTTTGAGGAAGAATTTGCATCCATGAAGTCTCATGAGCTAATACTAGTGGTAGAGGATGAGGTGCAAGAAGTTCCAGAGGTTGAACGAGGGTCACTAGCAACTTCCAGTTTGGGGTAAGAACCTTCAAATGCAAAGTAGGAGCCACCGGCTCCTACTAGTTATGCCAGAGACCTCGATGGTTCACTTAGACATTGAGGGAAGCTCAAGAATATGTTGAGGCCCCTAAGAGAACATTTCAGGAGAGTAGGACTTTGAATAATGTTCTTAGATACTTGGAATTAATTAGCAACATCACAGATTCAAAGCCTTCCAATTTTCAAGAGGTAGCATACCAGTAAGTATGGTGGGATACCATGGTAGAGGAGCACACCTCCATCATGAAGAATTATGTTTGGGACATTGTGCTTAGACGAGAGGGGAAATCAATAGGTGACTTCCAAACAGATCTAAATATCAATCATGCAGTAGATGGAAGCAAAGAGAAGTACAAATCTAGGTTTTTGGTGAGAGGGTTCTCGCAAAAAGAGGGACTGGATTACAAGGAGACTTTTGCTCTAGTCAGTAGGTTTAGAGCAGTGATGTCTTTATTCTTCAGTATGGGATGGATTATACATTAAATGGGTGTGAATGCAACCTTCCTCAATGGGATGACTGAGGAATAAGTGTACATACAATAACATTAGGGATTTGAGATAAATGAGAAGGAGTCACATGTTTTCAATCTTAAGAAATCCGTATATGGACTCAAGCAGGAACCGAGAGCATGGTATTCCAGGATTGATGGATATTTGTTGAGGATATTTGATGGATATTTGTTGAGTTGGGTAAGAAAGAAGGTCAAAATTTTCCAAGGTACTATCTCTATCAAGACAAATCGAATGGTTCCTTTCCACTATTGAGGGTATTGACCAATATCACACCCTAAAATAATTTTAGCTGTCACTAAAAACACCAAGGTTCCCTGAGCCTCATCATAAATTATTTTCCCAATGATCCTCCACTCCAAAGATCAAAGGACCACCTAACTCATTTAAAAGGGCACCACCATCATCAATCTTCATTTTCGCTCGTCGATGACTCAAGACTTTTCACTTATTATACTTTTCGCAGTCCATCAAAACATGGCCATACTCATGACATCACACACAACATAAGGGAACCTTCTAGTAATATAGGATTTGAGAGTAAACCTTCTCCACAAACACCAAATCTCGTGAGTCATATAAACCCCTATGCACATTCATCTCCATTAGTACACAAGCAACGAACCTCTAAGAGTTTTCTAAGAAACTATCGTCTACTAGAATAGACTTCCCAAGACGATTTATAATGATTGTGATCGCATGGATCGACCAAAAACCCATTATAATTCTCGACAGTTTAATGCATAAAGATGACTGCTCCATAGCTTTTGTCCTTGCATCAAAAAAATAATGCTAGGGATTTAATGCTAAGAAAGAGCTATTTGGGTTGGTTTCCCTCCGTGAAACCCCCCCATTTTATTTCAAGTAGTTTATTTTTTACAAGCTTCTCTCTCCAAATTCAAATTTTCTCCTTCCAAGACTAAATGGTGTGTTAATGAAGAGTCTCCCCCATTACACTATTGATTCCATGAAAGTGGGATTTGGTTCTTAAATGGTACAATTAAAAACCTCTACAACAAAAATATTATCTATGGTTTTTCTTACCCATGGAACTTGAATATTTTATAAAATTTATAATATGATTTCATAGTTGAAGAAATACATAGTCAGATACAATATTCTATATCAAATTATTTCCTCATCTTCATAGTCAGAGCATGATGTTCTTAGATGTGATTTTTTATGGATTTTGGTATCAATTAACATCAACATTTTTTCCCTTGGAAAAAAACGTAACTTTATTATATCCATAGGATTACAAAATTACATTCTGTAGATACTCTTAATTCATGTATTTCAAGTATAGTAAGAACCCAGAGTTCCTCACAGTCTTCAGGTCAACATGTTATGCAAAAACTATAAATTTAGTGTAGGAAATGCTCAGTCAAATAATCAAGTAACTATTTTTTTAAAACAAAATTAATGTCTTTATAAATATTGGTCAAATCACATGCCACACACATACAGACATTTTTTTTTTCCGAGGAAGATATCGTGGGATCCCCCTCTTTCCAAAATACTTGAATGGAAGGTAGTTCAACTACCAATGATAATAGTTATTAGTAATCTAGCAAGACTCTATAGGACTTAAACCTTAATCAAACTAGAATCAATGACCTCATGAAAAACCCTGCCTTGAAATATTTTGTTCAAACTTATTGAGCTAACCTATTATGCTTTTTCTTGTTTATAAGGAAAACCTCTCGGGGAAACTTGATGGATGTTTCCCCATATTCATGGATGGCATATCTAGTAACCCCAACAACATAAACAAGTGTGTCTCATTGAAAGAGATTTCAACTTAGCACCTACCAACGTGGATCTATCCGTATGCCCAAAATATTAGAAACAAATTATTGGGTATTTGACTAGTTTTGTGAAAATAGATGCTTGGTTCAAATCTTTGTGGTTGAGGCACACCAGTCTATTTTGGTATGTTTATTAGGGATGGCATCCAAAAATGTGGGGAAGGATCACTTTTATCTCCCATTAATTTTTTAATTTTATTTTTTATATCAAAGGCCCAAGTGTTAGCTCAAGTGGTTTCACTTGCCATGACAAAGTTGTGTTGGCTAAGGAGGTCATGAAGTAAAATCCATGTGGGTTAATTGGGGTTAGGAATACATGTTGTCCAATTGTAGCATTTATCTAGGGCACCATTCATGAAATGCACATAAGTGGTTGGAGGGTTTCCCTATGGAAATATTCCTTGGGATATATCGACACACACATGCACACACTGATACACATATAAATACACAACACACATACACACCTTGATATGTACCTAAATACACACAATGCGTGCACGCACACACACACTATGGTTCTCTCTCTCTATATATGAGGTGACATTGATTTGATGAATTGTTCTTGGAGAATTACTTGGTCGATTCTTGTAGATACATCATAGCACTTCGTAATAAATCTCTCTTGATACTAAGGTATGTTACAGATCAGGCCAATCTAGTTCCTATTGTAAGGAAAAGTTCCTAATGGCTAGGGCTAACCACCAACAGACTAAAAGATGTAAATATAATCTAATATTCTCAGAATCAACAATATAGATTCATCTAATATATCATAACAACAAGCAAACAATTGTCAAATGGAGATAGGAAGTGAAAGAGAACCTGCTTTTGATGGTTGTCCTATTGTTGCTCTTACACTTGAGACTTGATGTGATCCAATCCAAGGCTTTGAGACTTGCACAAGGAAGATCACCCTTCCTCAAAGATTATGGCATGAACACATATATGAATCAATTCAAATGTTTTGAACATAATCATGAATAATATAGGCTAGAATACAAAGAAGACTATCCCTCCTTAACCAACAAAGGTTGAAACAATATAAAACTTAGACACAAAGTTGGGGGGAGTAATATTAGAAATTTATATTAATGAATTACAAGAATAATATATATTGTACCTCACCACAATAAAAACACCTTTTGAAACCATAGACTAGGTTCCTCTACACTTGAACCACTCATGCTCCAAGATCCCGAACTATTTAGCTTCCAATGATGTATAAGCTAGAAGTTATATAAAGAGGGATGGATTCAATGAGAAAGGAAAATATAAGTCAAGGACATGGGTCACTAAAGTGGAAATAAGGTATATAGGCTCAAAAGGATAAGGACATGGGTCACTAAAGTGGAAATAAGGTATATAGGCTCAAAAGGATAAGGAAATTATTACACCATAACCTTAATAGGGTGTGGTCTGCTCCTTTGGTTCACCACTTCATCTTTTTATGTGTATTTGTGATGGTTAATATGGTTACCAAATAGTGTGAGGATTTATAACTGAGGCCAAACATCTCCAAAATAATCATTTTGTGAATTTTCATTATATTTTTCTCATCCCACACTCCATGTAGGGAGGAAAAGAACATGGCAACGCACCTTGCTCAAGGAGGAAGTGTGTGGGGCCTCATAATTGCTTATATTTTAGGGATTTCATCTGGGAAGAAAGGGGATTTCCTCCTCATTGTTTTGACCATCATATAGGGTCATGTTCAAGGTTTCTTCCATAATGATAACTTCAAATCAAGTACATTGCAGCTCCATGACATATATAAGATAAAAAATCAAGGCCACGAAAAGAGTACACAATGGATCCATGACATATATATAAAATTTTGGACCATGGCCATGACAATAATTCATATTGGAGCCATGCCAAAAGAGATCATCACCATGAACATATACGAAGTGGATCAATGTCTTTGTATATATCAAGAGAAAAATTGGAATTGAAGTGAGTATAAATTGGTTCTCCATGTAATATCAATGTGAGACAAAGTATGGTATAGTCTTGTGCAACTCGAGAAATTGAAAACTAAGGGATTGCTACTGTTGGCCCAAGGTTATCCATCCAAACCATTGAAAGGTACTATTCCTAACCATGCGAATAAATGATTTAGAGTCAAACATGGAAGACATTGTTTGATTATCGGTCATTGATGTAAAACATTAACAAGCACGATACAACCCACCGATAATGATAATGGGTGCCAAGGTACTTAGTACATTCTACCATGTGCGAATGAAGGTCTTGGAGTCGAACACTTGTAGAACCTATCGGGCAGGAGACATTGATGTATTCCCACTGCCAATAGTGAGGTAACTTGCGACTAATGAATGCAAACTCCAAGGTACTATCATTTCTCTAAATCCCATTCCTAGAGAAATATGTGTTGAAGTCAATGGGAATAGATCCATTGGAAGGGAGGCATTAAGGCATCCTCCATCAACCAACATGAGGAAGTATTAGGAACTAATTTAATATGGAAAGGACTTGGGAAAAGTTTTGCAGGAAGGACTACCAAGCACATCCCATGCATGCTCCAGATGTGAATAGCACACAAATTAAGAGACCCTTTGAGCAATAACCAATAAGGAAATTCATTGAAAAAGGTGATGGATTCCATCAATGAGGAAAATGGAGTCCAAGGTACAACAAAAATCCTAAAATGTGAATAAAGGTCTAGACGTCAAACATTTGGGAAACCACTCAATCAACGATCGATGATTAGATGCCATATGCTAAGCACAAGGTAACCTATTAATGATGTAAGTATGACTAGGTTGATACTACTCTAGGTCAAAATCTTATAACAAAGAGTCGTCATCGATGGGACATGAGCTGCCAGTGAGAATTCAATGGGGACATTCTACACTAGCACAATTATAAATGTTAGTTATGATGATACATACTAAGAACAAATCAACAACAGGGAAGGTCGACATACAAATTCAAGGAAATTGAGGAATGGCCGACATGGGTTAGGACAACCCTTGAATATTGAGCACGACACAATAGTGACTTGGGTAGCAATTGACACAAAGGGAACAACTATATAAATTTGTGATGCAAGATACATTAACAAATTCTCCATAATGATTGGAAAAGTAACCCACTAGAGGAGTATAAATTCTAAGATCATGGTTAAATTCCTAAGGCCATACTAAAATCAAATTTTCTAAGTAGACTCAAGATTAGTGGTCTGATCAAGGATGAGATGCATTGCTTCCATAGTATAACTTATATTTAAAATATTTCTCCCTCTCTCTTTTTATTAAATATTTTTTTGTCTTTTTCATATTATAAATCCTAAAAAAAAAGATAAATGAATGCTTTGATACAATGGAAGAAAGGAGTGTCACAAGGCATGCAACTATGTTCCTAGCTCATGGAATAGACCTATGCAAAACAAAATGGAAAAAATGTGTTGGGTAAGAGGTGGACACTCATTAGCATGTCTCTTCCAAGGATAGATTCCATAATGAAAATGCAATGGAAGCAAGTGGCGAGCAACATAATGAATGCAATGGTAGTATGAAAGATGCAATGAAGCATCAAACATAATTGTGCAAGTAGAAGTGAGCAAAGGAAAATACATAATGAAAAAAAAGGGAAGCCTTATAGGGAATGGCCAAAACTAGATGAGAAAGATAGGCATGCGACTTCTTCCGAAAGTCATGGTAAAATTAAAAAGGATCCCAAGCCTATGAGAAAAAATTGGCATGGGCACCAAAATGGCAAGAGGGTGTTGACTACGGTGTCCCAAGTTAGGTAGGATCTTTTGTCTAATTGGTACAAAATGCGGATAGATATGGCTAGCACACCAATATCCAACTGGTTTGACCCTCTGGAAAATTTGGCTAGCAAAAGTTTCAAATGCATTGTAACAAAAGGGAGGCCTAAACATATATGCAAGTTTCTGAAAATACCTGACTAGATTAAACAACTTGCAAAGAATGATCTTTAAGCAACCAAAAATCCAGCTTAAAATCATATATCCAAGAAACAACAATACCATGATCATATCTAAAAAATCCAAAAAGAAAGATCTAATATGGGTCTATTTGGTAGGGGTATTTTCAACTTCAATGTATTCAACAATATTCATTACCAAGGCAAATTCTACTAGCAAATACTCAAGAGCGTCAAGGCCTAAGGACCTATAATCGATAAGATCAAACTCATGAGGAAGATTGAAGAAGCTAAAGTAATAATGGAGTCTACAGGAATATAATCATCATCGCGGGAGTCTAAAAATATACTAAAAGAATCAAAATCATTAGGAAAATCAACTTGCAGCTCAATGACAGAGTCCAAAGACTAAAGCTGCCATTCTCTAAGGATCCATAAATAGTGAGATCCAACTCAAAAGATGAATCGGGACTGGGTTTGATTGCAACTGGGTCCAATCCACGGAGATGATATTTGGAAAGCATGTAAACATTTGAAGGAATATTAGATTCTATCATAGCCTCTAGGAGAGATTCATCTAAGGGAAGGATACCATCCTAGAGAGAACACATGTCAGAACATTCACTTGGAGCAACAGGGTGGAGAAAAGGCTCCAACGCCCCCATTGGATGAATCACCTCGTCATTATCTAAAACCAAGTTCAAAGAAGGAGAGCATGAATGTAGAGGATTATTCTCAATAGAAATTGAACACAAGGGATATGAGGCCACATAGACAATACAAACAAACAAAATGGATGTTTGGTATAAAGTCCGGTAATGAGTAGGATCAATAAATGCAAGCTAATAAATAGTGACAATGCTTCCGTTGTGAGGAGAATGCATCACACGAAAGAGCATAGACACCACAACCTTCATAGCATATACATAATTATGCCCAAGGAGAATATTGAAAGCCAATGGGTCTTCCATAGCCATAAAATCGACTAAGACAACCTTTCCACCTAATGTAATAAGAAATTGAGGAAGAAACTATAAACGTTCACTAGTTCTTCTATCAAAATCCATCGACTGACTAATAGTCATGACAAGGTTAGGAGAAATCAAACCTCTCCAAGTATATGTAGATAAAATACTAAGAGAGGCTCCTTCATCTAAAATACAACAAAAAAAATTTGGTGTATAACTTGAACTCTTATTTGTAAGGGTGAAGAAGAAGGAATGTGAGGCTCGACTAGACTATTCCAATCAAAGGAAACGATCCTAGATCTTGGTGGGGTATCACTTGAAGTGAATAGAGTTCCCACTTGTCTAGAGAGTTCTGAACTGGCGGTGAAGAAAACTTGAACGACAAACACATCACTCTCTGAAGGAAGAGTGGGGTCCACTGAAAATTGCGTCGGTTCAATGAATTTAATCATGTCACTCTCCAAGGGAAAAGTGGGATCGATCAAATATTGTTTTAGTTTAGCCACTTGAATCTTGTCACTTTGCAATGAAAGAGTGGGATCAACTAAATATTCCATTGGTTCGACCACTTTATCAATCACAGGTTGAATGGGTTGTTGGAAAACTATAGGTTGTTCATGAGTATAAGATCCTTGATATAGGGACCACAACCTTTGTACCTCTGGAATAGTAGGGAAATTATGAGTAAGGTGATCTCAATTGCAAATCTTACAAGGGAACTTAGGATTCTAGGTTTCTCAACAGTATCAATTCTCTCAACATGTCTTATAGTGTTTGGTAGTTTTCCCCCATCATGGATTGCAGCCACTGGTTGATTCCCCCAGCATGACTTGCAATGACTAGTGACTTTCCCCAAGCATGATTTACATTGGTTGGAGAATTGTGCTCAACATGACTTGTAGAGGCTGGTGGCATGCCCCCTTGTATTCACATCTTCTTCTTATTGTTCCTCTTTCTATTCCTTTTATATTGTTGGTTACTAGAATCTATACTTTCACCACATGAGGTAAAAAGAGGAGGTAAATATGTCACTAGTGAAGAAGGCAAAGTGTTTCAATGTTCTTGACATATAGTGTCTTCTTGAGAAGAATCAAGAGCATTCAAGACATTTGGAGTGGAAAACAATGAAACCAACATCCCTAGGGTTAATCCATGAAGATTCAAGGTGGCCATCAAGGGAACACCAACATCTCCAACAAATTGAAAAGCACAAGGATCCCCTAGTGTAGGGGTTCCTTGGATGGTCTCCTGATCAGGAACTTCAGTCATAATCTCCAATTCAAAAATGAAATCTCTAAGTGCTTGTAAGGGGTCGAAAAATTGCAATCAACACGACCTATAAAAAAGTCTATAAGATACATCCAAGCAAACTAAATCTTTTAGAAATTGAACTAGGTTGGATAAGTCTTGATTTGAATCAATGAAGAGTGTTATAGCCAAATTTGGAACTTCTCTATCCGTGATGACACTTACACCTTTTGGTCGTATGACGACATTCGCATGACGACATTTCATGAGGTAACTATGAGTCACACAGAAGGACACTATGAATGGAAGAGCCATATTTGAGACTTTAGTAAGATGGAATTACCTCATTCATGATCCATTGGATAGTTAGGAAGCTTATGAACATTTTTGGAGACCAAATTTTTTATGAAAAACCCTAGAAAAGGCAGTTGTTTTTCTCATTTTTCCACAAAAACATTAGTGGCACATGGTTCACATGCATGTTTTCCTCAAAAACCCTGGTGAAGGCTCTTCACATGCATTTTACACACATGTTATCCCTTGTTCACTAGCTTGTACCTTAAGAATACCAAAAAATATATAAAATCTCAAAAAATTGGTGGTTTGGGTGGTTTTGGAACCATCTCCTCAGTTGTAACTACTTCCTCCTCGACCCTAGCTTCTTCATTTTCTATTTAAGAGAGGGAGAGGGGACCATGAAAGGATACTTATCCCATTGCAATGTTATGCTGGAGGAATTTGGACTCACACCCCCCTCACTTGTGCCCTAGTTGCTTGTAAACCCTAGCACATTTGATCAGAGGTTGGGATCCTTGGAGGAGAGAAGCAGGGGACCTTGAATCTTGGTTTCATGAAGTGCCATGCTTGAAGGAAGGTAATTTGATGTACTTGATTCATTCATTAATAAATATCAGACATTCTTTCCTTTCCAAATAACTTTGTTCATGAGGTTTCATATTTGATTACAATTTGATGTTTTATGCTCTTTTAAATGTCAATCTTTTGTTTGTAGTCAAATTGGTTTGAGGAAGGTTTTTTGGAATGGTTTTGCAGGTTGTTGCATTGGAGAGAAAGAGGAGGACTCAAGGAAAGGCTTGGATCAACCTTATATTGTAAAGTACACACTCTCTCATACCCCAAATATTTTGCTTCTTTGTTGTATTTGGAGAACTCTATATGTCTATCTTTCTACCCTAGTACATTAGTGGTCTCACCCCAGCCATAGGAACACTTTCCCTAACAAGAGAACTGGTGCCTCCATTGGGGAGAATCCTATCTGATTTGGGGTAGCCAAGGATATTTTCCAGTATATTTTAAGGCCCAATTTTTATTTCAAGTTAGGAACAATCATTAAGCTTTGTTAGACACTTCCATTATCAATTTGGAGTCGGATTTTGCTTTTTTGGGACCTTTAGCACCCACATGCCGGCCCTAACACTTATAGTAGTGTTTCTGCTAGATACACAATAGTGGAAGGCTCTTCACCTGTATGTTACATTCCCTTTCTCCCTTTTACACCAGAGTGTCCCTCCTGTAGGTGAATTTTTCGCTTTTAGGGTTGTTTGGGGGGTTTTGGTTGCATTGTTTGGAGTCCCTTATGATCCTAGGTCTGTGTAGAACCCCTTGGAAGTGGTGTCTTATCTTGTGAGTGCTATTAATTTGATGTTTGGGATATTTTTGAATTAATTTGGGTTTTTTTGGAAGAATTTCAGGCTTGTTGACCCAAGTTGGGGGTTTGTGAACTAGTTTGGTGTTTTTGACCCAATTTGAGTCTAACTGATCCTATTTGCTCCTATTTGATTTGATTTGGAAACTTTTGAAGGTATTTGAGTCAATTTGTACCTATTTGAGTGAAAAATACTCTTTTAGTAGGGTTCTTGTACTTGTTTGTGCTTTTGGTCTTTCCTTTGGAGTGGAAGCTCAAGTGTTATTTCTGTGGTTTAGGACCTTGATTGCATCGATTGTTTGCTGACCTAGATTTACCAAACCATATTTATTAGTAGGTCCTTTGATTTGATTGGGTCTAAAAGTATTTGTTGTATGCTTTTCCCAATTTTTGGCATGCTTACATGAATAAGAAGCTTAGGGTTTATGGTTGCTTTCATTATTTAATAAGGAGATCAGAAAGCTTTTGCATTTGCTTTGGTAGTGTGTTACTTTGAGTTTCAGTTTTGTTTCTCATATTCAAAAAGATAAAAGTTGGTTTATTTTACAAGTTAGTTTTGGCTGAATTCTTTGCAAGTGGCTTAAAGAAATGAAACAAATTATTCAAGTATAAAGCTAACTAATCACATGCAAGTTTTTATTTATGCACATATGTTCCTATTTTACCTAAAAAGAAAGAAAAAAATTATTCAAGTATAGGAACTTTTCCAATGTAACCAAGTGCGAAGCAGGATGAGAAAAATACCCATATTCATATGGGAAAAAGTTACTTGAATAATTACCTGGGTATGCATAATCAACCAACCTGTTTGATTTGGAAGCAAGAAGTATTGACTGAAAGAATGGCATTGTGACCCAGTTACCTCTTGGAACCACATTTCTACGTAATCTTGATACATGTCCTCCTCTTGTAAATGATTGATCTTTGTAGTACATGAAGGATCTGTTGAGGTTCGTGTTGGAAACTCTTCGATCTCAGGTTTGCATGGTCACTCTCCATTGGATGTAGTCCTTAATTTTTCAGCTTCTTCCATAGTTTGGCAAGAAAAGTTTTTTTTGTAGCTCGTAGGACCTTGATTCTTCTCGTCTTTTCCGAGAGGTTGATAAAGTTTTGGTTGCTTCCAAAATACGTTCCACCTTAAAAGAATAAATCCTAGTTGCTGCTAGGATTTGAGAAAGTTCCCTCAAACTAATGGTCATTTTTGAGTTCATCATGTCGGTTGATAAATCCTGGTTCACACATGGAACAGTGTCTGGGGTTCTTACATCACCCAATGAAATAATAAGTGAAATTTAAAAATCCTATTGAAATTAAAAAATGAAAAAGAGATTAATTGTAGAACTAAAGCACACTACTCAAACAAAACTTGAACTCCTCTTGCTATTTTAGACCTCGCTGTCACCGAGTTATTTGTTCACAAGAGTTATTTCTTCAAAAAGAAAACAAACTTGCGAGAAAGAAAACATTCTTGCAAAAAATTAAATTGCAGGGAAGTAAACAAACTCAAACTTGCAGAAATAAAGGCACACTTGCATGAAAGGAACAACAAGGCTTTGGAGAGACCCACGAAAGTGGATGCATCGGGCTATTACACCACAGAAACCCCGTAGTGAGGTCATCTTTGTGTCTTACTGTTTCCCCTCCCCCTTATTGTGTAATGTAAAGGGAAATTATCTACCTAGACTTCAACCCCTTTAGAACCTCCCCAACAACGGTGCCAAAATTGTCGAGTAAATTATATGCTATCTATTTCGACATTAAATTATCAACCAGGGCTCGTAAGCTTAGAGGTGGTAGCACTATATGTGCAGGACTAGAGCTCTAATGTAGCCTAGTCTAGCTTAATCTAATCTAATATATCACTCAAATAACAAGGAGATTAAGAAACTAGATTAACTCATCACCTAGAGAATAAACTCGCATGGAGTGACCATATCCCATGAGTTAGGTCATTAATCTATCCGTTGGTCATGAAAGCTACCAAGATTTAAGATGCAAGAATTCAAAGTGCAAGAATTGAAAGTACAAGGAACTAAGCTAACAAAACCAAAGTGAATTATTTTAAGACAATCCAACTCACATCAAAATCCTTCTAAACTTAAAATCCATCCCTGATAATAATGACAAAATGACAAGACACAACAATTTTTATATACAAATTACAAAATATACAAAGATTATTAAATAAATTATAAAATACAAAATTTCAACATATATAAAAATGCATAAAATTCTATCCAATTTAAAAGATAAGAAAATGTATTATTTATATATGCAAATTGCAAATTACATATAAATTACAAAATATACCAATTATAACATATAATACAAAATACCAATCATATTAAATACAAAATACCAATTAAATACAATATTCCGTTAACTATATTTAGTACGCCACGTCACATTACACAACATTATTTACAAAATTCTAAACTACACAATATTTTTAATTACACATACTTTGAAATATAAAACAAATCTATTAATTACGCAGTAGGCGTTTCACCATGGAGATGGATAACCTCCACCTCAGCTAGATTCCTCTCTCATAGAGAGGAGAGGATGGAATCCTGCCAGGTGGATGGTTGTGGTTGTGGTTCTGTCCGCTTGCGACAATTGGTTCCAGGATCGAGTCTGCTACTACGTTTCTCGTTTTCTTGCTGGATCTCTTGCCCTTTCTGCTGCTCGATCACTGCCGCTTCCGTATCCTTTGAGTGGCCTACTTGCAGGTGCGAGTCTTGTGAAAGCAGAGAACAATAACTTCAGTTACACATTCCTCCCAATTACATATATCTAATACTAATAATTGCTGATATACGCCTAAAATAGAAGCCCAGGTAGTTGCTTACCATTGAGAACCGAAACGCCTTGGCAATTCGAACCCAGGATCTACGATTCAACTTTCTCATGGCAACCTCAGCTTCTTGTTCTGAAATCTGCTTCGAACCTAATTCTTGAGTACAAACTTCCGTTTCCCCTGGCTTCACGGAAATCTCGGCATCGCCTGACTAGACTTTAATCTTTGCAGCACTGAATCCCAATGCCTTCTTCTTCTTGGTGACAGCCTTCTTCTTCTTGGTGACATGCCACTCAGTGGATATTGCTTTCCCTGCAGGTGACAGAATTACGGGAATGAATTCTCTGTCTAGGGAAATCGAACCAATTCTCACCAAAGCCGTCGATTTCCTGTTGAGATTGGGGGAAATCTCGACAGCGTAGTTTGAAGAAGGGCTTGGCTTGGCAGATTGCTTTTTGTTTTTCCCTTTCATACGCCCTTTGAACCTCGGCCAGAAGGATTGCGACTCAGAGAGCACCACGCTGTTCACCTCGTTTTCCATGGCAGAACTGAAGCAACTACAGCTGCACTTGGAACCTGTGATGACTGTCTCTCAGTAATATTTATGTCTTCTGGTTAATAACTGCAAATACAGAAGAATTCAGAGCTTGTTCGGACAATTTGAGACAATTGAATTGTAATGTCCCTTATTAGGAATTTTATTAAAATTGCAATTTTCCACTTTTTTCCTTGGTTCGACCTTGGACTAGTTTCGATCTCTAGGTCTCAAATTTGCCCCAAATGATCCCAAATCTTCTGAGAAGGTATATGAATGATATTAGAACATAAATATGTGTTTCAGGGATGCCTTTGTACCTTTAAAACACTTCTGCAAATACTCTTTCAATTCTGGTCAATGTAGGTAACTTTACTAGTGATTTCCCTTTGACTAGTATTGGTCTCTAGGTCTCAAATTGACTCCAAATGCGTTCAAATCTTCAAGGAAGGTTTATGAATGATATTAGGAATTGAATATTATGTTCAGGGATAAAATATGGCCACCAAAAGACCTCTGCAAACTCTCTTAAGATTCTGGACCAAGTATGCAATTTTACTAGTAATTTGGGGTTCAAATCCCCCTAAGGTAAGTACTGAAAATGGCTTCCCAAATGCCTCCAAACCCACTCAAATTTATGAACAGAGGTATGTAATGTGTTAAGTATGCTATTAAGGTCTCATATGCACCATTAATGGTTTATTACAACTGTTCTCACCCTCTCCCATTCAACTACAAAAATCCCCAATTCGACCCTTGGGGAAATGACACTATTTCTTCTCCCAATGCAATTAAACTGAGTAAAAATGCTTCAAATGCTCAAGTACAGTACATGAAACTTGTATAAGACATCCATGGAATTATATTTATCAAAAATATATCAGAGAATCATCCATTCATTCGAAATCATCATCAATACATTGGCTCACAACAAGGTAGTGGGGAAATGACATTGTTCTTCCATTAAAAATGAGATTTATACATTTCTACTTGGAATTTCGACCTGAAACTTTTTGGAGATGAAGAACAGAGTATTTACTTCATATTACAAAAGAAATGGGGCATTAGAAGCTCCCCCAAAGAGTACAATAGCTCACCAAAAACGCCCTCCCTCAAGGATCAAGAATATGCCATCAAAACTGGAAATGGTTGAAGGAGCGAGCTGCAATAGAAGAAACCATGAGCTGCCCTGTAGATTACACCTACAAATAAAGACTCCATTAAAGCTCCAAATGAAAGGTCTGAATGGCCTTTCCAATTGCCAACTTGGATGGGAATCTTTCACCCTCGAAATTGGCTAAGGCAAGAAACTAGTCATCCACTAGCTCTGCCTCTTCACAATTGCAATTGCAAATTCTACAAATGATCAAAATCTAGTTTCATTCTTTGTTATTGACATTTATAAACTTCTAATGTCCTCCATGGGTCGAATTCCTTCCAAGAGACTCATGCCAACTCATGTTGGGAAGAGATTCCAAAGAACGCCACTTGTACAACAATTCCTAGTCTCCCACTTCCACCAAATCACATGTGGAAGCATCTTAGCTGCCCTAACACCCTTGAGCACCCTCTTGGAGTCTATTTTTAGCCCTGAAATGTCATATATGTCATATGTCAGCTTTCAGGTCTGATTTGTGTCATAGCATCTTCATTATTGTTGTCATAGAGCTAGGGAATCTAGCCCAAGTGTCTCACTAGCTCCAAATTGCCTCTTCCTCTATATTTCGACCTTGGATGAGTCATGCAATGAATAATACCTTTTGGACTCCCCCAAGTATGTTACCATTCACCTTGAATTCGAATTGGTGAGAGAATGATGCCAAATGTAGTGGGGAAATCTAGCCATATGTGGGTCCCACTTCCTCCATGTGTCTTCATGATGAAATGCCACTTTGATTTTCACTTGTATATATTTATTTAGATCCTTTATTAAATATTTATTCCATTCTAATGTTCAAACATCATTTATTATCCCCATTATTCCAAATCCCAAAGCTTCCACCCCAAACCTAGGAAACTAGTAATTTTCCTCCTCGGCAATTATTTGACCTTTATCATCAATTTGACAAACTCTAATGAATAGAGCCAATGTGATTAGGCCATTGTGACCCAATACCAAATTTGGGACATGACATAAATGAAGGCTCCATGGTTGGAATTTTAAATCCAACCATGAAAGCTAACAGCCTTACAAGGACTAAAAGTTGAATGGGTCTCTGTAAAGTTGAATGAAGGCTCCATGGTTGGAATTTTAAATCCAATTTATTTGATGCTTTCAAGTTTTCAACATTTTTAACATTTTTTAGATTTGTGACAATTAAGTTTAATTTCATATCATATTTGACAGGCAAATCGCTTTGGGCAATATGTCCATCAAATACAATATTTGAATGGAGGCCAATTGATTACCATGAAAAGGGACATGGAATAACTCGCCATAAAATAACCTCTTTATCATAACTATTTCATTGATCAATTTTTATTTTTGTTTTGCAATTTATACAATTTTGTAACTTTGGCAATCACAAATCCGTAATTTTATCATAATAAAAAAATTCATTTGAACCATGGAAATGATAATTTCACAACCGTGAAAAGGGAAATTGAAATGATAGTAGACAGTTTCTGTCTGCATGGACAGAACTTCCATGGAAGCGAAGGCCAAGGAAATTGGAATGGTGGTCACTTGTCATAGAAAACATGAACGGAATGAAAACAAAAAGTATTGATATTAATTATGGAAATAGGTAAAAGGATTTTCATTCTAAAATTGAATCGAAAAATGAAAATGTGAGCCGAGTTTTAATGAAAATGGAATATATTTTAAATAGTATTATTTATAAGTCCACTTTCATTTTTATAATTTTTTTTTTCATCCATTCCGTTTAATAATTATTTTATATTTTCATTATTATTGTTATTATTATTATTAAATGGTAATAAGGAAGATTATTAATGTATACATGATTAAATTTGGGAAAGAAGAGTATAATAATCACTAGGTTTTAGAGTTAAATTGGATGAGTGAGTCGAGAAAGGAAAATCACTAGATTAATTAAAACTTTAAGATCTTGTTAATGATGACCAAGTGTTGTAGTTAATTAGAATGATTTGATCAGGTTTCACTATCAATCTAAATGGAGACTAACCAACTAGAATGAATGAAGTATAATTTTTTTAATGAGCTAGCTATAGTAATGCTAAAATTGAAAAAGATGAAGGAAATTAACTTGAGAGATGTTCATTTTGTAGATGATGAAGCTATATGGAATGCACTGGAGAAAAAATGTTTCGATCTCCCCTACAAAGTGACTGTGTGTGTTTAGTACTTCTCCCATACAAAGTTGCTCCACGTAGGAGTCGATCTCTATTATGATAACGGGCTTCTAGATAAACAAATTTGGACCCAGAAGATCGACCATAACTTTATTTGTTCAAAATTTGAATTTTTTTCTTCTCATAGTAGTTTATATACAATATATAAACTCAGGTGACTAAATTTGAGTTAATTAAGTTATTTATCTATTAAAAAATGATTTATTTATATAATAAAGTGGCATAAGAAAACATGCTACCCTGATTATTTTCCAAATTTATTGGATGAGAAATACTTGTTTTACTTAATTAGAAAAGAAAATAATGTGGATAGGGATAAAGAATGTGATTGAACCAGATGTGATGTGATGCGGACAAAATAACCTTTCTTGGATCTTCTAAGAGATGAAGGCTTTTTGGAAAGTGATCTTAATCCAACTTTGAATGTTTGGAAATATGGGGTGTTTAGATCTTAAGATCTTCAAAGTTAGGAAATAAAGGGTGCCTATCAACAAGGGATCTTAATCTTTAAAGTTAGGAAATATGGTGTGCCTAAGAACAAATATATATAGAAGAATGAGAATATCAAAATCTAAATGCATTAAAATCTTATTTTAATATTTTTATTTAGAAATATTTTTTAATTTCATACTTTAAATTTTTTTTTTTTTTTTCAATACTTAATAATTATAATATACCATGACCCATTTTAATTTTAAAATATTATGTATAACTTTATCTAACTTATAGAGATTTTTCAAGATATCTTATAATTAAATTTGTTATGTCACAGTTGTGAGCTTTCTTATAATTAAGTTGGTTATATCACATTTGTGTGAAAATTTAATTCAATATTTATCATGTAAGTTAGTTTTATTTCAATAAATAAATTTGATTGTTTATTGTATAGTTTTTATAGTTTATTATGAAGAAAGTATGTAATTATATAATATATTTTTATAAAAATATTAAGATTAATACATTTTAAATATATATTTTTATAATAATTATAACTTATTATTAATACTAAACAATGTGACTTAAAAAGATTTAGGTTAAATTTTGTTATATAATTGAAGTGTAAAAATTTGAAGACTTAAATTTTGTTATAGACCATTTTCTATATATTTTAAAAAAATGTCAATGCTATTTTATTTTAAAGTGATTGGTCCAAATTTATATAGGATAAAAAAAATATTAAAAAAATTAGAAGTTATGATTTTTTATATATAATTATCGTTTTATAAAAAATATTTATATATTATCATTTTAAGAATGAGTAGAATTAGTCCAAATTTATATATTTTAAAGAATAGATAATTAAAATTTTCATATATTAACTATTATAAACCTATCTTAGTTTTAGCTTTATCGTGAACCAAGAAAATCAAATCAACATAGATTTACATGATATTGAAGAGTTAAGAATTGTTTCATTTTTCTTATTCGAAAATTATTTTGAAAAGGAAAAAAATCCATTTCTATGCTA
This sequence comes from Larix kaempferi, assembly GCA_027924585.1. Classification (NCBI taxonomy): domain Eukaryota; kingdom Viridiplantae; phylum Streptophyta; class Pinopsida; order Pinales; family Pinaceae; genus Larix; species Larix kaempferi. The sequence goes on along the minus strand of BSBM01000101.1, from coordinate 8,851,126 downwards.
TGTATGAAAATAAGTTTTAACTACCACTATTACAATATTGATTAAAAAAAATTATTCCATTGATGATATATATTTTTAAAGAATTTTGATGATTCTATAATTAGTGATTATTCTTAATGTACAAAGGCATGCAGATAAAACAAAACAATAAAGACAAGTTCTAAAACTAAAACAAACAAAAAATCATCATTTTTCAAATTGCAATACACATAGATCACTAAGAAAACATGTCGAGAATCAATGAATGGCTTTTCATTATCATGACAAAGAATAGTAGATAAATATGCACCTTTGTACAATGAAGAGAAAAGAGAGGGTTTTCCATGTGTCTTCTTTGTGACCTTTCAATCTCCAACCAACTGTCACAAAGTAGATCTTCTCAATGGTGAAGTAGAAAGTAGGAAATGGTCTCCTTTTAGTTTAGGGAGAATTTTGGTAGAGTAACAGCATGAGTATGATATGGAAATTGTGTGTGTAGAATGGTGACACTAAATAATTTTTATAGGCACAAGAGTGGCCAAGAAAAGGATCTAGAACCAATGTGAGCAATCTCCATTTCCTTGATTGGTTAGAGGAGAAATTAGGTTTTTGAGCCTAAATCCATAACTAATTTGGGCCCATGTCAAGGTATGTGTCCACTTTGAGCCCCTTCTTAATTAGAGAAGCGGGAAATAACAAACTTTTTGACGAAAATCATTTTTGGGACTAAGTCTCACTTATGAGGGGAAAAGTTGCAACCAAGGTCGTTGATTTCGGGGGGAAAGTAGCGAACCCCTTCTAGGGTGGTCAATTTATGTTTTGACTTTCATTTTTTGTCACTTTATTACTTCCTCGGGTCATATGGATGGAGTGATATGGAAAGATGGTGCTAATGATAATGCATAAGGATTACGAAGCTAATGACATGGCATGCGGGAAAATTTGGCTATTAACACTTTATCAAAAATATTTTCTTTTGAATTTATAGACAAAAAAGGAAAATGCAATATCAAATAAAGGTAGAGTCAAAGGTTCTTTTCGAGTTGAACGCTGCTGCAATAAGGTAGTGCAAGAATGTCACTACCAATTTTATGAGCATTCAGGGTTGATCGAAAAATATTAATTGTAATATAGGAGTTATGCAAGGCTACCCCCTCTCCCCTTCCCTTTTTGGTATACACATTGATAAGTTAGAAGGTTGTTTAATAGAGGCAGAATGCACTGGTATGGCATTCGTAGGAATCATCATCATCCTCCTTCTCTATGTTGATGATATTGTTCTTCCGACAAGATGTCCCTCTGATCTTGATAATCAATTAAGAATTCTAAAGGATTTCTACTTAGGTATGGGCATGATCGTCAATACAGACAATACCAAAGTTATGTTGATAAAATCTAATAAGGTCACTTATGCTCACTTTTCATATGATAATAACAAGTTGGAGGAAGTAACTTCCTACAAATATCTTAGGAATGATATCCATGACATGCTTAACTAGAAATACAACATCGATACTCAAGGATCAATAGAGAGTGGAAATATTATTTTAGTCTTCAAAACAGTTGTAAAGTTTAGGGTTGCATCCTCCCTAGAGAATCTCAAAGAAGGATTGAGCAAATTACTTATGATAATCGCCCAAGATGGATTAAAACGAGCATAGAAGCAACTAACTATGTAGAACCATGAGAAAATTATTACTATTAACTATGTACAAAAAGAAGCCACTAAGCAAAACGAGGCTATAATAAACCTACAATCAAAATATACATATAAAACCAACCAAAACCTTAATTCAAACCAGAGAGAGGGAAACCATCCAAGCTTGAGAGATGTAAGAATGATGGGCATTAGGCCCCTAAGAAAAAATAATACATAGCTCAAAAAAACATTAAAAAAAAAATCCTCCATACCAAGCAAGTTAGCAACGCTAGCATCATAGGGGCATGGGCATCAAATTTTGTTGTTCAACACTTGTCGCAACAACATACAGGTATGGGATGGAGGGGAAATGAAATCAATCCTAATTCAACTGGAGCCTTGCAACTCACTGCATGTTTGAGTCTCGATAGTCTGCCTTTTAAATTGAACCAGAACAACAAAAGAAGTTCGTTAATTTGGATCGATTTGCGAAAACTACAAATACATCAGTAATTAAGAGCTCAAGGCTATAAAATTTGTTGTGTTTTTTACCAATCCATTATTCGTTGAATTCAAAGTCATGGGCATGAAATTTAAGTTATTTAATGAAAGAATTAATCTATTTACCTCTATGTCGAAACTATTTTCCATGCTGATGCGAGCCATTGCCCTCCTTATTGTCTTACCAGAAGGCATGAAAATGAGGAAGATGACTTACTTCACCATCAAAGAGGCCTTACAATCACATTGGTAAGGAGTCATAAGAAGATCACAACAATCTGATGCATCAAATCTCATATGCGAGTGCCAATTAAAGATTTATATGGTAAATTTAATATAAGACTTACTTATAGTTGTCTCCTACTCTTTCCATCTTGATACATTTGATAATTTATGGTTGTCTCTGCCCCTTGACCCAATTGATATTATAAGGTGTGGATGTGCATGCATAATAAAATTAGTTATGACTATGCGATGAGGATTTAAATAGAAGAGGATGTAAAGACATGCAATTTTTATATGTATTTTGGTGGCGAGTTTTGAAGATAAACGTGGTGAGAAACCACATATGTTTGGAAGGATGGAGGGAGATTACACGATAATGATCATGCCACCCATCAAATTGAAGAAAATTCTTGAGCCAAAAATTGTTTTTTTTTAAATTTTTATTAACAACCATTGTGGTACTTTGGTCTAAATGTTTTTTCTAGCTCAGTGTTTCTCCCTATTGTGTGCCCGGTGCCACCTATCTATCTCGATGCATAAATCAACCTCTACTTGGTTTGTGGTTCTAGCTGCATGCCATTATTTGTAGTTACATGCCATTGAGTGTTGTTTAGAGTTGTCGTGAGTCGATGACATTCATGCAAGAAATGAAGTCTTGTAGAGGAGGACTCATCAAAGAGGCAATATGAATTTCATTTTGATGAAAAACGAGTGGACATTGGTAGCTAGGTTCACATAGGAGGCTCAATGGAGATTTATAAGCATCTTAGAGAGGAGGCTGGTGCTGAGATAGTCTCCAGAGTAATTTTTGTATACGTACTGAGCATTGTATTACATTAATTGCCAAAACACCACATAGTTTTGTTTGTATTTATCTAGCAAATGAATATTACAAAGATGAAGTTCATAGAATGTAAGATATTTACCATATGGAACTTGTAAACAGTGTCAGTTGTGGAATGTTTTATTCCAACGATAAGTTTCAACATTAAAATCTAACGACGAGAACTCTTTGGATTTACATTTATAAGTTCAGTCAGCTGAAAAGAGTCAGGGTTTGGAGCAGGCTCTCTCCTCGTACTAGTGGTTCTTGGCATGGCAGGATCCATCAGGAGGCTAAATATTGGTCGCCATTCACAGCCCTAGGTTTCTCTGCTCTCACATGTGGGTGCAACCCCAACACCTCAGGGTGAACACTGACAGAATCTGGACCAATATAAAATCTCCTTTCTCTGGTAACAACTACAATCTCAAGGCAATCCTTGTTCCTCCATAGTTCCTTTGGCTTCCACTTCTTTCTTTTCAGCCAGGTATGTTCGTTGCTAGAAGTAGAAGACTGGCTGACCCAGGGCCAGGGTATTCTTGTTTTAAATAGTTATATGTACCAACCAACCTTTATTTTTTTTTAATTTTTGTAGTCAATTAAATTTGTTTTGTATTTTTAATCCTTTTTATGATACCTGTGATGTGAAGGTGGAATCATTTAGGGAGAGTCGTGGAACTGGGTGATCATTAGTGGAGATAGGAATGGTGTTGGTTAACTTCATTTTTGAAAAAATTAGCTACTGTAAGTGGTTCATAAAATCACTTTATGTACAAGTAATATTATTTATCAAAAAAAATTCGCCATGGCACCGTTGTTTTACCCTTATGGTATTCTGGAGTTCAACACACTCAATGAATCCGTTCGACATGCGTTTATCAGCTTTTACAATTCGAGCTATAATCACACCATTATCGCCTTCTCCAACGAAAAAATGTTGCTCAATTACTGGCAAGATGGAAATGCAACACAAGAGTGCATGAGAGAGACAGGAGGCAATACTTATGGGTTCTCCATTAGCGTCTCCGATGATTCCAGCAAAGGATTCCGGTATATCAGACTGGAGGCCGACGGGAACTTACAGTTGTATTTGTAAATGTTGTCGAGGTTGAAAGTCAAGAGGGATTTCTTCGTCGATTTCTTTAATGATATTTGTTGGCTTCCTAACTACTGCAGCCCCTATGGTATCTGCGCAAACCCTTGAGCGAAGTGCAAATGCCCGGCCCCTATGGTATCCGTCATATACATTTCCTTCGGCAGTGTAACAATAATAAAAATAACGTAGTTACTATACTTACCTTTCTGCTATGTATAGAGGCTTCCTTTTCCTTTCTGCTTTGCATAGAGCCTTCTATCTATGCTAATAGCCCTAGATTGTTATGGCTATCGTAGAATTTAATGCTCAACCAACTAATTGCTCTTTTTAAAATTGAATTTGTCTTCTTGTTTACAGCTTAGTGGTATTCATTTCCTGGCTTTTGCATTGGACTTTATGGCGATGGTTTCCGATACCGAAAGGCATCATACTTCATAACATTACGAGGTTCACAAAAAACGTACAACAAGTTTATTGGTTGATAATTGAATTTTATAAAGTGAATTTTATTTTAGGAAAAAAGGTTAATTAGCTACTTGCATGCATTTACTTTATGTGAAAAATACAATTGAATGGAGGAAAAAACTCTTTATTGCCTTTCTGGTTATTGCACTACTTTCAACTTGTACACAACTTACCTTCAATTTTAATGGACAAACAAAAAATAAATTGCATTGATGTTTACAATCATTCTATTTTTTCTTAATTATTTTATTAATTTTCTTCAAAATGTTTTTTTAACACTTTTTTTCTTCTGAAAGATGTTTTTTATGTTTTTCTTGGAACACCTTTGAAATATTTTTTTTTTTCCTTTTCTATAAAGATAGAAATATATTTAGTTGACAATATTTTAAAATTTTAACTTTTTTTCTTAATTTTTTTTTATCTTTTTTCTTGAAGATGTTTTTTAGTTTATTTTTTATTTTTAATAAAGATATAAATATATTTAGTTGACAATTTTTTAAAATTTGTATTCTTTTCTATACAAATATAAATATTTTTAGTTAACAATTTTTTTTTTCTTAATTTTTTTTTTTTTTTACTATAAATGTTTATTTTTTATTTTTTGGAACACTTTTGAAATATGATTTTTTTTCTTTTCTATAAAGATATAAATATATTTATTTGACAATTTTAATTTTTTTTTTCTTTATTATTTTATCTTTTTTCCCGAAGATGTTTTTTGTTATTTTTTTGGAACACCTTTGAAATATATATATTTTTTCCTTTTCTATAAAGATATAAATATATTTAATTGACAATTTTTTTAAATTCAAATTATTGAAAAAGATAAATATATCTTTTCCAAGAATTTGAATTTAAAAATTACTAGAGAAACGTTTCCATTCCTTTCAGAATAATATCGTGCTTAGTGATTTGTTTCAATTTCATATTGTTACAAGTGACATGGTGTTCATTATAAACTTTTTTCGTATACTTTTTTTTATTTATTCCTAAAAAAACATTTCCATTCCTTTCAAAAGCATAGTGTGCTTAGTGATTTGTTTCAATTTCATATTGTTATGAGTGGATTGGTGTTCATTATGGTAAGCTATGGTGTTCATAGTCGTTTCCGACACTATAACGTATATGAAGTCTTGGCTTGATTGCGGATTAGATTTTGTGGTGTAGTTTGACAAGAAATTTAGTGTTGTCTTATAAGGCATTTGAGTCTTTTGGTATTCTTCTTAGATAAAGGTTTCTTCATGATAATATGGGACAGTAACTTCCTCAACTGTTTGCTGCTATTTATCTTCTTGAAAATATTTTTCATACTGACTTTTGTAATGATTTTTCCCTTCAATTTCTTTATCGCAACAATCTTCTAGAAGAACCGCAACTAATTTGACTCTTTATTATAATGCAAGAGGGCTGGATTTGTGGTTGCATTTGTTCCCAACGAATATTCTGGTGTTGGCATGCATGGTTTCACTCATAGATGAGCACAAGGATATAAAGTATTATGGATTTGTAGTTGCATTTGTTCCCAATGACTATTCTGTTGTTTGAATGCATGGTTTCACTCATAGATGAGCACAAGGATATAATGTATTTCAATAAATTCAAGGGTTAGGTATGTAGTTCAAAACATCAAGGAAGATTTGATTACATATATTTTCCTTTTAATGTCCATATGGAGATTTTCCTGCACTCTCATATTCAGAAGATCACATATCTAAGAGTGATTATTAGCAAATGGACTGTCAGAGCAAGATCTCATCAAGGAACTTTCAAGATGAAATGAATTGAAGCGAGGGTGTACCGTGATCAATGACCTTGCTGCTGATATTGTCTATCATGGCTATTGTGGTTGTTGGTGAGACACCTTATGCAGAAACAAATGGGGACAACCTGAATTTGACAATTCCCTTAGGTGGAGGTAACACGATTAAGAACTTATGTGGTTCCTTCAAATGTCTTGTAATCTTGATTTTGGCCTAATAGTTTCAATAAAAGGGTGAGTTTTCGACTAAGTACAACTCATGCTTTTACGACGAAACATGTCGCAGTTGTTTTGTGAATTTTCACATCATTTTGACGAATCTGGGCCGAGAGTTTCGCATCGGTTGTGTGAGTTGCGCCGACATTTTCGCATCATTTGAACGAGACACGCCGACCGGCTAACGACGATTTTTTTTGGCAAAAGTAAATTGACACCAACGTCAATATAAAACAACAACAATCGCCAACTTTTTTGTTGCAAATGAGCGAATCACGCCGATCATGGACAATTACAAGAGATCAAGGTCGGGCCTTTCACACAAGGAGCCAGATGAGAGGGTCGATAGACGTAACCATGATTAGAGGAGGGATGATGAAACTCCTAGAAATGGAACAGTAGGGGCAAGAGAAGGAAACACTATTGTAGAATTGCCAAAAGCGAATCCCCCCGTTGTTTTAACTCGAAAAAAGAGAGTTGCAGGTCATGTATGAAATCCCAAATGGCATCACCTGGATTTACTAATGCTTTTCACTGCCTTGGTTGCTGTGGTGAATACAAAGTTTCCAGAAGTTGGTAATCTGCTTTTGAGAAGAATTATTTTCCAGCTTAAAAGGGCATTCAAAAGCAATGACAAGGTTGGTTTGCCTTTATCTTATTAGCTAATTTTTGGCCTTGTCAATTCCTGTTTTATTTTGAAACTATCTTTTGCATGATATGCTTATTTTTTGTTTAACTATTATACAGCCTCTATTATTGGCAGCAACAAAATTAATAGCTCATCTAACAAACCAACAAGTTTCAGATGAGATCATTACTTTGGATGAGCTAAAAACTCGAGTCTATTTTATTGTGATTGGAGCAACAAACCGCCAAATAGTATTGACCCATCCCTTAGAAGGTCTGGAAGGTTTAAGTTGTGTATATAGACACTATGGTGCAGTGTTGTCTTTCTATCTTTATTTGTTTATTTATAGTAAATAGTGTATAAATAACAACATGTTAAGAATTGTTTGATAGTTTGTTGAGGTGCCCAATGTTTGGAAAATGTCAAGAGGAACCTTCAAACGGTAAATCACCAATGATTCAATGTTGTTTTGTAGGATGTTGTTTTATGGATCACCTCATTGTAGGAAAACTCTACTTGCAAAAGCCATTGCTAATGAGTGTCAAGCTCTTGTCATCAATGTAAAGGCCTAAAATTCTTAACAATGTAGTTTGGAGAAACTTAGGTTTATGTACAAGAGATTTTTGACAAATCTCGACAATCCGCACCATGTATCTTGTTCTTTGATGAGCTTGATTCTATTGCCGCACAGGTCAGATGTCGTATCTTTGATTGGCGTGATACTTGAGCATAGATTTGCCCCTATCTTTATTTCTTCTACCTTTCCTCTTTTCCTACCGACATTCACTTTGCCCCATCCAGGGGCAAATGCTAGTTACAATTTACCAAAATATGAAACAACCTTTTCTAAGCTTGGAAGTAGTTGATTTGATATAAAGTTTACAGCAACCACCTGTGAAATGTAATTATCATACAATTTAATAAAGTGGTGTTTCAAACAATATGCCAAGAATTCTAATTCACGAGTCAACGTTAAATGGAACCATAAACAGTGTTATTAATACCTGCATAAAATCAAAAGGCATTTTAAATGGAATGGCATAAATCCATATCATACGAATATTGTATAACACTGCGTTGATGATAAGTTTACATATTTGTTGTCAAGGAGCATGTATCCACTTTTTCTATTATTATTTTGGAGTTTATAAAGATATGTAAATGTTATTGCTTATTATTCACACACTATTGAAATAAATTTCTAGAGAATATAATATTTCTATCCAGGGATATATTAATAATGCAAAATTAAAATGTTTAAGTGGCTTTCACGCTATCAATTATAATAATAATTATGATTGCATTTATATTTAAACAAATTCTTACTAAAAATTATTTAAATAAGATAATAAAATAATATTAATCTCCTTTAATGTTTTATTTATTCATTTATTTGTTTGTTTAAAATTAAAACAATGTCAAAAGTTCATTATTAACCCATGAATTTGATATGAACATGTTGTATCACAGGACCAACAAAAGCCAGGAGATGAAAGTAAGTCATGCCAATGAATCAAGCCTAGTGTGGAACTTGGTACCAGAATGAGTGCCGGATTGAGTGCCAAATTGAGTAGTGGAAATCCAACCATAAATTCTTAGGTGTTGGAACGAATTTAAGAATGCCAAATGTAATTTCGAGCATTTGCGTAATATTGGATAATATTTCAGAGCACATGAGCTATTAACTCGAGGATCAATTAATCAATGTCAAAATCGTATTTAATACATCAAAAGTAAGATTTAGACATCTTTTACATTTACGAGTCATGATTAATGAAATAATGTAAAAGATAGTCGTTTTAAAGATAGATGTACTAAATTGCAGGTGAATGGGTGATGAAATTAATGAAATAGAATTATGAAAAAGCGTGAAAATTTTAGAGCCCATCAATGAAATCTTATTATATTTCGTTGGTGCAAAAATATTCTCTAAGGTGGACTTAAGGAGTGGTTACCACCAAGTCCAGATTTGAGAAGGTGATAAGTGCAAGACAGCGCTGAACACCCGAGATGGTTGTATGAGTGGCTAGTAATTTCCTTCGAATTGTCTAATACTCCCGCCACTTTTATGCAAACTATGAACCAGGTATTTAGATCTTATACTGGGAAATTTGTCATTATTTATTTTGATGACATTTTGATTTTCAGTAGGAACTTGGATGAGCATTTGAAACATTTAAATTAAGATATTGTTTGATACACTTAGAGAAAATAGATTATTTGTGAATCTTGGACAGAGTGAATTTTGCACATACAAATTAGTTTTCCCACTCCTCAAAGCATTATAGATGCGAGAAGTTTCCATGGACTAGTAAACTTTCACAAGAAATTTATTAGGAATTTCTAGGAGTGAGTGTTGCTTTGACCGATTGTACAAGGGGAAAGTCATTTTCATGGACTAGGGAAACCGAAAGAAGTTTTGAACATCTCAAAAAGAAAGTGACTGAGGCCCCCATACTATCCCTACCGGATTTTGATAAGGTGTTCACCATTAACTGTGATGCTTCAACACTAGCAATTGGAGGGGTATTAAGACAAGAAGGCTAACCCATGGATTTTTTTAGTGAAAAGCTAAATGAAACAAAAAATAAGTATGTCACCTATGATAAAGATATATATGTAATTGTCCAATCATTAAAACAGTGGAGGCACCACTATATTTTGTATTGAGAATTTATCTTGCTAACAAACAATCAAGCGCTGAAATATATAAATTCTCAAGCTAAGTTTTCCCATAAGCATGCCAAATGGGTCTCATTCCTACAGAGTTACACGTTTGTAGTGCAACGCATAAGTGGGAAAACAAATGTAGTAGCTAATGCCTTAAGTAGGAGACGTCACCTACTTGTCACTATGACCAATGAGGTCATAGGGTTTGAGAAAATGAAGGAAGAATATGTTGTTGATGGGCATATTTCTACGAAATCATTGAAGCTCTCAAAAACCCAGAAAATGAAAGTAGGAGTCTCTCTGAAAATTATTCATTAGCTGATGGATTTCTGTCTAGAGGGCTCCAACTTTGTATTCCCCTGGGATCTCAGAGAGAAAATATGATTAGAGAAATGCATTCCAATGGTTTGGGGGATCATTTTGGGAGGGACAAAACATATGACCAAGTAAGTGAAAACTTCTTTTGGCCTAAGATGAGGAAGAATGCCAATAAATTTGTTTCTCAATGCAGAATTTGTCAAACTACGAAGGGGGGGACAGTAGAACACATTATTGTATCAACCCTTTCCAGTGCCAGAAAGGGCATGGATAGGCATTTCCATGGACTTTGTCTTGGGATTTCCTCATACTCAAAGAGGGAATGACTTATTTTTCATGGTGGTCGACATATTCTTCAAAATGGCCCACTTCATTCCATGTAAGAAGACAAATTATGTAAGTAAGGTGGATGAATTATTCTTTAGAGAATTAGTGTGCTTACATGGACGACCCAAATCAATCACTAGTGACCGAGATACAAAATTTCTCGGTCATTTTTGGAGAACATTATGGAGAAAGCTCGATGTCAAATTATTATTTAGCCCAACCTATCATCCTCAATCAGATGGGAAAATGGAAGTGGTGAACAAAAGTTTGGGAAATTTGCTTCATAGTCTAGTTGGAGGAAATCCAAGGAAATGGGACTTAGTTTTAATGCGGGTTGAAATTGCTTTCAATTACAGCATAAAATGGTTTACAGGTAAATCACCTTTCCAAATTGTTTATGGAGGTAACCCAAAGGGGGTAGTGGATCTAATTGATCTTCCTAAAGAAGGACGAGTTATTCAAACATGAGAGGATTTCACAAAGCATATGCATGATATGCAAGAGGAGGTCAGATTGAAGACATAAAGCATAAATGAGAAATACAAGATGAATGCAGATTTGCGTCGAAGAGCAAAAGTGTACCAAGAGGGTGAACAAGTCATGGTTAACCTATGAAAGGAGAGGTTTCCTAAAGGAACTTATCACAAACTGAAGCCGAAGAAGATTGGTCCATGCAAGATACTCAAATGAATCAATGAAAATGCCTATTTAATAGACTTGCCCGAAGAGTTTGACATCAGTCCCATCTTCAATATTATAGATATATACTCCTATCACACAGGGGATGAATAAATTGTAGAGGAATATGTGCTTGAAGAATGGAACATAGGACTACCACAACGAAGGAGGGAGCGTATTGAGAAAATAATGGACACCAAAGTCACTCTTGTGACCAGGGAAAAAAATTATAAATTGTATCTAGTGAAATGGAAAGGATTGCCTGACTCCAACAACACTTGGATTACTGAAGCCTAGAGCTCATCAAGTTTATTGAACTTGATTCCTATGAACTCAGAGATTCAGAAATTTAAATGAAGGGGAGGATGATGCACCACGACTCCAGGAGAGCATGGCTCCATTGGATTCCCATGGCTGGAGATTAGGGTCAGTTGAGTTAAAAGTTTCTAGCCAATTGTTCTAGTGGTCGAAGTGACTGAGAAATTTGGGGGATTGGTCTACAAATGACATTCAAGTCTAACTGCTTCCAAGGAGTGGAGGTGGGGGATTTTTAAATAGGATTATGCGTTGGGAACTGGGGCAGTGAGAAGCAACATCGTTTGTGGTTTGGGGAAGAGTCATTTTCTTTTTTAAGATCATTTTATTTTCAATGATGTTCCACTACCTATGCCAGAGAAAAATCAAAAGAATAAATACGAGGTTGTTTGATGCATATTTTCAGTTTTGTTGAGTACTTGATGTAGTTTTTTTTCTCATATTATCTATGTATTTGTGTGGTTACTGTGTATTTGAAGATCGGTTATATTATAGAAATTCTATGGTATATCGCCAAGATTTCGTGAATCCGTATTTTATGTGTGTCTATAGGTTCACAAATTGCTGTTGTTTTATGTTCCAGAGTAGTGGACCATTCTGCATCTTGGATGTGTGCACCAGTAATTGTCATAACCCTTGAAGGCATTGATTTATCCTTCCCATCAATATTTTTTAGCGAAGCTTGGTATTGGATAGAACATACCTGATGCATTGATGTTTTGACATGTTGATTCCCTATGTGTGGGCTTACCTTCTTTCAAATATGGTTGATGTTCAAGCCATCAAGAACCTTTTTTAATATGAATATGAGATGTTCTAAAAGGGCCTAAAGACCTAGTCTCCCTAATTTCCCAATGATAGTAGTCTAGCATGAAGAAGGTTGATGTCCTCGGGCCTAGCTTAAAAAAGCACCCATCCTTGAGAATAGCTTAAAAAAGCACCCATCAACATCATCCATCCTCGGTATATTTGGTTAAAAGTATGTGCAGGTTTGGATATTCAAATAGATTGGGGAATGGAATCCTTTGAGATTTCTTTCTTACAGTGGTTCAGAAACTGTAGAACTCACCCTGTTCTGCCACTTTTTATCTCTTGGGTAATTTGGCATATTGGAAATAAATCAGTTTTTGAAGGCTTGGATCCTATGGCACAAAATGGGGCTGAACGAATTCTCTCTCTTTATAAATCTATTTTCAAAGGGAAGAAGCCGGTTGTGGTCAAACAGATTGGAGCTGTTGATCCTCTCTTCAATTGCCCTGTGCTTTTTTTCGATGGAGCTGCACAAGATGGCATTTGCGCGGTTGGGGGTGCAATTTTTTTGAATGACTCTCATCATTTTACGCTTAAGTTGAACTATGGGAATGGATCCAATATGAAAGCAGAATTCGTTGCATTATGGTGTATCCTAAAGGTGGCTAATTTATTTGGTATAGATGATTTGAAGATCTTTGGGGACTCTAGAGTCACAATCAAATGGGCGCAGGTGTCTATGATCTTAAAGTGTTATCACTCACACACTGGTGTTTAAGGATCAAAGTAGCTATTAAACTTTTCAGGAATATATCTTTTGAGCATATTTATAGGCAACATAAACTTTTGGTGGATAAATTGTTGAAGCAAGCATTCACTGGAGACTTTGGTGTCCTGTTTTGGGAAGAAATTCAAAACTCTCAGGTTCTGAATCATGGATTCTTGAACTTTTTTGAGTAACTTATATGCTGTTTTTAAGTATGAGATGTATGTCACTAAAAAAAGCATGAAATCTTTGTTTTTTGTTTTTGTTTTTGAGATTTCGCTGACTTCGTACATGATGATCAGCAGATCCTATTTTTGTTAAGATATGGCTCCAAAACCTATGAGCAGCAATGTCCTTATGCAGTCTTTTGAACTTAAATATAACTTCATGTACCTTTTAATTCGGTTGAATAACATTGATACGTCTTTTTTCTGCTGAAAAACAGACACACCAAACACATTGAAGGCTTGGCAATGAAGATTCCAAAGAGGTCTCTCTCGTTGACGGTAGCTAACTAGCTATGATGTTGTCCTTTACATAAATATAAAAGTGAAGCAAGTATTCACAAACGTCAAACGGTGCCGTGTACCGATTAAACATATGTATTTTAATGAAAGTTGTTTCCAAGTTGGAATCCACACCATAAAAGCCGAGAAATCTCACGACAAGCACTAAGTTGAGGTGGATGGGTAGATGGAATCTCAAATTTGGGCATATTATGGATAGCTGGAGCTGCTAGATAAGTTGGTTAAATGTCCGTCAGAAAAGGCGAAAAATGCCAAGCCAGACATGTACGTGGCTGAACATCCAACCGGTTTGGAGGATAAGGTGAAAGATTTTGAAAGACAACGTTGACAAAAGAATTCTTGAATGGGAAGAAATCAAATTTTCATAGATCATGCTTTTTACTCAACGTGAGAGATAATGCGGCAAAAGGCTCTTTAACTTCGTTACAGAGACAACTTCTTAAGAGCTTGAATGGATGGGATAAGGCAGCAGACAGTGTTGATGAAGGTCAAGAGATGCTCAAAGAGCCTTTGCGGTCTTCTAACGCTTTGGTGATCATAGATGATGTAGACCATGTGGATCAGGTGAATGAACTTTTGCCCGTTCCAATTCCTCATCTGTGTTCTGGGAGCTTAATATTGATTACATCTAGAGATAAGGATGTTCTCAGATGCTCATGTGTTGAAAAAACATCAATTTATAAGCTAACTGAGCTTGACACACGACACTCCCGAGAGCTCTTCTGTTCCTATGCCTTCACCCAAGCCTGTCCGGATCCAGGATATGAATATCTGGTAGATGAGTTCATAAAATCTTGTAAAGGATTGCCCTTATCGTTGAAAGTATTTGGGTCACTTCTTTATGGAAAAAAAGATATGTCTGACTGGAAAGACGAATTGGAGAATCTGCAACAAATACTTCCCGGGGAGATTTCAAAAAAGGTTAAAAATTAGTTATGACGCCCTCGATAGAGAGGAAAAGCATATTTTCTTAGACATTGCATGCTTTTTCATAGGACAACACAGAGATACGGCCATAGAAATATGGGATAGATCAGACTGGAAAGGAAGGCGAGGGTTTCAAAATCTACAGAACAAGTCTCTTGTAGAAGTAGACAGTCAGAATGCGACAATACAGATGCATGACCACCTGAGAGACATGGGAAGAGATGTTGCTGAGGAGCTTTCGTCGCCGTGTCGTATTTGGCGCTGGACAGAAAAGGTCATCGATAATTTGTTACAGCAATCATATGTAAGTGTTTACTCATTTAATCGTTCATAGATTTTTCAATAAAAGTCTCCATCAATTCTTGAATGAACATGTTTTACACATCGTTTTTACAGAATGGACAGGGAATAACCGTGCGGAGAATTCGGATGGTTGATGGTAATTATAATGCTCAAAATGCATATTGGGGAGGTTACAAATTCTTGATACTCAAGGTTCCCACTTGGAAGGTATTCTGAGAACGGTGGAGTTCCCAAATCTCATATGGTTCCGCTGGCAAATGTATCCCCTCTCTTCTCTGCCTTCCTGGTTTCCAATCAGGAATTTAAGAGTGCTACGAGTGTCCCATAGCCCGCGATTAAAGACATTGTGGCCAAGAACAGGCAAATCACAGGTAAATAGAAATTTGTCAATGTGTTCATTTTTGTACGTCTAGTCGCTATTAATATTAATATTAATATAAATATAGCAACGCAATGTCTTATGGTTGAAAGTGTGAACATTTTGATTTTGCAGGCACCTCTCCAGTTGCCGGTATGTTTGGAGGAGTTCTGGGCAGATGGATGTGTACAGCTGAAGAGCGTCAGGGGGTTGGAGCGGTCTACAGAAATTCGACAGCTAGTAGTTTCTAACTGCTCTGAGTTAAAAGAGTTGCCAAGTATGGAAACATGGGCATCTTTGGAGGGTTTGTGTGCAGAAGAATGTGTAAAGTTGAAGAGCATACGGGGGTTGGCGCAGTGTACAAAGCTTCGATGGCTGTATCTTGATGGATGCTCTAAGTTAGAGGCACTGCCAAAGATTGGAACATTAGTATCTTTGGAAGAGTTGTGGGCAAGCAGATGTGTGAAGCTGAATAGCATACCGGGGTTGGCGCAGTGTGCAAAGCTTCGAATACTGTATCTTAATGGGTGCTCTGAGTTAGAAGCACTGCCAAACATTGAAACATTAGTATCTTTGGAAGAGTTGAGGGCAAACGACTGTGTGAAGCTGAATAGCATACAGGGGTTGGCGCAGTGTACAAAGCTTCGACTGCTGTATGTTAATGGGTGCTCTAAGTTAGAGGCAGTGCCAAACATTGGAACATTAGTATCTTTGGAAGAGTTGAGGGCAGAAAGATGTGTGAAGCTGAATAGCATACAGGGGTTGGCGCAGTGTACAAAGCTTCGACTGCTGTGTCTTGATGGGTGCTCTTAGTTAGAAGCACTGCCAAACATTGGAACATTAGTATCTTTGGAAGCGTTGACGGCAAACAGATGTGTGAAGCTGAAGCGCATACGGGGGTTGGCGCAGTGTACAAAGCTTCGACTGCTGTATCTTGATGGATGCTCTTAGTTAGAGGCACTGCCAAACATTGGAACATTAGTATCTTTGGAAGAGTTGACGGCAAACGACTGTGCGAAGCTGAAGCCCATACGGGGGTTGGCGCAGTGGACAAAGCTTCGACTCTTATGCTGGACTGGTTGCATAATATATTGTTTTTATTGCAAAATTTATTATAGTATCTTTTTTCCATAATTTATTGTTTTTATTGATAATTGAGAATTTAATGGACTGGTTGCATAATTTATTGTTTTTATTGCATAATTTATAGTATCTGTTTTCCATAATTTATTGTTTTTATTGATAATTGAGAATTTAAAAGTTAAAAAAATAAAAATAAAATAAAATATAATTTTATTGATAATTGAGAATTTAAAAAAAGAAAAAAGTAAATTAAAAATTAGAAGAAACTTTATATTAAATTTATAAAAATTGTGATATAAAAAAAAAAGTAAAGAATGATTACCATTTTATTTTAATTTACTTAGATATATAATTTAATTATTTTTTTTAATTTGTTAAGAAAAACATTAAAAAAAAATGTCCATAATGTTCAATTGAAAATATGTATAGTATCACTCTACTTTATTTTCAATATATTATCCAAGAAATTTAACACATTACATAATCATTATTCTATAGTAAATTAATTCAATATAGTCAATAATAGGAAATCATATTCTATTTATTTTTTTAAGATGAATACAAGTCCAAAGACTTCATCTATGATAACACTTGGCTTTGATTCCGAAGAGGTCAGTGCAGGAATCTACCTTGCTTGCAATTGGTACAAGACAATTAGAAAAAACCTTTAAAGAGTATTTTTCTGCATGCATAACATATGGAGTGGTAGGTGTGGGAGGGATCTTAATGGATCCTAAATGAAATAAAATGTTCTCTTACGAATGGGGAATGGGCCAAGCAATGAATAATCAAGAAGAGAGGTGCATCGTTTTATGGAGATTTGAACTCATTCTTTCACTTAAGATATCCAAAGTTTTGAACTTAGGAGGTCCTCCCTCTTGGTGATATCTTAGGAAGTAAAAAAAGACTCGTAATGGCAAATTGGACTTAGGTCATCTTTAGTGTAGAATTGGAGATAAGTAATTGCAAATAAGGGAAGTGAATATTATACATATTTGACGACACAATAACTCAAAAGCGGATATGCTTGTTAATCGAGCGGTCTCTTTGGAGCATGGAATTTTTGTTTTAAATGGGGGATATCCCCAACGATAATGGCTCACCTAGGCTGGTTGTATGTCTCCTCCCCTCACATTTATGAACATCCCGAAACTAACGATGAGCATGAGAGACATCTAGCTCACCTTAATTACCCCGGGCACACAACTTTAGAGGAATTTAATCTCTTCAATGGAGAGCCTTCTTGCACATCCTATTGAATAGATTACTCATCTATGTGTTTGTGATGTATGGCATTATGGTTCAATGTCCTTACTACTAGTGGGACATCTTTGCAAAGGGATTCCCACAGAGAAATAGCCTATGGAAGAATCATTTCCATGGGTGCGGGAGACCATGGTTGGGCGGTGAAACAAAAATAATTCCAATGCAAGTATACATGTATTTCTTTGAAAAAGTTCCCCATTTCATGAGTATTTAGCTTTGTGGGAAATCCTGGGAATTTCTAGTATTGGGCTCTCAATTTTGAGACCCGATGACAGAATTAGGATTTTCTGTAACATGGCCAATTTTGGATGGAGCTCTAGGCTAGGAGAAATTCAAGAAGCAATAACGGACATGTGCATCATGTTGAATAAGTTGAAATCTTAGCTTGAGGGGGTTATTGCTGTGGTAGAACAACTCTCTTGCCACATTGCACAGATGGACTCCAAGCTTGATGACCTAGAAAGTAAATTCAAGGAACATAGGGGGCAGCTAGAAAGGTGAACCATATCCTCTGAAGCGCATCAGTGAATTTTAATGGGAGGACATTCGTAGAATACCCCATGTGAAAATTCTAAGGCCATGGAAGAAGATTCTAAGCAGCAACCAAATATGGTTCCCATTGACATCTTCGACTCTCGCGGGCAAGAAGAAGGAAATCTGAACATGCAGGCAACTTTCAGTGGGTTAAGCAATATTAAATTTTCAACCATATTTAATTATATCTAACCAAATGCAATTAGTTTCACATCCATGAATGATGAGGCTAAAGGCGAGGTAGTGACCCTTATGTCACCTCAACTTGCCTCTTCTATCATAGATTGGGGGATCAACCCCTCTTGAAAGTTTACGTGGATCATGTTGAATCTCAACAAGAAGATGTTGGGTCTAGCCAAAATCTAGAAATCTAATTATTTTGATGAAAGACCATTATTAGGAGATGGATGGAAAATGAACTCCTTGGATCCCATTGACCCATTGCACTTTGGAAGCACTCAAGGGTTGTGAATCAATTTAGTTGCTCCATCATCCATACTGTAAAATCTCAAGCACAGCTGAATCTAGCTACTGTGGATTCCTCACTGGTGAAAGATTGCACAACATTTGCAAGAATGGCATAAAAATTTAAATGAATGAAGAACAATACACATGAAATGGTGAATAATGTCAATATTATTAACTGTCCAACCTTAACATAGGTTAAGAACACTCATATATACAAATCTGGAAGAATTCGAATCCATCTGGAGTGTTCACACTGATCTAGCTTAGAAATAGCTCAAACCCCCCTAGGTTGACCAAAATATCCCAAACCATCCCAAACTGGTTCGAATCTGCTGTGTGAATGCTGGGAATGACTGGACAGGCCCATGTGACCTCACACATGTGAAGAAACTGGTTGGTTAGAGGTTTGGAGTCTAAAATTGGCCAAAAATATGACAAAACAAGGCAAGATTGTCCACAAACTGAGCAAATGCGCCCTAGGTAGAAGAGAAGCATGCTGAGTGCATTAAATGACCTGAGGAGGGCGCTCTAGGCATGCTGAGTGCATTAATTGCCCTGGGGAGCGCTCCACATAGCTGGTTTGACTCAGCACTTGTTCACATTGCTAACTAGTTCAAGACAGTTTGGCCATTTACCAATCTAATCAACTTAGGGATGTAATCATTAATCACTTGGGCTAATTAATCATCAATTAATACATGATTAATTTACATAGGTGTAAAAATGTTCTAACACATACCATTAAGTGTTCAAACTGCAAATCTAGTGGAAACATGGAGAATTTTCACCAAGCTAATGTACCATAGAAAATGCATGTTGAACCTTCTTAAACTCATTCCTAGTGTAATAAATAGGTACAATCATGAAGCATGTCACATGGATTAAAAATACATTTAATCATATTTCCAAAAACTATCTCCATATGGCAGTTATAGAGCTCCAAACAAGACAATTTAAATGAACATTGTGGCTAGGGTGAGCCAGCGATATAAGAGAATATCCAAACAAAAATGGTGTATGCTGTGAGAGTAATGAGTGCCATCAAAATAGAATTCGAGACAAACTAGCGGTTAATGTTGCAACGTTGATTGGAGAGGGATTATTAGAGGTTAACGTTGCAACATTGATTGGAGGGCCTATTACAGGTTAATGTTGCAACATTAATTGGGTCGGTCTAAAATTATTCTTTGTCTTTACAATGGTGGTTCAACATCTTCATTCTCTTTAGGTAGACAACCCACCCATGACTAACAAATTGATGTCCCATAACTCCCAAATACATACTAATTAGTAAAACCATTTAAATAATTATAAACAACTAATTTTAAGGTCACGCCCAAGCCAGACACAAAATTGGTGTATGAGACCCCTTTGTTTGTGGGTCAAGGGCCCCCTCCACACAACAATTTGACTACTAAAATCTACGGAGTGTACATACCCTACCCACGGGGGGTTCACCCAATGAACCTGTTACATAGCACGATCATTCGTAGGATAATAAGGAATATTTAATTTCACTAAATATTGGAAAATGCCTCCTAAAGTTGTATTGTTGAATCCCCCCTCCCAATATACCTTTCCTATTAAGAAAACCCCTAGTTTCACCCGATATTGTAGGTATCCATTTTTATCAACCCATTTTTAATACCCACTTATATAATATTATCAAGTTGTAACAAACAGGAGACCTAACACATCTTAGTATAAGCACACATGAAGCTAAATAAAATAATAGTATAATGCTAATAATGATCGCATTGGGATTGCAGGGGCAACTGATCAATTTGTAGCATTGGATAGTGGAATACCCAATGAAATAGTAATGGGGAAGGAAAACTGAGTAAAATGCAACCCAATCAAGAGATCAATGTAACAAAGAATGTAAAAGACTAATAGTCCGATAGTCAACGCAATGCTTAGAAAATATGAGAATTGCAGAGGTTTCACACAACAACCTGCCAATCTACCAATTTAATATCATGTAAATACAAGTATAGCCATAGAGAGCTCATGTTTTCAGGTAATCTTAATAAATTAAACTCCATAAAAATGCAAAATTGAAACCCTTTCGTGGATGGACTTCCCTACCTTCCTATCAAAACAAACATCAATGATGTTTGAACCCAAATGAACATAGAAAAATTCCTCTTACTTTCCAATAACACCATATGATTAGGTGCATAGCTTGGATTTGGGCCATTCACAAGAAGCAATGAATTGCCTCCACTTCATCTACATTTCTTGCAATCAAGGGAATTAACAATGTTTAGTTACCTTTTCTTGGGTTATATCTAGTTTTTTTTTTAAATCTTTACAGGAGAGGGAAACATATCCATTGTTAAGTTTTAAACATGCAATAGTTATAAAGATACACAGATGGTGAAATTTATATAATACCATTTCATGGTAACGATAACACATAGGGTATGTAAATAAGGATAAATATATTTTCACCTATGTTCATGTCAGTTCCAACACAATATTAAGATGGATGCCTTGCATATAAGAATTGAAATTAAAATTATGAATGTGCCAAATATAACACAATCTAACAACTATTCCTAATTGGCAATGTGAAAATGTTAAAGAAGAATACAAAAAGTTGAAAGAAATAATCAGTTAAGAAAGGTTGATCTAACTTTTCTTGGTTCCAGTGAGCCAAGAAAGATTGATCTCACTTTTCTTGGTTGTCTTGGAGCAAAGTTTGATTGAATCTCAATACCCACCTAAACCCCAACCTAAAAAATAAAGAGTTAGATCTTTTACTAGAATGCCTACAAAAAATACAATACAATTGTTCAACACCAAAACTCTTGATTAGCTACATCTCTCAACTTTGGAGTTGATGAGGAACCAAATGCATATTCAAGCATATTGAATAGTGTCATAGGCTGCAATGTGACTTCTATCTAGAAAATAAACACACTTTGGAAATTGGCCTCGTATAGAACAACAAAAGGTATAATGTTACAAGACTGCTTAGTTTTAACCTCTAAAACCTGATTCGCTCTAAATGGGCTATGTGTCGCATGGGATCGTGTCGGACACATACACGATGGGAAATCGTGTCTGACATGACTTTTGATCGCGTCTAAAATCAGGACACTATCAAAAGTCGAGTTGGACACGATTTCCCATCGTTTCCGCGACTGTGCGACTCGTGTCCTGATTCCAAGACACGTTTTCCACTGAAAAGGTCGCTTGGGGTGAGTTTAAAAACAAATTTTCATTTTTTTTTGTCATTTGCAAGTGTGGAGAAGCTTGAGAGTGGGTTTTATGTGTAGGTGAAGAATATTTGAAGGATTTCCCAGGTAATCCAAGTGCATTGGGGGTGGATTTGTGGATAGGATTGCAAGCTTAACCATCAAACAAGAAAGATAATGTCTCAATCAGCTAGGGCAGGAGCTAAGGGGCAAAGGAAAGGGAGAAATGCACCATCTAGTGCCTCCCCTCCTATTCCTACAAGCACAAGTTGTTATAATCCTCCTTCAAGTGCTCCATTTGCTGCTAGTGGAGCTCATGCTCCATTTAACCCTGTTTTAGCAAGAAAATAAGCCCAAGAAAAAAAATACCCTTTGTCGAAGTATGTGACAAGGAAAGATGGGCCTGGGGCAAAGCTTGGTGGGGGAGGCAATGTGTTTTGGAGTTGCAATTTTTGCAACAATGATTTCAAGAGAACATATTACCGGGTTAAGGGCCATTTGTTGGCCCTTCCTTCTTGTGCGATTTCTTCATGCAAAGCAATGCATGTTACCCAAAGGAGGGATATGGAAAGAGAGGATCATGTTGGATTAGGGAAGGTGGCAACAACAAGCAAGAAAAAAGATGAGGATCCTCTTCCATTCTTGAGGAAATCCTCTAGCACCAAGCCTCCATTTCCACCTAGCATATATGGGAGTGGGGATACTCATCAAACAAGAAAGTCAAAGAGGCCATCTCCAAGTGGTACAATGGATAGGATTTTCCAACAAGAGGTGCGAGAAGAGGTGGACATTACAATTTAATTCTATCTCTACCTCAACGTCATCTTATTCAATGTTGCACGGTCACCATTGTTTATTGAGATATGTCGAAGTCTCATTGAACGAGCTCCAACAGGTTATGTGCCTCCTGGTTCAAAGAAGCTTAGAACCACATTTTTTGTTATAGCAAAGGAGGTAGATAAAATTCTTGAGCCAATTAGATCAACATGGCCCTAATCCAGTGTGAGTATTTTTTCTAATGGATGGACAGATCCAACACGCCATCCACTCATCAATTTCATGGTATCTGTTACACCTAAAATCTACCAATCATCATGATTTAGTGTATACATCCCTGAAGTCACCTGGACCAAGTACTCATTTGGGAGGATTGTACTCAGTTTGTACAACCTTTTGAGAGGTTGTCACAGGTTGCACACTAGCAACATGCGACGTTGCAGTCTGCTCTATAGCAAGGTGTGACGAGGTCTGTTAATGGGAAAAAATAGCCATTTTGAGATCTTTCTCAAAGCTTGCCCATTTGGGGGCTTATCCATGATCTCTTGGAGAGCTGGTACTCGACCCCTAACTCATTGGGAAGATCCCCTATCTCTCTCCTACCATCTCTCAACCTATCCTATCCATAACCTCATCAACTTAGTCCTATATATACGAGGCTCACTCCCATACCAAAGGGAGGAAGACTATGGTATCTACATGCTGGTGAAATCTCTCTCAAGACACCTTCACTCACCTCTTGGAGAATTCATGCTTCCTTGGTAGGGCTTGGAAATTGGCTTGTATGGAGAAGGGATGCTACGTTAAGTCATTGGTTTTAGTTCTATATCTCTATCATGTACTCCTCTATTTGCAGTAATACAAATGCTTTCCACCAATATCGTTCTTGTGTGTAATGATGTTGTGTTGTTTACCTGCTTAACTGTTTACATAGATCTCTTATTGTATAGATGCTCTTTACTCATTTCTCTTTCCTGTGTCTTAACAGGTCTTGCAGCTTGGATCTGACGACCGTAGGACGTGGAGCAACATTCAGAAGAAAGGATAGCGAATCAAAGAGGTAAGACATCTAGTACTTGATCCTTAAGTAGATCTAGGAAACGTGTTAGTAGTCTGTTCTATTTGTTCTAGACTCGCATTGAGTTAGGGAGATCCGGCTCGCCTCCGGTCGAGTGGATTGTCCAGTAACAAATATGGCGACCATACTGGGGAGTATTCTTGTTTAGTGATCGTTAATCTGAGTCATTTTCAGTTGATTACTTGTCATAAGCCTTGTCTTTATTTTTGTCGTTTTCCTTCTTAGGATTGATTCCATTGTTAGATCTTCACGTTGAAGATCCCGATCTTCTTCCTTTGAGTTTATACAACTCAGTTTCAAACCTGTTGGTGGTTCATTATTAGGAGATCTGATTCATTTTTTAATCTAGAACTCGCTTGTCGCACCTGGGCAGTGAAAACAGAGCGACACTGTGTTTTTTGAGTCTCTGTCCTTTGTCTGTTGCTTACTCGTCACAGTCTGTGCATTGGTGAACTGTGACACCGTCGCACCTCTTGTATAGGTAACCTGCGACGTCGCACTGTCTGCAAAGAGAGAGTGCGCTAATTTGTCGAGACCTTGCATACAGACATCCATTCTCTTGTTTGACAGTCTGAGCCTTGTTTTGATGTATGAACTCCCTCTGTGCTGCAGCATCCAGCCAGAGATCCCATTTTGATTTGTGTGTTGAGAGTTTGGTTTGTTTGGATTGACTTTGGGTTCCACTCTAGACAAGTTTGAAATCGGTAGTGGTGGATACTTTTGTGTCCCCCACCTTCATCCATTCACTCTTGCATTCCCTTCCTTCCATCCCTGATCTGATCGGTGCATTGGATCATCTTCCAGACCTCATCTATTTTTATTTTGAGCTTTGCTTGCTTCGTTTGCTTGTTGCTGCTTGATTTTGAGTTAAGTGTGTCTTTTCCGCTTGGATTGAGTGCTTGTCTTTCCTTAAGTTTTCTGAGTGTATGAGTGCCGCAAGTAGCATTTTCTTTTCATTCATTTAGATCTGAAAGCAAAGTTGTTTTCAAGTTTATTGCTTTGATACATCCATTGAAAGATTAAAAGTGCTTCTCTCCCGTTATTTCTCACAAAATTTTTGAAGAAATATCATTGTGCATTGGAATGTTTTGGAAAAGATGAATGGAAATATGATTGATTGTGTTTTTCTTGAATTATGAATTATTCATCTTCTTGAAAAGCTCTAGTACATTTCGGTTTTTTTTCAAAAGTTGTTTCCATGCTAGAGAAGGATAGGTGCATTTTTTTTTTATTTTTGTTGCCATTAGATCATTGAAAAGAGAAAGTGAAAAGCTTGCGTTTCCCGTTTCAGAATCCTCTCATTTCATTACTTAGTGTTGTTTTGATTTGAAAAAGAAAAGAAAAGAAAAAATACTTTGATTTGGATAGTAGTGTTGTGTACGTTTGTGTGTTTCATTGAAAAGAAAAGAGTACTTTCATTGTTGAATTTGTGTGCATTGGGAATCGTGTTGCATTGAGTTTGTTTTGGCAATACCATTGGAAAAAGCTTTCTCCTTACCATAGGTAGAATTCATCGAAAGAAAAGAATATTTCGTGCATGTAGCTAGGACTTGCATTATGTTTCCAATTATGTACTCACCTCATGCA
The DNA here is from genome assembly GCA_027924585.1 of Larix kaempferi. Classification (NCBI taxonomy): domain Eukaryota; kingdom Viridiplantae; phylum Streptophyta; class Pinopsida; order Pinales; family Pinaceae; genus Larix; species Larix kaempferi. The sequence goes on along the minus strand of BSBM01000101.1, from coordinate 8,825,860 downwards.
TTCACCTAACCGTCCAAGATAAAATTAACGGTAGAACTAGGTAAAACTTTTAGTAACTTGTGTGTAAGTTAGAGACGTGTTCCGGCGTCGTTAAGCGTGGCAGCTGTCGTTACTTCCCAGCACTGTAGTCCGGGGGTATTGTAGTCTTCCACGTACATCGGTATATCGAGCTCCTTCACGTACCCCCAAGTACCATAATCCGTACTTGGCGTATATCGAAGGGTGTATCACGTACTCGACACGTATATCGGAAGGTCTCGTGCCAACGGCTGTGCATTAGATAGCACCACTACGGATTTGAGCTCCCACGTACCTTGCGTATATCGGGAGACACCATTAGGATTCCTAAAACCAACCGAGTTAACCATTTGGCCGTCTTGGAAAAGCAATACACCGAGAACAACACTCAGGGAGATTAGCACGCACGTCCTGTCCAGGTAGTCGGGTATGCAGGCAAGGGTACGGTCTCAATCCTCCTTGTCGCGTCATATTGTTGGACCCTGCAGTATATTGCGGTTTGCGATGCCTTGATAATCTCGTGAGGTTCCAGACTTTTGAATCCACTCTGTCACATAAGTTTGCTTGTTGCCTTAGTTTGAGTAGGTTTTCTTGGACTGCTTTTCTTTTAGAATACCTTTAGGAGAAACGTTGTTTCGGCCTTTTTTCTCTGATTTTCCTGATACTCTGGCGGATTTTCCCTAGAGAAAGTCCCGTAGGATCTTGAACTTGCCACCCGAATTTCCCCTTAATTCAGAGGTTATTTCGAGGGTAAGAATGGATCAGCGTAACACGATCATAGTTACTGAAGTAGGGAACCCCACCTTGAATGTTGGCGGAATTTTGTTTCCACTAGATTCACCTGCCTCTCATCCCACACAGGATGAAGAAGCACACACCCCCACTTCTCAAAACTTTCCTCCCGTCATCTCGGGAGAACCTGGATCGTTGGAATGGATAAACCGACCCCAGGACGACCCTACTGTAGCTGTTAGTCCTTCAACAGCTTATTGGACATCTTCTACAGACCATCCAGTGGCTCATTTTTCCATCTCATCTGCACCTAACTGGACTACTCTAGAGTTCACTAGGCCTTACTATAGGCCTGACCTTGTCGAGACTTTCGGCCCCATCCATGAACGTTTGGAACAGTTACGTGTTAAAGGAGATGAGCTTCGAAGGAAAAGTCTCAAGCGACACTCTGAAGAGTTCCACAATCATCATTTCCAAATAAGACTTGACGACGGAAACATCCCAATTCATTCGATATCTTTCGGATCACCTGAAACACCCCACCACGTGACCACTAATGAGACTGGTCAACCCTCACAGGAATCTAGTCCTACACCTAAAGTGAACCAACCAGTGGAAGGACAACGGTCCAACACACCTGTCACTACCACGGTTACTTTACCAATTCCTCCCCCACCTCAAAATTCGAGGGGAGGGTACTCCATTCCTACGGATTATCTTATTGGTAATGTTAGTACCACGGTAGCTAGTCAAGAACCCACATTGGTTCAACCTTCGAATAGTGGTCATCCTGTTGTGGCTGGGGGACAACCCCCGTTTCCTAACCAGAATGTAGGCGGTGGAAACCCCAACGGGCCTTCCGTTGGACCTACCCAACCCGCTAGACCGTCCACCATGGTATTATCTCATGTTGGAGGGCCGTCAAATGTAACCCAACCCTCATGGATTCAAGCGTATCCAGGTTCTGTTAACCCTGTGCCGGGCCAACCTAATCCCGAAAATGCGCCATACGAGATACCTTATCCCGGGAATCCTCTATGGGGGCAACAACCTGTGTTGCAACACGGACCCCAACCAACTATCCCTCAAGTACCACCACCCCCGATCAGTCCTCCCCACCTTCTATTGGAGGCAACGGACCTCCACCTAACATTGGCTGAGGCCCACCTCATTTTACCTACAACGCCCCTCACCCCTCTGGCAGTGGCAGGAATGGTCCACCACCTCCTCCAGGCGGAAGCGGCGGTGGACCACATTATCATGGTGGAGGAGGACATTTCCCTTTGGGTGGTGGAGGTGGTCCACCACCCCCTCCAGGTGGAGGCGGTAGAGGACCTAATTACCCTGGTGGTGGCGATGGTGGTGGGAACCCTCATCCTTTCAGCAACGGAGGTAGTGGGGGCCCCCACCCATCTGGCGGCGGAAGTGGTCCACCACCTCCTCCAAGCAAAGGCGGTGGTGGGACACCTTATTACAGTTATGGACCCCCACCTCCTCCCGGTGGTGGCGGTGGACCTCCGCCCCCTCCCGGAGGTGGAGGTGGACCCCCACCTTATTGGAATGGACCACCTTATGGTGGCGGACCTCCAGTTTTATCCTGGTACACCTTACGGTCAGTTTAGTCCTTACACGTCATATCCGTATTATTAATACACGCAGCCTAATCCGCAGCTGCCCTTTTTGGCTACTTTGGACCTACCTGACCTCTCTTGTTTAACCAACAATCCTATTTACCACAGATCTAACTAGCCACCGATTCCGGTGAAACTTCCGTCTGATATCCCCAAGTTTGACGGCAAGTCGGGTGAAGACCCCAAGAACCACGTGATGACATACCATTTATGGTGTTCATCTAATTCCTTAATGGACGATTCAATTCGTCTTAGATTGTTCCAAAGGACTCTCGCCGGTTCGGCTGCCAAGTGGTACATTGAGTTGGCACCACATTCTTTTCCTAATTTTGGCTCTCTTGCTATGAACTATTTGACGCATTTCCAGCTACCTATACGGTATGAGACTAGTACCAAAATTTTAACCTCGCTCCGTCAAATTACTGCCACTCACATTTTGGATCATATCCACGAGTGGCAAAGGAGACGACGTCTCATTAAAGCTCCCATTCCATATCAGCTCCTAGCAGACTGGTTTACTAAATCGCTTCTTCCCACCATAGAAAAAGATGTTTCCATGTGAGGTGTTGTCACCGAAGAACAAGCCATTGCAAGTGCTCATCTGTTAGACCTGGTCTATACCCAGTCTGGCACTCTGTTCAATATTTTTCCTGACGCACCCCGGAATGTTAACGATCCCACGAAACCACATAAGGGACCCCAAGCTGATGGGATCATAGGTTCCCTTAACACCCAGCCTGCTGTTAGCACTGTTAGATCATCCAACCCAACTCCAGTTGGCCACAACACCGCCAAGTCCACTACTCCTGCTGTAACTGCAGAGGTGAATTCTATTCAATCAACTTCATCTCAGAAGTTTAATGGAAAAAAGAAGAACAAGGGGAAACCCAAAAAGTCTTCTGCCCAGCAAGAAACGAAGAGCACTCCTGAAGATACTAAGCAAAAAAGGAAACTGAAGTATTCTTATCTACTGTGTGGAGAAGACCATTTCTCCAAAGAGTGTCCCCATAGAGACGAAGTGCAAAAGTTTCTTAGGGGTAAACTGACTCACGCAATCCTCATCGATCCATTTCCTGCTCAAAACCAGCAGATGATTGCTCAAGCCCCCCCAGCCCAGGGGGAACCATCCAATACCGCGCATGTTCTCATGTTGCGTAACGAGGCGATCAATTTAACTACTCGCTCGCGATCCTACGAACAAGTCCCTTCGAAGGAACCCGCCGGAAGTAATACTGAAAAAACTTCTGACTCTCTAACTGATGTCACTGTACCATTGACTTCTCTCACCATCGAGAGACCCTCTTTAGATTCGATATTGCGTCTGCCGAAGAGTACGATTTGAAAAGTTGTTTTTAATCCTAATGCTCGAGCGGCACAAAATTACAATATCATAGAAGACTTGGCACAAGCTCCTTGCGCCATGTCTACCCTGGAAGTTTTGCAGAATTGTCCCAATCAACGCAAAACTCTCCTTGCAGTTATTGGTGCAGTTGACTCGGATTCCTCGAACACCATCATGTTCTAACTTGACAACCTCAAGCCAAGGCTCTCACAACAGCTTGCATTCCAAGTTACTGCAAACCTTGCTAAGAAGTCCATCTCACTCTTTTGGACGAAGGAGCCTCCACTTCTGTCATGTCCATCGCTTGTTGGAGAGCCATTGGCTCCCCCGAATTGAATCGTTCTCCTACCACGTTGAAATCATTCGACGAACGTGGCTTTCAACCTCATGGGCTCTTACAAGCTCTTGCAGTTGAGTTGGGCGGAAAGACCGTAACCATTAACGTGGAAGTGGTCTCAGCCCCGTTAGATTATAATCTCTTGCTTGGTCGCAATTGGTTTTATACCATGCAGGCAGTAGCCTCTTTAGTATTCCGCACAGTACAATTCCCCCGCCAAGGACAAATTGTTACTATCGACCAGTTAGATTTTTGTACACCGGACGCCACTACTCATCCTGGTGACCATGTTCCTTCCATTGGACAGACGTCAAACCAGTATGAGAGTGTAGGGGTTGTCCTTTTGAAAGATTCATCTCTCATGGGCATTTTTCTAGCCGCAGACCCCCCTAATCATGTTTCCATGGTGAACATGATCTCCACTGAGATTTTATCTCGCTCAAACGATGCCTGGCTTGTACCGGATGAAGCCACAACACACCTGTTTGGAGATATGATGCCTCTTTCACCCGCTGAACGTATTTATGAGGCTATCCAATCAGCTTCGGAGGACCATTTGACCATGGCCTCCCAATCTTGTTCTCTACGATGGACGTCCTCTTTACCCAATCTCTTACTTCAAACTTTTCATTCAGACGAGTCCATCATGGAAGTAATGAATATTGACGACAGTCTGTGGGATGATCTCCATCATAGGTCATCTTTTCTTCCTCCTTTGGAATACATAGAGAAAAACATCCATACCCTCTTTTCACCAGATATCTACCCATCCCCTCAGTCCCCCATCCTTACATGTCTTATGGACACGGAGGGCAACTTGGCCAACATTGAGCCAACCACCCCGGTAGACATCTCGGTGAAACCTGGTATAGTGGAACACATTCGCATAGGCAAGAAGTGTTCCCCTGAAGAAATTGTCGTTAGCACGGCCTTGTTCAAGCAATTTTGAGACGTGTTTGCTTGGTCCTACGAGGAGATGCCTGGGATAGACCCCGCAATTGTTTCTCACGAAATAAAAACCTATCCCGACATCAAACCTGTACGTCAAAAGTTGCGACCGGTACACCCCCAGAAGACTGCGGCAATTAAGCCAGAAATTGAAAAGCTCTTAAAGGCTGGCTTTATTTATCCTGTCCCATTGACGGATTGGGTCTCAAACGTCGTTCCTGTGAACAAAAAGCAGGGAACCATTCATGTCTGTGTTGATTATTGGGACCTTAATCGGGCCTGTCCAAAAGACAACTACCCGACCCCCTTCATCGACCAGATCATCGACAACTGTGCTGGAAGTGTCATCTTCTCATTCATGGATGGATTTTCTGGTTACAACCAAATTGAGATCAACCCAGTCGACCAACATAAGACGGCTTTCATCTGCCCATGGGGTACATTCGCTTATCGCAAGCTCCCATTTGGCCTTAAAAATGTTGGCGCCACGTTTCAGCGGGCTATGTCGTACACCTTCCACGATATTAAGGACTTTGTGGAACCCTACTTTGACGATCTCCCTGCTCATTCAAAGCAGCGCGAGTTCCACATTGATCATCTGACGGCCATTTTCCTCAGATGCAGACGGTGCAATATCCGTCTGAATCCTCACAAGTGTATCTTTTGCGTTGAGTCCGGACGCCTCTTAGGATTTATCGTTTCGAAGGATGGGATCCGCATTGATCCCTTAAAGGTGGAGGCCATCATCAACCTACCATCCCCAACTGATGTGACAGAACTTCAAAGTCTCCAAGGGAAGGCAACTTACTTACGAAGTTTTGTTTGTAATTTCGCGGAAAAGACTCAGGGCTATATGAGACTGCTTAAGAAGGATGTCTCGTTCATTTGGGACGATCAAGATCAAAAATCCTTCGATAGTATCAAACATGCCATCACGCATGCCCCTGTGCTCCAACCGCCTAATTATTATCGAGATTACATCCTATATCTCGCTGCTTCTACTACCACTATCGCCATGGTTTTGGTACAAGAGGATCAAAACGCTCAGGAACATGTGATATACTATGCAAGTAAGGGTCTAGCTGACGCTGAAACTAGATATTCACATGTCGAAAAACTTGCTTTTGCGGTAGTCATTGCCGTCTAGAAGTTCCATCACAACATTTTTCTCCGCACCACCACTATCATTGCCGACTCGAACCCCATGTACCACGTACTGACACGTCAGGTGCTTGGGGGCAAGTATTCATGCTGGATTGTGATATTGCAAGAATTCGATCTTCTTTTCGAGAAAGCTAAGTCTAAGAAGTATTTGGTGTTTGCCGAGCTTATTTGTGACCTTCCCCGTCTTGATGCAGAAGTTAAGCACAATGACTCATTTCCAGATGAGTCATTGTTTCTCATCAGTACGACTAACCCCTGGTATGGAGATATTTTGTTGTATCTTCAAACCCAACACTTCGCTCCTCAACTTTCTCGCGATGATCGTCGTAAGATTCGTCACCATGCAAAGTATTATTTAATCATCAATGATACTTTGTATCGTCGTGGCATCGATTTTATCCTTCGACGATGTCTCACTCATGATGAGGTTGAACGCGTTCTGAATGACTATCACGTTGGGGCATGTGGCAGTCATCTCTCTAGGATGGCTACAGCCCAGAATATTTTGCGCGCAGGATATTACTGGCCTACTATCTTCAAATATTGTATTGAGGTCGTTAAAAAATGTCCTCCTTGCCAACACTTCCACACGAAGAAGCGCACTCATCCTGCCCCACTACATCCGGTTATTTCCGTTGGCCCATTTGCAAAATGGGGCATCGATTTTATGCACTGTAAGCCTACCTCGTCCGGGGGGCATAGTTACATCATCGTAGCTGTGGATTACTTCACAAAGTGGGCCGAGGCTATGCCTACATACCAAAACGATGGAAAAACCGCCGCACTCTTCATGTTTAATCATGTGATAGCGCGGTTTGGAGTTCCGCAGTCCATAGTTACCGATCATGGTTCTCACTTTCAGAACCATATGGTTGATGAATTGAGCGACAGGTTGGGTTTTCACCATGAAAACTCAACACCCTACTACCCGCAATCCAATGGACAGGTCGAGGCAATTAACAAAGTCTTGAAAACTATGATCCAGAGGATGATAGGGACACAAAAGTCCAACTGGCATAATATGCTCTTTTCAGCATTATGGGCCTACCGAAATACCGTTAAAACCGCCACAAGCTTCACTCCCTTCCAATTGGTATATGGATTGGAGGTTGTCTTACCGGTAGAGTGTGAAATCCTGTCTCTTCAACTTGTTGTAGAACTTCTTCCTAACACTGCTACTGAGGAAGAACGTCTCTTGCACCTAGCAAAACTTGACGAGTCTCACCGAGATGCCTCTCTTGCTAATGAAGCACATAAGAAATGCATCAAAGCCCAGTACGATAAGTCAGTCGAACCTCATATCTTTAACAAGGGTGACCTGGTCCTCACTTATGACCAGAAGCACGATAAGCTGGGAGCTGGGAAGTTCGATTCCATGTGGCATGGACCCTATGTTATAAAACGTGTGTTGGAAAAAGGTGCCTACGAGCTTGAAGATTACGACGGAATCTCTTTGGGTGAACCCCGCAATGGGATTTACCTAAAGAGATACTACGCTTGATCTCTCATGCATAGACTTGCTTGTATATACTGTACATGGCGTGTTTTTGTGTGGTGTGACGCATTTCTTTTCGAGTGTATTTAGATCTTGTTTCCGCTTCTTATACCATGTTCTGTCTACGTGTGCAGATGGAAACATGCTATGGATTCGCGGACGGCGGCAGCTGGCATACCCTTCACCTTGCTTCGGCAGCCTGGGTTCTATATTCCCCAACAGGTGAGCTCATTAGCTCAGGAGGAAGTTGCCTAGGGTTTGCGACCAACAATGCCACAGAATATCAGGCAGTAATCGAAACCCTAGCTAATGCCGTTTCATTGGGTATGAACCACATTGTCATCCACATGGATTCGCAATTAGTGGTTTCCCATCTGAACCAGATATACGCCATCCGTGATCCCATCTTACTCTGTCTCTTTAGACGAGTACGTCTCCTAGAAAGGTCATTTGAATCTATTCAATACCTGCACATTCCACGAGAGTTAAACACAGTTGTTGACTCGATGGACAATTTCATTTTGGATTGGTACATGGCACACACATAACACTCATAATGTGTAAAAGCATTCACAACATGTAAATATAATGTACAGAAGCAAACATATAAACAAGATCACATCACTAATCATTTGAAAAACACATAATGTATAAACCGTCGATAATGTATATATATATATAAATCGCTCAAAAGTAGTGCTGGTACAAAATCTAAAGCACAATGGCTTTCAGTGAGTCTCTATAAAAATATGAAGCATCATAGCTTTCAGTAAGTACAAAAATTTGAGGCCTCTAAGCTCTCAGTACAAGTCCAAAAGTGCAATCAGGCTGGACGCCTGACCCGTACACCACCCCTGCCTCTAACAACTCTCTGACGCTGGGTGAGGAAGCAGTCTACAGTACAAGCCACCTTGCGGAGTAAGGCGTTGAAGCACACAGACGCTCCAACCCCAAACCTCTGAATGGGCCTCAGTATGTCATCAATGGTTGGGTCTGCTACCTCCACAGTCAGCCCGGATAGGTTCCGGTACACCTCCTCGATCTCCTCGGTGGCAAGATGGGCAACTGTAGGAACCACTGCCTCTCCACCTCTGTCTCTCCTCGCTGGAAGAGAGAGACCTACCAGTCGCACGGGACCCACATCTGCACACACATATAAAGTACTTGTCAGCACTACATAAAAAAAAAATATAATTCACAAAACTAAAAAAACAAGGGTTTTTTTCTTACCGATATCACCCCATGCTGCACCCTCCGGAAGCACCAAGTCGGGATCCTCTCAAAATTCTGTGCCACCATAAGGAAAGTCCTCGACCATAAGTAACTGGCCTTCCAGCCAGCTAAAGAACTCAGGACCAAAACTGATGATGGGACCCCCACCATGGAGGGTCATCACCTCTGCCCACCTGAGCATGTGTGGATCTCTCAGATCCCTGTCATCCAGTACCACCTGCGAGCGCAAGAAAGGAACCCGCCCCAAGAGGAACAACACTATGATCAATCTGTATCCAAACTGCTTGAGCTCCCCATCTCAACACTTGGTTAGATGAGCTCGGATGTTGGCGAGGAGACCCTCTCACCAGTTGAACACCATGGGAGACATACAGTCTTCCGCATACAACATTTGAGTCCGAGTATCCGTATGTGGAGCTTGGCTACCCGCCACCCTAGTAATAGTAAGCAGTATGGTCCTCAGTGGATGACTCACCACATCTCTGATGAGTATCTTCCCGCTGGAAGGACGAGAAGAAGCTATGCAGTGTTGTGCCACCATGTCCTCAACTGTACGATCACTGGCCCGTGTCCCAATGAGTTGTACAGCGTCCCCTCTTCGGGACAAACCAGTCAGAAAGTAGATATCCTCGATGTGAATTGTGAGGATATGCTCACCTATGACAAAGTATTGTTGGGCCGCATCCCAACTCTGAAGCATGTGTGTCAAGAACAGGATTTGGGCTCTCATCCCCTGTATCTCGAAGAATTTGAGCAACCCACAGTTTCGCAAAGCAGCCACACATTGTGGATCGTTTGCGGCTTGCTCATCTTCCACTTCATGTTCTCTTTCTCACCACTCTAATACAATCTTTGTTTGCTGGTAACCTGCCAAAAGGGGCATTTAAAGCATGTTAGGTCCTTCTCCAACTTGCACAAACTCATTTTTTGGAGCATGTTTGATGTTTGGGATTTGAGTTTCCGTCGTCGCAGGTCCCGTTTTCAAGGCTTGCGATGACCCAGGCTCATTGCAAGTCCCGAAAGGGCCACTTGCAACAAGCCGAGGGCGCAATAGCCCCTCCCCAAATCATCAAAAAACTCAAAAAATGAACAAAAATTGGAAAACTAAACCACTGGAAAGTTGCAAAACAAGTTTTAGGCCTACCTGGTCCGGACGGCTCGTGAAATGGCAAATCGTAGCTCCCAGAATCGACAAAGGAATTTTTGGCTCCAAATTGGTACTTCTCCACCCAAATTGGAAATTTGAACAATGTTTCTATTTTTGGCCCATATTTCTATTTATAGAATAGAATGGAATATTCCTTTTCAAATATTTTGATGCTCTTGGGCCATTTACTATAGTTTCGATCATTTTTCATTATATTTGGGGCTATTTGACACTTTTTCTAGTGTACAGGAGTCGTAAAAGTGGTCCTTTGTAACGTTTCTCGCATTACCAATGGTAATTACAGGTATGAACACTCCTTTGAACGTTTTGTCATTGTTATTTTTGGTTAGTCGCATTGATTGCATGAGGATGAGTTTACTCTTCGTTTGTTCTCGTACTCACCAAATCATGAGAACAAGTACCGAGTTATGATTTATCACTTTTCTGGGGTCGTTAAACTTCCATGGAAAAGGATACCCCCCGGAGTCCATAGTTAAGCTCTTTTCAGACTCCCTAAAATTGAAAATATCTCCAAGCGAACTTCTCACGTTCACGCTTGTTAAAGTATTTGAATGGTCGTCTTCCTGGTGATAGTTTACCCCTTTTTTGGACCAGGGGGCACTAATTACGAAAAAGGAATACTCCAGCCAATCATGACTGGAAGAGTCCTCTCCCGCGTTGTTTTACCCTTTTTCGGGTGATGAGGATAACTTTACAAAAAAGGACCGTTGGAGTCTTCTTTAGTTCTTTTCAGACTCTCTAAATATGAAATGACGACCGAGTTTTCCTTCCATGGAATCGTTAAATTTTCACATTGAAGGGCCCGTCATGGGATGAACCCCTCCTATCCTAGGTTCGGAAAATATTTGGGATTGGACTCATCTATGAGATGAGCTATACCGAGCATCTGGTTACCCTCATCAAGCTCGTTAAAAAACACATGAGTCACTCATCGTTCATGATGGGGAAAAAGGAAAGTGTTTGTATTACATACCGTAGTGGCAGTATATAGTCATTCTTGAACATGGCACTCGTCTGCATTTGCATACCAATACTTGGGTCATCTGTTTTTCTATGAGTCCCCGCTTACTTTATGAGTCCTATTACTCCTCTGAGTCATTCGGAGAAAGCTTCCACTATCAGTTGCATTAGAAGTTTGTGTTATTCTCACTTCAATACTGCCAAGTCATGCCATGCCCATGTTCAAGAACACATTCATCACTCATCATTTTCAGTCAGTACACACATCGTCATGCCGTTGTTACTTTGAGTCAGTCTCACATGTTATTGTACCATCCAATCCACTCTACACATTTTTGTCGTGTTTCGTGCCAATTGATTGGGGATTCATCATGGCCCTCCTTCGACGGATTCATCCTTGTCAACTTCAACTCATCATCCAAGGATTGAATCTAGAAACCAACCAAGTACCTTGGCCTTGCATGCCTCAATGGCAGGTTACCTTGCTTTCATCACGAGTTTACATCATTGACTCTTGATCGAAAGATTTCATCTTGCGTTCAACTTCAACTCATTTATTCGCGCTCGATGATATGTACTGTGATACCTTGGGAATCATTGACATTAATGGTGATCTCCCTCGCACTTGTTAACGGTTTACATCAATGACCGGTAATCAAGTGATTTCTACCATGTTTGACATCAAGACATTTGTAATCACGTGGATAGATTCGTATCATTTCGGGTTCAGCTTGAAGACCCTGGGGAGTCATGTTTTACCCGGGTTGCAATGGAGTTTGTATTGAGTCATATTACACGGATCCACTTTTGTATTGGTCGTGGATGTGTTACCATCTCATCATGGATCTATGCTTGTATCTAGTAGCCATGATTGTGTTCAGTCAGTCATTACTCCCATGGATCTGCAATGTATTAGTCGGCAGCCATGTTGTACTACATATGAGATTGTCAGTTCAGAGTCAGTTGTACTGCAGCAACGTCCTTCATCCGACAAGTCTTTTGCCATTTTTTCTATCAAAGCACTTCACCTGTACATCCTTAACAACTTCATGCTTTGGGGGGCATTTTGTTACACCTAAAATCTACCCATCATCATGATTTAGTGTATACATCCCTGAAGTCACCTGGACCAAGTACTCATTTGGGAGGATTTGTACTCAGTTTGTACAACCTTTTGAGAGGTCGTCGCAGGTTTCACACTAGCAACATGCAACGTCGTAGTCTGCTCTATAGAAAGGTGCGACGAGGTCTGTTAATGGGAAAAAATAGCCATTTTGAGATCTTTCTTGAAGCTTGCCCATTTGGGGGCTTATCCCTGATCTCTTGGAGAGCTGGTACTCAACCCCTAACTCATTGGGAAGATCCCCTATCTCTCTCCTACCATCTCTCAACCTATCCTATCCATAACCTCATCCACTTAGTCCTATATATACGAGGCTCACTCCCATACCAAAGGGAGGAAGACTATGGTATCTACATGCTGGTGAAATCTCTTTCAAGACACCTTCACTCACCTCTTGGAGAATTCATGCTTCCTTGGAAGGGCTTGGCAATTGGCTTGTGTGGAGAAGGGATGCTACGTTAAGTCATTGGTTGTAGTTCTATATCTCTATCATGTACTCCTCTATTTGCAGTAATACAAATGCTTTCCACCAATATCATTCTTGTGTGTAATGATATTGTGTTGTTTACCTGCTTAACTGTTTACATAGATCTCTTATTGTATAGATGCTCTTTACTCGTTTTTCTTTTCTGTGTCTTAACAGGTCTTGCAGCTTGGATCTGATGACCGTAATACATGGAGCAACATTCGGGAGAAAGGATAGCGAATCAAAGAGGTAAGACATCTAGTACTTGATCCTTAAGTAGATCTAGGAAACGTGTTTGTAGTTTGTTCTATTTGTTCTAGACTCGCATTGAGCTAGGGAGATCCGGCTCGCCTCCGGTCGAGTGGATTGTCCGGTAACAGTATCTTCCCAAAATGGACTGGTGTTCTTGAAAGCGGTGGATGCTCTTGGGAAATACAAGGATGCATAGTATATGGGTGAGTTATTCATCAAAACCATTGAAGAAGTAGGTGTTGATTCTTGTGTACAAATCATCATGTACAATGCACCTATTTGCAAGGCTGTTGGCATGATTGTGGAAGCTAAATATCCACATGTATGTTCATTTTGGACACCTTTCATTTCTAATTTGCTCATTGTTTGAATTTATCACGAGACTCATGATTCATCTAGGTGTCTTTGACTCATTTGAGTTGTTAGTGTTGTAGAGTCATTTATACATGTTTTCTTTTGTCTTACGGGTTTTTTGGACTCCTTGCACAGTCCATTCCTTGAATTTAGCACTGAAATCCATTACTTCAGATGTGACATGGATTAAAAACCTTATTGAGGATGCACGCCATTTCCATGACTTTGTACAAAACCACACAAATGCCCTCACCATCTACAAAGAGTACACAAAGCTTTCATTGCTAGCGCAAGGTCGGTCCCAACAAGGGGCCTCTTACTTAACTATGACACACAACAACACACAGGGTGCCCACAAAGCTAGATGTGAACTGAATGCCATAAGTTGGCTTCTATTAAACGGAATCAAATTACAATTTGAAATACAAAGAAAATGAACTAGTCGGACTTAGCCTGTTACAATATAATGAAATGAAACTCTATCTCTCAGTGTGTTCTTGGTTGTGTGTGATCTTTCTCCCTCTCACGATCTCTGCTGATTGAAATAACTCGATGAGAAATGGATGAATGATCCCTTCCTCTGTGCCTTCACACTGTTCTTCTACTCTGCTCTGTCGTTTCTCTTCCTGAGGGCCACTCCGTTCCCTGAGACGTCCTTCAAATTCTCTTAATCCTGCAGACCTGTAGTTGTCAGCTCCCTCTGATCGTGCTGCACAACCTCTACCTGTGGTGACATCTGGCGTGATCCCAACCACCTTCATAACTTCCTTTAACTTCCTCAACAACCCTGAATGGCTGCTAGGTACGTCGCCTTGACTCCTATGCTTCTCTGACTCTACTACAGTTGTCGGCCCCATCTCCTGTCACGAACATACTGCACTTTGTCATCCCTCGACCTTACTTGTCGACTTCACTTAACTTCTATTCCTTCCATTCCACCCCGAACTCCACGCTTGGCCTTCATCGCTTTCGTCGGTGTTGATGCTCGACCTTGTCGACTTCTCGACTCCTTCGACCTCCGCTCCTGTCATATGTCGACCTTAGACTTTTCGAATATCAAGTTTTCTCCTACATACCGCATATCGACAGCTTCTGCTCGACTTCCTGCCTTCAAATGCCATTTCACTTCGCACCAATGTTCGTCAGCACCTCCCCTGGTCGATTTTGCTTTTGTCGATCAACTTTGATTATTTTTCCTAGGCCCCGATGCTCTTGCATTAGACTCCCCAAGTGAAAATAAATCGACTGTTCCATCAGTCTCCTATATTCTTCTTCGAAAATCCATGTCACCTCCTGCAACTCATCATCTCTCCATTGGACTAAGTATTCTTTCTTTCGTGAACTTCGCGTGCGTCCGACTTCGCATTCCTCTTACACTTCAGTGATTTCCTCTTTGTTGTGTTAACCTAGAATCTGCATTGTCCAGTCGATACCCGACACTTCTACACTGTTGCTGGTTGAACCTTCCTCATACTTGTACAGATCTGAGACATTGAACGTAGGAGATATGTTCAATTCCTTCGGTAGCCCCAACACATAAGCATTGTCTGAAATCTACTTCAGAATATTACATAATACAATCTTCTTCAGCTTCAGCTTGTTATACATTCCTGTAAGAAATCTCTCTTTCCTCAAGTGCGCATAGACTAAGTCTCCTTCGTTGAATGACTGTAGCCTCTTCTTTCTATCATCTCTCAACTTGTATGTCAGGTTTCTCTTCTCAATGCACTTGCGCACATCTTCATGCACTTCTTTCACATGCTCCATGAATGTTTCTGCATCCGCACTCTTCCTGATATCTATCAGTATCTCGACCAAATCCACCACTCCATGTGGGCTTCGTCCTTGAACAATATGGAATGGGATCATACCTGTCGATTGATTCACAGAGTTGTTTTACGCGAATTCTTCTTGCGCCAACACGTTCTCCCACTGCTTGGGTATGTCGACCGTCAAACATCTCAGTATGTTTCCCAAACTTTTGTTCACCACCTCGGTCTGTCCATCTGTCTGTGGATGATATGCCGAGCTAAAATGCAACTTCGTGTCCAATTTCTTCCACAGGGTTCTCCAGACATGACCCATAAACTTGGTATCTATGTCCGACGTTATACTCTTCGGCAACCCATGCAATCTGGCTATCTCCTTGAAGAATAGTACATCAATGCTTGTGGCGTCACTTGTCTTCCGACATGGAATAAAGTGTGCCATCTTTGAAAATCTGTAGACTACAGCAAAGATTGAGTCGTTACCTTGTTGCGTCTTCGGCAATCCTAACACAAATTCCATGCTCAGGTGCTCCCATGGGGTATTCGGCACTGGTAATGGTGCATACAGCCCCATATTCTGAGTTCTTCCTTTTTCCAATTGGCAAGTTCAACATTGTCGTACCAACTTACTGACATCTGTCGTCATTCCTGGCCAATAATACTTTTCTTCAACCAACGCCTTGGTCTTGTCGATGCCAAAATTACCTGCTAATCCACCACTATGTAGCTCTCGGATCAGGTTCTCTCTTACGGATCCTCTGGGAATACACAATTGTTGTCCCTTGAATAGGTATCATTCTTGGATAAAATAATCAAAGTATGGCATCCTGTCGACACTCCATAGTTCGCGACTCGCTTGCCATGCTTTCGCAAAATCCACGTTGGTCTCATACTCTGTCTTCACCGACTCTATTCCTATTTCCTGAACTGTCGGTGTGTTCAGCAATGCAACTCTTTGACTCAGCACATCGACAACCTTGTTTGACTTGCCCGACTTATGTCGCAACACGAAGGTATATCCCTGCAGGTATTCAATCCACTTCATGTGCCGCTGATTCAACTTCGACTAAGTATTCAAGTACCTCAGTTCTTGGTGATCTGTGTACAACACAAACTCCTTGGGAAACAAATAATGCCTCCACTTCTTCAATGCTTGGACAATAACATAGAACTCTTGGTCGTAGACCAAATATTTCCTCTTCACTTCATCCAACTTTTCGTTGAAGAATGCAATTGGTTGGCCCTCCTGGCTCAACACTGCTCCAATTTCCATTTCACTCGCGTCACATTCGACTTGGAAAACTTTGTCGAAATATGGGAGAGCTAATACTAGTCTCTCTGTCACCTTCTGCTTCAACTTGTCGAAATATTTCTGGGCATCTTCTGTCCACTTGAACTCCCCTTTCTTCATACACTCAGTCAATGGTGCACACATCCGACCGAATCCTCTAATGAACTTCCGATAGAAACTAGCAAGTCAATGAAAAATTCGCACTCCCATCGTGCTGGTTTGTTCTTGGCCCTGATCATCCTAGACACTCCTTTGGAAGGAAGTTGTTTTCCTGTTTGACATATTTCAGGAACTTTTTAGTGTGTGTTGTTTGATTTTTATTTTTTGTAGATTTTCTTCTTAGTGTCTTCTGCGAACCACCGTGGTTAAATAACCTCCGCGCAGATCCAGAAGGATTCAAGGACAATATCTTGAAAGGAAAGAAGTCCCTGCACCGAGGTGAAGAATGGATTATTCTAATCCACCCCCTTGGGGGACATAAGAGGAAAACCAGGAACATCAAACAGAACAACCACTAGAAGAAAACAGTTCTAGGTTAGGTGAGTCTAAGAGACCTTCTGATGAAGGACACTTTAGAAATACCGAGGAACAGTTAAATAACTCCCCTAGAGTCCATTCTCCTTAACCTGAAGAGAATTTAGGTCCCATTGAAATTGAGGACCTCTCAGATCCATCTAGACTTCTGAACCTGCCACAAACTCCTAGTTTTTCCCAGTTAGTTGGTTTTAATATTCCTAATCCATTGTCTAGGTAGTTTAATATGGAAAACAGAGAAAAAGTCTTTACTTCAGGGGACATGTATACTCCAGTTAGTTTTCCCTATAGAAGTAGTCACTTTTAATATACAATCCGCAATAGGATCAGGTTGGTTTCCACCGACCTCGATGGTACTTACTAGTACTAGTTCGTTAACTCAAGTGAGGTTGAACCCTTTCTCTTTTGGATTCCCTTTGTCAGGTTGTCAATCTATGACTGCCACTATCCCTCCTAGTTCAACTTTTACCATTGCTTTAGGTAGTGGCCCATCTATCCCCTTCCATACTATCCCACCCTTCAGTGGACAAATGTTTATGTCTACCCCACCCTTTATTGGAGTTGTTTCTAATGCTACTCTACCCCAGTCAAGCTTTCCTTTCCAATTTATTGGAGGTATGAGTTCTGGTCAACCCTTTGGATTCAATGTATCACAAGGTAATCCTATTGTACTAGGGGGAAATAACACTAGATGTTCATGGGGGAAGCCTTCCACTCAAGGAAATATCCCCTTGTATGGGATGGGAGGTTCTAATATGGATAACCCTGTCATGACAACTGTCTTACAAGGTAGCAAACCTTTTGGAGGGATGGGAGGGACTTTTGGAACAACTAATCCTTCATTTCAACACCACTTGGGTCATAATTTTGGACAACCCACTCCACCCTTCACTAATATTGGAAATTCATATATTCTAGGACAACAGCGTGCCAACACCAACCAATGGGTAGCTAATGCTCCCGGAACCTGTAACTCAATGGCTTGGACGAAGCTGCCATTTTTGGCTACTTTGAACTTGCCAGATCTTTCAAAATTAATGAATGATCTGGTTCTTCATTATCTGACTTGGCCTCTTGTTCCAGCAAAATTTCCCTCAGACATTAAAAAATTTGAAGGCAAGTCTGGTGAAGATCCTTGGGACCATGTCACTACTTTCCATTTATGGTGTTCCTCCAATTCGTTGAATGATGACTCTATACGGTTGAGGCTCTTCCAAAGAGCTTTAACCAGTGTAGCAGCTAAGTGGTATATTGAGTTTCCATCCACTTCTTACCATCATTTCTACAATTTAGTGACAATCTTCCTCAATCATTTCCAACTTCCTATTCGGCATGATGTCGGTACAGACCTCCTATCTACCTTTAGGAAGAATAAGGCCACCCATATTTATGACCATATCCAGGAGTGGAGAAGAAGGAAAATAATGATTAAGGCAAACATACCTCCAAAGTTTTTATTAGAGTGATCTTTGAAATCAATTGTACCTTACATCTCGAAGGATGTTTCTACTAGATCCCAATAACTAGACTTGATTTATTCGCAGTCTGGGATCTTCTATGAAATTATTCCCGATGCATCGTGATCAAACACTAATCCTACAAAACCTATCCCGACACCTCATGCTGATGGAGTGATCGGTGCAGTTGAGAACAATGTAGTGAGACTGGGTACCGACTTTTTAAGTAAAAAAATCATTGACAATTGGTCATATTAACACTCAACCTTAAACCCAACCCTCCTTCTGACATTCTGTTAGTACATAACTCTCAAGGCAACCAGCAACCTGGAGGGAAGAATAACAAGAATAATAAAATTGGGAATAAGGGGAAAAACAATGCAAATAATAACAACAATAATGTTGGTGGGGCTAAAGAAAAAGTTAAGAAGAAACTCCCTTGTTTGTTATGCGGGGAGGATCATCTAACTTACAAATTCCCTAAGATGGAAATGGCACAAAATCTATTGGCTCAGCAGGAAGGTTCCTACCAACCTGTTGTTTTATCCAATCCATTTCCTCAACATCAGCAGCAAATGATTGTTGGTGCTCATTCAAAACCTACAGCCTCTCAAAGGGGAAACCAGGGAGCCTCCTCTCAAGGGGGCAATTTAGGATTGGGAGAAGTTTTCATGCGTGAACGAGAATTTTATCTCCAGACTAGGAACAAGAATTATGAAGCTAATTCGTCTGGATCAAAAGGTAAGGAACCTTTGAATGCTGATAGTGACAATTATTTGCATATAGATAATCCTCCCAACGATACTATGCCTCAAATACCGAAAGGTGTTTTTAAGAAAGAAACATTCAATCCTAATGCACGTGTTGCACATAATTATATCATAGTTGAAGATTTGGCTTGGGATCCTTGTGCAATGTATATGCTTGAGGTCCTCCAGACTTGTCCAACTCAAATCAAGACCTTACTTTCAGCTTTAGGGGCTCTCGAGGGGCTCTCGAGGGGCTCTCAATCCTGTAGATAGTCAAGTGGTTTCTTTCTATTTTGAGAATTGGAAGCCTCGTTTACCCTACCATGTTGTTTTTCAGATTCAAGTTATATCTGGAAACACTAAGATTCATAGGACAATTGTAGACGAGGGTGCTTCCACATGGGTTATGTATTTATCATGCTGGAAGGATTTAGGATCACCTGACGTATTTCCCCTAGTCACCATGTTAAAATATTTCGACGGCCATCTTTTTAAACCTCATGGAATTATTCTGGATTTTCCAATAGAGATGGGGGGGAATTAGTCAAAGTGGATGTGGAAGTGGTCGATTCCCCACTTGATTATAATTTGTTACTAGGGAGAAATTGGACTCAAGCTATGATGACAGTAGTCTCTTCGATATTTCGCGTCATAAATTTTTCACATGAAGTGTAGTGTCCCTTTTTAAGAATTTGCACAAATTAGGAAAATTTGCCAATTTTGACCAATTCAACCCTTAGACTAGTATTGTCACTACTACTTCCAAATGACTCCAAATTATTCCAAATTGGGTCTGAAGGTATTTGAAAGGTATTAAGACATATAATTGAGGCTGATGGATGCTTAAAAACCCTTACAACACTTCTGCAACATTCAGTTACAATCTGGACAAAGTAGGGAATAATTCTAGTCAAATCGAGCTTCAAAACCCCCAAGGGTAGTGGACAAAGATAACTCTCCAGATGTTGTTAAACACTTCAAAATTTCTGAACAGAGGTATGGTACTGATAAATTGATTTAATGATATCCCCAATGTATCATTAATTAGTTCCTATGGCCTTCTGGAACTCACTTAAATCATATGTTTATGTGCAATACTTCACATACGGGGAAAAGCTAGTAATTTTCACCATATGTTATGAAATTCAAATTTTAGGTGCCAAGGACTTGTGCACTGTCAATGAAAATTCTTCAAAACATTAATGAAACTCCATACATCAAAAAAATCACATAGAATGACTGATACAATTCTAAATAATGTCTCTTCAAGCTCCAACAACAAGATCTAGGGAAAATGGCATCATTTATGCATTGTTTGGTATTTTTACACAACTTCACTTGGTATTTCGACCTGAGAGTCTTATGAGAAGTAAATATAGAGTATATATATCATAATACAAAGAAATGGATATTCATGAACTCTCACAAAGAGATCAGCATCTCACCAAGGGCGCAATTCCTCCAGGGGCCCAAATATGCAATGAAATGTGAAACAGATGGAAGAATGAGTTGTACTTGAATGAACCACGAGCTTCCCTGTAGCTTCAACCTGTAACTAAACACTCCATTTTATCTCCAATGAAAGGTATGAATGGCCTCTCCAATTTCCAATTAGGATGGGAATCTTTCACCCTCGAAATTGGTGCTAAGGCAAGTAGACTAGATCACTACTAGCTCTTCTCTCCAAATGCAAAATGCAAAATGTAAGATGATAAAAAGTTGGTCTTCTTCTTTGTTCATGAATTTTATAAAAACTCTAAGGCCTACCCAATTCGAATTCCATCCATGAGCTTCATGCCAACTCAATTTGGGAAGAGATTCCCAAGTATGCCACTTGTCCTTCCAATTCTATCCTCCTCCTTCACCAAATTTGAATTGGTGTCTCTTTGGCTGCCCTAACTCACTTGGGCGCCTTCTTGGAGGCTATTTTTAGCCCTGACATGTCATGTATGTCAAATGTCAGCCATCAGGTCTGATTTTTCAGAAATTTCATAGGCATCTTCATCATTGGTGTCATAGAAGCTAGGGAATCTAGCCCAAGTGTCCCACTAGCTCCAAAATGCCTCTTCCTCTCCCATGGCAGCTATTCTTCCTCTACATTTCGACCTCATTGATTCATGCCAAGTAATATTCCCTTCGAACTACCCCAAGAATAGTGGACTCCACCTTAGATTCGAATGGGTGAGAGTGGAATTCCATGTGGCATGGGGAATCTAGATTTTTGGGGGTCCCACACCACCAATGTGTCTCCATGACCAAGTGCCATCTTATTTTCTCACCATAAATATTTATTTTTCCCCTATTAATATATTTATTCCCAAACCAAATTCCATTTGGGTTTATTAGTCTCCTTATTCCAATTTTAATGTCTCCACCCCAACCTAGGAAACTAGTAGGTTGGTGGAATTTTCCCTACTTGATATTTATTTGAATGGGGACATTACAGTCCTCCCCACCCAAGATTGCTTGCCCTCAAGAAATCTCAATTTAGTGTGCTGCAAAATTTTTCCTCCTCTATCAGGTGGCCTTCAATGAGGAATGTCTCCCAAAACCTTTTCATTCTTGTGTTTCATACTGTGGGAGGACACTACCTTATTCGGATAGGTGTGCATTCCTCTCAATACCCTTTGTTTTCCCTCCGAATATTTGAATCTCATTTCAGGGATTTGATAATTCACTGTATGTTCCCCTATAGAGTACATTCATTGCACTCCCAAGACCACATTAGTATTAGCAACATCAACCACCTAAAATCTATCAAAAAATGCGTAATTACCTATGGTGAGTTGTAGCTTTGGAATCCATGTTTTGCACTCCATAGTATGGTGACCTGGAGTGATGACTGTGAATCCCTCAAATGGTTCAGCGGGTAGTTTTCTCCTTGTTGTGGCCACAATAGATCCCATGATTAGCAAAAGCACGGGAGCCCCATTTTTAATAAATTCGAAGGTATATGGGTAAGTTTCCCTTTGTGAATATGAGTTTTCGGTTTAGATCTCTTTAAGTCTAATGCCCATTCCTTCTTGCTCCATGTTTCTGCCTGATTTGGATTATCTCTAAGTGTTTGGTTTGCAGAAATCTTTAAATTTTGAGTGTTTTAACCTTTTTCTCTACCAACCTGAAACCCGACACTTGGACAACCCGAAACCCGAAAGTTTCAGGTGCAGGAAATTGATGTTCTCATTTTTTGGATTTTGGTCATCACGGAACCCGCAACCTGAAAGTTGCGGGTGCGGGATTTCATTTTTTGAAGTTTGTTTTATATAAACCCAAAACCTGACAATGTCGCGTTGCGGGAATCCATATTTTTGTTTGTCAGTTTTAATAAACCCGAAACCCGACAATGCCGCGTTTCGGGATTCGGAAATTACCTTTTTTTAACTTTGCATTGATTGCATCCCGAAACCTGCAACCCGCAACTGTCGGGTTGCGGCTTTCGGGAATTTGGTTTTGATTTGGTTATATTTCGAAACCCGATAGTGTCGATTTTCAGCTTTCGGGAATGGTAAATAAAACTTTTTATTTGTGTCTCTGAACCCGATCCCGCATCTTGCATAGGTTAATCTCAGTCGTTTGTTACTCTCAATCCTACAGTCGTGATTTAACTTGGGTAAATTGATAAATATAGGGTTTTTTCTATTTTTCGTTATCATTTTACTCGCCGAAAATTACTCCACTGTGCTGATTTTACCATGGATTTCTTGCTTCAGCTGATTGTCGATTTTCAGTTATCACAGGTAGGATTGTTGTCATTTCATTTTTTGGTTGGTCTCTTGGTTGTTTGTGATTGTTGTTTTTTATTTTTGTTTTCTTTTATTTCATCAGAAATTACGAAGTTTGCAACTATGTCAAGAAGTACCCGGTCCAAGGCCGTTCTCAGAAATACCCTAACCAAAGACCCCAACTTCGGTATCTTCTCAGATACCAGCGCGAAGGTCACCGAGACTTATCAAATGGATTGGTCTCGGATTTATGCTATATTCGACAACGATGACCTTTCGCAGGTAGAAATTTATAGGCCCGCCTATGAGAAGATTAGGGCTTCTCAGATTCATGTTATTATTGCACGGCCCACTATCATACCTTATACGGATGCAGTGAAATGGATAGTTGAGAATGCTAGTGTCAAAGACCGGTCTTTCAATGATAGTCTGGGGAATCAATTGACTCATTTCCGTCCTGAGGTTTTTACCCGAGATTTTGATCTCAGGCCACATGAGCAGACCCTATCTCCTGACTTCATCCAATTCTCCAAGTCCCATTACAATTTTCCCGAAATGATGAAGTCTTGGATGATAAAACCTAATGCTTTCGTGCTTAAGCCTGACAACCTATATCCAATTGCCTGGTTCAAGGAACCTTATTCTTTGCTAGCGGCTATGTTGTGTTGATTGTTCAGACTCCCCAACTGTTCGTTGTTTAAAGCTGAATGGGCGCCTATAACGCATCATGTCTTGACTACCGGCGAGTCCTTCCCATGGGCTTCCATCTTGTCCTCAGAACTAAAAAATGTTATCGAAGATTACCAGAAGTCTCCTGCCTTCAGAAAAATCACATTTCTTTTTATCTGCCTATGTAATTGATGTTTTCTGCTCAGAATTTCAATACCCCAACTTGAACTGGAATTGGACTCCAGCAGACCCACCTGTGCACATCTATCATTCAATCTTATGGGAAGAAAACTTTATCCCTCTACTATATCACATATGTGATCAATTCTTGGGCACTGTCTATTTCAAGATTTTTAAGCAAGAAGCACCAGCATTTTTGGATGATGCCAAGGCACTCATCAATACTATCGGTGACTGGTATGTGTGTGACTATTTCTCATATATCAGGGTCTGGGGTAGTAATACTGTACATCTGTTACCCAAAATTGTCCCTGACAGATTGGCCTTGCAGGAAATTTTATTTCAAACTGTGACTGATGGTATGTATAAGAATCTTACAGGTCCTAGAAAGAAGGGATGGCCTAAATTCCCTTTGAACCTTGGGTCATTGGTCATCCCAACCTCCAATTGGGCAACGATCCTTGGTGACCAAATGGTTGATTTCAAATTGGGATTTGCCCCTAAAAGAAAGCATGACCCCAAGAAGTTATTGGATGCACACTTCAAGCAAACCCATATTAAAATGGACTATGTGCATGAAAACATCCCAGATGACTCTATCTATCATGGAGTCAATTCCTTCTCTGAAGTTCTTATTAGAGCAAAAGACCCATAAGAGCAGCTTAACATTCTGCAATATCAGAAGGAATTAAAGCTCGGGGTGCTAAGCTATAGAAAATTGGAGCTGGACTTGCTGGACAAAGTAAGAAGAGAAAAGGAAGAAAGAGAAGCTAATTCTCTTCAAATGGTGGTTCATTCAGAACAAGGAAAAGGCAAAACCCCCATCGAGGATTCTCCCCCCAAGAAAACAGCAGAACAGGTCAAATCCCTATTATATACCTCTCAGCAGTTTCAAAAAGATCTGGCACAATTGACATCAGTATTGAAGACTTATCCTGCAGATCCCCGGAAGGTTATTGTGGATTCTCAAATGATGGAGCCTTCAAACCTCCTGAAATCAATAGTGCAGCTGTGCAAGAAAATGATGATTTAGTGGTTATCCATGCCAGCTCGGCAAAAAGGAAATGGATTCATGCCAACCCACTCCCCAATGTTCATACTATTGACTGTGATATTGCTGAAGAGCCTGAACCCCCAGTTTCAATAACTGAGGAGATTACATAACAATCCAAGATGCTCATAGACTTGTCAAATATTGAGGTGGACTACTCTGCTTAGGAACAGTCATTTGAGGACACCTCTATTCAGGATTCTTCGGTTTCAACATCTCAGTTAACATCAGTTCAACAATTTTCTGCTTCATTTTTAAAGCACCTACCTCCTTTTTCATTGTCTCAATTGTTCAACAATATAACTTCTTCTTCCACTACATTTCCAGGCAGTCAAGAGTTTTTCTCTATCCCTAAGTCCATGGTGCCAGAAGCTCAAACCAATACCATTCCTACACAGTCACCTAAACCCATTATGCTAATACCTTCCATCAATCAATTCACCTCCATTCCTTTTCCCACTCCATCCTCTCACAATTCAAGATAAGCCTTCTATAATTCCTCAATCTATACCATTAGCTATCTCTGTTTCACCTAGCATTAAGGAGCCACCTATAGTTCCTTCCCTATCATCAGCCCCAATGCTGAAGAACAGACTCTTATGTCTGAAGTTTCCATTTCGGTCCCTTCACCTACACAGGTCCAGTCACTTGTCCAAGATGTTTCTGTCTCAGTGGCCATTCCCCAAGTTACTATGTCTATCCCTCACCCTAGTGGTGTTATGACACCTTCAATAATTTCTACTGTTAATGTTATTCCCATCAATACAGAGGTGGTTGATGAATATGTAGATGAAGATGTGGTTCCTATTGGAAGTTATTTCTATAACAAGGAAGAGAGGATAGTATTTAAGAAAACAAGGAAGAGAAGTAAATATGAGCAGGCGTTGGAATCACTTGCTCCAATTCAAGTCTTATGGGCTCAACAAACTGGTGATCCTAAGGCTGGAGCTATTGAAGCAGCAACATTTTTGGGAGCTTTCGCTGGTGCCAATATAGATTCAGTTCAGTTACTGAACAGAGAGGTTGATCTTAAAAAGGAAAGAATTAAGGAACTTGAAGATGAGTTGGCCAGGATTAAGGATGAACACAGCCTCCATGTGGCTAATATTAGGCAGGAATGGATGGAACGCTTACATGCTTCAGAACATGAGAACATCTCCCTTCAGAATCATCTCAACACAGAAAAAACTCAGAACTCCATCCATGCAGAAAGGATAGCAACCTTGGAGATCCAAGTTGGAGTTGTAACTACAGATGCAGCTTCAGCTAGTTTTTCTAATTTTACACCACAGGAGTTCAAGGATCTGGCCTTGGAGGTTAATCATGGACATTATCAATTGCTTGAAAAGTTGTACATTGCACAAGATGAAATTAGGGAGACGTTTATTATCTTTGACAAACTGTCTTCTGACCTTGAGGTACAAAAAATCAAGAGAATTCAAGCTTCCAAAGCTCAGGACGAGGTTAATGAATGGCAAAGGTATATTAAAAACATCCCAGTGGACCTCCCAATTCTTAGCAGTCTTCAGATGAAGAAGAACAAAGCCTCCCTGAATACCTGGATCGAATTCAATGACTCTGCTGAAGAGATCATCAGAAAATCCAAAGATCTTTGTACTTGACGCTGGTATGCAGCTGACAACATCATGGAAGCTCTACATCTCCCATACATGGATCCTATTTTGAAGGCCCTTCCACCTAAATGTAAGCTGGAAGAAGTGGAGTGTGAATGTGAAGAAACTGCACAGAAGATCCGGGCTATTGAAGCAGTCAACATTGATCACGTGGATGAGCTGATCAGGAAACCGCTTTCCTTTGAGAGCAAGATCCATTTTTACCTTCGCACTTGGCATAAGCTCGCCAAGCATGACATGGAGAACAACATAGGTAATGCCCAGATAGGCTTAGAATCTATCAACTATCCAAACATAGATGAATTGTTAGAGATATATGATAAGTGGCAGGATTTTCTGGCCCAATAGACTCATTCGTGATTTTGGGATCCGTATCTTTTGGGAATTTCTCATTGTACTATGTTGATATATTTTTATTTAAGGAGGAATACCTCTCTTAGTAAGGGGTTGGAATTTTTGGAATTGTAATTCAGCAAAAGATAAGACTGGGGATACTCTATGGCCAGAGTCATTGTAATTTTGGTGCAAGACATCTTAATACAGTAATGTTATCTTTGGATCCATCTTCTGGTTGTTACTCAAATTTCTTTGAGAATTTCTGATTTTTATATTCCAGATTATTATCCGCTATATATATGATCTCTTTTTAGATATCTAATCAATGCATAAATCTGTTGTATTGGTTTTTCTGTATAACTGATGTATGTATGAAAATATTTGATTGAATTTCTTTAATTAAATACTTTCTTTATCGATTTCTGCAATTGATCAGATATACATTCAATTATTGTTGATTTTTCAATCAACAAAGAGATAACAGGTTATATCTTGATGGTCCTTAAGCTTGAATTATAATTGTTTGATTTTTATTAAGTAATCATAATTTAAGTTAGCAAATATCTCATCTAAAGGCATTTCTGTTAAGGGTGATAAACTATTTGTTCTTTACACCTCAGGGTTGGTCTGCATAAACGACAAGCTTTTCATCTTAAAATAGGTCTGACTTAAGATTAGATCCTTATTTCTAAATAGGTTAAGTTAGAATTGTTTATTGTTTTTTCCATATCTTTGTTTTCCTTAATTGGGAAACTGATCTAATAGATCAAACCACTTACTCATAGAGTGCCAGCGGAGGCCGAATATCCGTGGGTGATTACCACACCAAACAGCTAGAGGATAGAATTGCCCTTGTGTAGGGTCTTTCAAAGCCTTTGGCTGGGTTTTCATCTCCTGTTGTGTGCCTTGGAACCCTTTCCATCACCTCGCAGTAACCAGGGTATTTTTTAAGGATTATAATATTATGCTTAAGTATAGTATCCTAGGCGATTATTTTGGATTGAAAAAAACATGTATATAGATAGGTAGATGAATATTAAATGTGAAACATACAATTTACTACTAAAATGTGTAAATTTTGGCGAATATTATGATAAAAAAACATATTTTATGTAAATATAGGCGATATTAGAGACAAAATGACCAAATAGCGAATTTATTTTTTGAAAAAAAAACCCAAAAAATAGCCAATTGGCAAAATTTCGCCCCTAAAAATTACCCTGGCAGTAACCTGCACACCCAAGGCATCAACAAATGGTGCTAGAAGGAGGGCCACTAGTATAACATGCCTAAGAAAACCGCTAAGAAACCTCCTCCAGCAAATATTTCAACGGTTCAAACCTGAAGCCAGTCTAGGGCTTCAACATCTGAACAACCAACTCATACACAACCTACAGTTCTCCCTGTCACGTCTGCCCAACCTATAGTTATACCTGTCACACCTGTGATACAACAGGAGAGCAGAGGGGATATCATTTTCACATCACCTACAAGGGGACCCATCTCGTTAGAGCAGATATTGAAAACATCTGCCGATTGGGTCTTAAGAGCAGAACAATGACTTTCTGATCAAAGAAGATGCGGTCTGGCAGCCTTAAATTTAGAGTATATTCTGCAGACTAATGGTCGGGAAGATCAGCAAATTTCCACTTCACAGACCAGTGACCCACAGATTTAGCATACCACTGATCTAAATACATAGGATCAACATACAGTTGATCAACAACCTGAAAACCAAGACCTTGTTGATCAACCTGATTCTCCTGAATATAACCGTGAGACCACTCTCATAGGAACACAAGGTCATCCAAATCTTGGAGCTGGTGGTCCACCACCATCCCCTCCTTCATCATCATCATCTTCCTCAGACGGTGAAAATTATTCTAGCTCGTCGTCAGGAGAAGAAGAACAAGAACCTCCGATGGCTAGAGAAGGTCAAAACAGACCTTGGCTTGACCAAGGTGCAGTTTTCATATTAGGAGATCAACATAGATTACCAAATAATCCTGAGAAATGGCTGCCTAAATTCAACCCTGAGGATAAGACGCTCGCATTGGATCGTATAAAAACTTTCATGCAGGCAAGCAGACTTAGAAGCGTGGTACATGAGGATGTAGTATGCAGACTCTTTCCCTACACTTTTGAGGGTAGGGCGGCCACCTGGTATTTTGCCTTACTAGCCCAATCTATAACTTCCTGGGATGAGTTCAATAAATATTTCACCCAGAAATTCGGGGATGATAAAACACCACGGGATCTTGTCTTAGAATTATCCTCTATGAAAATCAAAGGAAAAGAAAGGGTAGAAGACTTTAACCAAAGGTTCTCATATCTCAAAAACAGAATCCCTACCAATCTTCTTCCTGCTGAAGAATTGTTGGTAGCTTATTATGAAAAAGGTTTGCCTATCCCTATTGCAATGTGGGTCAAAAGGGCACAGAAAGGTACTTTACTGGAGGCATTTGATGAAGCAATCCAAGTTGAGAAGGACACCTGAAAGATAGCCCTGAAATTTCAGAAGAGCAGCCTTCTACTTCTAGAAAAAGAACTGAGAACGTCCCCAAACCCACTGTTTAGAACAAGGATCCATTTGATATGGCTGACATGAAGAAATTCATTTAGAAAATGTCAAATGAGATGGTGGATTTGAAGAAGAACACTAATGATAATCAGAACCAAAACAGAGGTTTTGTAAGGCCACCATTTAGGAGACCTTACCAGCCTCCACAAAATCCACCGCCACCGAATCCGTCAAATGGACTCACAAACGACGAACTCTATTCTATTTTTAGAGCCTTGGTAGCAGAATCTCAAGTCACCCCTGACACTTCCAACGATTAGACCATCCCAGATCCACAACTACCTGTAGAAGAAGAAGAAGGTGATCCACATGTCGATGTTGTGAGTTGCTTTTCAGAACTTCCTATGTGTGAAGAAGAAGAAGAACCTGAGGCGGTGTTTAATGCACAGCACCCTTATAACACAAGGTCAAGACCACAGCCACCTCAAGAACCTTCATCTTCTACTCCAGTTCCCACCAAAAACAAGACTGTTCCTCAAAAGGATACAGTCCTCCCTAAAATGGAGTACAATCTAGTTGAAGACCTAAAAAGAGTCAAAGCGAACATCTCTCTGTTTGAGCTACTTAAGATCCCTGCTATGAGGGATTCCTTACCTAAAAACATGATAGTCAAACAGCCTAAAGAGTCAAAAAGTAACAACCTAGACTCTGTTACTAAAATTGATGATCAGAAACCAACAAGCAAGAGGACTCCTACTTTCTTGCTTACCTTTGAGATTTTCAACCAGAATGTGCACAACTGCATGATAGATTCAAGAGCGTCATCAAATGTGATGCCCCTCTCTGTTTGCAGGAAACTGAATGCAACATGGGAACCCTACCCAACTCAGATTGTGCAACTTGACAGATCCAAAGTCAGAGTGGTAGGTAAATTGAGAAATGTTTTGCTTACACTGTCAGTTGATCTTGGGATCCATCAGAGAATTGACATCGTGGTTGCTGGCATCCTGGAAGCCTACGGGATGTGGTTAAGCAGGGATTGGTCAGAGAAACTTAAAGGTTACTTTGCCACCAACTGGTCCCATTTATGGTTGCCTTACAATGGTCAACCGAATAAAATTAAGATCAGTAGAGAACCTTTTATTAAACAGACAGTCACTGATCTTAATGACTCAAGCGAACCTGTTGGTTATCTCACCTCTCGCGTAGAGCATTTTACATTTGATACCTTTTTTGGTGAATTCCCAGTTGATGCCTCACCAGAAGAAAGCATTCAAAACGAATCACATATTACTCATGTAACTTCTATACCTTTTTCTGGTGAAATTGTGCATAATGTGTATAATGTAAATACAAATTTTAGAATAGACCCTGTCTCATGGACCTTATTTTTTTATGGTTCCAAATCCAAGGATGGAGCTGGAGCAGGTTGTGTACTTATTGATCCTAAGGGAACGAAAATTATGATTGCTTGCAAGCTAGAATTTGATTGCACTTATAATGTAGTTGAGCATAAGGCTCTGGTACAAGGGCTCAAGAAGGCTATTGATTTAGGTGTGCAGGCAATAGAATGCTATGGAGATTCCGAAATTATAGTTAAGCAAGTCAAAAATAAGATACACTGCTTATCTTCGCGTTTGGCTAATTATCAAAAGATGGTAAGGGATCTAACCAACTTATTTTTAGCATTCAATATTAAATCTGTTCCCAGATCACAAAATTTCGATGCAGACCTGTTAGCAAACGCAGCGTCTAGACTGATCCCTCCAGAAGGCCTGTCTCCTCAAACTTTTTCGATTGAATTGATGTACAGACCCTCCATTCCAGATAATGTGACTAATTGGAAAGTGTTTGATGATGACCGATAGATACTTGACTTCCTCACGGCTCAAGATACGTTCCAAGATATGGCCATCGATGAAGCAGAACATGAAAAGTCACTCACTGATCCCTCAAACGTTATCCCGAAGTCAGTGATAAATCTAGAAACGTTTTATGATTTGCAAGACAAGTTCAAACCTCAGATTAATTGTAAAACTCAAAGATCATCTTTGAACTATGAGCGAGTCAATTTAGGGACCGAACAGGAACCCCGTTTTATAAATTTGGGAGTTGATTGTACCCCTGAAGAACGGAGAGCCATCATTGCATTGTGTAAACAGTATAAAGATGTTTTTTCCTGGACTTATGACGAATTGAAAACATTTGACACCAGTGTCATGTTCCATAATATACCCATGAAACCAGAGGTTAATCCATTTCAAAAAAGCTGCGGAAGATGCACCCCAGTTTAGAGCCTTCAGTAAAAAAGGAGTTGGAGAAGCTGCTCACAGCTCGAATTATCTTTCCAGTCAGGCACACTCAATGGATAGCCAACTTAGTGCCTGTCCACAAGAAAAGCGGTGAAATTCGACTGTGTGTCGATTTCAGGAACCTGAATCGGGCTTCTGAGAAAGATAATTATCCTGTTCCACCTATGGAACAGATTCTTCAAAAGGTAGCCGGTCGGAGATGTTTTCCCTCCTAAACGGTTTTTTGGGATATAACTAGGTTATGGTTGCCCCGGACGACCAATTGAAAACAGCTTCAGGACTCCTTGGGGTACTTTCTCCTACAGGCGGATGCCTTTCGGGTTGATCAATGCAGGAGCCACTTTTCAGAGAGCTATGGACATAGCTTTCCGAGGGTTAATGCATAATTATGTCGTAGTTTATCTTGATGATATCACTATTTAATCCAAAAAATGACATGAACATGTGTTTGCTTTGAAATAGGTTTTCGACCGCTGCAGGAAATTCGGTATTTCTCTCAACCCGAAGAAATCTATTTTCGCAGTACCAGAAGGAAAGCTTCTGGGCTTCATTGTTTCGAAAGAAGGTATGATTATTGATCATGAATGCATAGAGGCTATTTCAAAAATTGGGTTACCAGGCTCGTGCAAAGCAATGCAATCCTTCCTGGGTAAGATTAATTTTGTACATAGATTTCTACCAAATTTCGCTCAGATAGTCAAACCATTACAACTTTTGGTCAAGAAAGATGTGCAGTTTACCTAGTCGCAGGAACAGAGAGATGCGGCTGAAGCTCCTAACCAGAGAGATCGAAATTCGAAATGCTATCGCTGAAGCTCCTGCTCTCATGTCCCTAGATTTTGATAAGGATTTCATTAGTTTATACTTTTGCCACTGACTTTTCTTATGCGGTTGTCCTAACGCAAAAGCATGACAATGATGCAGAGATCCCAATCTCTTTTATGAGCTCAACATTCAAAGGTGCAGAGCTTAATTACTCACAGATTGATAAGCAAGCATATGTGGTCTATAAGTCTGTCAAACATTACAGGCCCTACTTGCTGAAATCTCGAACCAAAGTCATTGTCCCATATTCTGCTATTAGAAATGTCCTGATCCAGAAAGAGTTAGGGGAAAAGAGGTCCCATTGGATGACGGCCCTGCAAGAATATGATCTTGAGGTAAGACCAGCTAAAATTTTCAAAGGGAAGGCCTTTGTCTTCTCACCGCTCAATCCAATGACCCTACGCAGCATCAATCCGAATGGCATCGGGAGGAAGAAATTCCCTCGGGTGTTGTTAACGCTATTGATGCCCCGACATCAGAATGGTATGATGATATCAGATTTTTTCTGAACCATGGGTTTGCTCCCGAAACTCTTGATTTTAAAAAACGAAGGGCTTTGAGACTAAAAGCTGCTCCTTATCAGTTCATTGATCAAGTTCTTTTTAGGAAAAATTATGATGGAGTATTTCTTAGGTGCTTGGAAAAACATGAAACTGATGACATCTTATTCCAATTTCATGCAGGACCTGCTGGAGGCCATTTTTCATTTGAGACTACAGCACATAAGATTCTCAGGGATGGATATTATTGGCCCACGTTGTTTAAAGATGCCTATGCTTATGTAAGGAGGTGTGAACCATGCTAGAAATGCACAGGGAAGTTCAAGAAACCTGCATTTCCTCTTCAACCAGTCACGATTCAGTTTCCATTCCAACAATGGGGACTGGATTTTGTCGGGCCTATAAACCCTGCTTCGTCCCTCCAACATAAATATATTCTTATAACAACTGTCTACTTCACCAGATGGGTGGAGGCAGCCCCTCTTAAACAATGTAATGCCAGTCAAGTAATCTCCTTCCTTGACAGTTAGATCGTCACACGGTTTGGCGCTCCAAAGTTCCTAGTTTTCGATAATGCATCCTGCTTCTCTTCAATCGATATAACTGAATATGCCATTGAAAAGGGGATTAAGCTTAAGTTTTCTGCCAATTATTACCCTCAAGGCAATGGTTTGGCTGAGTCGTCAAACAAAAATCTGATAAATATTCTCAAGAAGACTGTAGCTTCTCATCACAAAGATTGGCACACACAGTTATATAATGGTTTATGGGCAGATCAAATTACCCCAAAGGCAGCAATTGCAAATTCTCCCTATTGTCTGGTTTATGGCAAAGAAGCCATCCTTCCTACTAACCTCACCATCCCTTCACTACAATTGGCCCAGTCTGTCCAAGAAGATGATTCTTCTCCTCTCCAACAAAGAATTGACACTCTTTTGAAGCTAGAGGAGGACAGGGAAATAGCTAAGAACAAATTGTATCATCATCAGTAGATGGTGAAAAGATGGTTTGATGAAAAATCTTCATCTGACAGGGAATTTTCGGTTGGTGACCTGGTTCTGAGGTGGGATAAGCAACATAAAGATAAGAACCAGTATACCAAGTTTCAGTGCCTTTGGCTAGGGCCTTTCATTATTACAAAAAAGATTGGTCCCAGCACTGTTCGATTACAGACACTGGAGGGAGTTGTGGACACTTACCCAGTGAATGTGTCTCTTCTCAAAAAGTATTTTGTTTGAACAATCTGGCGCTCTTGTATATAGGTGTGGTTTGTTTTTCTTTCATTTGTTTTCCTTGTGTTGACATTTTGATTCATCTTTTCGTTTTGTTTAGTTTTTCATTAA
Source organism: Larix kaempferi (assembly GCA_027924585.1). Classification (NCBI taxonomy): domain Eukaryota; kingdom Viridiplantae; phylum Streptophyta; class Pinopsida; order Pinales; family Pinaceae; genus Larix; species Larix kaempferi. The sequence continues at coordinate 8,791,744 of BSBM01000101.1, read as the reverse complement.
TAAGGCTTCACACATTTGGCAATGGCTTATGATCACTTTTCTTAGCAACAACTGTTTCTGAAGTCTCAGCATTGCTATCAATCTCAGTTTCTGGCTTATGATTAGAATTTTCTTTGAAGAATAAACAGTCAATAAGTGCAGTACTTTTGGGTACTTTTCACTTTGATCATTATCTTTCACAATACTTTATTTGTGTAATTGAGGTATGGAGGATGGTCAACATTTCTTTACCTAGTGTTTCATGGTTGAACAGCATATCATAATAACCTGACCAGCTCCGATTGCTCATGGATCCTTTTACAATCACTTTGATTATAAATTTTGTTTTAAAATTATAAGTTACAAGGTGGGTGGTCTTGCTATCAAGCTAGCCTATTAGGTTCATAGGTGTTTAAGTGGAATGACATCTTCACATCAAGCCACCACACTTGGAAGATGACTTTTAGTTCTGCTGGAAGGTGGAAGATCTTATTACAGGTCGGTCCATTCATGATCTGCAAAGCATTGGTGAGTAACGTTACCACGATATGGTCACCAAGCCATGGTAATGCCTTGCAGCTTATGCCAAGATAAATTGTTTTTGTCTTTCATTTATAGGATTTTGTTGCATACAAGAACAGGGGGGTCTTATGACAAGCCATCCCTGCCATGATCATGGGTTTGACCTTGGACTGGAGTTATCATAATGTGGTCACCGAGCCATGATAATTTCTTTTGGTCTTATAGCCGGAAGACAATGAGTCTCATCATCGAGCTAGCTTGACCAGTTTCCAGATCAGGCTTATGAATGGCATTGTTTTATCTGATCACCAAGTCAGTACAGTGGTCTTGTATCAATAAGGTTTTATGTATAATCCATTTTTTAATCTAAAAAAAAGAAAGGAGAAAAAGAGCACATAAAAAAAAAAGAGGAAAAGAAAAGATAAAGAAGTGTATATAACCAAAAGAGGATCATTGAATATACATGCATCTAATAAACCAAGGTGATCTGTAATTAGGATATCCATGAGCATTTCTAAGACTGTTTCCAGGTTCAACACAAGTTGGTTTTCAATGATTACATCATGGTAAAGATTCGGTATTGTTCTTTAAATCTCTTTATCAGATGAGTGTTATCTTTAAAATGGTCACTGCTCGAGATTTATCCATTTTCATATTTACTGTTTGTTGGATGTTATCTTTTGAGTATTTTCTTTGAATTGAGTTTCAAGAAATTGGTCGATTAACATGTTGTCTTTAGTCAGATTTGATTGCAGAGATAACTGGTTCTTCCCAGCCAGTCACCATTTGTTGTGGCCACAACAGATCCCATGCTTAGCAAAAGCATGGGAGCCCCATTTTTAATAAATTCGAAGGTATATGGGTAAGTTTCCCTTTGTGAATATGAATTTTTGGGTTAGATCTCTTCAAGTCTAATGCCCATACCTTCTTGCTCCATGTTTCTGCCTGATTTGGATTATCTCTAAGTGTTTGGTTTGCAGAAATCTTTAAATTTTGAGTGTTTTAACCTTTTTCTCTACCAACCCGAAACCCGACACTTGGACAACCCGAAACCCGAAAGTTTTGGGTGCGAAAAATTGATGTTCTCATTTTTTGGATTTTGGTCATCCTGAAACCCGCAACCCGAAAGTTGCGGGTGCGGGATTTCATTTTTCGAAGTTTGTTTTATATAAACCTGAAACCTGACAATGTCGCGTTGCAGGAATCCAGATTTTTGTTTGTCAATTTTAATAAACCCGAAACCCGACAATGCTGCGTTTCGGGATTCGAAAATTACCTTTTTTAACTTTGCGTTGATTGTGTCCCGAAACCCGCAACCTGCAACTGTCAGGTTGCGGCTTTCGGGAATTTGGTTTTGATTTGGTAATATTTCGAAACCCGAAACCCGACAGTGTAAGTTTTCGGCTTTCGGGAATGGTAAATAAAACTTTTTATTTGTGTCTCTGAACCCGATCCCGCATCTTGCATCGGTTAATCTCAGCCGTTTGTTACTCTCAATCCTACGGTCGTGATTTAACTTGGGTAAATTGATAAATATAGGTTTTTTTTCTATTTTTCGTTATCATTTTACTCACCGAAAATTACTCCACTGTGTTGATTTTACCGTGGATTTCTTTCTTCAGCTGATTGTTGGTTTTCAGTTATCGCAGGTAGGATTGCTGTCATTTCATTTTTCGGTTGGTCTCTTGGCTGTTTGTGATTGTTGTTCTTTATTTTTGTTTTCTTTATTTCATCAGAAATTACAAAGTTTGCCACTATGTCAAGAAGTACCCGGTCCGGGGCCATTCTCAGAGATACCCTAACCAAAGACCCCAACTTCGGTATCTTCTCAGATACCAGCACGAAGGTCACCGAGACTTATCAAATGGATTGGTCTCGAATTTATGCTATATTCGACAACGATGACCTTTTGCAGGTAGAAATTCATAGGCTCGCCTATGAGAAGATTAGGGCTTCTTAGATTCATGCTATTATTGCACTGCCCGCTATCTTACCTTATACGGATGCAGTGAAGTGGATAGTTGAGAACGCTAGTGTCAAAGACCGGTCTTTCAATGATAGTCTGGGGAATCAATTGACTCATTTTCATCCCGAGGTTTTTACTCGAGCTTTTGCTCTCAGGCCATATGAGCAGACCCTATCTCCTGACTTCATCCAATCCTCCAAGTCCCGTTACAATTTTGCCGAAATGATGAAGTCCTGGATGATAAAACCTAATGCTTTCATGCTTAAGCCCGACAACCTGTATCCAATTGCCTAGTTCAAGGAACCTTTTTCTTTGCTAGCGACTATGTTGTGTCGAATGTTCGGACTCCCCAACTGTTCGTTGTTTAAAGCTGAATAGGCGCCTATAGCGCATCATGTCTTGACTACTGGAAAGTCCTTCCCATGGGCTTCCATCTTGTCCTCAGAACTAAAAAATGCTATCGAAGATTACCAGAAGTCTCCTGCCTTCAGAAAAATCACATTTCTTTTTATCTGCCTATGTAATTGATTTTTTCTGCTCAGAATTTCAATACCCCAACTTGAACTGGAATTGGACTCCAGCAGACCCACCTGTGCACATCTATCATTCAATCTTATGGGAAGAAAACTTTATCCCTCTACTATATCACATATGTGATCAATTCTTGGGCACTGTCTATTTCAAGATTTTTAAGCAAGAAGCACCAGCATTTTCGGATGATGCCAAGGCACTCATCAATACTATTGGTGACTGGTATGTGTGTGACTATTTCTCATATATCAGGGTCTGGGGTAGTAATATTGTACATCTGTTACCCAGAATTGTCCCTGACAGATTGGCCTTGCAGGAAATTTTATTTCAAACTGTGACTGATGGTATGTATAAGAAGCTTACAGGTCCTAGAAAGAAGGGATGGCCTAAATTCCCTTTGAACCTTGGGTCATTGGTCATCCCAACCTCCAATTGGGCAACGATCCTTGGTGACCAAATGGTTGATTTCAAATTGGGATTTGCCCCTAAAAGAAAGCATGACCCCAAGAAGTTATTGGATGCACACTTCAAGCAAACCCATATTAAAATGGACTATGTGCATGAAAACATCCCAAATGACTCTATCTATCATGGAGTCAATTCCTTCTCTAAAGTTCTTATTAGAGCAAAAGACCCATAAGAGCAGCTTAACATTCTGCAATATCAGAAGGAATTAAAGCTCAGGGTGCTAAGCTATAGAAAATTGGAGCTGGACTTGCTAGACAAGTAAGAAGAGAAAAGGAAAAAAGAGAAGCTCAAGAAGCTAATTCTCTTCAAATGGTGGTTCATTCAGAACAAGGAAAAGGAAAAACCCCCATCGAGGATTATCCCCCCAAGAAAACAGCAGAACAGGTCAAATCCCTATTATATACCTCTCAACCGTTTCAGAAAGATCTGGCACAATTGACATCATCATTGAAGACTTATCCTGCAGAGCCCCAGAAGGTTACTATGGATTCTCAAATGATGGAGCCTTCAAACCCTCCTGAAATCATCAGTGCAGCTATGCAAGAAAATAATGATTTGGTGGTTACCCATGCCAGCTCGGCAAAAAGGCAACAGATCCATGCCAACCCACTCCCCAATGTTCAAATTATTGACTGTGATATTGCTGAAAAGCCTGAACCCCCAGTTTCAGTAACTGAGGAGATTACATAACAATCCAAGATGCTCACAGACTTGTCAAGTATTGAGGTGGACTACTCTGCTCAGGAACAGTCATTTGAGAACAACTTTGTTCAGGATTCTTTGGTTTCAACATCTCAGTTAACATCAGTTCAACAATTTTCTGCTTGATTTTCAGAGCACCTACCTCCTTTTTCATTGTCTCAACTGTTCAACAGTATAACTTCTTCTTCCACTACATTTTCAGGCAGTCAAGAGTTTTTCTCTATCCCTAAGTCCATGGTGCCAGAAGCTCAAACCACTACCATTCCTACACAGTCACCTAAACCCATTCTGCTAATACCTTCCATCGATCAATTCACCTCCATTCCTTTTCCCACTCCATCCTCTATCACAATTCAAGATAAGCCTTCTATAATTCCTCAATCTATACCATTAGCTATCTCTGTTTCCCCTAGCATTAAGGAGCCACCTATAGTTCCTTCCCTGTCATCAGCCCCCAATGCTGAAGAACAGACTCTTGTGTCTGAAGTTTCCATTTCGGTCCCTTCACCTACACAGGTCCAGTCACTTGTCCAAGATGTTTATGTCTCAGTGGTCATTCCCCAAGTTACTATGTATATCCCTCACCCTAGTGGTGTTATGACACCTTCAATAATTTCTACTGTTAATGTTATTCCCATCAATACTGAGGTGGTTGATGAATATGTAGATGAAGATGTGGTTCCTATTGGAAGCTATTTCTATAACAAGGAAGAGAGGACAGTATTTGAGAAAACAAGGAAGAGAAGTAAAGATGAGCGGGCATTGGAATCACTTGCTCCAATTCAAGTCTTATGGGCTCAACAAACTGGTGATCCTAAGGCTGGAGCTATTGAAGCAGCAACAGTTTTGGGAGCTTTCGCTGGTGACAATATAGATTCAGTTCAGTTACTGAACAGAGAGGTTGATCTTAAAAAGGAAAGAATTAAGGAACTTGAAGATTATTTGGCTAGGATTAAGGATGAACATAGCCTCCATGTGTCTAATATCAGGCAAGAATGGATGGAATGCTTACATGCTTCGGAACAAGAGAACATATCCCTTCAGAATCAGCTTAACACAGAAAAAACTCAGAACTCCATCCATGCAGAAAGGATAGCAACCTTGGAGATCCAAGTTGGAGTTGTAACTGTAGATGCAGCTTCAGCTAGTTTTTCTAAGTTTACACCACGGGAGTTCAAGGATCTGGCCTTGGAGGTTAATCATGGACATTATCAATTGCTTGAAAAGTTGTACATTGCACAAGATGAAATTAGGGATACGTTTATTATCTTTGACAAACTGTCTTCTGACCTTGAGATACAGAAAATCAAGAGAATTCAAGCTTCCAAAGCTCAGGATGAGGTTAGTGAATGGAAAAGGTATATTAAAAACATCCCAGTGGACCTCCCAATTCTTAGCAGTCTTCAGATGAAGAAGAACAAAGCCTCCCTGAATACCTGGATCGAATTCAATGACTCTGCTAAAGAGATCATCAGAAAATCCAAAGATCTTTGTACTCGACGTTGGTATGCAGCTGACAACATCATGGAAGCTCTACATCTCCCATGCATGGATCCTATTTTGAAGGCCCTTCCACCTAAATGTAATCTGGAAGAAGTGGAGCGTGAATGTGAAGAAACTGCACAGAAGATCCGGGCTATTGAAGCAGTCAACATTGATCACGTGGATGAGCTGATCAGGAAACCGCTTTCCTTTGAGAGCAAGATCCATTTTTACCTTCGCACTTGGCATAAGCTTGCCAAGTATGACATGGAGAACAACATAGGTAATGCCCAGATAGGCTTAGAATCTATCAACTATACAAACATAGATGAATTGTTAGAGATATATGATAAGTGGCAGAATTTTCTGGCCCAATAGACTCATTCGTGATTTTGGGATCCCTATATTTTGGGAATTTCTCATTGTACTATGTTAATATATTTTTATTTAAGGAGGAATACCTCTCTTAGTAAGGGGTTGGAATTTTTGGAATTGTAATTCAGTAGAAGATAAGACTGGGGATACTCTATGGCCAGAGTCATTGTAATTTTGGTACAAGACATCTTAATACAGTAATGTTATCTTTGGATCCATCTTCTGGTTGTTACTCAAATTTCTTTGAGAATTTCTGATTTTTATATTCCAGATTATCATCCGCTATATATATGATCTCTTATTAGATATCTAATCAATGCATAAATCTGTTGTATTGGTTTTTTTGTATAACTGATGTATGTATGAAAATATTTGATTGAATTTCTTTAATTAAATACTTTCTTTATCGATTTCTGCAATTGATCAGATATACATTCAATTATTGTTGATTTTTCAATCAACAAAGAGATAACAGGTTATATCTTTATGGTCCTTAAGCTTGAATTGTCATTGTTTGATTTTTATTAAGTAATCATAATTTAAGTTAGCAAATATCTCATATGAAGGCATTTCTTTTAAGGGTGATAATCTATTTGTTCTTTACACCTCAGGGTTGGTCTGCATAAACGACAAGCTTTTCATCTTAAAATAGGTCTAACTTAAGATTAGATCCTTATTTCTAAATAGGTTAAGTTAGAATTGTTTATTGTTTTTTCCATATCTTTGTTTTCCTTAATTGGGAAACTGATCTAATAGATCAAACCACTTACTCATAGAGTGCCAGTGGAGGCCGAATATCCGTGGGTAATTACCACACCAAACAGATCAAGGATAGAATTTCCCTTGCATAGGGTCTTTCGAAGCCTTTGGCTGGGTTTTCATCCCCTGTTGTGTGCCTTGGAACCCTTTCCAGCACCTCGCAGTAACCTGCACACCCGAGGAATCAACACTCCTCTCCACCATGGATGCATCAATGAAGTTATGTGTGGCTCCTCCATCTACCAATACCGAAACCCTTTATCCTTGTACAGCTCCTTGGCATCGAATAGTGTGGAAAAGAGAAACTCCTGAAAGCAATGATATTCTCCCTTTGTCAGGTAATGGATGATCTTATTCTTTTTTCTCTTCTTCTTCTGTTGTGGCATATCCCTCTTCTTGGGCTGAAATATGTCCTCCTTCCTCCATGCCCCCTTCATACTCATCATCACAAAATACTTCAATGAATTGAACCTTTCCCTTAACACATTTATGTCCTGGTACCCATGGTTGGAAGCATGAGTAACATAGTTTCTTCCTTCTGAGTTCTTCCATGCTTAGTTCCTCTTTCTTATACTTTCCACATTCATCTTCTTGCCATGGCTTCTTTTCATATCTGAATTGGGAAGGGAAGTTGGGCTTGGGAGGAAACTTGGTCCTAGGTAGAACATTTTGTAGATCTCTTGTCAAACTCATAGCATCCTTCAATGAATTGGGTTTGTGGGCCTTAACTAAACCTTTTAAGGGTTCATCCAAACCTTTAGTGAACAGAAATACTAATCTTACCATAGATATATCAGCCACCTTGACTGATAATTTTTGGAATTCCATCATATACTCAGCAGGGGTTCCAACGTCTTGCTTCAATTGGTCTAGTTCTTTGAAAGGCAATTCTGGATCTTTTTGCTCAATTATTTCTAATATCTTGTCAAAAAATTCTCCATAGGTTGTAACTTGATCATGTCCCAAGTTTTTCAGACCATGGAACCACCAATCATTGGCATCTCCTTCTAGATGCAAAATAGCCATTTTTAAAGCATCATTTTCCACCATTGGATTTAGTTGAAAATAAACATCTAGTTTTTGTACCCAAGTATTTGTAGAACTTTGGGGTGAACCATCAAAAGTGGGAAGGGGCATTTTACCAATGGCACAATTCAAGTCTTTATTCTGAAATGGAGTCATATTACCTTCCCTCATTTTGAGTTTACTTGATACATTAAAGAACTGGTCAAATGGTAGAGTTCTTCTACAATCTTCACTCAAATTTTCCCATTCTGTCACCACTTCCTGCATATCAAATTGGTTGTTAGGTTCTTCTTTGACCTCAATAAATTTAGGTGTATTAGGCCTTGGTGTGCTCTGATATTCATTAGGTCTATTATGGGGTCCTGTGCTTGAGAAAATATGCTCACCCATTGCCTTCTTTTCCTCAAAAGGAGAACTACTGTTGCCTCCTATTACTCCTTTGCTCCCAAGTTGACTAGCCAACAATTCGAACCCTGTCATGATCTATTTTTTCATGTCTTCAAATAATGGTTTCATGAATTTAGTAAATTCCTCCTTATCCTCTAAGGTTCCCTTCCCGTCCTTAGTCATAGTTTCAACAAAATACTCTTCTTCTCCTACTTCTTCCTCTTCAACAAAAGTGCTTTTAGTTTCACTTCCTAAGGATGGTCCCTGACTTCTTGTCCTAATTAATGGTCAGCCACATCAGGTGCAAGGACCATGCTTGGATACCACTTGTAGTGTCCCTTTTTAAGAATTTGCACAAATTAGGAAAAATTGCCAATTTTTACCAATTCGACCCTTAGACTAGTATTGTCACTATTGCTTCCAAATGACTCCAAATGCTTCCAAATTGGGTCTGAAGGTATTTGAAAGTTATTAAGACATATAATTGAATCTGATGGATGCTTAAAACCCTTAAAACACTTTTGCAACATTCATTTACAATCTGGACAAAGTAGGGAATAATTCTAGTCAAATTGAGCTTCAAAACCCCCAAGGGTAGTGGACAAAGACAGCTCTCCAAATGTTGTTAAACACTTCCAAATTTCTGAAAAGAGGTATGTTACTGATAAATTTATTTAATTATCTCCCCAATGTATCATTAATTATTTCCTATGGCCTTCTGCAACTTACTTAAATCAGATGTTTATGTGCAATACTTCACATAGGGGGAAAAGCTAGTAATTTTCACCATATGCTATGAAATTCAAATTTTAGGTGCCAAGGACTTGGACTGTTGATGCAACTTATTCAGAACATTAATGACACTCCATACATCAAAAAAATCACATAGAATGACTGATACAATTCGAAATAATGTCTCTTCAAGCTCCAAAAACAAGATCTAGGGAAAATGGCATCATTTATGCATTGTTTGGTATTTTTACACAACTTCACTTGGTATTTAGACCTGAGAGTCTTATGAGCAATAAATACAGAGTATATATATCAGAATAAAAATAAATGGATATTCATGGACTCTCACAAATAGATCAGCATCTCACCAAGGGCGCAATTCCTCCAAGGGCCCAAATATGCAATACAATGTGAGAGAGATGGAAGAATGAGTTGTAGCTGAATGGACCACGAGCTTCCCTGTAGCTTCAACCTGTAACTAAAAACTCCATTGTATATCCAAATGAAATTTTTGAATGGACTCTCCAATTTCCAATTAGGATGGGAATCTTTCACCCTCGAAATTGGTGCTAAGGCAAGTAGACTAGCTCTCTACTAGCTCTTCTCTCCAAATGCAAAATGCAAAATGTAAAAAGATCAAAAGCTGAACTTCTTCTTTGTTCCTAAATTTTATAAACTTTATAAGGCTTCCCCAATTCTAGTTCCATCCATGAGGTTCACGCCAACTCAATTTGGGAAGAGATTCCCAAGTATGCCACTCGTCCTTCCAATTCTAACCTCCTCCTTCACCAAATTCGAATTGGTGTCTCTTTGGCTGCCCTAACTCACTTGGGCGCCTTCTTGGAGGCTATTTTTAGCCCTGACATGTCATGTATGTTAGATGTCAGCCATCAGGTCTTTTTTTTCAAAAATGTCATAGGCATCTTCATCATTGGTATCATAGAAGCTAGGGAATCTAGCCCAAGTGTCCCACTAGCTCCAAAATGCCTCTTTCTCTCCCATGGAAGTTACTCTTCCTCTACATTTCGACCTCATTGAGTCATGCCAAGTAATATTCCCTTCCAACTACCCCAAGAATAGTGGAATCCACCTTGGATTTGAATGGGTGAGAGTGGAATGCCATGTGGCATGGGGAATCTAGCTTTTTGGGGGTCCCACACCACCAATGTGTCCCCATGACCAAGTGCCATCTTATTTTCTCACCATAAATATTTATTTTTCCCCTCATAATATATTTATGCCCAAACCAAAGTCCATTTGGGTTTATTAGTCTCCTTATTGCAATTTTTAAGTCTCCAACCCAACCTAGGAAACTAGTAGGTTGGTGGAATTTTCCCTACTTGATATTTATTTGAATGGGGACATTACATGAAGGAAAGATTGTAACAATTGACCAACTGACCTTAAACAGTAATGAGTTCAATCAGGATCATGGATCCAATATTCCTTTAGTTTCCCATTCTGTGAGGAGTTGTGAAAACATCAATGTGGGGATGTATCCTTCATTAATAGGAACTTTTAATCTTCCCCCACCTGATTTTCAAGCTAATGCATCGCCATTGCACACAATTTCAACAGTTTCCACACCTTCCATAAATAAGGACTCTCAATTTAAGTCTTCAAACTTTAAGAACCCTTGGAAGTGTTCAGCCTCTGAAGTTGGGTGTACTCAAATCAACCAGCCTTTATATCCTTTGGTTTCAATTGCTAATGATGAGAAGCCTCTGAGTTCATTCTTACCTTCTCAGGACTCGATTCCATCAATTGACCAGAGGATCCATCCAATAGGGCCATAAAAGCTTGCTCTCCACCATGTTGATCCATCTGAATGTGTAGATATGTTTCCATCTGGGATGATATACTTTCGTCTGATCAAGTTTTCCTAAAGTTTGTAATGCAGTCTGGCATTCATTTGGATGTTGATCCAGTTGCAGTTATGTCCAACACCGGTTTGACTTTGGATTCTGATCTTACCACTGTTGATTCTTTGGACTCTCATATAGATCCACAAATCAGTATTCCTGCTGAGTTCGATTCCGCTTCTAGAATTCTCAACTCCCGTGATGATGAATTTTTTCTTGCAGTTTCCATCACATCTTTCAACTTTGATCTCCACCCTGAAGTTGATCTTGTTGATTGTATGTCCCCGGGATTTGGTATTATAGAGTCTTCGGTTGTTAGCTCTACCTGCATTATGCATGTTGTTTCCTGTTGTTGATGATAGTGAAGTTGAAAGTATTTCTACCGCAGTGATCTATGTCAGATCTTTCTTTAAATATTTTTTAGATATGATCTTAGTACTGTTGTTTCTTGGAGACAGGGTTTTTAGTTGGACTCATGATTGCTTATTGGTCCTTTTCAATGCTTTGTTCGATCATGTCAGGTATATCCAGAACCTTGCATATAGGTTTATGTCTTCCCGATGTTATGGTGCATTTGAACCTTTTTCCATCTGAATTCACCATAGGGTTGAAACTATTGGATATTGGTGTGTTAACCATCTTTATATGCATTGTGCACCAGTCCAACAGCAAATCCTACCTAACATGGGTTGCCCTAGTCAGCACCCTTATGACATTTTGGTGTACATGTTGAGTTTTTATCATAGGCTAGGGAGCCTTTCTAGATTTACCATGACTTTGAGAAGAAGCCTCATGTCTTTCTTCCTCGTATATTTCTGGCCATTCCTTATAAGGCTCCCATTTTTGTGTTTAAGTCGCATACACATTTACTTTGAGGGCCTACCTACGCTTATGATTCTGATGTCAACTTTCATGCTTTAAGCTTGTACTATAAGCCTTCATTTTTTATCTCATTTGCGTTAACCAATGTATCGTTTTTATTTTGTGATTTGACACCCTTTACCTGGAGGAGACACACCCTAAGTGCCCTTATCTTGCTCATGTTCCTTGCATTATGCATAAGTTTGTTCCATGTGCTTGAAACTAGTCTCACATGCCCCTGACACTTGTCTCATCCCATTACGAGCATTCTTCCACCCTTCCTTCAAGCTCGTTAAAAACAGTAAGGAGGCTATGAGCATTCTTCCATCTCTCCTTCGAGCTTGTTAAAAATAGTAAGGAGGTTACGAGCATTCTTGCATCTTTCCTTCGAGCTCGTTAAAAAATAGTAAGGAGGTCACGAGCATTCTTCCATCTCTCCTTCAAGTTCATTAAAAATAGTAAGGAGGTCACGAGTTTGCTTTTTTGGGCTCATTAAACCTTTACGGAAAAGATTTTTATGGAGTCCTCTTCAAAATCTTTTTAGACTCCTTAAATAGGAAAATATCGCCAAGCCAGCTTGTCTCTTTCATACTCTTTAAAGTACTTGAAAGGTCGTATCTATGGTATAAGTTTAACCCTTTTCCGGACCGTTTAGACTATATATGAAAAAGGAATACTCTAGTCATACATGGCTAGAAGAGTTCTCTCTCACATTGTTTTACCCTTTTTCGGGCGAGGAGACTAACTTTACGAGAAAAAAAAGTACCTTTTGGAGTCTTCTTTAGGATTTTCAGACTCTCTAAATGTGAAAACCCTATGAGCATATACTAACTCGAGCTTGATATAAAATCCACGAGATGGTGTATAGAGTTCTTCTTTCAATTTTTCAAACTCTTTAAATATGAAAACACTGGTGAGCACGAACAAATCCAGGCTTGATATTAAAATCCATGGATCAGTATTTTATCTAGTGTTCTATCTTGTCTTCAAACTCATAAAACAAAGAAGAAAGTTTTGAGTTTTCCTTCCATGGACTCATAAAATTACACATGGTTGGATCCTTATCAAGCATGCTTTAGTTCTTTTTCAAGCTCGTTAAAAAATGAAAAAGGTACCTAAAAAAAGAAAAGGGAAGGGAAGAGTGTCAAAATGTCTTTCAATATTATGGCAGCAAGTCAACTATGTCCTTGAACAAAGCACTTGTTTTGAGTCTATCAAACAATTTGGGTTCTAGTTTTGGCCTTAGGATAAACCTGATCTCATATTTTTTACTCCTCCGGTTGCTTACTCTTCTAATCATATGGATAATCTATTAATGTAACCTACATTGCATATTTATATCATGGTCCCTTTGTGTTCAAAGCTTCCTAAGTCACTCATGTGTTGTGCTCACTATTCAAGGATAAAAATTTTGTTGGCCATTCTGCAGTTGCCTTGACCTCCTGTGTCGGTCATTCCTTGGTGTTAGTGTTATAGCTTAAAATGACACTTCTCCGTCTGTGACAACACTTGCATCGCTTGGTCGCATGACGACACTTCTTGAGATCAAGTTTAGTCACACAACAGGACACTTGTGGATGGAAGGGTCATATGGGACACTTAACATGGTTGAAATTACCTCACTCCTGGTCCATTTGATGGTCATAACCCTTAGGAACACATCTCTAGACCAAACCACCTCCTGAAAATCATCAGAAAACCCTCTTTTAACCTACTTTTAGGGAAAAAAGCTACCCTACAAGCATGATAGTAGCGTTTGCTTTCAAAAATATGCAGCTCTGCTTCATAAAAGTAGTGTTTTCCTTCAGAAGTATGCAACTCTTCTTCACTAGAGTAGCGTCCACCTTGAAAAGTACGCTGGTTTGCAGTAGGAAGAGTAGGGTACTTTCCTGAACCAGTCAAAATCTTGAATTTTGGTCAAATTGGGTTGGTTTGAGAACCTCCTGATCGGTTATAACTGCTTTTCCTCTCCTTCATTGACTATATAAGGAAGGTAGAAGGGCCATGAGGGGGGACCAAGCCCATAACAATGTTACGCTGGAGGAATGGAGACCCTCATCCCCCTCTCTTGTGCCTCAATTTTTGATAAACCCTAGCATAGCTGATTAGAGGGGGATGAGGGTCTCCATTCCTCCAGCGTAGCATTGTTATGGGCTTGGTCCCCCCTCATGGCCCTCCTACATTCCTTATATAGTCAATGAAGGAGAGGAAAAGCAGTTATAACCGATCAAGAGGTTCCCAAACCAACCCAATTTGACCAAAATTCGAGATTTTGACTGATTCAGGAAAGTACCCTACTCTTCCTACTGCAAACCAGTGTACTTTTCAAGGTGGACGCTACTCTAGTGAAGCAGAGTTGCATACTTCTGAAGGAAAACGCTACTTTTATGAAGCAGAGCTGCATATTTTTGAAAGCAAACACTACTATCATGCTTGTAGGGTAGCTTTTTTCCCTAAAAGTAGGTTAAAAGAGGGTTTTCTGATGATTTTCAGGAGGTGGTTTGGTCTAGAGATGTGTTCCTAAGGGTTATGACCATCAAATGGACCAGGAGTGAGGTAATTTCAATCATGTTAAGTGTCCCATATGACCCTTCCATCCACAAGTGTCCTGTTGTGTGACTAAACTTGATCTCAAGAAGTGTCGTCATGCGACCAAGTGATGCAAGTGTCGTCACAGACGGAGAATTGTCATTTTAAGCTATAACAGTCAGTATGTTTCATCATGTACTCAGTTCTACTCCAAATCAAATCAACCTTTTATTGTTCCTCGTGTTTGATGATGAAGGATGCCTTAAGGACTCCCTTCCAACAGACTTATTCCTATTGACTTCAACTCATCTTGTTCTGGGAACGAAGTTTAGAGTTTTCGGTAGTACCTTGGGGATTGCATTCATCAGTGGAAATTTCCCTCGCTATCGAATTATGAGAATACCTCGGTGTCTCTTACTCGATAGATTCTTCAAGTGTTCGACTTCAAGACCCCTTATTCACACTTGTAAGAATGCACTAGGTGCCTTGGGTCCCATTTCCATCATTGGTAGGTTCCATCACATTTGTTAACTGTTCACATCAATGAACGGTAATCAAACGGTGTCCTCCATGTTCAAATTCAACCTCATTTATTTGCATGGTTAGGATTCGTATCTTGAGATGGTTTGGATTGAAGACCTTCAGCCTATAGTAGCATCATCATATTTTATTATTGCCTAAGCTGCGCCAGACTGAGCCACACTCTTTTGGCTCTTGATGAGACATAGATCCAGTTTGTTCACTATGGCTATGATCTCCAGTTTTGACATAGATCCACCTTTGTATTTATGTGGTTATGTTCACACTTATGTTTCTCATGGATCCATGCTTGTATTCCAGTGGCTATGATATATGCATCAGTTATACTTATGTATTGGATCATCATTGGATCCTCCTGGAGGTCATGTTTCACCATTTGAGCATGGATATTTATCCCTCTGACCTCATACATTAGGGGGAATATGTTATATCCAAATTTCACACTTCTCCGTCTGTGACAACACTTACACCTTTTGGTCCCATGACAACATTTCATGAGGTTACTGTGAGTCACACAAAAGGACATTGTGGATGGAAGAGCCATATTTAGGACTTTAATAGGATGGAATTACCTCATTTCATGGTCCATTGGATAGTTAGGAAGCTTATGAACATTTTTGGAGACCAAAACCTCCCTTAAAAAACCCTAGAAAAGGCATTTTTTCTCATTTTTCCACAAAAACGTTGGTGGCACATGGTTCACATTCATGTTTTCCTCAAAAACGCTGGTGGCACATGGTTTGTAGCATGTTTTCCTCAAAAACGCTGGTGGAAGGATATTCACATGCATGTCACATGCTTTTTTTCCCTTGTTCACTAGTGTGTAACTTAAAAATACCAAATATATATATATATATATATAATCTCAAAAAATTGGTGGTTTGGGTGGTTTTGGAACCATCTCCTCGGTTGTAACTACTTCCTCCTCGACCCTACCTTCTTCATTTTCTATATAAGAGAGGGAGAGTGGACCATGAAAAGAGACTTATCCCATTGCAATGTTATGTTGGAGGAATTTGGACTCACATCCCCCTCACTTGTGCCCAAGCTACTTGTAAACCCTAGCACATTTCATCAGAGGTTGGGATCCTTGGAGGAGAGAAGCAAGGGACCTTGATTCTTTGTTTCATGAAGTGCCATGCTTGAAGGAAGGTAATTTGTTGTACTTTCTTCATTCATTAATAAATATCATACAGTCTTTCCTTTCCAAATAGCTTTGTTCATGTAGGTTTTAGATTTGATTACAATTTGATGTTTTATGCTCTTTTAAATGTCAATCCTTTGTTTGTAGTCAAATTGGTTTGAGGAAGGTTTTTTGGAATGGTTTTGCAGGTTGTTGCATTGGAGAGAAAGAGGAGGACTCAAGGATAGGCTTGGATCAACCTTCTATTGTAAGGTACACACTCTCTCAAACCCTAAATCTTTTGCTTCTTTGTTGTATTTGCATAACTCTATATGTTTATCTTTCAACCCTAGTACGTTGGCGGCGTCACCCTAGCCATACGAACACTTTCTATAACAACAAAGAGATGAACATGAGCCTTCCAAAAGTCAACCTGGGAGGATTAGGGCCTATGACCAACTAACAAAGGTGTGAGAAATAGTTACAGTTACCTTCATGAAACAATCACCCAAGGTGAAAGAATCCTTGTGAAGATGGACACCCTCCCAAGGAGCTAAGATGGATATTATGCATCTATCTTAGGTACCGCAAGCACTCCCGACTTGCAGTCACCTAAGTGAAACCTAGGAAAACCAACTATGGGCGGAATAGTCACTACACAGGTATCTACGAAGGGTAAGGGTGTGTAGGACACAAGCCCTAGACCCGAAACTCGAAACTCCAGTAAAAAGTGGTATCACCCTGAGGAATTGCCACTAAACCTATAGCTCCTAGACTTCCATAGCCCACCAAACAAATAAATGATCGGATAATCCCACTTGAATGCCTAGATTACCTTGTGCTTGAGTGTTAGGCGTTCTTTCCCTACTAATACATCTTGCTACTAATGGATTTCTCCTCTTAGTTAGTAGATTCCTAGTTTTTTTTTTACATTCCCTTAGAGAAGTTAACTCTACAATCCTACAACCAAGGCCATAGACCTAGACTGTTGTTGATTTTTTATCACAAAAAATCAAATCCAGTTTTTTTTAATTGTGTTGATTTTAGGGGTTCTCCAATTACTCAAAGGTATGCAGAAGTGGATGAACAATGGTGTTCTCAAATGAAATAAACATGAAGGAGAGCTTCTTCATTTATACTAAAACTTCCAACAACATTCAAATGGGAATTATTTTTCAGAATAAATCAAAGTAAATTTCCTTTCATGCAAAATCAAAGCAAGATCAAAGGAAACCAACTTGTGGTCTTGTACTAAAGAAAACCTAAGGATGTAAGCTTTATCTTTTTCACTTAAGAGGTACTACAATCATACAAAGAAAGCAAACCTTGATTTTCGCTTTTCAGCTTATAAGGGAAGGAAAACATATGAAAATAAATAAATTATGCCCTTTCCTTTCACACAAAATGCAAAGCCTTAAGCAAAGAAGGAAATCAAAGAAAACAAAGCCTTTTGTTTTCACCTAATGCATGCAATCCAAAGTACAAAAGATACCAAACAAACAACCAAAAACTTCTAAATATTATACTACCATCCACTAACCAAATATGGAAACCCTAAAACATTAATAAGAAAGGTAAAGAATAGGCAGAAACAAGGACAAGGCTTCAATTTCCAACCCCCACGTTTTTTATAAGACTAGAAGAAGCATTGCCACACACTTATTGAATAGACAAGGTGTGTAGAACCTCATATCCATGCTTCTAATACCACTAAAAGGTGCATGGAAAACTTGACAAAGCCTAAAACAGGGATGGAACTCAAAAAATTGGTTCAAGGATGGAGGAATGTACTAAGGATCTAGTGGATTGTAAACACCCAAACTGTAGCTAGAAATCTAACCTAAAAATTCGCTACAGAGACAAACTCCCCAGTGGAGCCACCATTTTTGTTGTAAAGAAAAGTTCCTAATGGCTAGGGTTGAGCACCAACAGATTGAAATATAGAAATCTAATTTGATCTTTTCATAATTAAAAATCTATATTCATTTGAGATATCATAACAACAAACAAACAATCATAAAACGGAGAGAGGAAGTGGAAGAGAACTTGATTTCAATGGTTGTCTTATTGTTGCTCCGGAACTTGAGATTTGATGTGCTCCAATCCAAGGCTTTGAGACTTGCACAAGAAAGATCAACCTTCCTCAAGGCTTATGATATCAACATATATATCAATCATTTCAAATGTATGAAGATAGTCATGAATAATCCTGAATAGGATACAAAGAAAGCTATCCATCAACCAACAAAGATTGAAACAATATAAAACTTAGACACAAAGTTAGGGGAGGGGGAGAGTAGAAATTTATATTAATGAACTATGAGAATAAGATATATTTTACCTCACCACAGCTACATCACCTTTCGAAACTATAGACGAGGTTACTTTGTACAAGAACCACTCATTGTCCAACTATAGACGAGTTTACTTTGTATAAGGTAGAATTCATATTTAGAGGGATGACTTAAACAACAAAGGAAAATATAACTCAGCGATAGGGGTCATTGATGGGGAAATAGGGAATATAGGTTGAACATGATAAGGAAATTCTTCTAGCATAACCTTAACAAGGTGTGTTGTCTTCCTTTTGTTCACCACCTCAGCTTTTTATGTGTATTTAGGATGGTTAAGATAGTTACCAAATAGTTTAAGGAGTTATAACTGAGACCAGCCTTCTCCAAAATGATTCATTTCACGATTTTTCACAATTATATATATATAGATATAGATATAGATATAGATAGATAGATATATATATATATATATATATATATATATATGTGTGTGTGTGTAATTTTCTTGGCCCACATTCCCTGCAGGAAGGAAAAGAGCATGGGCATGCACCCTGCTCAATGAGGAAGTGTGTGGGGCCTTAGAATCGCTTCTATTTCAGGGATTTCAACTAGGAAGAAAGGGGATTGCCTCATGAGTGTTCTAACCATCATATAGGCTCATGTTCGAGGTTTCTTCCATAATGGTAAGTTCATTTTGATGATCGTTCTTAGAGACTTATGTGTCATTTTGGGAGATCATCATCACAAACGTGGAAGTAGCGATTTGTGTTATAACAATTCCACAAACCCTAGAGGGTTTTTATAAGGTCAGTAATGATGTGAATCTGTCTAATGTGAGACTTCATGTGTAGATACGTACATGTGACTCTGTCTGTTGGCATACCTTACTCTTGTTTCATCATTCATTAAGGAATTAGTTGAGGTAAAAAAGATGGTAAAAAAATGTTATTATATGGAAATCTAGCCTCAAACTTGACACTAAATCCAGGAGAAGTACTTATCTAGGGAAACACTTGTTTCTACAACTCTTAATTCTTCATTTAAATTTAAATATAATGACCTCTGTGTGCTATCCCTTCTCATTTGTCATTGTGGAAAAGAGGTTGACCTCGGTCGTGTGCTTCAAATCAGTCCCAAGTTACCAGGCATCGCTAGAATCCCTCTCCATCATCATGAGGCAAAGGTGGAACTTGATGGTGGGACTCCTTAAGTTATCCTAATGGATTCAATTTCCAAGTGTTTGTGAAAAATTATTATATGGAAGTCTCTAACAAAATCCCTACATGTCAAGTTTTCTATCCATGGCAAGTGTTTAAAAAATTAATTTCATGTCAAGTGTTTGAAGAGAGCCATGCGCAACATTTTTTTGTTGTATATCCTCCTACCAAGATAGAATTTAAAACTATGATCAAGTTTCTGTTTGGAAAAACCTTATGCATATGGGTGAAATTGAATGTTTATATGGTGCATTTAAAGCAAAAATTGGAGCATAGTTTGGGAATTATTGTCAACCAACTGTGCCTTTTGTATGAGGGTAAACGATTAAAGCATCTCTTTAAGTTGGTTGGTTATCATATTTGCAAAGATTCAAATCCTATATTGACACTAAGATTGCATAGAGGAGATGTGGGTTTTGGGATGTCTTTTAGGGATGCAATAACACACCAATCTACCTCCACAACTTATTTTAAATATTCTTCTCTTTCTAATGCCTATTTAGTGGAGCATGTTGAGGAGGTGTCCGCGATGGAGATTACAATGCTGAAGGTCACACATCTACATTCATTAGATGAAAATGATTTAGTTATTTGCATGTTGTAGGGGTATTGACCTACATTGTCATTGTTTCAATGGATCCACATGGCTTGGACAAAGAATTGTGAGTTTTTTTTTCATTGGAACATGTCATGGGGAAACCCTCAGGTACTTCCCCTCATTTTGAGGATGGTACCCAAGGTAAACCATCGGAATTGATTACGGGACCTAACCCGGTGAGGACATCAAGTGAGGCCCTTATATAGCAATGTATAGTCACCCGGGGATTTGACCCCGAGACTTTATGCTCACAATTTACAGCTCTCAACCACTTGAGCTAGCCCACCGGTCTACAAAGAATTGTGAGTTATCTGTGTTTTTGAGGTTTTTTTATTATTCATCTCTACGATCATGTTAATTATTAGTAGGTGTTTGAGGAGGGTCCCTCATTTTGGGGAAGCATGGGACTTTTATAGTCCCTTGATTTTTAGATTTTGATCCTAACAATATGTCCGTTACTAGAATGCCAGTTTGCATTCATCTTCCTAATTTTCAACAACATTTATAGTATTTATTAGCTTTTGACGATATTGGAAATACTTTGACCTCTTGCATAAAATCAGAGATTGAGAAAGTTCTAATAGATTTATTGTTAGAATTTTAATACTATAATGATGGTTATGTTATATCTTCAATCAATTTGCATTATATCACAATAACCATAAACAATAGGATCACTGAAAGATAGACAAGAACAGCATAAACAAGAGACACAACAATTTATCCTAGGAAATCCTCTTGGGGAATAAAACCCAACAAAAATTCTTTAGTATATATTCATCAGCAAGTACAATGTCAATCTCGTACAATAACCCGAGAACAAAGAAACCCAAGAATAAGATATCTTCAATGCAACTACTCTTTCTCCCAAGCGAATTTATCTTTCTCTCTCTACTAATGTTAACTAGCTTGAGTGAGTGATGTACAAATGAGCTAAGAACCTCCCAAATTTATACTGATCTTAAGGTGACCTTTTTACCTAATTGGGCCGACTTTTTCTTCCCTAAGTGGGATGACTTGACTGGGGCAGTTTTTCCCATTGTTTGGGGCAGACTGCCCATTGTTTGGGTCATTTTACCCACTAGGAGAACTTGTCTATTTTACTTGATTTCTTTTAGGATTTTTACATGATCAAATATTATATGAATATTCCTCTAAGGAAGTACAATAAAAATACAATAAGAATATCTTTCGAAGTTACATTCTTCAACACTCCCTCTTAAAAAGGAAGGTATTCTTCTGGAGCCATCATCATCACTATTGTTGCAACTCTGTACTCTGACCATTGAATTCTGACATCTCTCGAATCTATACATCATAATAAGTTCTCTCTATGAGAAATCCATCCAGTGGGTATGTCCCAAGAGCACAGATTACGTCACTAGGTGACTACCTGTGTTACCACACTATCATCTCGTGAGTGAGGCCTAGGAGCACAAATTATGTCACCAAGTGACTACCCGCCATCACGTCACATCCATATCATATCGTGAGTGTAACCTAGGAATACACATTACGTCACACATAATGACCACCCGCTAACTCGTCACATCATGTGGAGAACATCCCAGGTCTGAAACATTTGTCTTCTCTCATCAGGGAAACGCAACTCTATGATTGTATCCTAGGAATATACATTACGTCACACACAGTGACTACCCACTACCACATCACCTCATGTGGAGATCAACCCAGGTTCGCAACCTGCATCTTCGCACATGCGTGTATGCCCGCCATAGAATCCTCGTGAGTGTAGCCTAGGAATATACATTATGTCACACACAGTGACTACCCTCTCACACATCACATCATGTGGAGAACAACAGAGGTCTGTAACCTACGTCTTTGCACATGTGTTATGGGACACACTACTCCCTCTTTCGAGGAACATCGACCTCGACCAATCCAAGCTTGTACCTGAACTACTCAAACTTCACTCTCGATAGAGGCTTGGTCAACAAATTGGCTATCTACTCATCTATCGCCACATACTGGAGCCTCATTGCTCCTCTTTGCACCATATCCTATATATAGTGATACCTAATCTCGATGTGCTTCAACTTGTCATGAAACACTGGATTCTCGGACAACTTCACACAACTATGGTTGTCACAGAAAATACAAGTCACCTCTAACTCAAAATCAAACAATCCTGCAAGTAACTTCTGAATCCATATTGCCTCGCAGCTAGCCAAACAAGCTTCCATGTACTATGCTTTGGCTATATTGAATGCCACACTCATATGCTTCCTACTGAATCAAGAGATCATACCTGATACCAAACTGAAGCAGCATCCTAAGGTGCTCTTCATATATGTGACACTAATGGCCCAATATGAATCAACATAACCATGTAGGTTAATCCTTTGATCTGTAGCATATTTAAGCCCATAATCAATCGTAACCTTCAGGTACCTCTACACATGCTTTACCGCAATCAAGTGAACATGTCTCAGCTCTATCATGTACTGAATCAATGTGTTCACCACAAAGCATATATCCGGACTTGTGTTCGTTGAGTACATCAACTAACCAATCATATGTTTGTATACAATGGCATCCACTATCTCTGAAGAATTATCACACAACAAGTTCAAAATTGATGCCATTGGTGTGGCCATGGCCTTACAATCCATCATCCCAAATATCATCAGGATCTCTACTGCATATTTTCCTTGGATAAGGAAAATCTCTTCTGGATTCTGCCACAACTGAAAACCTAAGAAGTAGTGCATCATACCCAGGTCTTTCATCTCGAACTCTGCAGAAAGTTTCTTCTTCATTTATGCAATTAGCTTCTCGTCACCTGTCAGGAACAGGTCATCTACATACAAAAGTAGTATCATTGATTTTCCATCCTCAAACTTGAAGTAAATGTTGGAATCTCCTTTACTCTTGGTAAATCCCAAGCTCTTCAGAAATCCGTTAATCCTGTCATACCACGTCCTGGGTGCCTATTTCAAACCATACAAGGCCTTCTTCAGCTTGCACACATGTGTTTGCTTGTCATGTGTCTCAAATCCCTGTGGCTACTCCACATACACTTGTTCTTCTACTAAACCATTCAGGAAAGTTGTCTTCACGTCCATCTAGTGTACCTTCCGCTACATCACTGCAGTTATCGCAAGTATAGCTCTAATCGAAGTGTATCTTCCTACAGGAACAAAACGTCTCGTTAGTACCTTCCGCTACATCACTGCAACTATCGCAAGTATAGCTCTAATCGAAGTGTATCTTCCTCCAGGAGAAAAACGTCTCGTCATAATCAACTCCCTCTTTCTGAGAGAAAACGTGAACCTTTCCTTATACTTTTGTAGTATGCTTGATTTTGAAGTTCACTATTGAACATTCATCACTTGTCCTTTTGAAAAAGTCTTATCATTCTTCTCTTGTAGGTCATAGCACACGATTTTTCCTACAAGTCAAATGTAGTCATATGATTAGTAACATTCCATGTAATGACAACTTCTTAGGCATAATGCACACATTCATGCAAGCAATGCATCTTATCCAATGCTTCAACACAACACTCATCCATATCCCATATACACAAGGTAACTATCTAGATGCCTTCCATCTCTACGAGAACATGTTATTAAGTGTGTGAACTTCTCTCAACATCTTAGAAAAGAGGTTTCATCCTAGACTAGCTCCATCAAGGGATCATGGGATGTTGTGCATCACTATAAGCCACTTACCCATAACATGCACTACATGAACCTACTACTAGTCAATATTAGTCATATATAAGTGCATAAAAGAAAATTGTATCACAGATCTACATGTAATTGTTATGAGAAATATCATTAAAAAATACTCAGGAATTCAAATGAAAGTAAATACTTATATTTCATGTGTTTTGTAGGATCCCTCTTGGTTTATGCCTCCTTGCAGAAGTTATTGAGTTTCTAGAAGTGTACTCTGGCCCATCATCTAATTATGAAAACCTTGATCTTCGTCTTCATATAGTTTGGAACTTTCTAAAGCCTTCGTCCTTCGAATCATGTACTGGATTCAAGATATCCTTTTGCTTGGAAACGAATTCTTCACATACACCATCATGTTTTTTCTATATCTCGGGTAGATCAATCACCATTTTGCTTATTCAACATGTTCTCCAATAGCTTCTAATTGTTCTTTTATTTGGGAGACCCTTGTGAAATAGGATTGGATGCTTTCTGAGTTCTACTTATTCACACCCTTGAGTTGAGTTCTCAATGTCATCTTCCTATTAATGTTCTTTCCTTCATGCAGTCTCTTCAATGCATCAAACATATCTTTGGGAGTCTTCAATGATTAGATATGGGGGATCAAGTGATCCTTGATGGATTCAACAATGATCCTCTTGGCCCTAATCAAATTCTTCTTGTGTTTAGCCTTGTCTTCATCTTCCTCTAGCTTCGCAATTTCCTCCTTAACATAGATCTCCAAATCATTCTCTTCTAGAATGAGCAGTACTCTATACTTCCAGGATTATAAGTTATCAGCTCCTTCAAGCTTATCCTCAATCTTGGTATTATTTGTCATCTTCATAAAATGAGAACCTCAAATAGAAATAAAGATAATAGAATTTACCAATCAAGATGCTCCAACCAAGTGCTTGCTTCAATTCCTTAAGAAATCTGCTACCTTGTTGACCTAGGATTTTTCAGAGAAACCCTAATTTTCCAACTTTGGAATCTTGCAAATCTGAGTTGAGGGAAATATGTGCCTCCCTAAGGTGAGTTGAGAAAACCCCTCCTTCATCCAAAACTATCGACATAAGTATGACAAATCGGATGCCCTAGTTTTCTCGAGCAGTAGTGATAGGGTCAAAATTCAAAGTTCTCAGATCTGGAAACTTCTTCCACAAAAAAATGTGCCCTCATAGGGTGAGTTGTTTTGTCCTTTTTCAGGTCAATCTATGGTGAAAACCCTTCGAAACAAGAAACCCTAGTTTTCACTTCCGGTAGTTTATGCTGCACAAAGTCTTCTTTCAAGCTAGCTCTGATACCATGTTAGAGTTTTAATACTATAATGGTGGGTATGTCAGATCTTCAATCAATTTGCATTATATCACAATAACCATAAACAATAGGATCACTGAAAGATACGCAAGCATAACATAAACAAGAGTACACAACAATTTATCCTGGGAAACCCCCTTGGGGCAGAAAACCTAGCAAAATTTTTTCAGTATAGATTTGTCAACAAGTACAATGTTAATCTCGTACAATAACCCGAAAACAAAGAAACCGAAGAATAAGATGTCTTCATTGTAGCTACTCTTTCTCCCAAGTGAACTTGTCTTTCTCTCTCTACTAATGCGAACTAGCTCGAACAAGTGATGTACAAATGATCTAGGCACCTCCATTATTTACACTTATCTTAAGGTGACCTTTTTACCTAACTTGACCGACTTGTTCTTCCCTAACCAAGTCAACTTGAGTGGGGCAATTTTTCCCATTGTTTGGGGTAGTTTACTCACTGGGCCGACTTGTCTATTTTGCTTTATTTCTTTTAGGCATTTTACATGATCAAATACAATATGAATATTCCTCGAAGGAAGTACAATAAAAATACAATAAGAATATCTTCTGAAGTTACATTCTTCAACATTTATGTACATATGTGTGTATATGTGTTGATATAAACCTTAGTGAGGGTCCTTTGAACAAAATGATTCTACAAATAGAAAAAAATAAATGCAAATAGATCTTGAATTATGTGGACATGACATTTAAGCACAAGATATGTCATCTTCAAGTTATTTACAAGATACTTTTTTTCCCGAGGAAAAAGGTACTTTTATATTCAAGTTGAAGTCAAAGTACAATTCACGGGTGCCTTCAACACGATCATAAAAAGAACAATTTCCATGTTTAGACTTGATATATAACCTATACAACAAAGCTCTAAATCTATGCATTAGAGTAGCATTATATCTTCATTAGAGTCCTCTATTTAATACATCAAATTTAACATATACAACTTGTTATATAGACATTCATGCAAAAACAACATGATTCTAAAATATAAGATTGTAATCATGTCATTAGCAAATCCTCCAACCGGTTAGGATTCATGTTTTTTGAAGAACCTTCATGAGTAATTTCTTGAAACACTCCACCTAGAAGTAAGAGTCCTTCCTTGGACAAGGAATTAGTCATGTCATTTTTCTCCTGAAAAATATGTTGATAACTCAGCTAGAAAGGAAGCTCGAGATTTATTTTATCGATTGAGATAGCTTCAAAAGGTTTATATTATGAACCCAATAGTCATTCTTCCTCCAATGTATAACAAGCATCCCATTACCTTTGTCGGTTGAATAATCTTTATCCTTGTTGAATAAATGTTTCCATGTTATTTCCCTTTATCAACATTGGCTTTGAAGGTATAGAAAAGATGATTGGAGATATATAACACAAAGTCTAATCCACAAGTCCAATCAATTCCTTGGCAATCCCCATCAGAAAATGCCCACAATCATCTTTGATCAATAATCAGAGTTGAAGACTATCTCCCAAATGAAGATTTAGGAACCAGGGCATATAATTTGAAGCGTTTATCTGCTCTTGAAGCCACCACCTCAAGAGGTAATACTTTCCCTTCAAATATGGCCAAATTATGTACTATAAAGGAAGTTAATGAAAAGGTTTTGTGTTTCTCCTTGCAAACCAATCTTGAAAGTAGAGTGTAACACTTTCTTTTTCCCAACCCCCCCTAAGATTCAAAGCTTTGGTCACTTCCTTCCAAACAAAAACAAAAAATTTGCACTGGATAAAGAGATGAGGTATGTCTTCCAGGTTTTGCTTACATAAAAAACACAGGCCTGGACCATTCCAACTTATTTTTTGAAGAACGTCCCATGTCAATCGAATTGATACTTTTTGGAGGAGCCTTAAGCTTCCACTGTGGTTTCCACCACCATGAAACATTTGGAATTCTGACTTATATGAGTGCTTGGTCCATAATTCACACTAAATATACCACTAGATGTATCATATACCCAAACCAGTTCATCCTTTTGGTCAGTAATATTGATGTATGCACATGTCAGCGTATGTAAAAAATGTCGGAACACCCAATAAAAGATAATCTTGAAGGGTTAATTTTTCATTAATATAATGTTGTGACCTTTGGTTTCATATTGCAAGAGGTCAATTGGACTCCCAGTGACATTTCCTATTCATTGTGATTCTTCATATTCTTTTTCACATGAATAGTACAAAATACCATAACCCTTAATGGATTAGGTTTCCAACATTCCCCCCTTAATACAAAGGGGTGTATGTGAGTCCAAGCAGAGAGCTGAAAAAACAAATTGGATAGCCTCAAAATGATGAACATTTCCTACTTGACAATCCAAATTTTCCATGTAGTCTAGTATAAGCCAACATCTTCTGCTAAGTGGTAAAAATAGGTGCTCTCTAAATCGGTGGTTTTGGGATGACCACAAGTTTGGTGGTTTCGGATGACCACAAACCAAAAAGGTTAGAAGAAGAAACATAGGCTGATATCTTCTACTAAATGGTGGTTTTAGGCTTACCACAAACTCTGGAACTTGGTACTTAGTCCGGTCCTGGCTCAGCGGCTCCTTGTGGAACTTGGCGCTAAATTAGGTTTTGGCTCAACGGTTCCTTTTAGAACTTGGCTTGAAGTCTCACGGGTTAATCCCTTTAGAAAATGGTGGTTTAAAGACCACCAAAAACTGATGACTAGCAGAAGCGTATGTCTTCTACTAAATGGGTGCTTTTAGGAAGACCACAAACCAAATCATGCTTAGGTGGAACATGGCTTTGAGTTTGGCTCTGGCTGCAACTCTAACTCTAACTAGGTGGCTCTAGCTCAAGGATTTTGTAAATGGCACAAGGTTATGGCTATGGCTTTGCCTCTAGTTCAGGCTCGCTTGTTTCTGACTTTCAAACATTCCCCATTGTCAAGAACAAAGTGAGAAGTAGAAAATATCTCAACTGCAAGATGTGTCATTACTCGTGAACGAACTCTTCAATACGACATATATATCTTCTTTGCTGTTGACGACCATTGCCAAGAAGCAATCCACCCATAGTGAATCTTATCTCTTGTAGGTTTCTTCAGTATGAAGCATATGTCTGAAGAATGAGTGTGCTTTCCACAATGCTTACAGGGATGGAGATCAAAATATTGATATTCCATCTGACCAACTTGAAAACAATGTTGGCATGCTGGAATATTATGCAAATCTCAAGATGAAATTTCCTCAAGGAATCCATCACTCTTGAACCAGATGGGTTTGGAATAATGAGGAGTGTGAAAAGTCACTTCTTTATCATATCTAATATTGATTCTATGCTTGTTGTGCATAATTTCTTTCCAAGTCCCAATGATGGGCTTGGAAAGTGCAAGCAAAACCTTTATATGACAAACTTCATCTTCATTTTCTTTTGGGGTGGCATCATTGATATGATTATGTGTAGGATGTTGATTTTTCTGAACAAGAACATGTTCAAAATGTTGATTTTTTTGTTGTATATGCTCATGTTGGAGTTATGATTCAAGCTAAAGAAATTCAACTATCTCTTGTGACTCTTGTAATCAAGTTAGTACAAATTGTAGAGTTTTCTTGTTGATTGAGAATCTGTTGTCAATAATGGTGTGTATTAGAGTGCTCAGTAACTCTAGTAGTATTCTAGTCTGATCCATTTAATGAATTTTAAAAGACACAAAGGGTTTCTTGCACTCCAGCCTTTCACAACAAGACTCAACAACTAAGACTCCAACTCAAAAAATGAAGGGAATAAACGAGCAAAGATTAGGTAGAGGTAATCACATACACAAATAATTACGCATGAAAGCTCTATTTTTCATTCAGATAGTATACATGTATAAATACAATCTCATGTGATGCTTGGTTTTGTTTTCCAAGCTATCCCTTGGAATCCTCATGACTATTCGTCTTTCTTCAAAAATGCCTAACCCAAAGGATCAGGTTTCCAACATTCCCCCCTGTCATGTGCAAGGTGAGAAGCATAAAACTTTCAGTTGTAATAAGATGTATTCCATTAAACTGAATGACATAAATCTCAAAGGACTTCTTGTAACTCCACCCTTTAACAATAAGCTCAGTAAATGAAGGGTGTCGGGTTTTATCGAAAATGAACCCAAATACAGTTGTAAGCAAATCAACTTCATTTAAAAAATTACAAGTAATATTACAAAACAACTATTTTCAAGTTACATTTTGACGTTGAAGTTGAACTCCCATAGCCTCGATCTATTCAAATTAGTGTTGTGTATGCATGCGCAAACCGTGTAGTAAACACCATCTGCCAATTTTTTTAACAAATTTGAGCCAGCTTCAAGTTTATCACCGTCAACAATACATGCATTAATAATAGAGAAGATACAAGCCAACTATTGGAGGAAAAACATGAAGCCAATAACACAATTGTCACATTTCATTGTATGGATATTGAATTCATCTTGCAAGAAGAAGTGAGTAGATGCAACAAAATTTCCAAAGTAGCAAAAAACCTCTATGCATAGGCATAACTTAGGACATCAACTTTCACCGCAGTTGCCACTGCAGGGCATGTAACTGGCACAACATACATATCTTGACATGTTATTATATAGTGCTCACTTCCATAGTAAATAAGAGGCCTGAGGTCCACAAAACAATGAGAAGTACCAATATTCATTCAAACCCATCTCACAATGGTTGAACCCCATGTCACTCTGACTCCAAAACCAATAGTTGCAATATTTACGCTAGCAGATTCCACACGTGGAGGGACGTCGGATTTTCCAAATTCATATATCATAGATTCCACTATAACATATATATCAACCTATCTACGCTCTAGCGATTATCAAAGGAGAATGCAATGTTGAGTATGTGCTTGGCATGGCCTACGAAGTGCCCCACAACGTAGCAAATTATCTTTAAAAGATCAGGTAATTATCCCTATAAAAGGGGATCTGTCATCAAGTCAAAGCAACCAATAGCCAGCTTTACCTTGGATCGTTAAGTCACACTCTCTTCAAAGACAACACAGGATCATGTTTTAATACATTTTTGAAACTAGCTATAATACTCAGGATTCGCCTAAGCTACAGAGTCCACCATCTAGAAACAAAAAAACAATAGAGAATGGGATGCCTTCAAATGTTTCAAGAAGTCTAGTTCACAACCAATCAAGATAGATTTGAAATGTGTTTACCTACACTATCGAGAAAATTTAGTAGAAACCCACCAAAAATATTCGACTCTACGAAGCACTATTACTCATTTTCCTTTGTCGCCTCAAAATTATTCAAAATTTAATGTTGGAGAGTGTAATTTTAAGCTTTGTGATATTCTTATGAATCTAAGTGGATTCAACCATTTGTCAATGGAAATAGTTGTTGTTATATCGATCTTTAATGCTGGCCCACCATCCCCTGAATTAATACTATGTAGTTTTGTTCGAGGTTTTATACTAGTAGAGCTGAGAACTGATACTCAAAGCGAAGCGAAGGAAGCTAAAGGGAGTAGGTGGCACAATGGTAGAGAAGGGAAAGAGTTGCAAGGATGAGGTTGTTACAAACCTTCCTCCACATATTACAAGAGGACATCCATTGCATAATATTTCCATCCCTAATCTCATCATCATCAATATTTGTGTCAATTTAATTTTTTGGTTCTTCGTCAAAGAATGCACTAAGATCAACCTTGTTTCCTACAAGAAGTCAAAGGGACCTTCACAAATGAGTTTGTGCACAAAACGATATTCTTGGAGGGCCATGTCTGCATCTCTCATTCCACCCTGGTAATCATCCTCGACATATTCAACTCGGAATGTGCCTCCAACAATGTCCACATCGTTGATACACTCACCAAGAAATGGACTCTTGCCACTGGCATGCTCGATCAAGTATGGAGAGACATTCACAAACCTAATTTTGAGACTACTCAGGCCATGGCATTAGAGTATTTTCTTGCATAGATGGGCATTGAGCAATAGGAGGAAGAATAGGAAGAGGACAACCTGAACTAAGGAAATAATAACAGTTGATAAACATGATAGGTTTGGAGGAATTTCTAGTGAATTGGTGGAGGCCAGAAACATCAGGCTCTGATACCACCGTTGGAACACCAAATAATATATAATCTTGAAGTGTTATTTTTTCATTAAGAATATACATATTAATACAATGATGTGACCTTTGTTTTCATATTCCAAGAGGTCACTTGGAATCCCAATGGCCTTTCCTATTCACTGTGGTTCTTCATATTATTTTTCACTTGAATAGTACGAAACACCATAATCCTCAATGGATCAGGTTTCCAACAAAAAAATCCCCATATTGGACACCAAGCTTCTGGGAACCCCATCTATTCAAAGGACCAACCCTGCCTCCAAATGGTAGTTGTGCTTGGATCTACAAGTTTAGATAAAGTGGCTCAACCCTATTGTTGGAGAGACCGAACCATTTCTTTCGAAAGATTAGCATCCCATAATATCATCAACTCCATCTATAACAATAGTACCCATGCTAACCTTCCATGTTAGAAATTTTCTAACAATTGGAAAGGTGAGAGTTAATGCTTTCCACTAATTCGACACCTCTTGAATAGACTTGTTTTCCTTCCTAATCCACTCCAACGAGATATAATTGTAAATTAGAATATCCCTCCATAGATTGGGCTTGAAGATAAAGTTCCACAAGGATCTTGTTGCAAGCGCTCTCCCAAAAATGTGTACATCCTAAAGTCCCCATTTCACCCAACTTCTTTGAAAGTGCAATCCTCCTCCAATTAGTTGGGTGTAATCCCATGTACTCTCCACTTCCTCACCAAAGATAGTTAAAGCATAATTTGTGAATCACATATAAAATTCCTTTCCGTATATGAGCCAGTAGATGCCAATACATCGAAATCGCTTCCAACACAGATTTAACCAACACTAACCTCCCAGCTCTAGCTAACAATCTATTACACCAAAAATGGATTCTTTTTTCAACCCTCCCCACTAGCTAGCGCCAATACACTTTCATGTAGTTGTTAGGATTAGCAATAAAACCAAGAAATGTAATGCCATCTTCCAAGTTCCTCTTTTCACATGGAATCAGAGTATCCGAATGAGCTTGCAAGTGGTCCTCTAAAGCATATGCGTAGGCTACATACTTTTGCATGTTCATTTCCATCCATGTACCCAAGCAATATTATAGGTTAGGATATCCATAAATGTTAAATTTCCCTCTCACTTCCAAAGCAGAAAAGTAAGACATCATCTCCAAATAATAGATGTGTTAGAGAAACACTTCGACCAACCTGTACTCCTTTCACCACGTGTCTATATTTGGAATCTATCAAACATCTACTCAACCCCTAAGCAACCAATAAGAATAAATATGGAGATAAAGGGAAACCCTGGCGCAACCCTCGATTAGGCTTGAAAAAGAGAGTAACTAAACCATTAATAAGAACAACCATATGGAGTGATGTAACGCATCCCATGATCCACTTTACTACCCTCAAAGAGAATCCTATATGAAGCAACATTGAGTGTAGAAAATTCCAGGACACCCTATCATATGCCTTAGATAAATCCAGTTTGATGATAAAGGAAGGATAGGAGTGGATCTTAACAGTGTGAGTGCTTCTTGAGTTGCTCATATTGCCTCATGGATATTCCTTCCTTTAAGGAATCCAAATTGTTCGGCTGAGATAGTCTTAGAAAATATTGACTTAATTCTTACCACAATCACCTTTGAAATAATATTATATACCATATTACATAATGAAATTGATCTATAGCCATTGAAGGATTCAAGATGGTTTGGTTTTTGAATTAAAGCAAAGAATGTTGAATTGAGATTACTAGACACTTTTCCCACTAAACGCACTTCTTCAACCACTCTAAGTAAGTCCTCATCCAACATATAAAAAAATTTAATGAAAAACTCAATAGTCCAACCATTTAGACTAGGGCTCCTATCCTTCTGAAAAGTACTCATAACAAAGAGAAAGTATTCCTTTGTAACCTCCCTTTATATTTTCTCATCCTCATTTTCCTCAACCAATCTTGGATACTTGCTAATGAGGTCATGATCTCCCCAAGAGGACAATTTTCCGTCTCTTTATAAATTTTTGCAAAGTTATTGACACTCATATCTGCTAGATCCTTAAAATATCTAGCTTCACCTCCTTCTGCATCGTGCAACTCCATTCTTTGACTTTCTCTAATTTGAAAAACATGAAAAAAAATTGTATTTTTGTCCCCCCTAGAAATCCATGTGTTGGGACTCTTAATTCTCCATTCTTGCTCTTCTTCAAGTAGTAGTTTTGATCTTTGATTCTCAAGCATCTTTAATTCCTACAAACAATCCTCCTCCAGCAAACAACCATCAATCCTTTGAAGGATCCCTTCCAATTTAGCCTCAACCTCCTTTAACTGAGCTCCTTAAGACTATGTTGAGTGGCCAACCATCAATCCTAAGACTATGTTGAGTGGCCAACCATTTTTCCACCGGGTCCTTAACTGTCTTTAAGGTCAAGATGAACTAATTACAAGGTGAATGAGGAAGTAAGGGGTCGTATTGCTTCTAGTGAGCATTAAAAATCTCTTTGAAACCCTCATATTTTATCCATACAGGGTTAAATCCAAAGGGGGTCTTTGGCTTGTCCTCATCTCCTCCCAACTCCAAAATAACCATAAAATGATCCAAAAATCCCACTCAGCCAACCCATGATCTATACATGTCAATCGGACTACATAAGTCCTCATGCTAGATGAACCTGTCAAACCTTTTGGAAATAGCTACTGCTCTAGCTCGCTTATTGACCTAGGTAAGCCTTACAATCGTTGGAGCAATGTCTATAAGACAAGACGTATCCAAAGAGGATGTAAGGAATGTTGGTTGTGGAGCCCGATCTTCCACTCTCATAGATGATGTTGTTTCAGTCGTATTGTACCCACTGTTTGGCTATAATCTCGACACGCACAATAGGGGGTCCGGGGGAGTGGTGCACTCCCCCTACTGGGGGTGTGGGGGCCACTGGGCCCCCGTAGGGGGTTCGGGGGCAGCACCCCTGAAATAAATTTTTGTTATGGGTTGCTTTTGCGCCAACAGATTGGGGGCCCATGGTTTTGGGTAACCCGTGGTATTTTCCCCTTGTATTTCCCCTTTAAAAGAAAGACTTGTAATACGGCTAGGGTTGATGTATTAGGTATTATGCATTGTAAAGATCTCTGAGATCGTGGAAGAGAGACTGCGAGACAGTGAAGAGGAAGTGCAGCGGATGTGCTGCAGGTTGTATCCCTTCATTTGTTGGATGGTTTAATAATGAGGACTGGAAATTTCAGTGTGGATGTAGCCCATCTTGGGTGAACCACGATATATTGGTGTCTCTCTTGTAATGTGTTTGTGTAATTTGTATTCGCATCTTGTTTATTGTTATTGCTCTGCGATCCTGTTTTTTCTAACAAGGAAAGCATGCATCAAATTAAGGCGAGCAGCAATACCCCAAATTTCATCCCTATGCAAAGTGAAGTTTAAATCTCCAACAATAATCAAATTTGACTTCAATAAGAAGGGAGAGTTCAAAACTTTATTCTAGTATGTGAACTTACGCTCATAAGGTCCATAAATATTGAGGATATAGAAGACTTTCCCCAATCTTTGACTTTCCACCTCCGTGCACTAGTACAAAATGAAAGATAAATGACAAAAAAATGACCAAATCCGCATATAAACAACCAATTTTGAGTTAGTGACTACTGGCAGAAAATTAGTGATCATTGATCACGCGACCAAAAAAGTGGTCATATTTAACTTGGTCACTTATAGCTTATCTTGCGGTTATATATTTGGTCGTATATTTGGTCATTAATTTGGTCGTATATTTGGTCATTAATTGTCGCAAGTAATGACCAAATATACGACCAAATTAACAACCAAATACATGACCACAAGACAAGCTATAAACGACCAATCTAAATATGACCACATTTTTGGTCGCGTGATAAATGATAGTTAATTTTCCACCAGTGGTCACCAACTCAAAAGTGGTCGTTTATATGCGGATTTTGGTCAATTTTTTTGTCATTTATCTCTCAATTTATACTGGAATTATTCACAAATTGTTGTAGATAGGGCATGGAGAAATCGAACCACCAACCTCCTGCCTATAAGGCAGGTGCTCTTCCACTGTGCTAGTACCCTTGAAGTCCCATTAACGATTAAACTATTTGTGATCCATTATTCTTAGGATTGCTTATAAATATTCATACTTCACAAATAGATGACAAAATACCATACATTAAAGTACAAAATGACTAAAATTGTACCTGATACAAGGAAAGGTCACAAGACAATTGGTTTAGAATTCCACCAATAAATGTATCTCCAACACCCGTTATATCCACATCCTCCACTTTTAGACCCTTGACTCTCCC
The DNA here is from genome assembly GCA_027924585.1 of Larix kaempferi. NCBI lineage: Eukaryota > Viridiplantae > Streptophyta > Pinopsida > Pinales > Pinaceae > Larix > Larix kaempferi. The sequence goes on along the minus strand of BSBM01000101.1, from coordinate 8,756,387 downwards.
ATTAAAATCCTAAAAAACAACTTCTTTCACTCCCTTGGATTTGAGAAATAAAATGTCCAGCAACTAAATGCTAGTCCTCATCAATAGTTGAACAGGTTACATTTTTAATATTAATTACTAAGAAGGCTCTAAGACAGCGAGGTAATGTTATACAATAAATCTATAGGAAATAAAGGTGCTTAGTTTATACATTTCCTTTTCCCTTGATTCACTCCGCATAACCAAAAACAACAATAGCATCAAAATGTAATCAACTTATCATTTTGCAATAATAGTTTATCCATTTTGTTTTACTTTGATTCAGTTCAAGTTTCAACAACCAAAAATCATGTCAGAATCATAAATGTAAACATCGAAGTATTTTACAGTGGTGGTATTCTCTTTTATTTTCTCCTCGAATTTTGGAAACTTGCTTTTTATATAAAAAAAATTAATTATTATAATACATGGTAAAGGTATGTAAAGGAAATTACTACATGCTACAGTAGTCATATGGAGTTGTGAGTGATAATAAAGCTTCAATGAAGTTTGGCCAAAGCATAAAATTCAATTAAATCAAGTCAATTTACTAAGTTTCAAAAACATTTGCATTGTTATTTATTGAGAAGAAAGAAATTGTATTAATGTCCACCAATGACTAAAGTTGTCAACAAAACTAGGAATTACAAAACCTATTAAGACATTGAGTTTGTGCATAATTTCATTGTAATACCTAAACAAAACCATATTAAAAAATATCATATAGCAGTAAAACAGTAGATTCCACCTCTTGCAGCATCAAGTACATGCATCTGCCAAGTACCATTGAAACCAAGAAGTTGAAGCCTAGCCATGCAATGGAAATGACATCTTATGTGTATGTGCTCAAATTCAATGTTGAAAAAATCAGTTTTGGGAATAACTTGGTGGGGGTCAACAAATCAGAAAAAATTTGTAATGACTTGACAAAAGATCACAAGTAAGGAGAATAAATTGAAAGGTTGTAAGACTTGGACTCCAAAAAAAATCCAGCTTGGGATTCGGCAACTTGGCTAAACCCAGCTCAAGGCTCAGTGAAACTAGGCAAATTGGAAAATTTGAAAAAAACTCAAATTGCAGGAAATTTGGAGGTTTGCAAAATTTTGGTAAATTTCATTTTCAGGAAAGTTTAGCCCCACATACTCATGTCCAAAGAGACTCTGGAAGACTCGCAAGTCCCTTCCAAATCTCACAACACTGATAAATCAAGAAAAAAAAATCTGAAAAACATAGGTTGGGAAATAATCAAAAAACAATCAATTTCTTGGAAACAAATTCCACATTGCTCAAAATCACCTTGGGAACGATTGAATTTGGGGCATTGCTAGAGGCATCGCTCAGATAATCTGAAGAAATAAAAGCAATCACAAACTGCCACCCAAATTGTGAGACTTTAATTTCTACATTGAATCTGAAATCAGTAACTTTTGGAAGAGATAATCAAAGGTGGAATAAACAACAATTGAAAACATGACCCATAGGTATCTAAACATATCAACTGGGAAAAAAAAATTGCCATAAAAAGAAAGAATGAAGCCATCCCAATTAGGAATTTAACAGTATTCTGTCATTTTCAATTAAAATGAATCAATTTATAATCTAATACCCATAGATGGATATAGGACCAGCATTGGCTTGAAAACTAGACAGATTGAATGGTACTGAAAGCATAATAAGCTGGCTAGTCATCATTTTATTTCTGAAAGTGATAATCAAAAGAAATAGTTTTCAATAAAAATATATGCCCCCATGAGAAAATAAATGCATCGCTCCATCTCTAATATGTCTTTCTAAGGCTCAAACACACCAACAATTTGTTGGTATCTAGAAAGAATGGCTTTGCAGGCATGAGAATTCGATTTTCAAACTATCTAGAATAGATCCCATACCTCTAAACATCTCACAAATCAACGATGCATACTATTTATTACAAACTGTACTTAAATATGTCATCTGCTAATAAGAGTCGATCTGAGAGTTTACCAAATTCAAGGCAAAAATAAATGCTAAATTATTTAATTTGTTTCCAGGTAATTATCCTGGGGCAAACCCTCAGACATTTCCCCTCATTTCAAGGATGGTACCCAAGGTAAACCCTAGATTCTTCAAAACAAATGATAAATTATTTACAAAGCTAAAAATCATAATATACCCACTGCCACAAAAGGTGTAAAGCTATGAGACTCCATTGCAAACCAATAAATACAAGGATGTCAGTATGGAAAATGCATCAATTACCTTTGTAAAATATCGGCAACCATCTGAACCTTTTGTTACGAGCAGTAGCTTCATATTTGGGTGAAAAAGTTTGTGTACAACAACATCATCATAAGGGTCTTCACCTTCAGTTAAAAGCACAATCTCCTGTTCACTTATCTGCACACGACACCATCAAAATTGAATCTAAAGAGAAGTTAAAAATGATCTATTTTCATGTACTACTTGATTTAAGATCTAATCATTAAAGAGAGATTCTCATTCAAAACACAAAAGTAGATACAATGTTTTCCTAGTATGCACATCAACTGTAAAAAAAAATTATAGCCATTACCTTTATAATATATGTAGAATCCCAAATGCTCAAAATACCCACTTGAGCTGCATCTTCTGATGGCCATAATGGCAGCCTCAAATTAGGATCATATGAAAGAAGAATGCTAGAATCTTTTGTTATTTTCATTGCAGCCAGATGTGTTGGATTTACAAGGCTCTGAAATAAGGCTTATTGAACCATAGTGGAAATTTTTTTCCTGTATAGAGGAATGGCTATACAAAGAGGGACATATAAAGTTATCAACAAACAAATTCCATGCCAATGCAACCACGAAACATCACTTCATATAGGGCATCTTACCTTATCTCCCACACACTATCTCATTTTTTTCAAAGTGGGTGCCAAACCTATCCTTTGCTCATAAGAAAAAAAACTCAAAGATGACTATAATCCAATCATCCCAAGGAAAAGCTTCCTAGGTTGGGATGACAAAAGGATAGCATGTTTTAAGGAAGATAATATATAAAGTAGCTAACAGCTAGGGAACTGACTGTGGAGCTCACCAAGGTAATAGAACATTTTACAAAGACATCTGGCAAATGTAGCAAAAATACCTCAACCCACTTTCATACTTGTTCTCCATAAAACATCATTCTCGCTATCATAGAGCAGCAAAGTAAAAAATCCCAAGGGATTTTTAGCCAGCTTCTCTAATGGCACGTAGTAACATGGAAAGGGACACCTTCTCAACAAACACAATAGATCCATCAGGGACTGCTAAACGCTAATGCTTAGCTCTCAAGTACACAACAATGGAAATATTATGTAACGAACATGGTAACCCTATAGAAAATTAAAGGTGTAACATGTGATAATTTTGATAAAGGTCCTCAAGATTTGATGAGGAAACCGAAAACACTTAACTGATGGGATGAAAATATGATAGTTTCATTATATTTCTGCAGTGTCATATTAAGATTTTGGAGAGTATTTTATTAGACTAGAGGGAATGAACAAATTTCACACTATACAAAGTGTTAAAAAGGAAAAGAAAGTCTCCTTTATAAAACCTATTTGAGGGCAAATATTTCTTTGAAGAAAAAAATTAGTTTCATGCAGTCTTTCAGTTTCTTACTTTGGTTGGTTTATGAGGTAAATCAAAAAGAAGAAAAACTCAAAGAAGAACAAAAAAAGATTCAACAAGCACTAGAAAGTCTAGGCAAAAATTCAGAAAGACATTTCTATTGAAGTATCTATAAATGCTAGATGCAATCCTTTCGACTGGAAAATTTGCATGTGTCTATACTACGTAAGCACATAGTTGAAGGATGGAGTGAGATTAAACACACCATTGACTCATACAAGCTAATGTGAACATGTAGCAAGATCAAAACAAACTCCTATCCAAATAAAGGGAGAAAATAAATTAACACCTCTGAAACTATAGGACTTGTGAAACATCTCATACGGCCCCAAGACTGGTTTGTCTCGACAACATTAGAAGAATATAAACTTGCAACCCATATTTTTACAAGGAAAGGTTAGAGACTAGCATACCTGTAAGGGGAAATCCACTTCAGATCCATTTAAAGCTTCATTTTCAAGCTCAAATCCAGGGAACGATGTTGCCTCATATATGCCCCCGAGTTTTCTAGCTTCATAGTCGAAAAGAAACAATTATGTGCCTGGATTTACATGGTCTAAAAGACTCTTCTTTTTGAAGGGCATGCCAAATACTTTGTAACGAAAGCAATTAGTCCTTACTCTATCATTACACATGAAAAATAGCCCTGCCAGTTTGTTTCCAAGAGAACACTCTTGAGAGTCTTCAAAGGAAGATCCATTCAACTCATCAATGCTTTGTCCATAACTTTCATTACTTAAATCCTCAAAGCTTTGTCTGTAAATTCATAATGAACAACTTTATCAGATTTGTTTTTTAGAACCCGAATATCAATGAGTTTTTTATGAAAAGTTGCCATAGTTGGAAACCTTTGAGTTAAGATATGAAGGGGTTGTGTAGGTTTTTGTGCTTGATCATAATCACTTATATAGCCTCCACGTAAAAGGTGTTCGCTGTTGCAAGTAAATTGTGAATTCATATGCAAGCAATCAACGGATAAACATTCATCACAATCTTCAATGTAATTATTATGTTGCCAGTCTTGCATTGAAATATTATATCCCTTAGAATTTGAACTTTGATCAAAATATCGCCTATAATTACCTTGTTTGGGATTTCCCAATAATAGTGTCTCCCGTAAGTCTACAGAGTCTGAATCTCTCGAGACTCTGTGCTCTTGGGACATTCGTCTAGCATTGTCACCTCCATGCTTCGACACTGACTCCTGACCATTATTTTGCTTCCTCTTTGAGACACGTTGCATATAACCGTGGATATATGTTATTACTGTCTTCTTGTTAAAATTCCTCAATGCATTCTCCTGCTTCAATGCCAAATCCACACAATCATTCTTAGTCACTATGAGTGTCCTTTTACCCACATCATAGCTTATTTCCATTTTATTCGATTGATCAATATGAGGGTGTTGCTCCAGTCTCCTATTGCTAATTAGAACTTTGTCTAATATGTCATACAGATCGGATCCGACACCAGAATATTTATGTATACCATCATCATATGCTGCACCAAGTGGAACATAGTTGGAAGGTAAATGATGAGATATTAACATTATGAATGACAATACTTATGTCGTCAGATACCTGTTATTTCACAGTTTGCTTCCAATCTTAATCTGTAAGCTAGGCATTCACAGACAGATGCAACTGCATGTAGAAAACTAAACCTTTTTAGTTTGAACTGGTGAAGCACAGAGCTCAAACTATCTGTGGCTAGAGGGAAAATACTTTTCTAACAATGTTTTGTTGCTTAAAGTTGGATGCCAATGATCTTTTGATGTTAAAAAAGGATTCTCGTTCAACGATTTGCTTTCAATCTTGAACTATTAGCTAGACATTCCCAGACACACACAACCCTTTTCTAATTTCGAGCTCAAGTCTCAAACAAACGCCTTGCTTATAAGGTGGCAAAGATCTCAATGTGGCTAAAGGGAGATGCTTCTCTGACAAACGTTACGTTGCTTAAAGATGCATGCCAGTAGTAGCAATAAGATAATCCCAAACCAATCGAGTTTGCATTAAATAAATTGCACAGTGCAAACCCGTGTGCCAACAATTAACCTCTTCAGCAAGTCAAACGAACATGTTGGTTCTATTAAGCTTCTTCAACGACATGGGAGCACCAAAAATTTCATTACTCAGACAAAAGGGGAAAAACATGAAAACAAGAAATCAATTCTCAACCGTGTGAATCTCAAAAGATTGACTCAAGATATGGAAATCACAAAAAGCTTAATTGCATACCCTTAATTCCCATGTCACCCTCCCTAAGATGGACCCAGATGAACTAATTAATGATGGCTCAAATCATTTCAAAAAAACATTTTAAAAAAAAACCACATGAAAAAGATTTAAGTAGGAAAGAACAAGAGAATGAAAGCATCCCAAATCCCTAAGAAAATAAAACACTAGGATGAAACTAAAGATCCATAGTATAATTATAGATCTAAACCCTAAAATTCCCAAAATCAACAACTTACATGAAAACCCATCCCTTAACAGTCCAAAATCAACGACTTCAGTTAAAAAACGAAGATGGAAAAAAGAAACAAAAACTGAAAATGAGAGAGTGATCAAATCGTTTCATCAATTTCAAAAGAGAGTGATCCAACGTATCAGATTTCCCAAGCCGCAAACCTATATTTTCCACAGATCTTAGCCCAGTCGAGAGTGGATTGTGAACCCTAGATATTCTTTGAAGGCCCTAGATCGCCTTGGATGCTAGTCAAATCTGCGAGTTTCGGGTGGAGCTTCAATCTCCCACCACCGCAAATCATATGCTGGACGCTGCAGATGTCTAGATCAGATGCTTCGGACGCAGAAGAATATTGCTTCAATACCTTCATTGTAGATCAAAGGCAGATTAGAGGCTTCAGACTACTTTAATACTCTCTTTTTTTTCTTTCTTTTTTTTGTTATTTTTTCCTTATTTTATTCTTTTATTTATTTATTTTCCCTCCTTTTATTATTTATATTATTGTTTTTTAAATTTATTAATATTAATATATTACATATAATAACTATATTATAAAATATACATATTATATTAAATAGTATATTAATATAAAAACTATATTAAAGATATATTATATTAACATATATAATAACTATTTGATATATTAATATATAAACTATTTAATTTCAAAGAGGAAATATTAGATCATGATAACTCTTTTTTTTAAAGAATTTTACAAAAATGGAGGATTTTGGTAACCCTTTTTTTAAAAAGAATTTTACAAAAAGGGAGGATTTTTTTTTTCTTTTCAAAATGGAGGATATTGACAATTTTTTGAGAGGAGAGACCCAAGGGGAACTTTATAACTTTCTGAACTCAGGCGCGAGGAGAACCATTATGAATGGATGCATATGGAGAATTAATGGAGGTTGTGAAATTGACAATTTTTAGCTAACATGATGATGCAAAATACATGAACTTATCGAACATTTAACAGACTATTGAGAAGGTCAAACGCCGATGGTTTTGTTCAATTAAAATATGAACGTGACCAGTATGACAAGCCAAACATAATAACACCAACTTCACGACATGAGAATGTAGAGAGCAAAAGACAAACAAATTAATATCCAAGACTCAACTTAACCATTCTATGATGATGCACATGATGCAACTTGGAAGATATGTCGAAGGGATAATACGAAAGCAAAAATGGTGCAATAAAATATGGACATGATAAGCATATCGAGCTGGATGTGACAATACAGATGAAACGATCTTGCAAAAAAGTTCAGTAGCTTCTCCTATGGCGTCATGTTTCGACACTAGCCCGTGTCTCTGAATCCATCTACAATGTTACAATTCACTAAATTTTAACACTGCAGATGGATTCAGAGACCCCCAGGTGTTAAAATTTAGTAAATTGTACAAATTCGTTGTCAAAATTGTTATTTTCCATTGTTGAAGTGACACGACTAAAAATGACCAATTATTATGTGGTCATTTTTAGTATAAGTTTGTGGTACTTGAGATATCTCAGCTTGGGATGGTTTTTATTAATGCATGTACCACAAATGTATTGAAAATTAATTATGATACCTTGGGAATGATGTAAAGCTTATAAGAAATTGCTTCTTCTCCAAGAACAGAAGACTACATATAAGGTCGTTAATGTAATCATTGCAAATATGCTTCATGCATTAATATTGAGCTGTGACACATGAGGGGGTCTACAATTTACTAAATTCTAACACTGCAGAATGACACAACTAACAATGACCAAATAAATGACCAATTCATATTCTTAATGTTATTGTTATGTGGTCATTTGTAGTTTAGTTGTTATATTCTAGTCATATATTTTATCTTGTGACACAATTGGTTATTCCTCTAGTCATTTTTAGTTTGGTCATTTATACCTTGTAAAAATTGTGGTGAGCAAAAATTTTGGTCGCCTAGTCATTTATCTTTCATTTTCTACTAGTGGTGTACAAACCAGACACAATGGAAAAATAGTTAATGAGTTGAAAACTATATTTCCATCCAATGAACCCCCCCCCCCTTCAAGTTTCCATTTGAATCAATAGCTAAGAACTCCCATCTCGGAAACAAAGACTTCATAGCAGCACAAACAAAATATTCCCTTCCCATAGTATCTTGTGCAAGTAAAACGTTAGGATTAACCACCCTAACTAGTCTCTTGAGATCCATTTTCTTGGGTTGGATCCCTAGACCTCTCATGTTAATAGAGAGGATTTTCATTTCAAAATAGTAAGCAAGGATTTTGGTGCTCTAAGGACCATCTCCCCTAAACCCATGCCACATGGAGGACAAGATAAATTGGTGCTAACAACAACGACCATTCCCCCAGGATCATAGGGAACCGACTCCTCTCCATTAGAACCCCCTTCCATAAACTTTAAAACTTCATTGAACCCTTCATAAGCACATAAAGATGTCATAGAAGGAGGGAACAAAGTTGGAGATTTACCAGTTAAATATTTGACACCTTTATCCACAAGCTGAAACAGATCATGGTGCAGTGTTATAGGATCCAAATAGCTAGAATGGTCTCATCCATCCTTGATAAGATCAATAGAGTGGTCCAAAGCAATAGCCTTGCATGAAGGGTTATGTAGCTGATTACCTTCTCCTCCACATTGCTCAGAGCTCAGATCGCCCATAGGATGGGGATCATTATTTTCTCCTTTCCCCATCATATATTCACCTCAGGACGACGAGTCCACAAAAGCCTTAGGTACCCATTTCCTTTTCAATTATGGTACCATATAGTCTTCCATCACATGGCCTAACTTATGGCATCGAATACACCTAAAGGACACATTAACATATTTTAGAGCCTAAATATGGTTTCGTTCCCCCATCACCATATCAATGGATTCAAATAGACCACCTATGAGATCCATTTCCACCAAAACCCTAGCAATTGTTCTTCGTGCTAGAGTTAAAAAGCTATCATCCACAATTAGGGATTTTCCAATGCAAATTCCAATAGCAATGATACCAACCATGGTCTGCCATTCAAGTGTAAGGTCTATCAGTTTAATCTAGATATCATACTTCTCCACCACAATCTCCCTCAAATCAAATAGATGATACCAAGGCTTTATATGTAAAAAAGACAAGTTCCATAATGAAGGCCCTTAAGGATAGTTTCAACATCCTTTTGTTCTAGAAATATGAAACCTAACCATCCACAAACTAAGATATGAAAAATAGGGGAGTATCCCAGAATCGACCTCCACTACAAATCTATACAAGCCCCCAATGAGGCCATCGAAATACATTGTCCTGGAAATTTCCCAACAACATAATGCCCGTGAAGATCTAATATGTTGGCCAAGGCTATATCTTTTCAACCACCAGAGAGATGTTCGCCCCCTTTGATTTAAGGGTCTTTTGTCTTCTTTTCCCCACACAACACACTATCGATCTCTATATTTACCTTCAAACAAAGATAATTCTAGGGCACCACTAATCAGCCCTTTATTTCCTTCAATATTCCCGGACTAGAATGAATGGATACCAAATTTTGAAAATCCACCACAATCTAGAAAAAGGTGAAGAAACCTAGCCAGGGTCACTAAAATAAAAGGATTTAGTACCCCCATTAATGAAATCTCTCACCTTGTCATTCAAAACTTCAATACCCTTCAATTTGTCATCATCATGATGAGTATCCAATGAATAACCGACATTTTCCTCCATTGAATCATTAACTTGACCTGTAAATTCATCCTAGAGAGAGCTTTCACATGTACTTTACTAGACCACCCTAGATGATTTTTGCATGCCAACCACACCAGTGCAATCCACCTCAGCAACTCCATTGTTCAGACACTTTCGCATGATCAAATCTCTGATGGATGGGCTAGGGTACAATACGGATATCTCATCCTCGGAGTAATATACTAGAATGCCCCTTATTTCCTCATCAATTCTGTCTTAAATGCCAAATATTTAAGTTGCTCATCCCCATACTTGACTTCATCCTCTTAGGAAAAAAGGCACCATATAAAAATCAAAGAGATGGGATTTTTTAGAGGATTCAAATTTGGATCCTGACATTGAATCAGAATGTGTTACATCAACAATTTATTACTAGCATTGATGAGGATGAGGTAAATAGAAAACCAAACATGTTGTTTCGGGAATCCATTCCTTTCTTGAGGGAAAGAGTAGAAGAAATGGATAAAAGGCTTACCTCTTCAAGGGAGCTTGTGGTAGTTAAATCCCCTCTAGGTGGTATGAAAATAAATCATGAAACTGACACCTATGATTCCAATAATAAAAGAGTTATTTTTTAGAATCATGATCTCCCACCTTTTGACTCACATTTAGTTACTATGACTCCTTCTTCAACGGGATGGAAAGGAATTAAAAATAATTAGGGGAAAATTGGAAAGATTGAGGATTTTTTTCAAAGGGAGAGAAATGACATGTACATTACTTTTGTCATTTTAAAGTTGTAAAGGGAGTATGCACCTACGTGCGCACGCACACACGCACCCATGCACTCACGCACACACACCTAATATAAGCCTTGATGGTTAGCTCAAGTGATTATGAGTTAGACGTGATTTTTCTCCCCCAATGTTGGGGAGGTCAGGGGTTCAACTCTCTTTATCCCCTTGGGGTTAGTCTCCATAATCAGGGTTGAGAATTTACCTTGTTTACATTTTACATGGACTATGAAGAAGTACTAAGAGGGTTTTCCATGAGGTTTTCCTTAGAAAACAAATGTGTAACTAATATATATACAAACATTTTTTTTCCATAGAAATAATCTTTACATTTGATATTTCTGAGAGCAAATTAAAATATACGTTATCCTTAGCCTTTCAACACCAAAAAGCAAATCATTTCTATCTACAACTTAATCTAGATATTGCAGAATATGGTCCTCCCAAAAAAAAATATTATATAAACATCTAAATATACGTCTTGACAACTTGGCCTTATAGACCCTTTCCTGTTAATGTTTAAGAATTAAAAAAAAAATAAATCATCTACAAGATTATTGAAAAATTGATCTTTCACTGCCAGAAATAAAAGCTCCATATTTATATTCTTGAACAGTGGTGATTCCTTCCTGGAGAGCGAAGGCTTCATTTGGGAATTTATCTACCTTCATGTTAAATTTCTTGTAAATATGTAGAAACAAGATATCCTATAAACTTATTTTAATCTCCTCAAATCTGCTCATGATCGAGCTCAATACCATAATGGTCATCATATTTTTTCCATTATCCCAATCATCAATAACTTAGAATCACCTAGTACTTGAAGATTCAAAATTTCCTTATCTCCGATAGATTTCAACAAAATCCACAAAGCATATAGCTCGACTCAATTATTAGTACCATGACTTGCCTTGTATTTTATATTATAATAACAAGAGATTGTAAAAAATTAAAGACATCCTAAGCCACGAATATCTAGGGGTCCATTGATAAGAACCATTAAAGAAGACACGGGCCATTTAATATTCAATCATAGGTTCAATTAAAACCCTTTAAACTTTTGGAACTAGAAATTTCTTGCCACCCCCATAAACATTATTGATTTGATGAGCCACTAGTCATGGATATGTTTCTTATCCTTTAAAAAGTGATTTGTTCTTGCCTAACCATATTTCCCACAAAACAAAGCAAGGCAAGTCCTTTGTGGTTCACAATAGAATTGTCCCAACTCCAAAGTTCAAAACACTTCAACAAAGAATCCTTATCCCAATTATTTTAACCACTGGTCAAATGCATAATTTCTTTGCATATTGATTTAGCAAAGGGACACAGGACAAAAAGATGATCAACTATTTCATTGTTGGCCTTACATAAAACACACTAACCTAGACCATTCAAATTTATTTTTTATCTGTTATCCCACGTGAGAATTGTAGTAGAGCATGCTATAAATACACACACACACATGCATATATGTGTATTACCTTTTAAGACAATGATAATGATGATGATGGTTATTAAAGTCCATTGGGACTAACTTTGGTGTATCGGACCTTAAGAAAGTCAAGGAATTACTTGGTTTGCTTTAGAATTTTATTGATGTGCTCAAAAAGCTTTAAGAGAAGCATTCCTAAATCCCCATAGTTTTGATGGGTTAAAAGGTTAGGAAGGTTGGTATTTTAACAAATATTTGAAATTGTGATCTAATGTGGGTGCATGCGGGAATATTACCTTATACTCTCTCTCTCTCTCTCTCTCTCTCTCTCTCTCTCACACACACACACACACACACACACACACAGAACCTCGTTTCCCAATCGAGTTAGGCATCATAGTCATTGCTAACAAATTTTTACTATGTACTATGTCATAATCAGTGCTAATGAGTTTGTAATAGGAACCATCTACAAAATGTAGGGAAGTGCCTGGGAGATTCATTGCAAGGTGGTCCTTGGATATATGTCGTTACCTATATATACAGGGACCACCTTGCGAGGAAAATACCAAACAATTCTTTGCATTTCACAGATGCTACCCAATGCAAAGCCCTTAGCATTGGTTATGGTGTATATCCAATGATGACCTTGCAGGGAATATCTCAAACACTTCCTTGCTTTGTGGATTATACCCATTGTAAACCCATTAGCATTGATTATGACACCTAAAATGATGAGGATCACATCGAGTGAGGCATGTAGTGTAGGTAACTAGCCTAGTAATTAATCTCGAGACCTCTTGTATGAAGTTGAAAATATTATAAGGCATTTAACTAGTTCCATGATAACAATTGCTTGGTTTTAATGAACTTAAGTGAGGCACCTAGTCTACATTGATGGGTTTACTAGGGATGTCATCTATGCATGTGGGGAAGCATCCATCCCTTAGGTTTCCCTGCAAAGTTTTCCTTGGAAACACACACACACACTCATATATACATGCATATATATGTGTGTGTGTATTTGTTTCTAGGTAATTATTTCACAGCAAACCTCAATCACTTCCCCTTATTTGAGGATGGTACCCAAGGTAAACTATAGATTCTTCAAGGCACAAGGCCAAGTCAACAACAAAGATTGCAACTCTTACATAATAACAACAACAACAACAATAATAAACTATGTTTAAGGTCACAACCAAGCCATACATCAATTTGGTGTATGAGACCCCCTTGTTCGTGAGACAAAGGACCCACCTCTACGCAATGATGTAACTGCTAAAGTTTATAGAGGTGTCCATACCCTACCCCGCTCTAAACCTATGACACCCTAGGACCACTCAGGTTGTGAAACTCATTATAAACTCAACATGTCACTTATGGGAATAAAACCTTGGTGGGGAGGATAACACTCCATCCCGCAACCACTTGGTGTAGACCTAATTGACATACCTATGTGTGTGGTTGTGCACATGCACACATTTATACATACATATGCATGCATGCATGCATGTATGTATGTGTGTATGTATGTGTATGCGTGTGTGTGTGTGTACCTTAATAAATCTGAAGATATAATATAGAAAACATAATAGATCCACACAATAGATAACAAGATAATGGACACAATAATGTAGAGAATACACTTGAGGTATGGTAACACAATTAACTATTACTTAAGGAAGGAATCACTCCACAAGCCATTATTGTTACAAATATTACATCCAACATCCAACTTACCCAATACAATGATACTCATGTGTATTTCTTTTAACTACCTAGTGGGCATATTTATTACCAGTAACTACCAAGTGGGCCTATTCACACTTTGGGTACCTCCCTACGTACCCCATATTATCCTCCCCCGGTACATTAAATAGACACACACACATATACATACATGCATGCACATGTGTGTATGTATATAATATGTGTATATGTATGTGTGTGTGTGTGCACATAATATGTATGTATGTATGTACGTATACATATTTATATGTATGTGTACACCACACACACAGCTAGGATATGTAGCAAAGATGGAGTTGGAAGTAGCAAGGAAAAGGAAGTGGTGGTGGAAAATAAAACTTTGGGATCCCTTCCTATTTAAAGATTAGTGCCTTGTGTTTTAACACCAATAATTTTTCGCAAATGAAGAATTGGAAGTTAAAAAACCCACTTAAAACTATAATTTTTACATGGGACAATGGTCAAAAAAGAAATTGGCATGGACCAACAACATGCCTCGCGTGTTAAAATAATGAAGAAACGATGAACCACTTATTTGTGCCATGTCTCTATCCAATAGAGGTTTAGAATGAACTAGTAAGTCTGACAAATGTTAATTCATAATGGAGAGGAGAATCCCTAGAAGCACATTTTGAAAGTTGGTATAAGGACAAGACAGTGGCAGATCACAAGGCATCCCCACATCATGTGGTGTGGGGGTTGTGGCTAGCTAGGAATTATATGAATTTTTCAAGGAAAAGAAATTCCCACAATTCAAGGTATCCATCAAATTATATATGCTCAAGGAGGGTCTTCAGAGCCTACCAAAATCAAACCATAACGAATCTTGAAGGCCTCTGGATTTTCCAAAGATATGGCTTTGCATTTTTTGGATGATGTCTGCCAAGGAACTCTAGGTATCTGTGAAACTTGTGGCGTTTTATTTAAAGAAGATAAACATTTGATTGCATTCAAATATGCAGGATGCGAAGGGAAGTTATTAATATATCAAATATCTATGCCTTATGTTTATTGTTGAAAAATGCTTTAGATAAAGGAATTGATAGCCTTCATGTAACGAGGGACTCTAAATTGATTATAGATTGGGAAAATGGAAGAAATCATACATAAAGTTGGCACTAATTCCAATCATTGATGGAATCATGTAGGTACAAAATAAATATTTAGATGTATCCTTTACTCACATTTACAAATAATTCAATGAAGAGGTAGATAAAATATCTAAAGAATCTCTACCTTTATAGTAAGGAGTCTTATCTAAACAAGAGTTTGAGGAGGAAGGTGCCCTTCCCGAATTGGTTCAAAATGTCTTTTGAAACTCATAAGATCTAAATTCTATTTTTTAGAGTGGTTAAAAGTTTAGTTCTTTGTTTATGAATTGGTCTCGCTAGCAATGATATGTGAAGATATTTTGGTGTTAAATGCGCATATAGGGGTATAAATCACCCAACGAAGATTGTAACTATTAAGTATAGCTTACCCTCTAGGATTCCTTCATGATCGAATATATATATATATATATATATATAGATTGTAACTATTAAGACTATTAAGTATAGCTTACCCTCTAGGATTCCTTCATGATCGAATATATATATATATATATATATATACACACACACACACACACACACACAAGGTTCATGTCGAACACCTCTCATTTGAAACATACATCTTGCAATAAACACAACAAAAGGATTTATAACCATTTTCATGGCCACAAGGATATAGAAGATGGATTCTTTGGTGGGAGGATGCCACAAGAAGGATCGCCACATTTTTTAGAGGATATGTCAAACAACTTGTGATGGTAAGAATAAGGAACTACAATGTAGACATAAAAGCATTGGAGAAAGTGTCAAGGATGCTATATCTTAACCTTTTAAGTGAACAACTTCAAATTAAAATGGCCAAGCCACACACTCATTGAAGGTTGATGAAACATATAAAGCATGGGGATCCCATATTAGATACTAGATGTAATGACTTGATACATGCAGCATGCCAACTAAGTATTTTTTTAAGCCCCAACCTCCAAAGACACTGTGGAATGGAATAAGGTTCTCGAATTGATGATGACAATATTACAATCCATGTGAATATTGAAAGGGATTTTATCAATCATTGTAAAATCGTTTTTAGTCTTGAGGTATGCCAAAGGAAATAATTGTGGGCATGCAAACTTGTTTTGACATAGTCCTTCAAAATAAGATAATAGATAAGCCCACCAAGATGAACAGAGGATAATATTGAATGAATTAATGATGAACCTTAAAGAGATGTCGTGTGATAAGTCACTCCACCAAAATGGTTTCCCATGTGATTTCCGTAAGGCCACTTGAGAATGTGTTGGACTAGATCTTCTCCAAGTGGAAAAAGAAGTTGAGTAGACTTGTCCACTTGGAAAACACTTAAAAAAGGGATGCTCGGGTTTATTTGAAAGTTGAGAGACTCAATGATTATCACAATTCGAAGGTAGATATCTCTGTTAATTGTATCTTACAAAATTCTAACTAGAACTCTTGCTCTAGAGGTGAAACATATCTTACCAAAATTCATCATACCAGAGCACATG
This sequence comes from Larix kaempferi, assembly GCA_027924585.1. Classification (NCBI taxonomy): domain Eukaryota; kingdom Viridiplantae; phylum Streptophyta; class Pinopsida; order Pinales; family Pinaceae; genus Larix; species Larix kaempferi. The sequence goes on along the minus strand of BSBM01000101.1, from coordinate 8,740,037 downwards.
TTTTGTTGAAGGAAAATACATTACTAAAAATCTAATACCTCTTTGGGAAGGCATGGAATAGGAAATAAGTCAAGGCATGCAAGCCCTTTTCATTAAGATAGATTTTGAAAAAGCACGTGATAAAGTGGATAATTGTTTTTCCTCAACATATTAAAGGCCCTTGCCAAAGCATTTGAAACACTTTATTCAGGGGTCTCAATCTATCTATTATAATGAATCAAGCCAATTTTGAAGACATAAGTCTTTTCTAATCCATCCATTAAGGCTACATATTGATCCTAACCCTCTATGTACTGTCTATAGAAGCTCTTGCCTATCGACTCCGCAATAGAATAATGTATGGACTAAATAGAGGTATTCCTCTTCACATGCCTAATGGTGATCAACATGTAAATGGACACTTTGCAGATGATTGTTTCCTTGTTATTGTTGAAGAGGAGTATACCTTAGACAAAATCGTGAACAACTTGCAAATATTTCACAAAGCTTTTGGGTTGAAATTACAAATGGCCAAAACTCAATGCTATTGATAGAGTTAGTAGGAGATCCCTTAATGGTCATTAAGCCAAGGATGGGTGTGGCTATAGCTTGGACAATGATTCAAATTATCGGGTATTCCTTTTGTCTACAAAGCCTCCTCTAAGGAACTTTAGGAAGCAATGTTGCTAATACTTGCGAAGAAAATCGATAAATGGATTCTAAAACCTTTATCTATTGTAGGGAATTTCAAATTTGCATCCATCAAATGAGTTGCAACTAAAGGGTACTATTCCTCATGTTGGATTCCATTAACACATGCCTATGCTAATCTTGAGAAGCTTTCCATAATATTTAAGTAAGACAATGGTTCCACTGTGTTAGTTGTAACCTCTACTATAGCCCAAGAGAGAAGAAAGGAATGTGTATTTTGGCAACACAAATACATGCCAAATCTGTGTGCTATATAAAAGTACTTCCTAAAAATTGCATTATCCACGAGTGCCAAATATGGTTGGAAGATTTAGAGCAACCTAAATCTCCAAACCCTATTGCCCACCCTAGCCCCATCCAAATCATGGGGACTTTTGCTGGTCAACAATATTTTCAAAGCCTAGGAAGCCATGATGCATAAGTTGGTTTGGAAATGTGATTGCTCGAGTATGGAGTCTCCTTCAATGAACATTGCTTATGGTGGTCCCTAATTGTTCTTTAGGAAGGGGGTTGCTGGTTGAAGGACCATAGTCCTCAACCATGATGCTATATAAGAATGAATTTTTCTTCTAGGTGACCTTTATGATATTCATTCCAAAGACCTGGAAGAGTTGGGATGCTTTAAAGATTAAATTTATGCTTGGTCCTACATACAAGATTATTGTGGAAAAATATTGGGGGTTGATCCCTAGCAACCTCTTCCCTAAGCTTGTCTTACCAAGTCCTAGGGCCTAGTGGAAAGTTTGGGCATGGAAACAAAGATAGGGGTTTATGTATTTAAAGTTGGTCAACATATATAAATAATTGTTAAATAGGCCTCGATTTGAGGCCAAGTTATATAAAAGTCTAGAGAACCAAATCGAATGAGAAGACATGGATGTATAGTCTAATTCCACTTAGAAATGGCACCTTGAACCTTAAAAAACATGTTTGTTTTGGTCCTTATGTCATGGAGGATTTCCCATAAGGAAATTATTGAAATACTTGGAAATTGTGCAACCCAAATGTCCATTGCGTGGCAAGATTGAATCTTCAAAACCCATGTTATAGTTATTGAAATTTGATCAATCAACTTGGAATAGGGAATTGAAACTTTATCATTCCTTGCTCCTAGAAAATATTATCTGTAAGGCTTCCTTCTTGGGATATTCTCTCCCTCGATTCACTGATTTTCACACAACATGGTACCGGATTATAGTTGATATTTTGTAATATATATGGACAGCAAGAATGATTGCATTTTTAACAACACACAATAAAACACAAATTTTACCAAGTGGGAAGGTTCTCTAATATGTGACAATATGATTTTACAGATACAAGTGTAGACTTAGAAGGTGGAGATGGAAGTATCTCACCTACATGAGCTAATAGATTATTGGACTAGTGCACCATATACCATGAGTAGGGTGTCACTTGAAGGGAATACCCTTATGTGCTCCATTCATTCATGGGATCCCGACTATCATTGGCACCAACAAAGAGTAGGCCAAGTTGTAAACGAGTTTTAAAAGAGGAAAAAGAGTTGGTCCTTGGTAAGAGACATCAAATTCCATTGATTAAGATTATACTATTCCTTTGGCCCTCTAAAATCCAAAAGGCCCCAAATAACCTAATCATGGAAACAGTGGGTGGGAGCCCATTATGGATGATCTTCAGCTTGTAGTTAAATGATGGGGGCATCCTCTCAAGGAAAAAACAAACTTCTCATGATGTGGTTATAGTCCCTACAACGTCTTGATTTGTTTACTTGCTCTCTCCAATTGCGTCCATCATTATTTGCTTACTACTTTTGCCTTGGGCAATGTGGTAGTTTGTGACTTTGTTATTTTGCATGGCCCTATGTGGGTTTTTTAATGGACAAGATTGATGCCTTTTAGTTATAGCTTGTAGTGGTTGCTATGGGACCCTTTTTTGTAAAATGTGCATTTTCTATATTTTAATACAACCTGAGTGGGCCTACTGGTTAAGAACATGTGTATCTTCCAAGGAGGTCATAGGTTCAAATTCAGAGGGGGGTAGGGTATATACACTTATGTAGACTTTAGCAGTTAAATCACTACGCAGTGGGGGTCCCTTGTCCCACAAATAAGGGCGTCTCATACACCAAATTGGTGTCTAGCTTGGCTGTGACATTAAAAATAGATTATTATTATTATTATTATTATTACAATACGATCCATTTTATCTAAGAAAAATAAAAAATTAAATGGGGTATTTGGGAATGATGTTAGAGATGTCTCACTCTGATAAGCGATTGAATGTCCATGTTGTGAGATAAATGTCCAGTTAAACTTTATCATGCCTTTCTCCTGACCAGTATTACTTAGAAGGTTACCTTCTTGGGACATTCTCTTCCTTGGTCCATTGATTTTCACACAACATGGTACTATATTATAGTGGATATTTTATCATTTTTGGACAACAAAAATTGATTGTCTTTTTAGCAACACACAACACAACAATATTTTTCCAAGTGGGGAGTGTCTCTAATATGTGCACATATGCTTTACAAATACAAGTGTAGACTCATAAAAGGGAGATGGAAGTATCTCAATTGCATCAACTAATCAATTATTGGACAAGTGCACAATATACCATGAGCAAGGTGTCACCTAAAGGGCAGTCCCCTTTGCGCTCTACTCATTCATGTGATTACATTGATCGTTGGCACCAACAAATAATAGGCCAAGTTGTAAGAGAGTTTACATAATGGAAATTGGGTTGACCCCTAGCAATAGACCCCAACGTCCCTAGAAATTTTTATATTATTCCTTTGGGCCCTCTCAAAGCCAAAGCACCCCAAATAACCTTATCAAGGAAATGATGGATGGGAGCCCATTGTGTATGATCTTGAGCTTGTACTTGAAGGATGGAGTCCTCCTAAGAAAAATACCCTACTCATAATGTGGGTCTAGTCTCTATAAGATATTGATTTGTTCACTTGATCTATCTATTTGCCTCGATGATTATGTGTTTACTACTTCTACTTTCGGTAATCTGGTAGTTTATGACTATCTAATTTTGAGTGGCAATATGTGGATTTTTTATTGGCTAGGAATTATGCCTTTTAGCAATAGCTTGTGGTGCATTTGATGGGACCTTTTTTTGGTAAAATATACTTTGTATTCATGTTGTAATACAATATAACCATTTTATCCAAGAAAAATTAAAAAATAGATGGGGTAAATTTTGGGAATGATGTTAGAGAGTTGTTGTTGCTACAACATCCCCCCCTAGATTTTTTGAAAAAATATTGGGGCCCCTCCTTTGTTTTTGAGAAGAAGTTTGCCTAAGGATATTTGGACATTAAAAGTCTTTCCATACTTAGTTTCCCTAAAGAAAAGCCTTTTGCTTTGAGTTTTCTTTTCGTTTTTTCGCCTAAGTAAAACTCAAGATTCTGAGCCGCAACGGCGGAAGCTCTGAGCTAACCTTGCCGCAATGCCGGAAGAGTTGGTCCAAACTCTCTGAAACCACAGAATAAAAAGACTAAGTCAAGCCGCGGTGGAAAACTTATCTTAAAGCCTCCAAAAAGATGAAACCTTTGATCAAGTGGACCCGCGGCGGAACAAATTCACCAAATTTCTCCGCAACGGCAGGAGATTTCGTCTAACTCTTCCACAAACAATCAGAAATTTATGAATAAGTCACCGCGGCGGAAAGACTCGTCTATCTTTCTCGCAGTAGCAAAGGTCTTCAAGAAACTCTTCCGCACCGACGGGTAGAGTGGCGCATTTTCGGAAGAACTCGGATAACTCTCTTGCAAAGGCGAACAAACTCACTTAAGTTGGCCGATGCGTCGCGACACACTTCCCCTTTGCGGAAACATTCAGACAATTCTCCCGCAACGGCGGGAAAACTCAGCCTTTCTTTTCGCAGGAGACGGAGACCTTAACTGAGTCTTTCCGATTTTTGGCGGTCGCATTTATTAAGAAAAAGGTCTATTTGACCCATCCATACGTTACTTTAACCCCATTTTAATGGCCTGCAACCACCCTATTAATGGCTCACACGTACCATTTTTATTTATATAGGGTATGAACCTCGTTGGGTTTTCATTGTTTCCGTTGGTCAAGAGCGCTCATTCCGTTCCCATCCAAGTTTGCAAGCACCTGCTGCTACAGGCTCACCGAGTCCGCCGAGGTATCAACGCCTACCTACCATCGTCTTTCAACAAGTAAGTACCCTGTCAAGCCTCATGTGCTAGATTGTGTGGGTAAGGTAAATGTTATGTGCATGGTTCTATTCATTTTTCCTTATCCACGTCAAGTTGTGTAGTTTAAACCACGGTCGGAGCAACCCATGCCTTTTTTCATTTAAACGCACCAAAGTCCGGTTATCGTATGAAAGTGAATATCCCAGGACCTTGAACACCCATTAAGCCGTCAGTTTTTGTAATCTCCAGACTAGCCCCGATCACCCTTACATGAAATACATCGATATTCTTACCCAACTGTGAAAGTTCACGTTGTTTTGCGCTTTGGGACGTAGGACCCGAGATCGCTTTATGCTTACAGTCTGTCATTATAAATTGCGTATCCCTTATTTTTCATAAGTGTAAAATAGCTCCCTACTGAAACAGTTTTAGTTTTGCAACAGCATGTGATATAAGTGTTCAAATGGAAGAATCTTTTAAATTGTATTTAGGCCTCAATCGTATGAATAAAATGATAAATTTGAATTATTGATGTTGCACCACATGCCTACAGGATTATGAAATAACATGTTTTGAAATGGTGAAACAAGCAGAAATTAGAAGGTTTTAGTTGGCATGTGAATTTTGTCATCATGAGTAAGATGCTAGTTTGGGTTGCTGACGCCACGTTGTATATTCTCATTCATGTCTGATTATTGAACATGATTTTTTTTTAAATGGCCAAAGGTGGCAAGAGAAAGTCAAAGGCAAGTGACGAAAGCACAAGAGTAGAAACTACATTCCAGGATACCAAGTGCATCACAGGCGTGCCTCCAGAAGTAAACTGGGGAGACGTATACCGTATGATAAGAGATCAGGACTTCCCTGAAGCTCTTCTTGAGGAAGAATGTTTATATTAGAACATCAGAAACTCTTGTATATCCAAGGCGGCCACACGTCCAGAGCTCTTCCCATGCTCGGAAGTAATTGGATGGATTTTGCAGCATGTGAACACCGAGACAAGAGTTATAGCAGACAACAAAGGAAAGGCTTTTGCCTCATTTCACCCATCCTATATCTCAACGGCTTACAAGTTACCCAAAGCCCAGCAGGGGCTTGATGATGCATGGTTGGGAGAGATCCAGATGGATAATCTAGAGATGGCAAGGAAGCTGTTAATTTCGGGCAAACAAATCAGAAAAAAGGATAGTGAGGAGTACGAGGTTCAGAATTTGAGGCCCTCTTTCAGACTGATCGCTCTCATGTTGAGCAGAATCTTCGGAAGACCCGATGGGATGATGTTCATGCTGCAATGGGTTCCCATCATCCACTATGTAGCTTTCAAAGGGACTATTTTCAACTGGGCTGATATTCTCTCAGACAGCCTGTCATCAGCTATAATGGCTGCACGAGAAGGGTTAGTGGAGAGGAAGGAAGAATATTACATGGCATCTTACCTGATAGATTGTATTGTGGCGAAATGCCTCTTTCCCAAGTTGGGATGCATATGGAACTCGGCGGATGGCTCAGTGTTCATTTCCTACAAAATCTTTTGGGCTCAGAATTACAAAAGGCATTACAAACTCATTTGTGAGGAGTTTATCATGCCCCTATATGAAATAATGTTTAATGAAGAACCCAACTGCCTATCTGAGAACGCCATGGAAGTTTTAGAGAAATATGGTGATTTCTATTTTTCGCCAGAAGGTACCTACATAAGAATGTACGGAGGCTCCAAAACCCCGTATATCCTACCTAGGTATGCTACGGATTATATAGTCCACAAGGAGGCAGTAAGACAGGTATTCATTGATGGAATTGGTAATACCCTGTATAAGGCCAAGAAGGCTACTTTCCTGCTTTTACCTTTCTATGTTGGGGCCTACAAGTTCTCAGGAATTGCAACTGTAAAATATTTTGTCGCAGAGTTGAGAAGTTTTCATTTTGGGGAAAAGATTTTTCACAGGAATGATCGACAAGGCAAAGCTGCACAACATTGCAAAGAACTTTCCACTCCCTTTGAGTATGCTAACTATTATGATCAAGAGGAGGAAGTATATAGAGGGGTTAGCAATATGACTGAGCTACGGATTTGTCAACTGGGAAAAGGAGGAGCCAGCTCGAGCTCTAATGTTGTGGAGAAAATAGATCAGTAGCGAGAAAAGGGTACCTTGGGGACTGCTGAGGCTCTCTCAAAAGAAGAACAAAGTCTCCAGGAACAAGCCAATAAAATCCAAGAGGAAGCTGAGAAAAGAATCAACAAGGCAAAAGAGGATAAAATCCAAGAAGAAGAGACTTTAAGAGTCCAAGCAGCTGAAGCTGAAGCAAAGAGGACTCAAGAAGAAGAGAGGATCAAATTGGAAAGAAATGCGAAGCAGGAAGAAGATGACACACTAAGAAGGGAGTAGGAGGAAGAGGCACAAAGAAAAGAAGAGGAAGAAAAGAAATCCAAAGAGGATGTTGACCCCAAAAGCACAGACATGCAAGACTTAGATATGGGTTCCCCCATAAGGGACCTCCCCATCGTCCCTTTTACACCCTCAAAAGGCAGCACAGTCTCTCAATGGGAAAAGTTTGCTTACAACAAGAAAAGAAAAACCATTGTTAAAGATACAGGTTCCAGGTTGAAAAGACCTTTTCGGCCAAACATCATCACTACACATGAAACCACGGTCATGCAGAACACAGAGGAGGCTGCTAGACTCCTAGCATCCATCTCCGTAGCCACGGTTACAGCGACTGCAGACAATGTCAACATACTAGGAGATAAATTGAGTATAGAGAAAGAGAAAGCCCGTCAGTTGCAGGAAGCTTTAGTCAAAGAGCAGAATTATACAAATTTGATGATCGAGAGGAATGATGCTCTCACATCTCAAAAGGAAGAATTAAATGAAACGCTCCAACAGCTAGAAGCTGGCAGGAGAGCTTTGGCAATGCAAGTAAGGGTGTTAGAAGCAGAAAAGGGAGAATTTGAAGATAAAAACCTGAAGCTTGAATCAGAGAAGTTTGACAATGTTCAGCAGATCGACGACCTAAAGGAACACATGGAAAAGTTGCAAGAAGGCAACGAATTGTTAGAATGGCAATTGGAACTGGCAAACAACAAAATGGGAGACATTAGCCCCTTCCATGAGCAAGCCTGTGAAATACTAAGAAGGACCTACGGCTTCCAAGAACTCCTATTAGAGGAAATATACAAACTAAAGGCAATAATGGCTAAGGTTAAGGAAATCAATGTCGAAGCCACCACGGTCAGGAGGAAGCATACACATATCAGTGGAGAGATTAAGAAACACATTGAGTGGAGAGAAGGGAAATCAGGATTCCCGGCAACTCTTCTCCTTAAGTTTGTTGTTGAATACAGAGTAGATGTGCGCACCTTGGATTATTCTAAAGATTGCAGAGTAAAGTTGGCCACCGTAACCCTAGCTACTTATGAGCGGTGTAAGAATTTGTATTCTAAAATACGAGCCACACAGGAGAGTTGTCAAATGGCCATGCCCCAGAGGATAGAAGAATTCCTAGATAGAGCAAAACGTTTATCTGACCTGAATGAGGGGCTAAAGGCAGAAATCGAATATGTGCAAAAGCTGGACATCTTGACCACAGAAGACTTGCACCAATTTATCAGCCAGGATGCTATTCATAAACACTACCTAGAAGAAAGTCTCCGAGCCACTATGGTAGAAATGATTATCCTAGCAGAAGAGCTTTCCAGGCAAGAAGTGTCTCTCAGATTTATGATTCCCCTGGTTGGAGTCAATATTGTAAAGGAAGCGAATCAGTGGGGAAATTACATAGCAGAGGTAGATAGGGCACTGGCAGCCAACCAAGCTTCAACCTCAGAGAGTGTTCCAGTTGCTACAATAGCGTTAGTTTTAGAAGAAGCACCAGCGATCTCAGAAGCGCCCAAGTCGACCGAGGAGCCAGCTTAGGGATAACTCACATTGGTTAATGTCTGACTAATGAAATCCAGCATGCCTCTTTGGTTTCTATTTTATGCGTATACCTTTGAATTATTAAAATAACTTGTGGGTTTTAACCCCCGTTCCTTCTTGTAAAGTTAATTGGGATATTTCTCCTTTTTTGTAATATCAGCACTACAAGACAAATTAGAGGAATATAAACGGTTAGGGTATAGGTGGCAGCTGCTAGCACATTTTGTAAAGCTATATATAGCTGATTAGAAGGGAATAGAAAGGACTTTTGGCGGGTGAAAGGACATTTATGTCTTGTATGTGAACTATTTCTACTACATGAATAAGAAAATCGTTTTGGCCTATGGAAGCCTGCACAGCGCTTTGCTTGGGATCGTGTTGGATAATTGTTGAACTATTTCTGCATCTTTCATACATTTCCTGTGAGATCTTTCCTGGCTATTGTGAATTAATTCTCTGCTTTGAATGGTTTCATTTCCTTTGCAAAGTTTCTATGTTAAATGGGTAATAGAATGTTTATCTTTATTGAAGCTATCTTGGATAATCTTTATTTCTGCTGTAAATGCTTCTTTCAAATTTAACAGCTATCTGTGAAGTTCTTGAGCGCATTTCCAGTTTATTACTCATTCTTTAAATTTGCTCCTTATAAGGATAGGTTAATTTAGATTTAATTATCTTAGAATAGATTTGTTTGACGCATGCATTTAATTTAGGGCACATGCATATCATATTAAATACAAAATATATAAACAGTGGATCGGGCCGCAACCGGTGAAATAAACAAATCTTTAAACCTCACATGGTAGCCGGAACCGTTAACCGGACGGATTCCCCACACCAAATGGTGGGCGATCTAATTGGGATCGCTTACTGGGGCGAATCCCTTGCTGATTGATGCTGCGATATTCGAGGCATCAACAAGAGTGTCTTGTTCTAATAAGGGATGTTTGTGTTGAGTGAGGTCTTCACCAATGGCATAATTTGAGGCACATACCTCAATCTCAAACACTTGTTGTATATGGAAGAATGGGGAATAATGTTGAATGTGGATGATGCTTCATATCCTCAAATGTAGTTTGTTGTGCCTCGACCCAACCAAACTTGCCCTTAGCTCCAACATTGGTTACTTGGCTCAAGGTATAGGCAATATGAGAGAGGCCTGACACAAACCTACATTAAAAGGTATTTAGGCCCAAGAAGTTGTAGATATTTGTTAGTATCTTTGAGGTTGGGAAATCATAAATGATTTAGATCTTGGTTGGATCTACATGCACACAGTGCTCATCCACAATGTACCTTGGATATTGAATTCTCTACATGCCAAACACTTGTTGACTATACTTCATATTCTCTTCCTAACTTTCACTGAAAATAAGGATGTTGTCCAATTATACAACCATAAAGAATTGGTGAATGGGCAGATAATATCATCCACCATCTTCATGAATGTCAAACCAAAGGGCATAACCAACCATTCAAACAAACTTTATTTAGACTTGAAGTTTATCTCACAAACATCAATTGCCCTAATTGGTACATGTTGATAACCTAACTTAAGATCAATATTAATAAAAAAAACTTAATGCCTTTGATTGGATTAAGTAGATCATCAATCTAGGGGATTGAGTATTGGTTCTTAATTGCATTTTTTTAAAGGCTCTTTAGTTACTATAAAATCACCATTTCCCATCCTTCTTATGGACTAGCACAATCAGGCTCATGCAATGTGAGGAGCTTGGTTGAATGTGGCCCTTCTATATTGGCTTTTGGATCTTGCATTTGACATCCCCGTACTCAATAAGATAGCATATGTATACCAACCCATTGGGTGGAGGGTAAACCAATGTCGAATAGATTGCATGCCTTACCTAACAATGTAGAGGTACTCTTGTATGTGAGGTGAAGATGTCTCTACATTCTTCAACCATTTGATATGCATGTCTCCACAATGTAGATGGACCCCTTGCAGAGGCATTTTGGTCTAATAAATTACTTTCCTACACTGGTTAGCAATGGTTAAAAAGATTATGGTAATTGGGGATACCTTTGTTATCCTACAAATCTAATTTCCTAGGGTAACAATGACAATACAAAGCTTAGACTAGCAAACAACATGACACTTCCACATATATAATTGCCATAAAATATTTTCATAAACTTCAAAAGAGTTAACATCATATAATACCTCATATTTGAAGGGCTTGATGTTGTATTGTAGGCAATGTTTTTGATTGTTGCAAATATCTTGTCCTTGGCTCATGTAACTAATGTTGTATGCTTGTGGATGCAACATCATCATCAAATTGATCTTCTTAACAAACTCTATTTGTATTAGGTTCTTCTTGTCCTTATTGACAATAATAAAATGTAACAATACCCCCTTCATTGACATTTGTGAGTAAAATGTGTGCTCACCTTCCATGACCTCCTATGGTTCCTATGGGTGGAGATTTGCAGTGGCAATACTAACACATTCTATGCCAATGTTCCATTTTCCCCTATACATGGAATTTGGTAGTGTTGGGGTTGGATAGAAGTTTTATGCTATTAACTTGACCAATAAGGACTACACAAGATGACAACCATCATTAGTGTGCTAAGGGATTTTATGGGTGTCACACTATTTGTCCATGTCCTTTGACTTCTTCTTCTTTTGCTTTGCATGATGGTTTGACTAGTTACCTTGAGGTTGATTATCCTTACTCTAACATTTGTTATGAGAGTTGGGAACACCTTTACCTTTCTTTTTTTATGGTTGATTTCTAGTCCCAAACTCTTTCTCACCCTTATGATGAGACTTTTCCATGATCTTGATGATACGATGTTAAGTGAATCCTAGCAAAGGGAAGTCCATGAAATCCATTCCTATTTGGATGTATCTATGGATTTTGCTGCATAATTTAATAACTAGGTGCCATCCAGAGTCCTTTATACCCAACTTTACACACAATATATGGTATTGATGTGCTATGACACTACGTAGTCTTTACCTTGTTGAAAGTTGTCCATCTAATATACTAGTCATCATAGTTTCCAACATGGTAGTACTCCTCCTTGAGGGAATACAAATAATATCCTTGAGTGGGTTTGTCTCATGCGTTTCAAAAACATCTCCAATTGCATACACTAAGTGTGTCAGCGATTCATGATATGGGGAAGGGACTTCAAGAGTACAAAGGTTATCTTCTTACTATTGAAAAAGTTGTGAACATAGAAATACCTCTCTAGTTGAGATAATTATCTCTCCAAAGATTTTGCATCCATATTTCCTTCAAATAGGAGGATACCAAGATTAACTTGGTGCCATTCTTTTGAAATGATTGCTTGTCAAAGGTGGCCACATTATTGCTAGGAGTCACCAAGGTATCTAGGAAAAATGATTCATCATACCATTCCTCTCTATGTTGAGGGATCCCTAGAGAAACATCTCGGTAGGTTCTTTGCTCCATCATAATTCTTTAGTTCACCCACCACAGAAGCCCACTTGGGGAAGTGGGGAAGATCCTTACTAGCATCAGTTAGCTCAAGATCCAATTCCTTGTACCCTTACCTCACGAGAGACATGCATGGAAAACAATAGAGAGTAGATTGCTTTAATACCATTGAGTTGGATTGCATTGAGAACAAAAGGAAATAATATACCATATTACATAGATAACACAAGATACAATATTGAAAGCATAATATTACAATGAAACCAAACTCTATTAATAATCAACAATCGAAAATGTTGCAATGTGCACAAGAATACATTTTGTTTAAATGATGGTAGCTTATCTTTGAGAAGAGATGTGACGGCCATATTCATTCATAAAAGGATCCATAAAAATAGACTAAAACTACATTTTATCATAATGCTAGAAACATAAGAGGAGAAAAACCTAACCCTGAGAGTTGATGTGGTGAAAGGAAGGTGGGCCTTGAGGAGCCTAGTTGAAACGTTAACTTTCCAGGGCCATATATTTCACATGCAAGCTTTGTTTTGGGTGTTCTTTGGGTAATTTCAAAGCTTATCCCTAGCTCCGCAAGTTTGTAGGTGAATCCCTTTGAAGGAGGTCGAGGTAGTGAACTCACCAACCATGCATAATAAGGGCCCAAAAAATGTGCTAGAAGATAAGGACATGCGAAACTAGTATATTTGGGATCATTTAAGTGATGGTGGTAGATTCAAATGATCACTTAGATCAACAAAAAATTATGAGGACACTTTGGGGGTGATAAAATGTAAAAGATGTTAGATGATTGATTTTTTTGATCAAGCTTGAAGAAGGAGGTGCGTAGATTCCTTGAGCAATGCACAATTTGCTAGATAGTGAAAGGAGTGAGTAAGAACAAAAGTTATATGTTGCACATCATTACTAATAACAAAGATCCACTAGGAAGACATATTAATATATGTTGTGTACGGAACACCAAGTACACCCCATGGATATGATGCAATATTTGTTGTGGTTTATAAAATTTTGAAGATGGTGCACATTCTGCCTTGTAAGAAGACCAATGATGCAAGTTATTATACATAAATATTCTTCTAGAATACAATGAAAGTCCATGGAATTTTGAAGATAATCACTTCAGACAAGGATAACATATTTTTTAGTCATTTTTAGTGGATGTTGTGGCATAAAATGGGAACAAACTTGTAGTTTAGTTCAACACATCATGCTTACACCAATGGATAGACTAAGGTTACACCCAAGTTTGAGAAATCCTTAAGATGGACAATTGGAGACAAGCTAAAATTGTGGGATTGGGTTTTGAGAATGTGTAGTTATTGTATAACAACTTCATGATCAATAAGACAACCATATAGTATATGGGATGACTCTGAGAGGAGTTGCAAACTTAGTCAACTTGCCAATTAACATGAAAAGGAGTTATGATTCATAAGATTTTGTTGAGCAAATGGATAAGGTGTTTATGTAGGGCCAAGAAAGGTTTCAATATAATATTGTTAGGTATAAGGAGAATGTTAATGTGCATAAGTGCTTTAATTCATTTGGATTTGGAGAGTAAATGCTAAGAAAATAGTACTCTCCCAAAGGAACAAATAATAAGTTGAACTTGAAGAAAGATAAAAAAATGCATGATCTAGAGAAAGTCTAATGGTGATGATGCATGTGAGGTTCAATTACTAGGAGACACCATCACAAATAGTCAGTTAAAAGAAAGCACAAAGATAATTGATTAGAGGAATCTCGTGCTAAGAAAGAAGTCAAAGGAGATCAAATGGGTTTTGGAAGAAAACACATCGTGGAGGACAAGCATCGAGTACATGAAGTACTTAGTGAAGTTCAAGAACATGATAGGCAAATGCATATTATAAAAAACGATGCAAGGAGAAGAATATTGGAGAAGATGTATAATTTGCACAAGGATGGACCAGTTTTTATTACAAGAAGAGGTTGATGCAAGAGCATCCACAAATAAACCAAGTTTAAGTGAAAATAATGCACTGCAAAAGGAGATTAGGTTAAGTTGGAAATAAAGTGTGGATGAAATAATCCAAGTGTGATAATAGGTGTATTCGCAAATATAACATGGTGCAACACACAATGTTGGCGTGGAAGGAAGCTGCAATAGTTGATGATCAAGGATGTAGCTGACATTAGTAAGGAATGCACTAAAGATGAAGGGGTAATGGTATGGGAGCGCACAAAAGATGGTTGAAGTAATAGCATCCATAGAATTGACATAGACTAATACAATGCATAAATGAGACGAAGAGACATGTGACAAAGTGAGATGGAACAAAACAAGAAGAAGAATATTTGAGGTTGTAAAATCTATTCCAAGATCATGAACATAGTCTGTCCAATTGTCTATTAACGTGTTTATTTTCATTGTTTAGTATCACTCACACACCCACACAACACATCCCATAGAGGATGAGTGGGAGGTTGGGTAAGCACACACATTCATCCCTCAATCAACCCATTTTGTTAGTAACAGGGCCATTGCCTTTTTGGAAGGGGATATGAAGAGTTAGAGAGACAACTGCAAAGTTAGTCATGCTACTAAATGGTTGGAAGATGGGCAATACGAGATAAATAACTACATGATGAGTATTAGAAGAAGAGCCAGTTAGATTGTAGAGTCCAATTCAAAGTGTTAAAGAGTCAACCAAGAGGCAAGAGAGCAAGATGAGAGTTATCAAGGTTGTATCTATAAAGTATGTACTTAGAATAGTAGTATATGAGTATACCATTGCTACGTGTCATTGTCCTAGTTTTGTATTATTGTGTATGGATGGGTACTCAAATGCACAATACTAACAATATTATTTTGTGATACCTCTAAACATTGTTCAAAGTTGGTGATATTTGGGTTCCCATGTCCCGATTACACAAGAATGTCTTTCTTTAAAAGATTTATAAATATCTTTGAATCTTTATCAAAGATATTTTTTTAAAATCAACTTCAAGACGACCAAGCTTATCTTTATAAAAGTCGAAGTTTAATTCCATCCCTAACCCAATCATCTATTAATGGTTACTTCATGACGATGTATATGATATATTAAGGTAGAGAAGGCATCGAGTAGATATTGACACATGATGGCATGACCCTTCAACGAATCTACTTTAGTACCAGTTGCATTATTAGTTAAAGTGGATAGTAGACATTGTTGGGGCAATATTATTTTGTGAGACCACCAAACATTGTACAAAGTTGGTGAGATTTGGGTTCCCATGTCCTTATTGCATAAGGATGTAGTTCTTTAAAATATTTATAAATATATTTGAATCTCTATCCAAGATAATCATTTTTAAATCAACTTCAAGATGACCAAGCTGATGTTTATAAAAGTTTAATTCTATCCATAACCCAATCATATCTCAATGGTTACTTCATGACGATGTATATGATATAATAAGGGAGAGAAGGTATTGAGTAGATATTGTCACAAGATGGTAGGACCCTCCAAAGATTCTACTTTAGTAGCAATTTCATTATTAGTTAAAATGGATAGTAGACATTGTTGGGGCAATAATATGAGGCATTATGTTTGATAAGATCCAATCTTATCTTTTAATAAATTAGATTGAAGTTTGGTTAGAGGCCTAGATTTATTATAGCACGAGTCGATGCTTCATGTGTATATTGTTAAAATGGTCCCTTGGTTATTTAAAGCTATCTCTCTTCCTTGTAGCATCCTTTCTCACTTTAGTATTAACAAAGTCAATAATTTCAATGCTATGCCTCATGGGCCCTCTCTTGCTTAAACTTATTTCCACAATGAAGGATGGATTTCTATCAGAAGGATATGCCCTTATGGTAATATGCTTGTAATTATGGATACCAAATGAATACAACGTGTTATCACACAATCTCTAGCTGTTTGTGGTAGATATCCCAATAGGGACGGTAGAGGATACAACTAGGAAGGTGTAACCAGCAATAGCCAGGTCCTCCGCTCAAATGAACGGAAGTCACACTGGACAAGGCTACTGTCACTTTAGACGAGGCACTTGGCCAAGTCAAGGGGGAGACCCTACTCAACCAATGATGGTTGAGAGACAACAAATACACCCAAACACAGAAAGATGAAAGATGAAAGCCAAGAGTGAGTGTAAATGAGCTCCTCGTGTTTGATTTCAGCCAATTAATGGACACAAGCAATGAGATGAGAATGACGAGATAAGTGACCAGCAATCATAAATAGTTGAATACCAAGATTATAACAAGGGATTGTATGGCTGAAATGGTTAAGGGAGCTGTAAAAATAGAAGTGATGTGTTATAATGAACTGCCCAGGGAAATGGTTGAATAATGAGTCAAGTGGACCTAGGGCAGCAAGAAAATGACATTTATGATCACTTCTAGAAGGTGGTACTTGATTTCCTAAGGTAAAATGACAATAGAAATCCAAATCAGAAGTACCCAGAACCCCAAATCAACCCAATTAAGCAACAATAGAAAAACGCCCAAGTGGGGCATTTTTGCCAGGTGGATCAATGCTAAAATTACGGGCAAATGGAGTCTAAAAGCTTTGAAACTTGATTCCTTAAGGTAAAATGTCGTTATAAGCTGGAATCAAAAATACCCACAACCCAAAATTTACCCAACAGTGAGATTAGCTGAAATGCCCAAGGAGGGCAAATTCAACAGGTGACCAACGCCTAGTTCTAAGGGTAAACGGGGTCAAATTCGAATGAAACTTGAGATATGAGAGTTTAGGCATATATCATTACTGGGTTTTTGATTAGAACAAGTTCCAACGGTGAAATCCTAAGTTATCAATTTTTAGGTTTTTTTTTTTAATGATTGCAGCTTAGCATCAAACAGTGAAAGAGAGATTATAAGAAAGGAGAAAAGATCAGTACCCGGATAATGGAGAAGGTATTCCCGTGCTGAAGACACACCCCGAAGATCAAGTGCAGAGCTAGACAGCGTTTTCCCCTCAGCGTTTTTGGAGGAGCCAGTGAGCAAAGGCATTTTTCTTGTACCTGCCAAGGAGAAGATGAAATCAGTTTCTATGGCAATATGACAATAATAAACCAACAAATGACAATACAAGTAAATTCACTTCCCTGTTGGAAAACCCAAAGAAAAATGCTAGCAAGGAGACCCTGTCTCAAGAGCTGCGTTTTCCCCTAGTGGCCAGCTTCACCTGCAAATCGAAAATGCTCAAGGAGATATGGGGACACCACAAGTAACTCAACAATGCATCAGAAATGTGATATCAGTCAACACAAGAAGAATCCAACTCCAAATTCACAAGTAACACCGTAAGAATGTCTCTCTATAATCAGTGTCAAGTCTCTACAATGCCAAGAAGAAGTAAAATGGAGTAAGTCCATTCTCTTATAGAGATGGCTCACACTCTAACTAGGTTTTTCCCCCAAAATGGAGGGTTGAGATCATCTCCCCATCCACAAAATCGAATGGTGGAGATGACTCAAGGAGGGGGGTGCGAATTGCCCCAAGGAGAAGCGCACTATGGAGAGAGAGGGGCCCATTGTGGGCCATACATCAATACAAAAGAGGTTGGGGGGTGTCTATATGGAGTTTTATCCCTCCAACCACATACAAGAAGGGTCCCACCATCAAAAACAAGAAAATCGAATTCCCCACTAAGGAGAAAAACGCCCCTATGGGCCAAATCGAACTCAAGTGGTGAGATGTCATATGGAGGGGCCCACAATGCCCAAATATTACCTCAAACATTACCAAAAATATCTTAGCAATTACCTTTGCCATTGCCAACCTTTAATTTTGCCATTTACCTATAGTTGACTTGGTCAAATTTTGATTTCCATGTATTTTTTGCTGGTTTATATGGCTGAAGATGAAAATTGGGCTTTTGACCCACTTTTATTGCCCAGATTGCCGAACCGTCTGCTGCAATGTGATCGTGGACCCCAAAAGTAGTAGGGATGACCACTCGAACGACCCCGATCCATCACTTTGGCATTATTTGCCCCAAATCCACGATTTTTAATTAAAACAGGTCAAAGTTGACCAATAATAATTAAAAATCTCTCAAACAGTTCAATGTTTTGCAATTCCGTCAGTTGCATGTTCATATGGAACCCCTGTAGATAATAAATGATCGAAATCGAAATTCCGATCACAACATTTTTTCGGGCCCATTTTTGGCCTAGTCAACCCAATTTTACCAAGTCAAATCTGGTCAACTGTAGTGCTAGCTGAAACCTGTATGCAAGCATGAAGTGACAAGGCTCAATTAAACAAGTTAGTACATTACTAAGCAATAAATGATAACATGGTGATCAAAAATACATTAAATCTCAAAATAGTACAAGGCCCTGGTGAAGTGGGCCCACCACCTCCAAAAGACTAGGATGCTATACACCTCCATAGAATTGACCACCTTGCTAACTATAGGTGATTTGGACAACAGGGTAAAAGATATAGGAAGACGAGGATAAGGATTATGTGATCATTAAGGCAACTCGGGAAAGCGGGGTCCACTGAGGTAAGCATGCCATGATACAACACGGGGAAGGGCGGTGCCTCACAAATGGGTATAGTGCAGGGAAACCACCACTAGTCATCTAACAAGTATCCCACAACTCACATCCGTATCCGAAGACTCCGTGAGGTTCTTTTCTAGAGCCGCCAAACTGGGTGTCCAACAAACCGTAACTTGAGATTCTAGGGGGCAATCTTGAGCTTGTCCCTTACTCCTTCTCACCTCCTTGTCCCGCAGGACTAGGTGAGGAATAACCACTACAAATGCTGACATGTATAACTGACCAGAATCCATGTGTGTTCATAAACACATTGCATGGATTTTACAATGAGTTTCATACTTAGCCCCTTTTTGGCTAGATTTTACATTTACAATACAAAGGCCATTTTATCCTGATTTACATTTCATTTCTTCATTTCTTCATGGCCCTCTTGGGCTACATACATATCTCAAAAGATATAAACATGGTGCTCATACTGCAAAGGTAATGGGGGTGGGTAATACAAGCTTCGACGACAAGTGGGGAGCACCCGGTGAGGCTACACAATCCTAACTGCATTGCAACATCGAGGGCAACCGACAGGAGCAAATCCCAGGTCTAACTGTGTATCTCACACACTAAAGAGTCGAGGCACAATAAACAGGGAGTCATGGAAAACTCAGAGATCATTGGGGAAAGGGGGTCCTCATGATCACAAAACAGAATCCAAGTCGGGGAAGAAGTGTCATGGATGAGTCGGATGGGTGGAGAAGGTGATAATGGTGCTAAAGTCAGCTATCGAGGGGCTAAGTGATCAAATCTAAGCCAAGTATACAGGACATGACTTAGCGTGCATATACATAAGTCTAACCGGAGGGGTGGACTGACATCACCAAAGGCCCAAACACATCATATCATAAGCAGATCACCAAATATATCATCTCATGCAAAGTTAGTGTACTAGCAAGTATAAAAGAGTCTAATCTATAACATGAGCAATAATCAATATATGCAATACCTACTACACCATATACCTGCTGCTACTAAACCTGTATCTGAGCTGGATCTTTGCTAAATCCGGGCACATAATAAACCAGCACTGTACTGTGATAATCTCGATCAGAACAAGACTAGGCAACTGTCTCAAATGGGCTTGTGTCAAAGCCTGGCAAGGAAAGGTAACCCTGTGGTAGATGGTAAGTCCAACTGCCTGTCCCCTCTGATGTATCTGCTAGGGGTAATCTGAACAAAAATGCCTCCTCTAAAGGTAGCTGATCTCCGATCTGGAAAAAAAAAGTACTGTGCGGTCCTCGACCGCACAGTCTGCAGCGTGGAAGCTGCTCCCAACATAAAATGTGATAGCACAATGCAAGGAGAGTAATAACATGGAACAAACTCCTATTATAAGAATATGCCACTGTAATGAAATAATTCGTAATTGTGCTAATCACATACTAACATTATTTTGTGATACCACTACACATTGTACAAAGTTAGCGAGATTTGGGTTCCCATGTATTGATTGCATAAGGATGTATTTCTTTAAAAGATTTATAAATATATTTGAATCTCTATCCAAGATAATATTTTTTAAATCAATTTCAAGATGACTAGGTTGATCTTTATAAACGTTTAATTCCATCCCTAACCCAACCATATCTCAATGGTTACTTCATGAAGATGTTTAGGATATAATGAGGGAGAGAAGGTATCGAGTAGATATTGTCACATGAAGGTGGGACCCTCCAAAGATTCTACTTTAGTAGCAGTTTCATTATTAGTTAAAGTGGACAATAATGCGAGGCATTGTGTTTGATAAGATCCAATCTTATCTTTTAGTAAATTAGAATGAAGTTTGGTTAGAGACTTGGATTTATTATAGCATGAGTTGATACTTCATGTGTATATTGCTAAAACGGTTCCTTGGTTATTTCAAGCCATCCCTCTTACTCGTAGCATCCTTTCTCACTTTAGTATTAATAAAGTCAATAATTTCAATGCTATGCCTCATGGGCCCTCTCTTGCTTCAATTTATTTTCATAACGAAGGATGAATTTCTATTAGACGGATATGCCATTGTGGTAATCTGCTTGTAATTATGGATACCAAATGAATACAAGGCAAGGAGAGTATTAACATGAAACAAACTCCTATTATAAGAATATGCCATTGTAATGAAATAATTTGTAATTGTGGTAATCACATACTAACATTGTTTTGTGAGACCACTAAACATGTACAAAGTTGGTGAGATTTGGGTTCCCATGTCTTCATTGCATAAGGATGTAGTTCTTTAAAATATTTATAAATATCTTTGAATCTCTATCCAAGATAATATTTTTTAAATCAACTTCAAGATGACCAAGCTGATCTTTATAAAAGTTTAATTCCATCCCTAACCCAATCATATCTCAATGGTTACTTCATGATGATGTATATGATATAATAAGGGAGAGAAGGCATCGCGTAGATACTGTCTCATGATGGCAGGACCCTCTAAAGAATCCAGTTTAATAACAGTTTCATTATTAGTTAAAGTGGATAGTAGACATTGTTGGGGCAATAATACAAGTCATTGTGTTTGATAAGATCTAATCTTATCTTTTAGTAAATTAGATTGAAGTTTGGTTTGAGGTTTGGATTTATTATAGCATGAGTTGATACTTCATGTGTATAGTGCTAAAACAATCCCTTGGCTATTTCAAGCCACCCCTCTTCCTTGTAGCATCCTTTCTCACTTTCGTATTAATAAAGTCAAAAATTTCAATGCTATGCCTCACGAGCCCTCTCTTGCTTAAATTTATTCTCATAATGAAGGATGAATTTCCATTTATTGCAATAAATTGCTTGTAAATATGGACACCAAATAAATACAAAGAAAGAAGAGTATTAACATGGAACACATTCCTATTATAAGAATATACCATTTTAATGAAATAACTCGTAGTTATGGTAATCACATACTAACATTATTTACTAACATTATTTTGTGAGACCACTAAACATCGTGCAAAGTTGGTGAGATTTGGGTTCCCATGTCCTAATTACATAAGGATGCCTAGATAATATTTTTAAATAAACTTCAAGATGACCAAACTTATCTTTATAAAACTATAAGTTTAAATCCATCCCTAACCCAATCATCTCTCAATGATTACTCCATGATGATGTATATGATAAGATAAGGTATAGAAGGCCGATTAGAGTATATACTTTAATAACAATTTCATTATTAGTTAAAGTGGATAGTAGACATTGTTGGGGCAATAATACAAGGTATTGATAAAATCCAATCTTATCTTTTTATAGTAAATTAGATTGAAGTTTGGTTTGAGGTCTGAATCTATTATAGCATGAATTGATAATTCATATGTATATTGTTAAAAAGGTTTTTTGGTTATTTAAAATCACTGTTTTTCTTTACTTAGTATCTTTTCTCACTTTGATTGCGTCGAAGAGGCAACCCAGTAGGGGGAGATGGTGCTCATCTTAGAGATGACACGTGTCTTTTAAAAAAAAAAAAAAATATTATAAAAAATAACATGTTGGCTATTTAAAACATATACAACCACATATATATATAACTACACAAATTAGATAAATTAAAAAGCTTCCTCAACATTTACATTCTAAAGAGAAATTTACACTTGGAGAAATTTGATCTCTCTTGGTGCTTGGTAAATCCCTTTGAGATAGATATATGATGATATTAATAAAATCAATAATTTCAATATTAAACCTCATTAACCCTTTAATCAAATTTAATTTCATAATAAAGAATAAATTTCTATTACAAAGATGTGCCATTAATAAAATTGCTCGTCATCTTGGAAAATAAATGAACACAAAGCAATGGGAATATTAACATGCAACTAACTCCTTTTATCAGAATAAACTATTATAATAAAAAAACAACTTGTAATTGTACTCTATCACATAAATAAAAGCTATTTATCAAGAACGTATTAATGTGAAATTAAGTTATCCATGTATGAAAATAATATTAACATATATGAAAATACTAACTTATTTTTATTTTATAATTTGATTTTTTTTACTTTATAATTTGAATGGTATGAACTAAATTTTAGATAATTTGTATCTTGAATCAAGTAGGTTTTGTGATTAAAAGCTTGAAATACAATCATTTTTCCAAAGAAAAAAACTACTATTGATATTCAAAATAGAATCAAATAGTACAATGATGTTCTTGATTCTTTGACCAAATCATTTACAAATCTGATAAAATACATACAAAAGATCAATCAGGTTGACTGCAAGCTTCATCCCAAATACATGAGTACCTTATAAGTTCAGATTTGACAAAAACTACCAACAAAAACATCTAATACCATATGAGACTGGTAACCACCTGTAGAAATAACCAAACCAAACCTTAGTAAAAAAAGAATGTTGATCCATTATCCAAAATAGTGTTGTCACACCATTCCTCCCAGATCAAGTGCCCCTCCAAACCAGACAGCGCTTGCTTGGATAATTTGTCTGCAAGAGAATTGTGTTCTCTATAGATATGTTCAAAAATGATCTTCTGTTGTTTTTCAATCTCAAGAAGAGTATGGGAAGCCCAATGTCTCGGATTCATAACATTCAGCTTGAATTCGCCCGAAGCCCACTTGATGGTGACCTGTGAATCACCATAAACCTTGATATTAGATAAACCAAAAATGTTTGCAACTTTTAGAACACACCAAAGTGCCATGAGCTCAGCTTTCATGTTGCTTCCAGAACCACAATTAAGCCTAACAGTAAAATAATGAGCTTCATTAAGATAAATAACACTCCCCACAGCGCACATCCCAAACTGAGCTGCTCCATCGAAGAAAAGAATAGGCCAATCAACTCTGAGGGAGAATTAGCTAATTTTGTCAATCTTCAAATGCTGTTTATCACCAACATATGTGGAAAACATTTTCAGTGCAGTCTGACTGCAATGTCTGACATCCGAAGGAATATTTCTAAAAATAACACAATTTCTGGTGAACCATATTACCCATGAAATGCAAATGGCTATATTGAAGTGCTGCTTGCAATTTATGAACCAGCTTAAGAGGCAAGCATTAAAATCTCCAACATCCCACTGTTGAATAATATTCAGACTTTTGGCGACAAAATCCCAGCAATTTTGCGTGAATTGGCAATTGACAAATAAGTGCTGATTAGTTGCGGCTGCGTTGAAGCAAAGACAACAGACACTGGGACCGATCCATCCCCTCTTGCCCAGGTTTTCCAATGTTTTCAGCTTGTCTTGCAAGACTAACCAAAGAAAACATTTCAATTTTAAAGGAATGGACCATTTCCAAAGCCTCGTGTACCACCAATCTTGAGGGAAGATGTATTTGTCTTGAATGATTCTTTGATAAGCAAATTTGGCGGTCACTTGTCCATTAGCAGGGTTTCCTCCCCAAAAGAGTTGATCTGTCCCCTGATGCAACTTGATACCAGCTACACACAGCCTCATTGTATACATATCCCAAGTCCGAGCTAAGTAGCCAGAGAGACCAAGCTCGATAGCAGACATCCACAAAACTTTCCCAAAGACACCATTACTGCACACTTGAATCTTGTTTAATGTAGTCATACCTAAAACTTGTAGATACTGAATAATGCTAGAAGGTAGACGGAAATCTTCATCCATCCCAATGATGGGATCAACACCAACCCGAATCCTCGAACCAGAGCCCACTTGCCATACGAGATCATCTTTTATCCAATGAAAAACCTTCATAAAGCCTCGCCAAATAGGGGAAACATTCCAGCTGACCAGCTTTGGATTTCTAATCCAATGGTATATGTCCATCTTTATATACTTGCTAAAAATAAGTCTGGACTAGAGAGTTTGTCCAAAGATCCCCCTCCACATGCTTTTTAATCTAAGAGCTGAATTGAATGCCATAAGATCTTTAATGTCCCATCCTCCAAATCTGAATGGTCTAGATAATGTCTCAGCAGCAACCATCAGAATTTTTGCACTAGCTGCATTCCCAGACCATAGGAAATTAAAGAAATTGCGCTTGATAGCTTTGATGATAAAAGCTGGAACTTCAAGTAAAGAAAACCAGTATACTGGAATGCTGGAAAGAACAACTTTTACAAGAATAAGTTTGCCACCAATAGATAAAAGCCGATAGGACCAATGAGCAATACGAGCTTCGATTTTCCTTAAGAGCCAGAACCAATCTTTAATAAGATAATGGTTTGGTTTTAGATTAAAACCCAGGTATTTGAACCCTTGATCCAAAGTGCAACATTTGTAGGGAAGCAATGAGCAAATATCTCTAAGTTGATCCTCATTCAAAGAGAGATGATAAAAATTGGATTTTGCAGAGCTAACCTTCATTCCCAAGGCTTTGCAAAAAGGCTGATTAATATCACTAAAAATTCTCCACTCGTCCACAGAATCCAAACCGGCCACTAATACATCATCAACAAATAAAATGTGAGTGATCACACGATCCATTGACATTCTGATACCTGAAATCTGGCCTTTGTCCAAAGCTTGCTTGACAAGTCTGCTGAAACTATCCATAACTAAAATGAAGAGAAGTGGTGAAAGAGGACACCCTTTTCTAATCCCTCTTGAACAGCGGAAGAAATTTGACGGAGTACCATTAACAAGCACTGCAATATTCATCGATGTGATACATGCCATAATCCACTTAATCACCACAGAAGGCATCCCAATTCTGATCAAAATCAGACGAAGGAAAGACCAATTAACTCTATCGTAGGCTTTTTCCAAATCCATTTTAAGCAAGAGTGCTTTTTTCTTTTTGATCTTTATGCTGTGCATCAGCTCTTGAGCGATCCCAATAGCATCGTGGATCTGTCTCCCAGCTAAAAAACCAAATTGCTCTTCAGAGATGTATACAGATAAAACTTGTTTCAATTTGTCAGCAAGAATCTTTGAGATGAGCTTGTATAATAGGTTACACAAGGCAATCGGCCGATAATTACCGAATGAAAGAGGTTTGTTCTTTTTGGGAATCAGGGTAACAAAGGTAGAATTGAGTCCACCTGGAATGTATCCATTAGTTCTAGAATAGTTCATCAATTTTAGAATTTCATGACCAAAAATATCAAAGAAATGGAGATAAAGCTCCACCGGCCAACCATCAGGGCCAAGGCTTTTATCTTTTGCAAATTTTTTTAGAGTATGCTCAATCTCTTCCAAAGTGACCTCTTTTTGTAGACAGTCTGCTTCCTGATCATTTATGAAACATGGAAAGAGAGAAGCCACTTAATCTGATCATGTATACAGCAATCATCATGGTCTCTATATATGTTACCAAAGAAGGAAGCTGTTTCAGCTTTAACGTCCTCAAGATCAGAAACTTGTTGACTCTGCTCATCAATAATCTCCCAAATATATTTTCCATTTCTTCTTGCAGATGCAAAAGCATGGAAGAACTTCGAATTTTTGTCCCCATGTGAAATCTAAATACAATCATTATAATAGGGCTCAACAAGAGCATCATATCACTTACAAGAATTGAACCTTAATGGGGAGGACAACAATCTTTCCTCCCAACCACCCAAACTACAACCAATAGACTCATACAATTAAATTTATAATATTAAATAAATTATAATTTTTTTAACCCATAATTAAATTTAATATCTCGAACATCTTTATACAATCAAATTTATAATATTAACTTTTAATATGGTTCCCTTGATTCTCAAAGGAACAGCAGGCGCCGAGTATAGATGAAAAAATAAAAATAAAATTACATTGATTTAAAATTATTTTTACTGATTGCAAAGTAAAATAAAATAACCAATCGTTAAAAAGTCACATCCTTTTTACAAATTGCATCCCATTTTTTTTTTATACTAATCCACTATTTATACTGAAATGAAATTAAACCTCTGAGCAGAGTAGAGTTTCAAACAATCAATAAACCTCGCAAACATCACGTTGTCTCTAGCTTGAAGCTGGTTCGTGGGTCCAGAACACACAGATCTGCAGGCCATTAGCCAAAACATTAAAGATGGAGGAAGACATGGACGCGCCGGAGGAAGTAACCCTCTCTATGGTATTCTTTACCCCCGCTTTGTAGCCTGCTAAATCTTTCATGTAACAGTTTTGCTCACAAGGTTTAGCCTTGAAACCATTTTGGAAACTGCTCAGCGGTGTCCAGAAGCACATTTCTAGCGGTTCTAGTTGGCAGTTGTAGCAATTTTTTCACACCTTTAAAGCTCCAAAATGAAAAATCAAATTAAGAGATGCTACACTAAACGTAGAAGTGCTTACTAACCCTAACATATAAAGCAAAAACCGTTTGCAATGAGAAACAAAACTTTTATAATTTCTGATGTTTCAAAATAGAGTAGCAGACCAGCAAAACTAAAAGCATTTACTCACATATTTGAAAACTGTTTGCCAGAGTTTTTCCATTTAGTCGGTTTCATTGTAGACTACCCCAAAATTTTTCAAACTTTTGAACCCTGGCTGTACCCGTTTCTGGAAACCTACTTTCTGTCGTTTCTGTTTGGTATTTCCGATACATGGGGACATATAGGCTTTTAATTAGGAAATTACACCCAATCAATGGGTGGCTTTTATTAAAAATTAGGTGCATCAAAATCCCTTTTTCATAGTACACTCTCATCTGGCCCAGACGGGTTGCATCAAATGGTGAGGAATGAGGAGTTTTCAGCATTGATCAAGGTACAATTACCACGGGGCAGTGGTCAAGCATGCGAGGCTTGCATTGCACTTTGCCGTACCCACACACACCGGGATCAAAGCCTGCCCCCCTTGTCCTCCTTAAGGTCAGCTATTATGAGTCCATTGGGCATTGGGCTGTGTTCTAGTGGTAACTTATGAGTCCATTGGGCTGTGTTTTAGTGGTAACTTGGACTGGTTGCTGTAATGATGACCTAGGTTAGAGGGCTTGCTCCACACTTTGGTCACTTTTGTTGGCTCTTTGTATTGTGGTGTATAGCTGCAATCTTGTGGCGCTGACTGCCCTTGATGTGAAAGCATGCTAACTTATAACGACAACCTCTCCTTGATAATAAACATAGAGGAGAGTTCGCATTGCTTCTAAGTTAGTTCTCTCTCTCCCTATATATAAAATGTTGAACCTTTTTATTAATGGGAAAGCTTGTAGAACTAGATATAAGATGTGCTTGAAAATAATGTAATCGTTGGCCAAGAAATGTGATGGAGGGGTATATATTCTGTGAAAGTCACATAAGACTTGCACCCAGCCTCATCCTCTTGTAAAACTAATAAAACTATGTTAGCACAACTGGCGGGAATCATTCACAATCAGGACCAAACATCGGGGGTAATCGACCAGAGAGGTCAAGGCTTCAGAATCCCAACTCACCTAGGCTCAGGACCCAACATCGACGGGTTCTTTCAGCCTAGAATGGTCAAGGCTTTGGCAAGTTCGCACAATTCAGAACTGAGACACAAAACAACATGGAGTCTATCAAATACAGAGGTCAAAGTGGGGGAAAGCTCCTCAATCTCACAAGTCAAATCCTCAAGTTAGAGATCAAATCAAAGGACGAAAGATACTGGATGGATGAAGACAGTAAAAAGGTGACACCATAAATAGCAAGGACAAGGCTAAGTCTGCATAAGGTAGGCAATACTAGTGAGCATATAAAAAGGTTTTAGTATTCAGGATCATATATTTACTCTTAGTAACACGTTCATGAAAACATCCAATAATATATAATCACCAATATCAGTCACCATGTTAAGTTAAAGCTAATAAGATGAGAAAGATAGATAAATAATAACACCCAAGTACATAATGTATACTTGCTCAACCATATACCTGTCTCTGCATGAAGATCAACTCTGGCTGCTCATGGGGTAAGGAAATAAATCAGCTGCCTGCTTTGCTCTGCCAAGTGAACCATGACTAAACCAAGTACATCTCAATGGGTCATGCAAGGCTAAGTCATGACATGGGATACTGCTGCTACTGCATAGGCTTTGAAAATGCCCAACAACCGATGATCTCTGAGTGAAAAATGCTCAACACATGTGGGACTGGCACTGACTGGAAGAAAAATATGGTTTGCTGCATCATGGTAGCTCCAGCTACTATATATGTGATAGCAAGGACAAGGCTAAGTTTGCATAAGGTAGGCAATACTAGTGAGCATATAAAAAGGTTTTAGCATTCAAGATCATATATTTACTTTTAGTAACAAGTTCATGAAAACATCCAATAATATATAATCACCAATATCAGTCACCATGTTAAGTTAAAGCTAATAAGATGAGCAAGACAGATAAATAATAACACCCAAGTACATAATGTATACTTGCTTAGCCATATACCTACCTGTCTTTGCATGAAGATCAACTATGACTGCTCATGGGGTAAGGAAATAAATCAGTTGCCTGCTTTGCTCTGCCAAGTGAACCATGACCAAACTAAGCACATCTCAATGGGTCATGCAAGGCTAAGTCATGACATGGGATACTGCTGTTGCTGCATAGGCTTTGAAAATGCCCAACAACTGATGATCTCTGAGTGAAAAATGCTCAACACATGTGGGACTGGCACTGACTGGAAGAAAAATATGGTTTGCTGCATCATGGTAGCTCCAGCTACTATATATGTGATAACAGGTTCCTATCTTGTCCAACCTCTATGCCCACCTACAACCATCCTCTTCACTCTAATGTTTGCAATTTTCTTACTCACAATACTAATTTTTGGTTAATTTCACAGTATGGTAATTAGCAGTGGAGAATGCAACATGAAACTCTACGTAGTGTAAAAATCTACATGAAGAATGAGTGATAAGCTCAAAGAATGCGTGATAAGCTCTAAAGGAGATGAGAGGATTAGTGAAAAGACAACTGACATTACTTTTGACCATAGAAGGAAGGACTCTTACAATTGTCATAGAAGTATATTCATCCCATGCTTCCATAACTACATGAGAAGACTTTTCCCACCAACCTCACACATGCATTCAATGATTGGATTTAATAAGTTGAAAGGAAGTAATTGGCTCATTTAAGGCACAAGGCAGCAAATGAATGAGTTTTAAGGTTGACACTTGACAAAAGAGGATTTAATCTCCCATAGGCCTCCCTTTCCTCTTCCCCTCTAGTGAAATCATAGCCCCTCTAGTGCTCTTTACACAACCATCTTGGACCATTTTATTGCATCGAGAGGAGCGAGGTGCTCTACAACCTAGTATGGGGGAGATGTTGTCACGCAACGTAGCGTTATGTACCAAAAATAAAAATTAATTAAAAAAATTCATGTCAGTGCATAAAATAAAAAATTCATGTCGGCTCATAAAATAAAAAATCAAAACCAAATGAAAAGTAATTAAAAAAATCCAAAAATTAAAACCAGCATAGATGCATCTTAAACTTGGATTTATCATGCTGCACCAAGAGGGATCAAGGAGGTGTAATTTTTGATGTGTAAAAAATTTAAGTTTAAAAAGAAATTACACCTCAAGAAATTCGATCCCTCTTGATGCTTGATAGATCCGGGTTTTTAAGATGAATCTATGTCGGTTATTTTTCAACATAATATTTACATAGCTTTTGAGTCATCATGACAAGCAACCACATGGCTCGTGAATATTTACATATACATGCTTAGTCATTTACTAATCGGGCCTTGGCCTTGAGTGCCACACTAGGAATCCATATTAGCATATTTACATCATTTACATCATTTGATTTAATATATTTGAAGGGTCAAAATTGGGGGTGTTGCCATCGAAAAGCACACCTGGGGGGAAGCGCAACATAAATCTTTCGAAGCTGCTAGGTGCGTCCTTGGGGGCAAGACTCGAGTTAGGTGCTGTCACGTGATCCTGACTCCTCCGTTTAGGCAAACTCCTAACCAAAGCCAAGGGGGGTAGACCCTATCAAAGAGTTTTCTAAGGCTCTTAGATTGTTGATTTTTAAGGATGGGAATGAGTGTTTATTAGGAGTTTTTTTGGGTGAAATGGTGGATAAATAACCAAGTTTATTGCAAATAGATTAAGCAAATCAACAACATGATATCAGCATAAGTAACACAACAATTTCGAGATTGATAATAAGCAAATAAAGATGTTGTTGCTGAAAGAGTAAAAAAACCAGTGCCGATGGAGTCACAAATTGTAGTAGCGTTGTTGTGAATCGAAGATGTTTTGCAAGTGCTCTTGGTTGATTTTAATTAAGATGAAAAAATGATGAGTTGATTAGGGGGAAAAAGGGAATTCCCGATGTACCTTGCGGTACGGGGAATATGTCCGGATTTTGGTCTAAGTGGCTTCACACAAGAACATGTGGGCTGGAATGGAGTCTCAAGGGCGTGTTCAACACTACACCAACAAGGATGTAGTCTAACGGTGCCCTGAGGTCGCTTTCCAATAGTTCTCGCTTCCTTTGCAAAATTTGCCCACTTTCGATCAAGTCGAGGTGACGTCGGATTTTCGTTACGCGAACTTAATTAAAATGTTGTTAAACTAATTACTAGCCACTCTCAATTCCTTTTGATGCACCTTACTGTTCGGACGAATTGCAGGGGTGTAGAGTATACAGAAAGGAGTCCAAGTTTTACAAATTTTAGAGCAATGTTTCTTGATTATTAAGCCCAAGAATCTCTTTCAGGTCAAAGACCATACTTGGGAGAGCAAGGGGGTAAATTCCGAAAAATAAAGTAGAAATGGAAGTTTTTCTAATTACTACAACAAAGAGTATCTTTTCCCCTTTCAGGTACTTCAGTAGAGCAATGCTGGGTTAATACTCAGCTTTGCCAAACATAAAAATAAACCAAAGCAAAAGATAACAAACTAATCTAGCATGAAAAAAAACTACTCTAATATAGCATGAAAAGATAACAAACTAATCTAACATGAAAAGAAACTATTCTAACTATCTACCCAAGAATCTATTTCAGGTCTGAAGACCGTACTTGGGAGAGCAAGGGGGTTAGTAAATCAAACCTTCCACAAATGGATTAAAGTAAACAACTTGAAATTAATTTATTCTAACTTAA
Source organism: Larix kaempferi (assembly GCA_027924585.1). NCBI lineage: Eukaryota > Viridiplantae > Streptophyta > Pinopsida > Pinales > Pinaceae > Larix > Larix kaempferi. Next base: position 8,708,344 of record BSBM01000101.1, on the reverse strand, counting down.
CAAAATACTACTCTAATGCAATGTAGTTATAAATCAAATAAATAAATGGACAGATACATGCTTCCCCCAAATGGGGGAAGAAGGGTGTGGGAGCCGCAATCCCACTTGCTTTTTTATTAAGTTATTACAATATTATTAACTCTCCGACAGAGATTGCTCTTGATCCGTAAAAGCAACATTCAAGAGACTTTATTAGCTTGGAAAAGCTTAAGAAAAAGCAAGAAAATAGAGGAGAAGTCTTTTTAATGGTTCAAGCTCCCAAAATCGCTTCGTTTCTTCGCTTTCCCGTGACACAAAGCTAAAAACCAGCCAATAGCAAACTTGATTAAAGTGTTAGTATGTTAGCTAAATCACATAAAAATTTACAATTTAATACTTGCAAATGATGGGAAAAATTTAACTACTTCAAGGTTTAAAACTAAATCCAGATCTATGATTTATCATTAAGCTTCCTAGATCTATGATGAATGCAAATAAACTTTTAAAATTTAAACTTTTGAAATTAGATCTATTTGCTTCTTTTTTGAACAAAAGGGAAAAATGAAGATTGTTTTGAGTTTGAAGGGTGAGAAAGATGGAACCAAGCCCAAGCTTGAAAACAAAGGAAATCCTTGAATGCCTGAAAAACCAACTTGTTAACAATAAACAATAAATCCGAGTTGTTGGAAAGGAAGAAGATCCAACTGAGGTCCGCTCCCTAATCAACCTTTATCCCGCACAACTTAAATATACTTACAAGAATAAGAGGGATCAAATCTAGAAGATATACCAATAAAAAGAAATGAAGAGCATTAGTAGATCTGAGTACACTTGCTACTTCTTAACCTTTCACAAACATATAAAAACAAGTAAATCAAAGCCTATGAATACTTGTTCCTATGGGCTCAAAGGCCTTTTAAGCTAGATTGATCCACAAATATTCAATGCAAAAGCAAATAAACTAAGCTAGATTATACCTCAAATTGCATGCATCACAATGGTGGATCTTGCAAAACTAATGGACCTCCAAAGCCTCAACTGATTATATTAACTGAAAATATCATACAATACAAGAGCAAAGGTTCGATGCTAATCCACCCTAAATAATGGAGCCCGACCTTGCTTAAATAGAGAAGAAGAAGAGATAGGGCGCATTCTAGAGAATTCTAGGGTTTTAGAGGGCGAATCCCATTGAATGAGGCTTGACTTAGCCTTGAACTAGAACTTGGAAGGTGTGAATGGATGAGGTGGCTGCCCCTCTTAGCTTCGTAATCTTCTCCAACCAATATCCACGAGCCATCAAACCAAGAAGTCGCCCATCATGAAGGAGGGCGCAATTCCTTAAGGGAGATCACTTGCTGTGCTCCGATACTTGACTGAAACCACTTGGACTTGATTGATTCTCTCTCCTATATAGATTGCCAACTGGACTGACACTTTATTTGGCTCTTTTTCCTCTATTTTAGAGAAAATGATTTTTCTCATATCTCATTATTTTTAATTAAATAATTCTCTTTTAATGTGTTTGAGAGAATTTTTATTAAAGTGATAAATAATCACTTAAAACTTAGGAAAAGTGGGTTTTGGGGTTTTATGGGTGCTCCGAGTTAGAAAACGAGCACCCCCATGGAAAAAACAACCCTTAGACCACACTTTTATCATATTTTTGATTTTTTAATTAAAATCATTAAAAAAGCCCGTAAAACGGGAAAAAATAATTTTGTCCGAACTGACTCAAACTCCTAGGGTACCTAGTGCATGTTCATAATGACTCAATTATATGCCTAGCAAGCTCATAAACATTGACACATGAACTTTAATAATGTCCTAAGGCCTAACCCCCAAGATGACTATTCCAGCTTTGGAGGAGCTATGAAAAATTCATCGATTATACAACAATTATTCAGTATTGCATAATTGACAAGGAAAAAGCACCATGGAATGATCACCTTTGGTGGCTAAGTCCTAGGAAGCCAATTTCTTTACATAAGACAGTCTTGCTAGTACATTTTTACAATATCCCCAAGGGGGTATGAAGCATGCAATTATTACAAAGGGGCCAAAATTGGCTCTGAAAAAGACCTCTGGACTTCTGAACATTGATGACGAACATTGGACATGTTCACAACTCTGGCGGCTCACAAGAAATTCAACTAATGTACAAAATAGTCCTAGGAATCCATATTAGCATATTTACACCATTTACATAATTAGATTTAATACATTTGAAGGGTCAAAATTGGGGGTATTACAAGAATGAAATTATTATTAATGAAGAGGTACCTACAATTAAATTCACTTGAACTAGCAAGTAAGCTAGGTCTTAAAAATACAATTTTAGTAGAGGTTAACATAAAAGGGCAACTAGATGTGCTAGTGTTTAAAATAACATATGAAGTATAGTCATTAAGAAATCATCTAAAGCATGTGAAATCGATCTCATGGAAGGGAAATCAATTGCTTAAGCTTAACTATAACGAATCCCTGCATGGATTGTTGTGTAGGTTATAAAGTTGTCATCAACTAGTGAATGATATAAGCCTTTGTTGAGATTCACAAGAGTTAGCAAGAGAATTGAATGTAACCAACACAAACCCAATTGTGCAATAAAGAGAAACATAAACCAACACTAGGGAAGCACAACACAAGAGTAGTGCAACCCTAGAGAGAGAAAACAACCTAAGAACAAGTGTTCTATAGAGAAAGGGAAACCCAAGTAGAAGAGAGAGTGCAACACTTGATGATGCCCTTAAGTACATCACTTTTATTCGTAATGGAATAATCACTTGAATGAAAAATACACATGAGAGTGGATGTATAAATACTTAACCCAAAGGTGGGATGCTGTCCCCAATAGGGATTTAAGCCTACGTGTACAAGGTTAGCCTTAACCAAACCTACAAATATAATAATGATATAATGTAAGGAATGCTATGATTAAAAGTGAAGATTACACCCCTATTTTCAACATCCCCCCTTAATCTGAATAGGGGGCCACAGAGAGAAGATATTACACACATACCCCTTTAATGCCCAACAAAAGACACATGGAGTAGACAATACATTATCCAACAAGATATTTGGCAGCATTCATCGTGCAGCGAAGTGTTAGTGGTGGATGAAGCTTCAATTCATCGAGCATATCATCGACCTTGGTGAGAAGAGCTTGTGGTGGAGGAGGCTTTTGCTGATGCTTTGATTTTCCTTTAGTGCAAGAAAATTGATAGCATGTGTGGATATGGCCCACTTGGGAGAGGCCTTGACCTAGTTGGAGGAAGAGGAGCAAGCTCAGAGGGATCGATCAAGCATCATGGTACCAAATAGTCCCATAGACCTACTTTGTGGACATTCGTTGGACATCAATAAAATTATCTTATTATGCCGATAGGTGTTAGAATTAGCACCTATTGGTGTTATTTTCTCCATTTTTCTCTCGATGGAAGTCGATCAGTAAAAATTTGAGATTCAGGAGAAGTCTCACACTTGTACGAACAATATTAGGTAGTTTTTTGTTGTCGTCTAACTGCTTCATTGTCGTTGCATAGTCGATGCGTGTTAGACGACCCTCCATTTGTATACACCATTGTGCAAGAAGAGTTCGTCAATATAACTAATAATTGTAATCAATATAAAGAGGCAGTGTTTTGTGGAACAAGCATGTGCTATGCATATCCATGTGACGGATCCGTGAAGAAGATGACGTTTTAATGGACGACATGAACGCTAAGAATAGAATGGATCCATTAGCACTGTGTGCTCTTTGACTTCCATGCCCATAACGCCCATTCCAAACATTGTTTTCTCCAATTTCTCGCTACAATATGCTGCCTTTGTCATGCTGGCCACTGGTACCAATTGCTCATCATTAACAATGCCATTGTCAGGTGGAAAATTGTATGCTCTGCCATTGGAAAATACTATTTTGCCACGTCCTCTTACTCATATTTGTTTTGATGCTCAATTTCCGCTTCTTCATAAAATCCCTCGCCAACTTCTAGGTATGCAACTTTAACAATTATATTGTCATTAAATGCTACAGGATCCTTATGAAGAAAAATCTTCAAGCATACTTTTTTTCTCACTTGCTCAGATCGGTTATTTCCCTCAATTTGCTTATTCTGCATAGCTCCTTATAGCAAGTTTTATGTGAATGATCCTGAGAAATATCCGAATCCCATGAAGAATTTCAATATCCTTTATTGAGAGTGTTGAGGACTCTATTCAGGTTTACCGCACAATAGAAATGGTTGAATATAAATTAAAATTTGAACAAGGATTTGACAAAAAAACTCATTATTAAAATTAATGGTTTTTTTATAATTAAAGAATTAACTTTTGGATGCCTATCGGCGTTCACTGCTGAATTTTTGGATGTGGTGTGCTAGTCTTATCTTGCTTGACTACCATCATTCATTGACATCAGTACATGTCAATAACATCCGTTTAGTTTGTTTGCAGCTATAATGGAGAAAAAGTCATTAACATTGAGCCTTGAAAGCCTTATGAAATTTGTTGTTTGAGCCTTGAGGATTCATCTAGCAGGGGTTACTTAATCCCAATCTCTTAGTTTATCTTTTCAATAATTTTTTCTAAAAGTATCTATAGAACTATACCAAGTAAAAACGTTGATCATATGTAATTTACTAGTTGGATAGACTTTTACTATTCACAAATCTCAGCCGACTCCATTGTAGCTTTAAATTCAAATTCTTTAGGAGTAGTGCAAGTTTGATCTAATAAGAATGGCCCTTGAACTCAAAGCTGTAGATTAAAAAACAAAGAAAAATGATTAACTAATATTGCCATGCAATCATTTCTCAAAGATTAGTGTAAGACAACTCCATGACCTGCAATTCCTTTGATGACTTCACATTTGCTTCTATTTACCAGTGTTACATGGGGACGCATCCCCTAGGGTTGGGGGCATGCCTCCCTCGCCCCCCGTGCCCCCAAGATGTGGGGGCACCTGGGGAAACGTTTCTCCACATCCCCAATTTGGTGAAATGTAGGGAAACACATGGCGAGACGTTTCGTGAAAAGGGGGACGTCTGGGTGCCCCCTCCCGGAAAGCGGGATGCCTAGATGCCCCCTCCTGATTTTTGAATTTTTTTCTTCGTAAAAAAAAATACTTATATAAAGTAAAAGTGACATTTCCCTTATCTTTCATTTTCTATCCTCTTACTTAAATTTTTAACATTACCATTAATTGTTTCAGGATGTTTGAGAGTGGTTCCAACCTCACCAGACTTCATATGCAAAAAGTAGAATTTTAGATCCCATTCAGAATTCAACAGGCTTAACAGTATTAAGTATTTTAGGATTGCAACGTTTCCACTGGATTCTATTATGTATGAGGGTATGGGATTGGCATTTAATCAAGCACGTCAACCCCTCTATGTACCTTGATGTTGGTGGAGTTGATTGTTGAACCCTCTATCACGACCTTAATAAAAATGTACCCTTCACTCAAGCAAAATAATTTAGTAAGCATGGGAAGCTTTTTGAATTTTTTACCTTATTTTAATGATTGGATTAGGAGGTTTCATCAAAATTGTAGGGTGTTGAATAATGTCCTTAGAGGATCAACTTCGAGATTCGAGGTAGAAGCAAGGGCTAGAGCCTAGAGGAGGGGGGCACAGGGTGCTATTGATGAATAGGATCCCAATATTGAAATTCAAACATTGAAATATGATCAATCATATCGATGATCGTGTTTACATTGCACAATGATGGATTTAGTATCTAGTATTTAAATGGTGATGGGATGAGGCATTGTTATGTTAATATGTTCAGATTTATATATTTTTAATCATTTTGGAGATGGGGCCCCCTATGTTAGGGACCCCGACGTCCCCCCGTCCCCCATGAATTTTCCTAAGGTTTGGGGGTGGTCTCCACACGTTCCCCATGTGCATTTCCCCGCTCCCACGCTCCCACATCCCGGAAACTTGGTGGAACATTGCTATTTATCATGAAGACCAATAAGTTCTAATAATAGAAGTTGCATCCCAACATTGCTTCTTCTGAGCAAAGTAGTTTAGTGCAGTGTTAGGACATTTTCCTAGCCCCTAGGAGTTCAATCCTCCAATGAGGGAGACCTTGCCACCACTTTCTTTTGTTTGAGCATCACCTCTCCAACAATTACATCCAGTTCCCCTTATAATGTAGCATGGTAAACTGTCTTTTGCAAGAACGTATATATACTGAACCCCCATTACTCAGTAAACTCCATGTCTGATTGAATTTAATCTGCACGTTTGTTTTTGAACTTCATTTTGTATTGCATAACTTGATAGAATGGCAATCCGTGCCTTTTTGGGAAGAAAGCAATTTTTGGAAAAGTAAAGTTTGGAATACAAATTCCAATCTTCTTTACTTATAAGTTATAATACTTTATGATCCTTTACTCATTGACGACATCATATTCTGGTATTTTTTGTGACAAAGGGAAGAAAACTAAGGAACATAGTTATCCTTGAAGAGCTGTTTAAGTTTGGCTTTAGTACTGCATAACCATTTAATGTTCCAATCATCCAAGTTTTGCCATGCAGTTATGTCTTTGACTAGATGACTAGTCCTCTTTGACTAATTATTTTACCTTCTGTTGTTTGAGATATTGGTAGGTCTACAAGTATTGTAATCCTGTCTGCTCCAATTAAATTTTTTCTCCTATCACTGTCAGCGAACATCTTTTGGAAGTCATACTATCTTTTCATTATTAACCTTTGTTGCTCCTGGGTACCTTCCTTCTTACACTATTGGTACATTTTTTAATTTTTTTTTAGTTTTATGGGTACTAAAGATTGTCCATCAATTTGTCAGTATTTGTTGCTCTTGGCTACCGTCCTCCTTACTCCAATAGTACATTTTTTAAAGTTTTATGGGTGCTAGAGATTCTCTATCAATTTGTCAACTCAATAGTGTTTTGTAAACATTCATATTGCATCCGATGCTTTTTTCTCATCGAACAAGACACTGGCCTCTTTATCCATCACAAGGACAAGATGAGAGGTCATATTTCAGAACCATAAATGGTTTTCATCACATATCATTCAAGTAAAACAATGGATCATTTTCTTTGATTTGCAATGGTTCATTTTCTGTGATTGGCACTGTATTTTTGTGCACAACCAATTCAGGCAAAAACTATGCAGATTAAAATTTGATATGTTCTTAGTTGATGCAAGAATTTTTGTTGTGTTTTTATTTCACATAATACTGTGAAGATAATATAAAAATTCTGCATGTTTATTCTCTCTTCTAATAGGGTAGTAGGGAGCCCCTTGTTGAATATTTTGTATTATTTTTGTGGTTTGGAATTTTGGATAAGATATGATGAAAATTTTCAAAATGTTTGTTTTTAGTTGTTGTGTATGAGTGTTCACCTTGATGTTGCAGGGTAAGCAAGAGGTACAGGAGTTAAGAAAGACTGAAAGAGAGAATGAAAAAAGGTATTTTCAAATTTCCAGTTTCACTGGGGAGAAAAGCCCTCAACTGATTTTTGATCACTCATCATTGTAAAAGTCAACATGTGCATTAGTACTTTTAGTTTCTTTAAAAGAAATTATTCATGAAATGAAATTTCTTGGAATCAATTTGAAACAAATATGTTGGCATAGGGACATTATCAAGCCTACTTTTCTAATTGCAATTAAATGACAATAAAAGAGCACTGGTTCATGATTGGCGATTGACACAATTGAGCCCTATAAAAGAGTCTTAGACTTCAACCATAGGACTTGTATATTGGCTTTCAAATACTCAATGCTATTCATGCATACACCTCGAGCAAAAAGCTGATTAGGTTTTGCAATGGAGCAACATCATTTAGGTTTGAGATGAATTGTTGTCTCCTTGACATTTAAAATTGCAATCTTTTCCTTAGTTGGAAAGATGCTGGCTGCAAGGTTTGGCATTGTTCCTGATGCATCACAACTGTTGCTAGTTGGAGGGCTTGCGTTTCAAAAGAAATGACTTAATGCATCATTCTGTCAACTAGCAAAGAATGGTTACTAGGAAATCCTACTGTATAGGGAAAACCTATCATTCTCAAGTTGTCAACTATAAATATCTGGGAATATTTTTTGTAATTTTTATCAATTTCTAAGGAACTTATTTATTTTATAGAGAAATTTGGTTATTTTCCACCTACAATAAGTTGATCTGATAGAAATTTGTCAAGTATTCATTTTGAATGAGTGAATCAGTTTTGGCAAAAATTGGAAAAATTAGCCAAATGGCAAATATTAGCCCCTTAAATTTCCTTGCTATTGTAGCACCTTTGTCTACGGTACCTTCTCTCTTGCCCCTAGATTTGGCTCCCTATTTTCATGGATTGGCTTGAGGTGCAGTCTATTGACTATGCTTGGGATAGTGTCTTTTCGTTCCACGACCAATTCCATGCCCAACAACTTCACCTATATATAGTTTACAATCTTAAGTGGAATGTGACTTGACACTCATGAACAATATTTGGTGTGAGCATTCTATTGAATACCTTGACTAGACTTGCTGCATTACTAAGGGATTATAGAACTTTTGACCTCATCCCATCTATTTAATGTGTGTCGAATTTTGTTATAGTGTTCTTTAGTAAAATATAATCCACTTTTCAGAACCTTAAACCATTAGTCCATTGTATTTGCTATCCCTAGTGACAAGAGGAGTCACTGTCTGAGTTGATTGGCAAAAGGTAGCTCTTGTTGGGCTTTGAGCCTCTCCAAACTAGTCCTGATGTTTGGCTTTAGGAAATTCGTTATTAAGTCAAGTTGGAATGATGATTAGGATTTGCAAGAACAAGTCTTTTAGATACTATTGGTAGATCAATAGTTACATTGGTTTAGACTCCATTGGGGCCCTTGGATGGTACTCGCAATCCATTCTGTATTATGGTGCAGTGTTTGGACAATCAACAACACCCAAGTCCCTTTTTTTTGGTTTTGCATCAAATGTCCCATTTGAATCCATTTAAATTCGTCTTTCCTTGGAGGGTGCTAACAATCCATTTTGTATTATGGTGCAATTTTTGGGATAATCAAGAATACCCAAGTCCCCATTTCTTTTTGGGTTTTGCACCAAATGTCCCATTTGAATCCATTGAAACTCATCTTGCCTTCATCTTGTGACCATGAGAAAGCTTCGAGCAACTTGCCAAAGCTAAGATAGGTAGCTGCAATGTGACTATACCCAAATTAACACTAGTACTGCAACTACAACAAATAACAATAGAAAATATGACAACAGTGGAGCTCAAACATAAAAACTTAAAAGTTGAGAGCAACAATTTTTTTTGGGTCCCTTGCAATTCCAAATTAATGGAGGAAGATTTCTCTAAATAATCTTGTTGATTATATTGATAACATGAAAAGAGTTGCAAATGAGAGAGGGAACCCCTATTTATACCAAAAATAGATAGAAACCCCAACTTAATGATTAAAATTTTAAATTACAAATAAAACTGTTAAAGTACATTAAATTGACCTATTACAAGTAATGAGATATGGCATTATAAAGGTCTAGGAAAAACATTATTATAAAATCATGAGATTAGGTACAAAATTGCTCATGGACATAGGATCTAATTGTAAGAAACGTAATACTAATAATACTAATACTAATACTAATACTAATTATTATCAAATGGGTCTAGCTTGGGTGGTTAGGGAGGAGAAATGTTATCCTCCCCACCCAGGTTCAAATCTTGCCTGTGCCATGTTTCGCTCTTCATGAGTCAATTTTAAAATTTTTGCCGAAGCTGTGAGCCATGAGGGATATCTTACCCTTGCTTGTGGGGTAAATGGTGGGTTGCCTAGTTACATAATAATAATAATAATAAGGTTAATGAAAGGTCAAAGGCCACACACCCCTTCACCTCGTGACCAGTCAATGTATATTTATAGTATATACACCCTCGTGAATTTCATTGTAATCATCAATAATTCATTACTCAATATTTTATTATATATATTTGCAGAAATACTTTGTCATTCTTGTAATGAACAGGACTGTTTATTCTATTTGGTGTCAGAGCCAAGTTCTTGGCCGATTTCATGGGTTAATTGCTCAAAGCATTCTTCTGTAAATCAATTTGTACTCAGTCTCCATTCTTCATTAGTCCACAACTCCAATGCCATTCATACAACTCTAATTAACACATCCACAACCATCTGTACGATTCTTACAGCCACAACTGCAAAATATTTTTTACAGCCACCATTCCAAACTAATTCCTTACATTTTCATTGAGTCTGTACTTCATCCATAATCTGCCCCGTACATCAGATCAAGTTGCCATATAATCCACAGTCCATATGCTGTATGCTGTTGTCACCTGCAATCCCATACATAACCACCTTTTTAACCCTATGTGACCTATCTGTACATTTTTTCCCTAAGGTCATACCCTATAATTTTTCTTCCACTATATTTATTTTTACTTTGAAAAATCACGTTTTCAAAATTTTTATAGACATATATAAAGTAACATTAAAAAAGTGGATTCCACAAGAAAGAAGACAAACACCAAAATGGTGAACAAGGACCAATTACAAGCAGATGTTACTGGCGGCAGAGATGAAGTCAACAGCATAAGGCACTGGCTTGGTAACGTAGGGAAGGGACACAAAGAATTAATGAGGAGTCCCAAAATTTGATGGCTAGACTTAATAATAATGAGAAACGACAACAAGGATGAAGCATCAAAGTTAAATAATTATCATAGAGAAATGATTGACCAATTAACCGAATGGTCGATCGATGATCCATTATCAGTACAACACTTAGTCCAGAGAAGGTCACCATGAAGTCCAAACTCATCAAACCCAAGAACAACATTGAACAAAGCCCTCCTAAAAATAGTGTTGACCCCACAACATTGCCCATAGCACTATGGGGCCACTTTTGAAGTTCGCTCTATCAAATTTCAGACTGGAGGTCCTTATTCTTGCATAAGAGCACTCATGAATTTTATAAGCCCAAAGAAAGTCTGAGTACCTAGCATTTTGCTAGGCTGGCTATGAGTTCGAATAAGATTCTTCCTTCCTGAATGTGTGGGATGTGCAATCTTAGGAATAGCTGCACCTGAATTCTTTTGATGCAAAATTGAAAAAAGGAAGTTTAGAGATGGCCTCTTTGGTGATATGCACTTTTTAAAATCCACAATAGATGAATGTAGTCCCCCTTTAACATCAAAGTTAATGTATGTTACTATGTATAAGCAACAAAATTCAAGTCCTTTGCAGTTGACATATTCCACCATATTCCACATATTCAACATATTCTAGCTGCATATTTATCATCAGAAAAGGAAAAAGCATGACCACAGCTGCATAGGCACCATTAGGTTCGTCAACATAATGATCATATCACTAGCAACAGGTGCAGGAATGAAGAAAAATTGACATAATTACAAAGTTTCTCATTCATGCATTATGTCAAACACTTGAACATCTAGGGTTTTAACTTAGAATTCTTTGAAAGTAAAACCACCACTTCAAGATCCCATCAAACACTGAAATGATTACAAGCACATTGAAGTTTTGAACACATATGTTTTTGGTCAAACTTGACCGGGCAAAACCCCAAACTTGGGGAAAACCCTAGGAAAATTTTTCATTAAGAAGAGTACAGAACAATTCTAAAAACACAATATTTCTCTTTCAACCCTAACTGACAATTTCCACAAATAGCAAATTATTTCAGAAATCAGACCCAACCTTGAAATCTGTGCCAAGAAATTTCCTCGGGGAAACCATAAAGGAGAAAACCCCGCAACTTCCTCAGAAATAGATTTGTCACTAGTACAATATCAAGCAAGATGGAAAACCCAAAATATAAGATGTCTTCTGCAACTTCTCTCTTTCTCCTCCAACAAACTCGTCTTCTCTCTCACTTGGTGCGAACTTGTGTGAGTGAGTGTGTTGGCCAATTGAGAGAGTGATCCTCTCTATTTATACTTTAAGTGTGGATGACCTAATTCCTCATTGGGCTGACTTGCCTAACTAACTGGGCCGACCTGTCCTAGGGAGACTCAAAAAATACAATTTACATTTATCTTTTGGGGAGCTATTGCCCCGACTTACAATGGAGGTTTTACCTCGATATTCTTGCATGACCAAATACAATAATGACATCCCCGAATGGAGGAAAAACTTCTCCGACGGAGGTACAATAAAAGTACAATAATAATATAATAATAATATACAAAAGAATATCTTCCGAAGTTACATTTAAAACAACATTGAGATCTTGTGCAAATTTGGTATTATGGATTGTAAGTCCATGGCCACACCTATGGAGGCTAATCTGAAGAAGTTACATGACTCTGCCATATCTTCAGACTTAGTGGATTCGACCATGTACCGCTAATTGATTGGATCTTTATTGTACATGGTTAATATCATGCCAGATATCTGTTATGCAGTGAACACGTTGAGTCAACACATGGTCAAGCTGAGGCAAGTGCATTGGGTAGTATATAAGCATGTGCTGAGATATCTACGCGTATAGTTGGTTATGGATTGAGATATACCTCAAATAATGAAGTGAAGCTGGTGGGCTTCATAAATTCAGATTGGGTTGGTAGTGCAGTTGACAGAAAGAGCACCTCTGGGTGCTGTTTTAGCTTGGGATCAACTATGGTTTCTTGGTTTAGCAAGAAATAGACCTCTGTGGCGCTTAGTTCAGTTGAGGCAGAGTACATCACGACCAGTGCAGCTTGTAAGGAAGCAGTATGGCTTCGGAAGCTGCTTGCAGATTTATATGGTCATAAGCTTGATGTGATAGTGATATTATGTGATAACCAGAGCTGTGTAAAGCTCTTAGAGAACCTTGTGTTCCATGACAAGTCCAAACATATTGAGATAAGATATCACTACATCAAAGATATAGCTCAGAAGGGAGCAGTGAAGCTCCAATATATCTCCACAGATGAGCAGACTGCAGATATCCTTACCAAGCATTTGTCTAGAGTGAATTTGGCATACTTCCGTGAAAGGCTTGGGGTGGTGGAGATTCCCTTCCTCAGGAAGGGAGATTAATGACCAGTATGGCTATTGATGAGGCACAAGCCAAGACTTGTGCCTGACTCCTTTGTGGAGTGTATCCCTGTGTGGGATGGTTCCTGTGTGTAACATTATGATCGTACTCCTCGATGGACTGAGTTGAGTTGATTGTACTCGTCGATGGATTGTGTTGATCATACTCCTCGATGGACTGAGTTGAGTTGATCGTACTCCTCGATGGACTGAGTTAATTTGATCGTACTCCTCGATGGATAGAGTTGAGTTGATTGTACTCCTTGATGCACTGAGTTGAGTTGATTGTACTCTTCGAGAGTTCTGTGTGGACTCCTAGTCTTGTGTGGACTATGATTCTGTGTGGACCGAGATGAGTTTTGTGTGGACTCCTAGTCTTGTGTGGACTATGGTTCTACATGGACCGAGATGAGTTCTGTGTGGACTGTGGTTCTGTGTGGACTCCTAGTCCTGTGTGGACTGTGGTTGTGTGTGGACTGAGATGAGTTCTGTGTGAACTTCTTGTCCTGTGTGGACTGTGTTATCACCTATTTTGTACCATGGTTGGATTATCTGAAGAGACGCCATTTGACAAACATGATGAATGTTTGTACTCCAGTGTATCAGATGATCCAACATTTGTGCCTAGCCAGTTTTGTTTTTTCAGTTGACATGACCATGGCCCCATGGGGTTTGTAATAAAGTGTGCTAGTAGGATTTGAGTGTCTCGGTCCCCCATGATTTGATTAAGCAACTAAGGTATTCCAGGGAGTTTTTTCCCGTGTCAATTATACTTTGCCTAGTGTCGAGCTATAATCGATGAGGTTTTCTCCCGCTTCCTCCAAAGCTGGAATGCCCGATTTTGAAAATTTTAGCCATGGGGGGTTATTAGAGTCCAACTGATGTATATAAGCCTACTAGGCACTGTTAGAATAAGTGTCGGTCATGTCCTAGGTCCTTAGAACCCTCAAAAAAAATTTTGAAATTTTTTTACTGGGTCCGTCGAAATTTGGGTTTTTAATTATTTTTAAATTTAATAAATTTCTCTATAGTTTAAATAGAGAAATATCAATTTGTAATATGTCAGTCATCCGGGATCCGAATTTGATGATTGAAGGCTCCAGACTTAAGCCAAAAATCATTCATGATCCTCGGACCGGTTTATCCTAAGTTTCGGATGTCAATTAGGCCTCATAATTAATAATTTATCAAAAAACCCAGTTACAGAGAAATTATTAATTAAAATAATAAAATCATTATTTTGGAGATAATCCAAATCTCTCCAAAATAATCCAAATGGAATAAAGTAAAAGGCTAGTTGACATGGCACAAGGCATTAATGATGATTCCAATCATCTCAGTTGACATTCAGTTGAATATCCAGTCACTGCAACACAGACTCTAAAGAGGAATTCTCCCTCCTTCATTAAAACTCACGAGTTGATGATGTGTAAGGTGTTGAGTGGGTGGTTGAGTTGATTGATTGGCATTTATTACCAAGTTGGGCGCCCTCCTAAAGTCATGGCCATGACAAAGCATTGGCTCTTAGTGATGGCGAGTTAGACTCCTACATCAACTCAAAGCATATCTCCTTCATCCTCACGTCAATCTCCATGGAGAGTTCGAATTGCCACATGGCAATGCATATGTGGTATGGTGGAAAGTCCAAGAGGTAGATGGGGGGCGCCTTGCCTAGGTGGAGGCCACCTCCCCATCCACATAGATTTGAAGTCGAGTTGTTGTGTGAGTTAAACTCCAAACTCGGTGTTGATTGGGATTCTGACTTGGAGTATTGATTTTTGACTTGTGCCATTGGCTCTCCTTATGCCAATTCGACCTAGGGTTTAGGTAGCTAGTGTTTGCTATAAAGAGAGGCCATTTTGGCTCTCTTCTCATGGAGATTTTGAGCATGAACACTCTGCCAAAATACTATTGTAATATTTGTTTGATTCTTGAATAAAATATTGACTTTGGAGGTCCATACAAGAGCTTTGGGGTTGTCTTTCACATTGCTTGGTGACATCTTTCTCACCCTATTCCTTATCTCAAGTTTTGCATTATTTAGTATATGTTCTATATATCTTAGAAATGTACTATTCGGTTTAACTTGTTTGATGTTTAGGGGTTTTGCAGGATTCACATAAGGTGGAGAATGACTTGGAGATCAAGTTGCTCTTTACATACCAATGGTTATTAGCACCTATTCGAAGTTGTCTTGCAGGTTCCCAAAGTATTCTTTGTTCAAAAGAAGAAACACTTTAAAAGAGTTTTGGCCTCTTCCTCCACTCCTCTCATCAAGCCTCTCTTTGTCCTCCATTCGTCCCTCCTCCTAAGCTCATCCTCCCATTCGTTTTGCCTTCAAGCTCCTCTCATCCATCCTAAAGAGCCCTAAAAAACACTTCAAAAACACAAAAAACGAATTGCTTGGGAAAGCAAGAGGAAAATCCTCTTAAGCAAAAGCAAAATTTTGGAACACAAAACCAAGAAGGGGCTTGAGTGTTGTAATTTTCTAAGTCTTTACCTTTTTGCATAGTCCTTCAAGGGGAAATTCCCAAGGCAAGTTGTAAGCAAGTTAATAAAAAGTTTAAGTGGAGGAGTCCTCCACTTTTTTGGGTTTCTTCCCCACTTGGGGAGGAGTGTTGTCTCTTGTTAACTTAGATCTTTCATTTCATGCTTTAGATTAGTCTTTTATTTCACTTCTGTACTCTC
Organism: Larix kaempferi; assembly: GCA_027924585.1. NCBI lineage: Eukaryota > Viridiplantae > Streptophyta > Pinopsida > Pinales > Pinaceae > Larix > Larix kaempferi. Next base: position 8,692,643 of record BSBM01000101.1, on the reverse strand, counting down.
TTCCAAGTTTTGACCAGAGCAAGCTAACTTTGGGATTGTATCCCAAAGGCCACATAATTTTGTGGTAGTTTCTCGTTCCCCCGTTAGCCTCCTTGCCGAAGTTTCAGCTAGCTGGAAAGTCTCAAGGAATAATGGTTCTGAGTGATCGACCTTGTTCGGAGGTTGATCCTACCTTAGATTAACATTTGTTTGGTAGAACACTAAATCTTGCTTTCAGTTATTTTCAAGCATCTTATCGTATCTTGTTATCATATTTTTACCTTCAGTAATCTAAGCTTCATAAGTGTTTTCACAATTGCTTCTTTTTTCCAGTAAAATAAACAAAGTCTCTTGAACTTGGCCAAATCCAAGTCAAGAGCACTCTCTGTCGGAGAGCATTTTTAGACTTGCATTTTCCCCTTGCATTAGGCATATCGAATTAGAAAAGTCTCTTGAACTTTGGTCTTAAGACTAAGTCAAGAGCGCTCTCTATCGGAGAGTTGAACTGTGCTCTTAAATAATAAAATACTTCAACTCACACTCCCCTTTTAATTAATTTACTTTGGTCGATTGTTCAACACCCGTATGCTCTGCCAACCTGAAAGGGTTGGGCTAGTACTCATAAAGGTGTTGAATTTGCTAAGCTTACAAGTGATAATCTAATTAAAACTTTACCCAATCCAAATCGGCGTTAATTACTGAGGTTGCTTCCTGAAATAGGTGGTGTCGGGAATCCACTGTCAGACTCGAGGGCGGTTCAAACATTGGACACCTATCCTTTGAATCTGGGTGCTCCCGACCTATCATCTAAGAGGTTGCCAATATTTTTCCCATTTGGTCTACTTTTTTGATATCCTTGTTCCTTAGCCTAATAATCAAAGATCATTAAAATATTCAATAAACCAAGATTAATTCGCAGGACGATCTCACGAACATTACCACTTTGAACTCTTGTATCAAGCAACCCAAGCACTCAAGACTTTTTTTTGACTCCATAAGGCACTGGTCCTTGGCATCATTTTATTTTGCTTATTATCTATCTGGAGCATTTTTATTTTCGTGGTTGTCTTGCTTTAAACTTACAAAGTGGCTTTTTCCTCAAATCATACTGTATAATCACAATGTGGATTGCTTTATCTTGTGCTTATTTCAATTATTTAAATTGTAATCTCTCATCATTAAGAAAACTCCTAAACAACACTCATCCGCATCACCCCACACTTAAAACATATAAAAAATAACAAGAGCCTTAGTGAAACTCTTTGTAGGGACTACCCCCCTTGGCTTCGTTAGGAGTTAGCCTAAACGGAGGAGCTGGGATTCAGGTGACAGTACCTAGCTCATTGCTTGCCCCCAAGGCCACACCTCTCCCCACTTCCAGTGAGGGAGACAACTTTCGAAAGATTTCCGTTGCTGGTGTGCAATCTGGCGGACAACCGACTGTACTGATCACAGTTCTCAATGGACTGAGTTGTGTGGATGGACCTTTCTTATGATGACGAGATGTACAAGACAAGCCGTGACGATCAGATGATTCTCAGATGTGTTCGTGCATGATGATACATCCCTAGCTAAAAGGGAGTGTTGTTGTTAGTAGCTACGTGAGGTATCCTCACTAGCTAGGCTGACCTACGAAAAAACAATAAATAAAAATGTATTTTATTACGAAAAAAGAGAAGTCGGCCCCAGTGAAAAAGTCACCCATAAAAAAATATAAATAGGAGGTACGCCTCCTCATTTGGACACACATCTCAAGCAAGTTCGCTCAAGTAAGGAGAAGTTCGCTCTGGGTTGTAGAAGACTGATTTTTGGGGCCCTTTCTTTTGTATCTTCTCTATTTGTGATCTCTCTTGATATAGATCACTTTCATATCTGATGTACTTGTAATTTGTATTGAATCTTTGAATAAGAAAGGTTTGCTAGGCTTTTCCCAGGGTAAACTTTTGTGTCTCTTGTATTTCTGTGGTGGTTATTTTGTGTAGTTAAAGTTGAAAGAGATGAAAATTATACTACTATATTATTAAAAATCTAACTAACTGTCATTGATGTTTGTTTCCTAGTAAACCATGAAATCACTGTTGATCCCAAGCTAAAGCAACACCTTGAGGTGCTTTTCTTGTCCACTGCACTCCTTGCCTAGTCTGAGTCTGTATAGCCTTGTATCTGCACACTCCACCACTCCTAACATGCCTCAGTCCATACTTCAGTGTACCTTGTAGATACCTGAACACATGCTTCACTACAACCTGTTGCTGCCTGGTTTCACACCTCGGAAAACGCAGCAGAAGTCTTCAAGCCGTTGGTGTGGCCTTGGGGGCAAGCCGGAGTCAAGTGCTAAAACCTGAAACTCGACTCCTCCGTCTAGGCTTACTCCTAGCGAAGCCAAGGGGGTTGGACCCTAAAATGTAAAATAAAACTAAGGTGTCTAATCTATGAAAGACAAAACAACTAATCTAGGAGTCATAATATTTTTGTGAACCAAGATCATTGCACTAAATATAAAGCAAATATCATTCATCCCTTAACATCATCATCATTGTCATTTTAAAACATCCATCATCATTGAAATATAAATAAGTAGACCGATGCTGATAAATGGAGTAAAAAAAGTGCTTGTAACTGAAAAGACAATGTTGTGCAATTCGGTCTTGGTTTATTTTATTATTAATGTGGTAATGATCTTTTTTATTAGGGCTGGGGGATTCCCGATATACCAAAAGGTATATGGAATATGTTCGTAATTCAACTATGTGGTTTCTCACTCATGACATGTGGGCTGGATCAGAGTCCCAAGGAGATGTTCAACACTATACCAAACAAGGGTATAGTCTAATGGTTTCTAGGAGGTCCCGCGTCCTTTGAGAAATTTGCCCACTATAGAAGAATAATCGATTGTGCCGGATTTTCACAAATAGGTGGTTTATTTGGGGTGTGTTAGAACCTATTACTAGTCACTAATCCCTTTCTGATGTGTGTCAGCATGTTCAGACTATGCTGTAGTGACCACAGAGCATATGGGGAAAAGCCTTGGAAATTTTAAGTATTTTAGAACCAAAATTTTACTTTTTTAGAGCCCCAAGAGTCTCTTTTCGGGCCAGTACTCAGGCAAGCCCTTGTCCTGAAACCTTACTTCGGGAAAGCAAGGGGGTGTTTTGAATTGTAGAAAATTGTAAAAAAAAAGTGAGAAAACTATGTCCTGAGTGAACTCGTGGCCCGCCAATGGAACAAACCAACGAGGTTAATTTTAAGTCCTAGTTAATTTTAATTTATTGCCGAAAAAAAAACTAAACTAAAAAAAAGGTTACGCCACGAAAATGAGTCGACACAGTTTCCCCCCCTGGGGGGATGGGGTGTGGGCGCTGGTTAGCCCACTTGCTCTCGTTTAAATTTTCGTTAAAATGCAATATAGAAGTGCCCCAGTCTTTTAAAATGACTCGGTGGCTTACAATAACATAAGGGAAAAGTATATGGTTTTGAGAAATAAGGTTTAAGGTGCTCCGAATGGCCTGAATCATCAAAATTTTGCCAGCATTTCCTCCTACCCGTTCATCAATTGCTGCAAACCAGCAAGTAAACATTAGTAAAAGATGCCCAAAAACACTCTAAGAGTGTATTTGGGACCCCTGCTAAAAACCCTCAAAAAAATCTAAGTAAAAATGCAAAAAAATAACTAAGTGAGACAAGCTGTGAGGCTTGTCTCCTTAGGGTCTTTGCAGACTTAAGGAGCTGCAAATTTTAGCTCTTAAAATCAGCCAAGTAAAACTTTAAAATCAGTAAAACATACTACTTGTTCAAGCCTTTTGAAATATGCAAAAAAAAAAGGTTTAACTTTGACAAGAAATATGCTTGTATTAGATCTAGATTAAATTTAACTTTGAGAAATACTTAAGATCTAATACATAAATAAGATCTACTTATGATATTGAAAGGAAAATGAGATTTGAGATTTGCAAACCAAAGTAACCCAAAAGATTTGTAGAATTCTTAATTGCTGAGAAGGAGGAAGGAAGCAGAATGGCCCTCGGAATTGGAGACTTTGAAGGCTTGGAAGTGGGACACCGAGGGTAAAATCCACCAAAGCATGCACAAGTGAGGAAAATGAGAGTTAACAAGTTGTTTTCTTCTTCAACCTGTCAACCTGTAGCCAACAAAAACACTTACAAAGCACCCATCAAACTAGAAATGCACAAGGTGAGAAATCAAAATAACATGAACATAAACAAATGAAACATATATATTTCAGATCTCTAACAATATGACAAATAGAAGAATTAATTAAAACAAACAAGATTAATTAGACATCCTCACAAAATCGTTACCAATCCTTCAAGTGAGCTAGTTGATGGCTGAAAATTACTTGCACAGAAATTGCTTTAGCTACAAATCACTTCATACCAAGAGATCATGAAACCACTCACAAAGCATCACACATATGGACCTCCAAAGTCTTCTTTATTCAATAGCAAAGATAAAACAAGTTACAAAGTAGGTTTGCTCCAACTCCAACTAGAGAAAAATGGAGTGGGCAGCCATGCTTAAATAGCCAAAGATGGAGAGGAATGGGTGGAATGAGTGGCATAACTCGTGGAGAAAAAGGGGCTGCCCACTCCCATGTGTTGGGCTGCCAAAATCAGCCATGTGACAACCCATAAACATAGCTGCAAATTCTATGATTGAAGGGGCCCAATTTTGGGAAATGCACCCCCTCAAGTGGGGAAGTAATCCCACTAATATAGCGGCCCAAAATCTTTCCAAAATCAGCTCTTACAACACCTAAAACATAGCTGAAATAATTCTGACTTCCAATCCCCCAAAAATTGGAATTTAATTTTTTGTCATTTTTAGATCTTTGTGAGCAAGTTATTCAAGTAGATTTAAAGCTTGTTTGAAAGGTTCTTCTTTTGAAATATTTAAAAGTTAAATCAAACAACTCAAGTGCTTTATTGGCTGCTTTTTCAAGTTTGTCCAAGACCCTAAGAGGGTTGGCTTTTTAGCCAATCCATCTTTAGTCTTTTTTGCTTTAGTTAACTAGTTTTTTAACTTAGAATTTTTAGCATTTTTTTTCTAGTTTTCCCAAGTCACTTCTAAAGTGATTTTGGGCACTTTTGCTACTAATTTTGTTTGTTGGTTTTTGTTGCATGACAGCAGAAAAGGGTCTTTGGAGCACTTATTGGACGATCCAAGACTTTCTCGAACCTTACCTTTCCTCCCAAACTTTTGCCTCAATTTTTGTAACCTCTTTTTCTCCAAAGTTTATAAGGAGAAAGAGGAGTTCTTTTACTTTCAAGTTGGCATTGTAATCTCATAATAAAATTACTTTTGGAAGCAAGCTCATAAAGCTTGCTTCTCATCCCCCCCGGGGAGATTGGTGTCGGTTCCCTTTTTGTGGATGTTGCCATTTCTGTAGCTTTCTAACTTTTACTTTAGTTTTAAAGTTTGATTAAAATGAACCATGATTAATTAGAACTTACCGTTGTGGTCCAATCCAAATATTGGGCCATTGACTCACTCAGGACATATGAACCTTTTATCTTTTCTTTTTTGCAGACCGTATACTTTTCCAATACTATTTGATTTATCTTTTGCAAAAATAATCGGATACTTACCCACTACCTCAGTAGTGTAGTAATTAGATAACATTTTATTTTTTAAGTCTTTTACTTTTAATTAACCCCCCTTGCTTTCCCGAAGTACGGAGTTTAGGTAAGGGCTTGCCCAAGTACTGGCCAGAAAAGAGACTCTTGGGGTTTTAATAAACAAGAAAACGTTGTTAAAAAATTCTTAAAATTAACAAGGCTTCATCCCCGTATGCTCTAGATCGTTGCAGCCTCGACTGAACAGATTGATCATACTAGAAAGGGACTTAGTGACTAGTAATTAGTCTCACTTTTTTCAATTAACCTCCCATTTACGAAAATTTGGCGTATTCGTTTTTTTTTTGACATTGTGTGGGCAAATTCTTCAAAGGAAGCGAGAACCACTGGGTAGTGACCTCGATATACTGTTAGACTGCACCCTCATTTGGTGTAGTGTTGAACACCTCCCAGAGACTCCGATCTTGCCCACATTTCCAAGTGAGGAGCCACCTTTGTCATAATCCGAACATATTTCCAGTACCTCACAGTATATCGGAAATCCCCCTCCCTAATAATCCACTCATCTCCACAATAATTTAAAATTGACCAAGAGCATTCACACAACATTTTATTTCAAGCATTACAACAACACTTTATTTGACTCCATTATCAGCACTGCTCTTTGCTTTCTCATTACAATCTTTTTGTTTAAATTCTATCATGTGTTGAATGGTTGGGGAGCACTTTTAATATTTATGTTATGCTTTAATTTTATACATTGCAAATCTCTTGTATCAATTTCATTTTTATAAAAACTCCTAAAAAACTTACTCATCCACCAAAACTAATTAGCTTAATCAGCCGTAGTATCCTTTAGGGCCCACCCCCCTTGGCTTTGTTAGGAGTTTTCCTAAACGGAGGAGTCAAGAATCAAGTGACAGTACTTAACTCGAAGCTTGCCCCCAAGGACACACTTAGTGGCTTGAATATTTCTGCCACGTTAACCCCAGGTGTGTATCCGGCGGCAACAGATCCATCTTGAGCTAACCACCGATTTCCGTTCTGGCCTCAGAACAATGTCCCTCACATCATTCTTCATGATGGATGCATGCTCCTCCATCATGGCATCCCTCCAAACCTGATGGCTTGCTGCCTGCTCAACACTGGTAGGCTCGGAATCAATGATGTCACTCATGAGTGCCATGTAACTCTGAAATTGTCTTGGTGGTATGCTCTACTTTAAAGAACTCCTAGGAGCCTCGACATGCTCTTGAGCATCTTTTAGTGTTTGCTTTGGCCATTTCGGCCTTCTCCTGACAGAAGTGGAAGGAGCCTACAACTCCTCCTCCTGATTTGAAGACCGAGTCCTTGTACCTGTTGGTGTTGTCTCACCCCATCCTTTGGAGCCTCTCGCTCCTCATCCTCTGCCACTGGTGGAATGGTGTCCTGTGACTTCCGAAAGTCTTGGCTCTCATCAAACCGAACATCTCTCCTCACCCTTGCTTTCCCAAGTGATGGAATGTATACCTTGTATGCCTTTGAAGTCTCACTGTATCCAACAAAAATACCCTTCTCTCTTGAAGGTTCCAACTTCGTCCTCTTCTCCAATGGTACATGCACATACATTGGACTTATGAAGATATGAAAGTGACCTATCATTGGTCTCACTCCCGTGAATGCCTCCTCAAGAGTCTTGTCCTCAAGAATCTTATGAGGACTCCAACTTTCAATGTACACTGCTATGTTGCATGCTTCTGCCTAGAGAAACATGGGCAAATCCTCATCATGGATCATTGCCTTGGCAGCTCCAATGATGGCCTTGTTCTTCCTCTTTGCAACCCCATTCTGCTGGGGTTGTAAGGTACTGTCAGCTCCTCCTTAATTCTTGCCTCCTTGTAGAAATCCTTGAAATTGTTGCTTGTATACTCACCCCCATTATCTGTTCTCAGAACTTTGATCTTTGTCTTTGTTTGGTTCTCCACAAGAGACTTAAACTCTCGAAATAGACTGAAGATCTCATCCATGGTCTTCATAAAATAGATCCATGTCCTCGTGGAGAAATTATCTATGAAGTTCACATAGAAGTTATACCCGGTCAACGTTGATACTAAGATAGGACCACATATGTCTTAATGCACCAGATCCAATATCCCCTTGGACCTGCTATCACTGCTAGGAAAGTTGGTGTTGCCATACTTGCCAAGGGCACATCCCTAGCATACACCCTGTTGCTCCACACTGAACTTTGGAAGACCAATGACAATCTCCCTTAGTATTGGTAAAGCCATGTGATGCAATTGAGCTATCCTCTTGTGCCATAACTTGCACAAACTGTCACTGTCACAATGAGCTAGAGCATGTACTAGTTGAGCCTTCAACAAGTGCAAGTTCCCCACTCTGCTCCCTATTACTCATCCTTTATCTGAACTGGACCTTTTCGATTGAACAAGTACCTGTCCATCCTAAAAATAGACCACATACCCCTTGTCCTCCATCGACGAAATCGCTAATAGGTTCTCTGTCAGCCCTGGTACATATAACACATCCTTCACCTCCAAAGGATCTCCTGACTCTAATTGAAACTGAATATCCCCAGTCCACCTAACACCATACTTGGCGTCATCACCAAGCTCCACGTGTAGCTGTGAGTCTTCTTCTGTAATACTGGTGAACACATCTTGTAAACCTGTCATATGACGTGAAGCTCCACTGTCCACAAACCATGCATGCTTTCCCAAGGTGCTAGAAAAACAAGACACTAATTGTTAATTATTTTACTCAATATCAATTCTGATTTATGCTCTCAATAATTCTTAAACTCAGAAATTATAAACAAGAATATTGATATTTTAACCAATAATGCAGTGGAAATAAACATGAAATCATTCACACATTTGACACAATTATTTTACCCTGGAAACCCCAAAAGGAAAAATCCAACATTCAATGTTCTTCTTTTATTAGCTCACAAAGAAAATCGAAAACTGCAATTAGGAACTTGTAACTCTGTCCTTGAGAAAATCGACACACTGGACAAATCACTCACAAGGGAAATTGGCACTGTGTCACCCTGTACCATTGCTTGTGTCACCCATACGACCCTACTTCACTCGTATGACACATTGTGTCATCGAATTGGCCCCTATTACAACCTTTCAGCTCTCTGCATCACTCGTACGACCCTGTGTGACTTCGTATGACCCTTGTGTTAGCCTTTCGACCCTCTGTGCCACTGTTCAGATCGACCCCTGTGAGATCGAATTCTCTCTCTTGCACTGGATCTTCTTTCTTTGCAAAATCTTTCTCTCTTCTCCTCAGCTACTGAGTCTCCCACTCTTCTCTTCAGAAAGTCTCTCTCTGAAAATGATTTTGTGAACCCTAAACCCCAATCTCCAAAGTGATGGTGTTATGAAAATATATTAAAGTGTAATTAAGTTTAGTCTAGAATATTATTATTTTATATGTGAAAGGGTGTATCATGTAAAGTCGTAGCTTTACGTGAAAGGACACTTAGAAGCCTATATCTATGAAGACATTCATTATTTTATCATCACATCTCATCTTATTCATTTATACATTACTTTTATATGCACATATAATTATTTTTCACAATTTATAAACTGCATCTTATAGCGCTTTCACAACATTGGTATTAGAGCAAACAACATGCGTGACACATTACACGTCCTAAGAGTGCTTGAGTCGATTAATAAAAAATTAGATTCAATTATAGTTGCTAACTGAGACCCTCCCAACAAGTTAGTAGATGAAGATGAATTAATAGAAGACAAGAATTTTGTTGAAGAAACTAATGTGAATATGGAAGATTGTGATTCCAAGGAAAGGGAATTGACAGAAAGTAAAGAAGAAGCGATAGGTGAAGTTGGCAATTTAATAAATGAAATAAAAGAAAGTAATGTGGGCACGAAAAATATTTGTCAAGATATGAAGGTGGAACTTGTTCCTGAGAATCAACTATTTACTGAAGATAGTATCCACGAGATAGCTAGTTCAAATGAACATGCTAATTATAATCAAATAAAATCCTTGGAAATTGTTCCAGAAGAAGCCATAAAAGAACCATTACATTCAAATATTACCGGCGATCTTGGTTGTTGGAAACTATAGGAAAGTTCATTTGACTGCATAAAAACTAAGGTGGATAAATCTCAACGACATTCTATTTGGAGACAGATTTTCTACCTGATACAATGACTTCATTGGTATTGCACATGATCTCACTTACATTCACGAGGACTTAAGTACTTAGATAATTCGTCGAAATGTCAAAGCTTATAATATTTTATTGAATGACTCTCTAAACCCTAAGATAGTGGATTTTGTCTTGGATAAACTATACAATTAGAAGAAAACTCACGTCAGCACGGTTAGATATCTATCTCCAAAGGATGCTACGGGCGGGGTCATCTTACAAAAGAGGCAGAACAAGTTACACCATTTCTCCTTGATATGCCAATGCCAAGCGTCCCGGATAATAATATGCTAGACATTCCAAAAGCAATGTGGAAAACCATTCCCTTTCTTGAACACAATGGTTCAACTCAATTTGATGGCGAAATATTTATTCTGTCAACAATCCAGACAACAATAACCATGATAATTAATAGGGTGAGAGAAAATAAGAAGAGAAGAAATGGAATTCCTCATGAGGCCATGGTTTTTCAAAGAGTGGAGAAGAAAAAACAACAAAAATGGATGAGGAGTTCCAGAGAATTGTGGTTTCAGATAGAATTGAATGATCTCAAGTTGCAGAACTGTTGCACGACCATTTCCAACCAATTTGGCCTTTGCCGGCTCTCGACATTCCCAACTGCATGACCATCGACAAATTGGCTTCAGTCAGATTTCGCCATTCCCAGCTGCAAGCTGATCTCTCCGATTGATGGACCTATCATGGGTTAGGACACTTGAGCCCTGACGATATTTATCCTAGGGGTCGTCTGGATCAGTGAAGCACGACTCGGCTGGGACTCGCGAGTACTCGCAAGTCTCCACGAGTTGACTCCCAAACCGTGCAATCGGCACATACTCGGCAGCATACTCGTGGACTCTCCGAACTGGCCGGAACCGGCATTCACTGTGCGACTCGGTTGTTCACTCGTTGAACTCGGCCGTTGACTGACACACGCGAAACCCGGGTTGAGGGTTCCAGCCTGCCAATTTTCGGGGTTTTGGAGGGAAATGGAGAGGGAAGACAACCATTAAACAACCTTTCCCTCGTCCGTTGACCACACAGTCGAGCAACCTTGCAGTCAAGTTGCGGAAGGTCCGCGAGTTCGACTCTGTGTAATTTTTTTTAAATGTTTCGTATACAATAAACACTATGGTTTGAATAGTGTTTTTTTTTCAAATGTTTCGTATAGTTTGTATAGGGTTAATTGTATTTTTTTTAACATACTCGACAGCGTAGTGTTTCGCGTCCGTCCGTCCGTCAGTTAGTCAACGGCCGAAGTACGTGAGTTTGTATAGTGTTTATTGTATTTTTATTTTTTTATAGTTTTTGTTATATAATATATATTTTGTTCTTTTTTATATATTTATATTTCTTTGTTATTGTTTTTAAATATATATTATATAAACCTTTTGTAGTTTATAACTTTATAATATTTATTGTTAGATTTTTTTATTTATAATTTGTTTTATTATATATATTTTATTTTGGTTTTATTTAATTTGTTCTATATATATATATATTTTTTTTTTTTAACGGTTAGGTTGTATTAATCTGCGTTCTGGCAAGCCAGAGCCAAAAAGTTACAAATCGGAAGAAGGTTGGTGACCTCTAACAGTGCTGCCAACCTTCTTGTGAAAATCTTGGGAGACAAATCCCATCTGTTTCTTGAGCTAATTCGAGATACTGACGAAAGGAGCTTACAAAGGTAAATTCTCACAAACTGTGAGCAAAGTAGAAGACAAAAGCAAAGCATTTAGACTCGGGGGGATGAAATTTGCCCCTTAAAGTAGGGATCCAACTTTTTCTGAGATCCAAAAGAGATGTTGGAAGCCGTCTCCTTTTCTCTACGAGCCTTGTTGGTCCTTCGCCCTCTGGTAAGGGGTGGAGACGGGACTGAATTGTCTTCAGGTTCAATAATTCCCACAGAGCCGCTGGAGGGGACTGAAACAGCCGGACCTGCAGGGGCAGGTGGTTCAGGATCTGAAGCCCTGGCTTCCTTCGCAGCCACTGAGCCAGGTAGGGCAGGATTCGGAAGTCTTTCGTCTATCGGAGGGTCTTCCATAACTGTTGTTGCTTCAAGGTCTAGGGCTTCTTCTTCTTGCAGTGCTTCAAAGCTGTTTTTAATTTCAAGAGTTGCCTCCGCTGAAGGAGTGACCTTCGGAACCTGGGCTAGTGAATCCTTTCGCCTTGGCTGCCTTCGCCGGTTAGTTACTGGCTGAAAATCATCTCCTTTAGCTGGTTCTGCCATTTCTGAGGCTTTGGGGCAGCATTTTGCGAAGTGACCATAAGTATGGCACCGAAGGCACTTAAAAGGAATCTGCTCGTAGTCCAGCTCTTGGATATGGCGCCATTCCCCCAGGGAGAGCTGAATGGCTTCCGGGAGTCCTTTCTCGAGGTTAACCTCAACACAAACACGAGCACAGGTAAATTGATCCCCTTTCGGCTCCACACTGTCCAGGAAACGCCCAAGCTTATTTCCAATGTCCTCCAAAGAACTTTTCCCCCATAGATGCAGGGGGAGATGAGGCAGCCTAACCCAAACAGGGGCTGCAGTGATCTCAACTCCGGGATTAAAATCAAGAGTCCAGGGGGCTAAGAACAGCCCCCTCGGCCCCATGAAATAGGGACCAGATCTGAAAACTAGATCTCGATCCACTTTGCTAGAGAAGCTGAAAACAAAAAAGCCCCTGCCTACTGCACATAGAGAAACGTTTCCATGTATCAGCGATTTCCAGCGTTCTTCCATCCAAGCCTCCACCGATTTGGGGCTAGGCCATAACCCCATGAACTTTCCGATGAGGGCTTTTTCTGCTAGAAGGAGGGCAAGATTGCATGGCTCTTCTGGAGATAGCTCCAGAGAGGGGATCTCCTCCATCTTCTTAACAAACTTAGACGAGAGAGAAAGCTTGGCTTTAGGTCCTGCCGAACGGACTAATGCTGTGAAAGCCTCCAAAGATTCTTTTTCCATCTCTGCAAACCTGTCTGGGGCCATCTTGGAAGGCGGCGACCACCAGCAATGAGGCGGCGAGCAACAACTTCGTCCTTGGCCCTGCAAGCATGGGAGATAACGCGTCCCTGAACAGCTGCGTCCCTGCAAACGTAAACAAGCGGCTAGGGTTTAAGCCCTAGCCGCAGAGATTCGCCGGGCATCAACGCGAGCTCTCATTCCGTTTTCTTTACATCCGTTCCTGAGTTGTTTGTTCTATATTTGTTATATTTTATATTATATTTTATTTATGTTATATATATATATATATATATTAATTTTATTTATTTTAAATTTTATTTTATTCATGGTTTAAAATCCAAACTAATCTCCTATTTTAATTTTTGTATAGGTTTTTATTTATTTTTTTGTCATATTTTGTTTTTTTATAATATTTTCAATTATTTCTGTTATTTTAAATTTTATAATTTATGCTATTTTAAATTGTATTATTTATGTTATTTTTTTTTTTTTATATATTATATTTATTTTATTTCTATTATAGGTTTATGTTTTATGTTTATGGTTATGATTTAGGGTTTATGAACACTATGGTTTATGATCACTATTTAAATACTTGCATACAAAAATTGATTGTGTTATGCCCTATAATCATAGTTTATGAGACGATGTTATGAATTAGTGTATAAATTGTAGTTTTATAGCTTATATGGATTGGAAATGCTTTTAAACTCTTTTTTGTGCCAAAAATGTACAATATTTTTATTTTTTTTCCTATTTGCCGAGTCTTGCCGAGTCTGTCTCGAGTCTTTCCCGAGTGCTTCCCGAGTCCACGAGTCATATGCCAGCCGAGTCTTTGCCGAGTCCGAGTTGTGCAACATTGGTCTGGATAATCATCATGCCATGAATTCATTAGCGTTCTCTTCTAACAAAACTATGATGCATGATCTTCATGATTTTTAGAAGCTCTTGAGAACCCTTAAAGACCTGATTAATATTCATGTTTGTGCAAAATATTTGGTAAACCATCCATCCTGGATTTGCAAGGGCAATCCTGTGGACGGATGATTCATTGAAGTCGGAAGCATCCATGACAGTGTTTTACCTGATGTGTTTATAAAAGAAGAATACGATATGGGGCACGAGTACTCTTCCCAAGTAGACTCTCATCGTGAGGCAACTTTACAATCTACAGTCACCACAATAAAGACAAATTCAAATACATGTGAAAAAGGTTCTCAAACACTGGGCGGAAGTCATCGATAAATATACAAGAAGGGCACAAATTAATATAAATCCTCTTAAATGTTTCAACTCGGGCATGTTTGTGAATATTACCGCTGTTATGCTTAAGCTTTGTGCGCCATTTCTAGAAGATGCGAAAAAAATGACCATGATTGATCTAAGTTATATCTTGCACCTCAACCATCATGATTTTTAGAAGTTGACGACAATCCATGCGTCATATGAAGAGATAGCAACTGGGATGGATAGAGGGAACTATTCATGTATTGAAAGACTCAAGGAACATGAGGAGCATCATGTCTTTACATCTCAAAGAGCCATGAGTTCTGGCAGTAAATATGCTTTTAATTATATTATCCCTAATTCCCTACATAAATCCTCGAATGATGAAAGATAGATCAGATACTCGTTTATTACCGCTATTTCAAACCGACGCAACCCTTGACTCTTAATAATGACAACATAATAATAATACGACAACGTTTATTATACATTGATATGACGATAACATATTAATCGCATTGTAAAGGTTAACAAGGACAAGTGTCCTAACCTTACCCTTGCTTCATATTTGATAAAAGAGATTTTTATTAATGCGGAAGTGAAACTCTTTTTTAATGCATAAGTGTAATTTTGCATGCGGGATTTGCATGCATGCATTTTTTAATGCGGAAGAATTTTGCATGAAAAGTGAATTAGGGTTTTGAACCCTAAAAGGCACCCAAGTGTTATAAAAGAGAGCAAAGGGGTAAAGGTTGAGAATAGATGAGAGATTGCGAGAAGCAAAAGCAGTTGAGAAGACAAGACAAAGAGAGGGGAGCATATCTGAGAGAGAGGGGCGCACTTCATTTGGAGGAGAGGGTGAATTCATCAAAGATAGAGATTGCTTCCGAGAGAGAAAGAATTCACTAGCAGAGATAGAGAGAGTGAATTACAGAGAGGGTGATTCAACAACAGTGGGAGAGGGAGCAAATCCCATTCAGTTAGAAGGAAGAGGGGGCACAAATCCCAAGGAGTCTTCAACAATGATCAAGCACGAAATCTAAGGCTGGGATTTCAGAGACAAGTCTATGTGCATACTATGTAAAAGATTTATGTATTTCTTCTGAAAGATAATAAAGAACTTCTACTCTCTCACTGGTTTTTCCGCAAGGGTTTATCTAGGGTCATATTGACCAAAATATCTGTGTCAATTTATGTGTGTGTATTCCCGATTTAAAAGAGTAAAAGATCTCATGTGTTTCGTGTCATAAATATTTGTTTATGGTGATATATATTCTCCAGGGCTGCAGAATTGGGTTGGGCATTAAACATATGATTTATTGAGACTTGAAACCGGGTTGGGGTTTGAGTTTTTTGAGATTAAGAAAAATATACAAATTAGTAAAAGGTCTAAGGTCCACAAAGGTTAAAAAAAGTCTAGAAGCACTGACTTTAGAATTATTTAAACAAAATATTGTTATTATAAATGAAAGAAAAAGACCGAGTGTTAGTGTGATAGAAAAAGTGGTTGCAAAAAGTGGTCTTCACATTATAAATAGAAGATAAATATATACGAGTGTAAAGGTGAACGAGTATTTCAAAAGAGAGTTTTTAAAGCATTTTGTATCATTATATTATTGAAAGGGTAATTATTAACAAAAAGTGGAAGTTAAGAGAAATACTTTACCTTAGTATTTATGTCAAAATCAAAGATGAAGATAGTCCATATAGCTTTGAGGACAAAGCTATTTTAAAGAAGGCGACAATGTTATGAAAATATATTAAAGTGTAATTAAGTTTAGTCTAGAATATTATTATTTTAATTGTGAAAGGGTGCATCATGTAAAGTCATAAATTTACCTGAAAGGACACTTATAAGCCTGTATATGCGACGACATTCATTATTGTATCATCATATATCATCTTATTCATTTATACATTACTTTTATATACATATATAATAATTTTGCACAACTTATAAACTTCATCTTATAGCGCTTTTGCAACAGTTGGATGGCCAAGATTAGATCTTGAGCCTCACTTAAGAGTAATGACTGTGACTTTATCTTAAGTTCACTTTTTAGTCATTAGCCAACATTAAGTTAATAATGTGCTTTTCCTAAGTTAAACTTAGGAAAGAGATATAAAAGTCACTTACTCAATAACTAAGTACCTAGAGAGTAAATGGACAACTTTTGCATGCTTGACACCTAGCCTATGCACAAGCTCCTATTTGAGCTATAATCATCAACACTCCCTCCTAGCGAGGAAGGAGTTCTGCACCACTCCCAACTTATTTATGAAGAACACAAACCTGCCCTTCATCAAAGCCTTGGTTAGATTATTTGTAACCTACTCATCTGTGGAAATATACTGAAGCTTCACAGCTCCTCTCTGAACTCTGTCCTTGATGAAGTGATATCTGATCTCTATATTCTTGGACCTGTCAAGAAGCACCAAATTCTCCGAGAGTTTTATGCAACTTTGATTATCACAATGGATCACCGTAGGCTCCAATTCTAGACCAAATAAACCTATGAGCATCTTGCAAAGCCAAATGGCTTCATAGCTCGCCAAACTTGCTGCGAGGTACTCGGCCTCTGCTGAAATCAGTGCCACTGACATCTGCTTCTTGCTAAACCATGAAATCATTGCTGATCCCAAGCTGAAGCCGCACCCTGAGGTGCTTTTCCTGTCCACTGCACTCCCAACCCAGTTTGAGTTTGTATAGCCCTGTAACTGCACTCCACCACTCTTGACATACCTCAGTCCATACTCCACTGTACCTCATAAATACTTGACTACATGCTTCGCTGCAACCCAATGCACCCTCCTTGGCTCCACCATAAATTGGCTTAGGGTATTCACAACAAAGCATATATATGGCCTAGTGTCGACCAGATACATCAACAAACCAATCAACCACTTGTACAATGTAGGATCCATCAACTCTGACCTAGAAGCATCTAGCTTCCTTGGGTTGGTGAACATAGGTGTAGACATAGGCGTGCAATCCTCCATCCCAAATCTCCTCAGAATATCAATTGCATATTTTCCTTGTTCTAGGAAAATCTCACTTGTTTGTTGCCACACCTCCAATCCTAAAAAATAATGCATCATGTCAATGTCCTTCATCTTGAACTCCAAAGCTAGATCACTCTTACACATCTCAATGAGCTTCTTTGACCCAATAAGGAACATGTCATCTACATAAAGTACCAAGATGAGTGGATCATTGCCAACAAGTGTAAAATACAAGTTGGGATCCACCTCGCTCTTGATGAAGCCCATAGCCAACATATACCCATCAATCCATGAGTACCATGCCCTCTGTACCTGCTTGAGTTCATATAATGCCTTCTTCAACCTGCACACACGAGAATCTCTCCCATGCACCTCAAACCCCCGAGGTTGCTTAATATACTCCTCTTCCTCAATAACTCCGTTGATGAAGGCCCTCTTCACATCCATCTGATGTATCCTCCACCCCATCTCTGAAGCTATAGATATAACAACCCTGATAGAAGTATACCTGGCCACTAGACCGAATGTCCGCTCATAGTCTACCCCCTCCTTCTGGGAGAACCCTCTCGCCATGATCCTCGCTTTGTATTTCTCCACATTGCCATCCGCAACATGCTTGATCTTGTAGATCCATCTCGAACTAACTATTGATTTCCCTTCTGGCCTTGGAACAATGTCCCACACATCTTTCTTCATGATGGATGCATACTCCTCCACCATGGCATCCCTCCAAACCCGATGGTCTGCTGCCTCCTCAACACTGGTAGGCTCTAAATCAATGATGTCACTCATGAGTGCCATGTAACTTGAAAACTGTATCAGTGGTTTGCTTTGTCAGAAAATACTCTCAGGAGCTTCCACATGCTCCTTAGCATCTTTTAGTGTCTGCTCTAGCCATCTTGGTTTCCTCTTGAAGGAAGTAGAAGGAGCCTGCAACTCCTCCTCCTGATCTGAAAACTGAGTCCCTATACCCGCTGGTGCCGGTCTCTCCTCAACCTTTGGAGCCTCTCACTCCTCATCCTCTACCACTACTAGAATAATGTCTTTTGACTTCCTAAAGGCTCGACTCTCATCAAACCGAACATCCCTCCTCACTACTGTCTTCCTTAGTGGTGGAATATATACCTTGAAGTCTCGTTGTAGTCCACAAAAATTCCCTTCTCACTTGAAGGTTTTAACTTAGTCGTCTTCTCCGATGGTACATGCACATACACTGGACTTCCAAAGTTACGAAAGTGACCAATCCCTAGTCTAACTCCTGTGAATGCCTCCTCAGGAGTCTTGTTCCCCAAGCCTTATGAGGACTCCTGTTCTGAATGTACACTATGGTGTTGCATGCTTCTCCCCCGAGAACCATGGACAAATCTTGATCGTGGATCATTGCTGTGGTAGCTTCAATGATGGCCCTGCTCTTCCTCTCTGCAATCCCATTCTACTGTGGATTGTAAGGTACTATAAGCTCCTTTTTGATTCCTTCCTCTTTGCAGAAATCCTTGAACTTATTACTTGTATACTCATCTCCATTATCTGTTCTCATAACTCTGACCTTCCTCTCTATATGGTTCTCCATGAGAGCCTTAAACTCTCGAAATCGATTGAAGACTTCATCCTTGGTCTTTATTAAGTTGATCCACGTTCTCTTGGAGAAATCATCTTTGAAGGTCATGTAGTAGTTGTAACCTATTAACGAGGCTACTGACATAGGACCACATATATCTGAATGTACAAGATCTAATATCCCCTTGGACCTGATCTCACTACTAGGAAAGGTCGACTTGGCGTATTTGCCAAGTGCACATCGCTTGCATACAACTTGCTCCTCAACATTGAACTCTGGAAGACCAATGACTATCTCCCTCAATATTAGTAAATCCCTATAATGCAAGTGACCCATCCTCCTGTGCCATAACTCGCACAAATTGTCATTGCTACTATGAAACAATGTCGTTACCGGTTGAGCCTTCAGTAAGTACAAGTTCCCCACTTTGCTCCCTATTACTTGTCTTGTATCTGAATTGGAGCCTTTTGGCTTAACAAGAACCTGTCTATCCTAAAAGTAGACCACATATACCCTTGTCCTCAATAGCCAAAATAGACAGTAGGTTCTTTGTTAACTCTAGTACATATAGTACATCTTTCACCTCCATAGGATCTCTTGACTCTAGTTGAAACTGAATAGATCCAACCCCCTGTACTGCACACTTGTCCTCATTCCCAAGCTCCACATCTAGATCTGAGTCCTTTGTAATATTGATGAAGACATCTCACATCCCCGTCATGTGATGAGAATCCTCATTGTCCACGAACCATGCATCCTTTACTAAGGTGCCAAAAAGACAAGACACTAATGAGAATTCTTTCTCAAATTTTGCAGCGAACTCACTCACCTGTGTGTCTACCGTTGCTGCAACTTGTGTCTTACTCTTTCCCTTCTTTTTGTTCGGATATTGATCTGCATAATGGCCAAACTTGTGACATGCAAAGCACTTGACTTTGCTGATGTCCTTCTTCTTCCCATCCTAACTAGAAGTCTCTCCACCTATATTCTTCTTGGCCTTCACTTTGCCCGCCCTTGTTAGAATTTGCGTACATTCATAGCATAATAATTTACTTGCATAAATTCAATAGGATCACTAGAAGAAAGACAAAGCACAGAACAATAACACAAGAGTTTATCCTGGGAAACCCAAACGAGAGAAAACCCAGCAACCTTCGTATAGAGATAATAATTCCGAGAACAGAGTACAATGATAAGAGAGTAAAGATGGAAATACTTTCCAAGTAGAAATCCCGGAAATTTTCTTCTCCTTGCTGCAGGTGGGAATCTCTCTCTAGGTGATGCGAACTTCACTTGAGTGGATGAGTGAATAATGAGGTGAACTTTACCTCTATTTATACAAGTGCCAAACTTGCAATTTCCTTAATTGGGCCGACTTCTCTTGGGGGACAATAAATAATTTAATTTAATATTTTCTTTTCAGCCCAAGGTCTACATTGATCTTTCTGGGGTTTACATGATTGATTACATTAAGTTCAACTCCCTTAGGAGTTACAATAAAATACAATAATAATATCTTTCGATGTTGCACAAATTCCAACACTCCCTCTGAACAAGGAAGGTATTCTTTGGTCTTCATCAACATCACGATCATTTGGGTTTCATCTATACATCTATACTGTCTCCATCATCTCTATACATACTGAAGGTTGTTAGCACAGTCTCAGTCCTTTGAGAAGTGTCTTCATGCATCAACTCCACCAGTCCTTCGGCGGGTCCAAGAGAGTCTCTCCATTCTACCTGGATGTCTGAGAGATAGGCTTTAGCCTTTTACCATCTGCTACCTGTCCGTCTCATCTGCCGATGGGATCCTCCCATACCTGGTTGAGAACCTGGATGAGCAGAGGGTCACGACCATCTACTACCTGTTCGTCTCATCTGCCGATGGGATTTCTCCCATACCTGGCTGAGAATCTGAACGAGTAGAGGTACCTGTGCAATCATCACACGACCATCTACTACCTGTCCGTCTCCTTTGCCGATGGGATTTCTCCCATACCTGGTTGAGAACTTGGATGAGCAGAGGCACCTGTGTGAACCTGACCATCTACTACATGTCTGTCTCATCTGTCGATGGGATTTCTCCCATACCCGGCTGAGAACCTGTATGAGTAGAGGCACCTGGGTAAAAACATGGTTAACATCTCTCTGTCATCTTTCCCTCTCAAGGAGGGACACGTTCTCTTCTACTCCAAGTCTTCCACGAAAGTATTCGAACTTCACCCTGGGAAGAGGCTTCGTGAGAACATCTGCAGTCTTGTCATCTGTCAGAACATACTGTAACTTGACCGCACCTTTCTGCACCATATCACGTATGAAGTGATACCAAATCTCTATATGCTTCGACCTGTCGTGAAATACAGGATTCGCTAACATCTGCACACTACTCTGGTTATCACAGTGAATCATGGTTGGCTCTGGAATCTGGCCAAACAATCCTGCAAGGAGTTTATGAAGCCATACTGCTTCTCGGGTTGCTGTACTAGCAGCCATATACTCGGCCTCTGCAGTACTGAGTGCTACTGAGTACTGAGTTTTGCTTCCTGCTACACCAGGAAATCACTACAGAACCCAAACTGAAGCAACATCCGGAAGTACTCTTCCTATCTGCAGTGCATCCGGCCCAATCTAGGTCTGTAAACCCTTGCAATCTCAAGTCACATTCTGAAGCATATCTCAGACCATATCCCATAGTGCCACGCAAGTATCTGAGCACATGGTTTGCAGCAATCCAATGAATCTGCCTCGGATCACACATAAACTGGATGAGAGCATTCACAACAAAACATATATCTGGTCTGGTGTTCATCAGATACATCAAGGACCCAATCAGCTGGTGATATATAGTGGGATCAATCAAATTTGAATCTGAAGCAGAATCTCTCAGCTTCTTCAAATTTGCATCCATTGGAGTAGCCATAGACTTGCAGTCCAACATTCCGAATCTCTTCAGAATATCTATGGTGTAGTTTCCTTGACCTATGAAAATCTCCTTCTGCCTCTGCCATACTTCTAATCCCAAGAAGTAATGCATCAATCCAAGATCCTTCATTTCGAACTCAGAGGCGAGTTTCTTCTTACACCATACGATAAGTTTCTCATTTCCAGTGAGAAACAGGTCATCAACACATAGTACCAAAATCAGTGGCTCATCATTCACAACCTTGTAAGGTTGGGGTTTGCATCACTCTGATGCACCTTCCATCCCATGGCTGAAGCAATAGCAATGATCGATCTGATGGAAATATATCGAGCCACAGGAGCAAATGTCTCATCATAATCGACTCCCTCTTTTTGAGAGAACCCTCTGGCAACAAATCTAGCCTTATGTTTTTCAACACTCCCATCTGCTCCATGCAAAGTCTGTTTTTCCCATCTAGGCCTTTTCCGACCTACTGCAATATTTATGGGAACATCAACTGGATCAATAGGGTCGATGGGTTCATCCTTTTCTGCTAACTCCTGTTATCACACAAACTCTAGCTGCCACTAAGGGTATCCCATCCAGGACGGTAGAGGAGGGACAGTTAAACTGGTGACACTTCAAACACCAAGTCCACCACTGAAGTGAGCGTTTGTTACATCGAACAGGGCGCTTGTCGCTTTAGACAAGACACAAGGCCAAGTCAAGGGGGAGACCCTATTCAACCAACGATGGTTGAGACTCAAAATCAGACACCCACAACCCCAAGATAAACAATATAAAACAAGGATGAAGTGCATATAATGTCCTAAGACCCTTTCCAACCAATGAACTAAGGCTCTGGATGAAATTAGAGCGCTTAATTAAATTATTCCAGATCTGATATGTGCGTGAAGGATAGTAAAATTGAAGGGATGGATGGCTGGAAAGTGACTCAAGAACCATAATCCACCATATGAGCACAATTTGCCCAATTCCAAGCTTTTTTAATTAAAACAGGGCCCTGCTGGCCATTAATAATTAAAAAATCTCATAGCTGCTTCCGTCTTTCCATGATCTGACGCTTGGGGGCTAGTATGGGACCCCAATACATACCAAATAACCAAAATCGAAGTTTTGGTTCAAACTTTTCCCGGGACCCATTTTTGGCCTGGTCAAACAAACCTGGTCAACAATGGCAATGGCTGAAGTATATGTCTCTGCATGCAACATGGGATGCCAAGGCTCCCTTATTTATATTAGTACAATAATTATAAGCATAAAATGACGAACATCTGGTGATCACAATAAACAACATCTCAAAAATAGGCCCAAGTTGAGGTGGGCCCACCACTTTCAACAAAGGCTCTACTGCTATGCACACTTATAGATTTGGTCATTGAGCTAACTTTGGGTGAGGTGGACAACAAGGCTAAAAGGATAGGGGGATGACATAGACCAAAACTTTGTGACCCTTCGGATAAGCAAGGGAAAAGGGGACCCAGTGACATAAGTACACCATGAGAAACACTAGCGAAGGGAGGTGCCTCACAAATGGGTATAGTTCAGGGAAACCACCACTAGCCTCTAACACACACCTTGCAGCTCACATCCATGCCTGCGACAGACTCCGTGAGGATCTTTTCTAGAGCTGCCATGACTAGGTGCCCAACAAACCGTAACTTGAGACTCTAGGGGACACTTAGAATTAGTTGTCCCTTACTCCATCTCACCTCCCAGTCCTCTTTGGACTCGGTGAGGAAATAACCATTACATGCTCAAATACATATGTGGCCAAGCAATCAGTTAGATATGGCGTGTGTCCCTTCGCTGCTTGGCCCTTTACATTTCATTTCACATTTAGCCTTTTTGGCTTGATTTACATTTCAGATAGCCTTTTTGGCTTTATTTACATTTCTCATCAGATAGAACAATGATACCCATACTGCAATGTAATGGTGGCAAGTGTGCATGGTTCGAGGACTAATGGGGAGCACCTGGTGAGTCTACACAATCCTATACTGCATCACAACATTGGGGGCAACCGACAGGGAGTGAATCCTAGGTTTGAGAGTGCATCTCACACACTAAAGAGCCGAGACACAAAAAGACATGGAATCATAGTATACTCAAGGGCCACTGGGGGAATAGGTCCTCAAGGCCACCTATCCTGGTCTAAGTTGGGGAAAGAGCCAATAATGGATGGGTTGGATGAGTGGATGGAAGTGACAAGTGAAACCAAAGCTAGCTTCCTATAAGTCGAATGGCCAAATCTATACCAAAGAGGTTACAGGAACCAGTGTGCATAGACGGGAGTCTCTACTGAAAGGGGTGGACTGACCTCACCAGAGGCCACAAGTATCACACAAATAACACACGAGATCACCAAGTCAACCATCATATGTCAAGTCCATGTACTAATATAAATAAACAAGTCTCAAAGCAAAACCGTGAGCGATGACCATAAATAATATACTTGCCATACCGCATACCTGCTGCTATGAGTGGATCTGAAGACCAATCTCTGCTGCATGTGGGAAAGAAGTGGTGAACCAGCTATGATCGGTGCTGCTCTCATCATAATATGGCTAAGTTACACCTCTCAATGGGGTCATGCAAAGTTAAGAAAGGAAAAGGGGCTCTGTAATACTGCTCAGTAATAGCTCTAGACAATCAAAATACATCATGCCTCCTTTAATCTCAGCTCATCTCTGCTCTGGATAAAAAAAAATCTGGAAATATGTCTATGACCATACAATTTGCATCATGGTAGCCCTAGCTAACATGGATGTGATAACAACTCCCTCTGAACTGTAGGGGGAGATGATCTCATCTTTTTTGGTTCTAGCATTTCTTCATCATCGATCTCCATGTCTGATCCTCTACCTTTCCTGACAGCCATCTCTTCTTCAAAGGTCACATCCGTGCTGACTTCAATCTGTCTGAATCCTGGGATGTAGATCCTGTAAGCCTTTGAAGACTCATTGTATCCCACGAAAGTTCCCTTCTTGCTTGAAGATTCTAACTTCGTTCTCTTCTCCTTGGGCACATGTATATAGACTGGACAACCAAATATCCGAAGGTGGCCCACTTCTGGTTTTACTCCTGTGAAAGCTTCCCTCGAGGTCATCCTTCTAGGCTGAGAGTCGTACTCCTGGAAGCTTTTTGTTGAACATCAACATGATTCATGTGTCCATCACTTGTTCATCGGAACAAGTTTGATCATCCTTCTCTTGTAGGCCATATCACATGGTCTTTTCCGTACAAGTCAAATCCCATCTGATAATTAGTGACATTGCATAATCAAATATAACCAATTTCTGTTTCTATGCAATGATAATAGTTTACACAGGCATCTTGGCTAATACTTTGTACAACAATCATAAAGATGTCTTCCAAACACATCTGGGAACTATCTAGATGTCTGCTATCTCCACTAGAACATGCCATCAAGAGTGTGCACTACTCTAAGCATGTTGGAAGGAGATGTCATCTAGACTAGTTCCATCATGTGCTCATGAATTATTGTATAGCTCATATAATAAATACAACAAGGTAAACTATATCAACTGCTCAACACACTTCCTGATAGATTTGCATATAGTGGTTATGAAGACATATAAGACAAATTAGATCTATGTAAGCAAGAAAACCAAATACTTATCTCTTATTGTTTTTGTGTGTGGGCTCCCACTGCCTTCTTGTGGGAACCATGAGAGATCTCTATTTTTGTAGTCTGGATCTTCATATCTCCTCAACATATGGAGAGCTAAAAGAAGAACTCCTAACGATAATCATTCCTTGACTTCTTGTGATGATGGTCTTCTTCTACATCAACAGTTGAGGCTTCATGCTTCCTTTTGTTTGAACTTCGACAAATACTGGCATAATGACCATATGCCTTGCACTGGTAGCATTGTATCTGAGACAAGTCTTTTGTAATATCCCTGATCAGATATCACTTAGAAATTTATACCAAAAATTAAAACTTTCAGACACTGACTAGTAAACAGGAAACTAGTTGTAGAACTAGTCTTGGGAAAGCTAGTCAGGGGCTAATTGAGAGGGTTCTGGGAATGAGATTGGGAAAGGTTTAGGTTCTGGAATTTGTATGGACAATGTGCAGCAAAAAGTTAAGTCAGGTCTTAACAGAGAGTCCTATGCACGAGGTACTGGAGCCATTCACTTTTCAACAACAGATAAACTTGTTGCCTACTTCGAGCCTTCCTGGGTTTCCAACATATGCATACTAGACTGGAAAGGAATAAAGGTGGATCAGTCTGAGGTATGTGGTTCAATGGGACTTATGGACATTATTAAACATCAAATTGGCATTAGTTTGAGAGTTGGTGAGGAGTTGGTAGAAGTTGGATTGCTAAGCTGATTTTTGGGCCTGGCTTCCCAAATGGTGTACGTTCCTCCCAAATTCTATTTTTGAAGGTTGGATGTGGTTCAGGGGTCTGTTTTTGAACAACAACAACTTACAGAACCTGAATTGGATCCTCTGAATGAAATCTATGTCATTTCTGCCAAGACTAGTCCTCAAAAGGTGCCCAATGAGCATAGGGGGTGGAGTTAAACTTGTATTTGACCACTGTGAGATTTACTTCTGTATTTAATGGACATATTATAGCTTATATGATTGAAAGTACAGAGCATCAACTTTACATCACATCATTACATTTCCAGAGAACTTATATGCCATAAAAAGCCCTCAAAACCCCCCTGGGTCTACCCAATCCTTCAATAAAACATATATATGGCTGCAAAGCTTTATGTAATGGATTAGGAGAGTTATATCAAAGATTCTAAATCATCTAATCAATTGTTCACATCTACCATTCGAAAATACAGTGCTTGAATGGTGAAAACTACTCCAAAATAAGCTAGAAAAACAATACTGAAAGCCATTATTTCATCATGAGCCTCTGGGGCATATTTATATGAGAAGTTGAGAAGATTTTAGGACTGAGTTCAGATGTTTATTACAGAGCTTTGATCGCTGGAAAAACAATAGCAAACCATCCTCTCCAATGACAGAGGGAAAGAAGATTCAATCCCTCAGTTCTTCACCTCTTTGAGTACAAAACATGACACCCTTGGGGAATCTCGAACTAGAATCACTTGGACATAATAGAAGTTGAATGAATGGTTGTAAGTTCAACTTCATTTCTGAATATGACCATCACTCATCAGATCCTTCATCTCATTGATCACTGGAAATCTTTCAATGGAGCAAACCTTCCACCAACACCCTGCAACACTGAAGAATGGGGAAGAAGAGAGGGGATAATGAGAAGGATTCTTCTTGAACTCTTAAACTCTTCTGAAGCAATTCGACCCCAGCCTGATATCAGAACTTTAATGGCTGCAAAATTATCTTCAGTGGCTGCAAATAGATCTTCAATGGCTGCCCATTAGTCTTCAATACTCGTTAGAGAGAGAGAGGGAGAAGAAGAGAATAAACTGGAAAAGATTGGCTATGGGGAGCATCACGCAAAGCAAGTTGAGGCACATCACTCAACAAGAGAAGCTAAAGCTCTCACATTCAATTACAAAATAGTCAAAAGATGTGAATGGGAGTTGGAAGCACTCTTTTATAGAATCTCTGATGAGCTCAACAAGTTTCTCCTTGGATGACCTGCTAGAACCCTTCACAAATGCGCCCTCCCTTGGGTGGATGAACTTTCCTGTTTTTCTTCATGACATGCTTCTCTCTCTTTGGAAACTGCGCCCTCCTTGACCTTAGATGTTTCCTTCTTACAAAAACACTTGCTTGCTTTGTGAACTGGGCATTGAAATGGAGACTACACCATCGAGGATGTTTCCTCTTTGGTAAACTGGACTGTTTTTTGGCAACTGTGCCCTCCTTAGCTTTTCTAGTTGTTTCCTTTTTTTGATTTTGGAAACCTTATCTCCACCTTCCTTCTTTTCATCTTTTTGCCATATCTTCAACCCCAACTCCATTTTGGCAATATCTTCCACATGGGCGCCCTCTTGGCCCACTTGCTCATTATCAGTTAATTTTATTTATCAAAATTAACTTTAATAAATAAATTTGCCAATTTATGGGACTTAGGCTAAAATTAATTCTAAGCAAATAGAATTAATACAATTTAATTCCCTTAGGGGTTGATTTTGTCCCCTTTCACCCATGGTACTGGATGAACCAAAATTGGGGACATGACATCTTTCTTCTTCTTCTCTTGATCTGGAGGAGGACTTGATATCCTACCTTGGTGCTTGTGTTTGTAAAACTTTCTTCACCTTCCCTTGCCTTTGTTGGCATGGGATACAAATGCTTGATTCTCCTCAGGTTGAGTGCCATGAAGTCTTTGTCTTGCTGGTATTCTTGTCTTTTCCTAAGTGCAATCTGCCCATAGCTTGTCGAATTTAGGTAGCTTGGATCTACCGCTTATACTTTGAATGAAAGACTCCCAAGATGGTGGGAGACCATTTAGAGTAGTTATGACAAGCTCTTTTCATCAATGGGATCTCCATTGGTACTATAAGCTTGTCCCTTAGTTCTGTGATTCTCATGAAATATGAGGCAATGAATTCTGACTTGGACATCTTCATGTTTGATAGTCGATTCCTCAATGTAAGGGATACATTGATACTACTATGTTCAAACAACTTCTTTATGGTTTTGAACATCTTTCTAGCAGTCTTCTTACCTGAGATTTGAGGAACCAAGTGATCTCTGACTGAGTGCACCAAAATCCTTCTTGCTCTGGCATCATTCTTCCTCCAGTGAGATTTGTCTTCTTCGGCTTCTGGTTCTGGGACTTTCTCATTGACAAACTGCAAGAGATCATTTTCTTCTATTAGGAGAAGAACCCTAGACTTCCAAGAGATGAAGTTGGAAGCCCCTTCCAGACGATCTTCAACCTTCATTCCAATCATCTTGTCTGCAGATGTGAAACAGAAACCCTAGTAGGAGTTAGGTCAAAAATGAAAGTTGGAATTCTAGAAAACTGACTCCATAAGGGGATGCACCCTAGCAAGGCGAGTTGAGTAGAGGTAGGACCGAGCCAAAACTGTGGTGAAATTGGTTAAAAACTGAAACCCTAATTTCTGCTGCAGCTGCAGAATTAGGTCAAAAATTGAAAAATCTCATAATTGAATTCTGTCTTCACCAAAAGACGCGCCCTCCTTAGGGCGAAATTCCCAATGCTCTTTTTCTTCCAAAAAGTTGAGTGAAGACTTAGAAAGATGAAACCCTAGTTCCGACAATGTTCCGACAATGGCTTCTTCTTTTACCGCTCTAATACCATGTTAGATTTTGCGTGCATTCATAGCATAATAATTTACTTGCATAAATTCAATAGGATCACTAGAAGAAAGACAAAGCATAGAACAATAACACAAGAGTTTATCCTGGGAAACCCAAATGGGAGAAAACCCAGCAACCTTCGTATAGAGATAATAATTCCGAGAACAGAGTACAATGATAAGAGAGAAAAGATGGAAATACTTTCCAAGTAGAAACCCCAAAAATTGTCTTCTCCTTGCTATAGGTGCGAATCTCTCTCTAGGTGATGCGAACTTCACTTGAGTGGATGAGTGAATAATGAGGTGAACTTTACCTCTATTTATACAAGTGCCAAACTGGCTATTTCCCTAACTGGGCCGACTTGTCTAATTGACTGGGCCGACTTCTCTTAGGGGACAATAAATAATTTAATTTAATCTTTTCTTTTGTTTTCTTTTCACCCCAAGGTTTACATTGATCTTTTTAGGGTTTACATGATTGATTACATTAAGTTCAACTCCCTTAGGAGGTACAATAAAATACAATAATATTATCTTCTGAAGTTGCACAAATTCCAACATTCCTTGCATGACTTGCAAGAGCAACATTCTCCTCATCATCACCCTTCCATTGGCTTCCATGCAGAGATTCCTCTTGAATCTTCTCTTGGATGAGATCATCCCATAGTCTCTCCCAGCTAGGTAGATTTTCTCGTGTAATAATACCTTTGGCAAAAGGATCCCATGAATTGGTAAAGATATTCAGGGACACTCTTACCAACTCTTCATTTGTCACTGCCTCCTTAACTGTGTCCAACTTGTCAAGAACCTGTGTGGTCTTGGTGAGATAAGAAGCTATTGTATCCGATCTGGACATCTTGGTGCTTCTCAGTTCCTCCTTCAGTGCTATCTTCTTGTTGTGGTTATTACTCTAGTATAGCTTTGTAAGAGTCCCCCACATTTTCTGGCTGACGTCTTCCCGGACAGATAAAGGATCACATAATCCTTCATTGCATCCAGGATGATCCTCCTGGCTTTTACATCCTTCTTGGTATACTCAACTAGTTGTGTAGCATAAGTAGGAACGGTTTGAACCTGATCTGCAAATTCCCAAATCCCGTTCTACATTAGCACTAATGCTATCCTCTCCTTCCAGGGACTGAAGTTGGATGCCCCCTCCAACGAGTCCTCAAATCTCAGTCCATTCGATGTCATCCTATCCAATCAAATTGCTTGACCAAAGAATACCTTTTTTTGTGTGTAAACTGTAAACCCTCTTCAAATGTGATTTCCTTCTTTAGAGCCAACCTTGCTCTAATACCATGTTAATTATTTTACTCAATGTCAATTTTGATTTTTGCTCTCAATAATTCTTAAACTCAGAATTGTTAAAATAATGTAACTGCGGAAGATATTCTATTTATATTATTGTATTCCTCCTATGGGAGTTGATGGTCATGTAATTAATAATGTAAAGGTCATTGAAAGAATCAATGTAAACCCTAGGACATGTGTTGGCCCAGAAAATCCCATAAAAGATTATTATATTATGTAATTGACCAGTCAAGTAGACAAGTCGGCCTTGTTGGGGAATTAGTCACCTCAACAGAAGAATATAAATAGGAGACCTCTCTCTCATTTCTATTCACCCATTCACTCAAGCAAGTTTGCATAGGTGAAGAAGAGAGGTGCACACAAGTGGAGGAGTAGCTGTTTTGTCTTGGGTTTATCTTGTACTTTGTGATTTCTATATTAAGGAAGGCTTTGTTGGGTTTTCTACCCCAAGAGGGTTTCCCAGGATAAATTGTGTCTCTTGTCTTTTATGCTGTGCTTGTTTATCTTTCAGTAATTGTTTATATGCTATATGCTGCTCAAGTAAAAACTAACAAGAATTATAAACAGGAATACTGATATTTTTAACCAACAGTGCAGTGGAAACAAACAAGAAATCATTCACACATTTGACATAGTTATTTTACCTGGGAAACCCCAAAGGGGAAAAATCAACATTCAATGTTCTTCTTCTTTTATTAGTTCACAGAGAAAATTAGAAATTACAGTTAGGAACCTGTAACTCAGTCGTTGAGAGAATCGATACACTAGAGAAATCATCTACAAGGCATATCGGCCCCGTATCACCCTGTACGGCTTCCTGGGTTACTCTTATGGCCTTGTTTCACCCGTATGACACACTGCATCACCGAATCAACCCTCTACATCAGCGGATTGGTCCTTTGCGTCACTCGTACGACCTTGTGTCACTTGTACAACCCTTGCGTCAACCTTTCGATGCTCTCCGTTATTGTACAGATCGATCCATGTGAGATCACCTGTCTCTCCTGCAGTGGATCTTCTCTCTTTGCAAAATATTTCTCTCTTCTCCTCAACCACTGAGTCTCTCACTTTTCTCTTTAGAAAATCTTTCTTTAAAAATGATCTTGTGATCTTGTGTCTTTCTCCTCTCCTTAGGTTTTTTTTATAGCATCTCAATGACCAAAACCCTAACCCCCAATCTCCAAAGTGATGGACGACTTTGATTAGATTTTGAGCATCACTTAAGATCAACCGTTGTGACTTAATCTTAAGTTCACTTTTTAGTCATTAGCCAACATTAAGTTAATAATGTATTTTTCCTAGGTTAAACTTAGGAAAGAGATATAAAAGTCATGTACTCAATAATTAAGCAAGTACGTAGAGAGTAAATGGGCAACTTTTGCATGCTTGACACCTAACCTATGCAGAAGCTCTTGTCTGAGCTATAATCATCAACACTAATGAGAACTCCTTCTCAAGCTTTGCAACAGACTCACTCACCCATGTGTTTGTTCATGATGCAACCTGTGTCTGTCCCTTGCTCTTCTTCTTGTTCAGACATTGACTTGCATAATGACCAAACTTGTGACAGGCAAAGCACGTGACGTTGCTCATGTCCTTCTTCTTCCCATCATTTGTGGAAGCCTCTCTGTTGAAATTGTACCTAGGAAGTGTTCCCCTAGTCATTTTATGCCTAAGTAATTAATGAGGGAAAATGGGACATGACCCTTGTATTAATTGCTTGAGATGAACAATTAATTCACTTTATTGTTATAAAGTGACTTTTGGTTTATTTAAGTGGTAGGTGATTAAATTTAATTTATGGAGAGAAATGAACATTTATTCTCATCCATTGATCTAATCTATTGTGGGCCCCTGGATTAGATGACTCTTCAGTTACCCTTGAGAGGCAAACCAAGAGACAAGAAGTTTGAATTAAATTGGCTTTCCCTCCTTCATTTGAGATCATCCAAGAGAGTTGGAGCAAATGAGACTTGCTTGAGAAAGCTAGAGAGGTCGAATTGTTGAGAGGAGAAAGAGGACGCAGAGGGAGAATGTGATTGGCAAGCATTCCAATGCATTCTACAGCAGCACGCAAATCGAGGCAGCAAGCACATAAACTGAGAAGGAAGAATGGGCACGAATTCCTAGGCATCTGGCATGATTTTCGAGGAGCTTACTTCAGCATTTATGGAGGCCGTACAAAATTTTTCTGTTGCTGTCCATACAATGAGCAGGTCGTACACAACATGCATTTTGAGGCAGTAAAACACAGAAATACGGGACATAAGTTGACTGTGGGTTGGCATGATTGCCAAGACATTTATTGGCACAAAAATCGAGGAGGCAGACTGTACCAGTTTTGCATAGAATTCAAGGAAGAGGCAGTACTGTTTTGTACCTATCAGTGGCACAAATTTCTATGTAAATGAAGGCATTGGTTAAGAGATAAGTTTGTTATTAATTGCTGATATTGACTGCTGTAGGTTTTATTTTCAGAAGAAGAAATAAAAATACTCTCACTCTCACTCTCTCTCACAGATTTTCCCCAGTTAGGGTTTTGCCTGGGCCATTTTGGCTAAAATCTTTGTCTGAAATTTCATGAGATGAATGTGTTCTTCTGTTCTGAATATTCATTGTGGTAGGACTTCTCAGTGTGCTTTAAGTTCTGATGGTTCATGAGAAAGAATCTTATTTGCAGCAATTAGTTGAATTAGATTTAATATTGAACTGATATCTGTGCATAGCTTAAGGTCAGTTTGAGAAGTGAAATTTCTACACTCTCCACCCATATTCTTCTTGGTCTTCACTTTTCCCTTCTTTGCATGACTTGCAAGAGCAATATTCTCGTCATCTTCACCCTTCCGTTGGCCTCCATATAGGGACTCCTCTTGAGTCTCCTCCCATAACCTCTCCCTGCTAGGAATATTTTCTCGTGCAACAATACGTTTGAGAAAATGATCCCATGGCTTGGTGAAGCCATTCAGCGCTACTCTTACCAACTCTAGATTTGTCACTATCTCCCCAACTGCTACCAATTTGCCACGAACTTGTGTGATCCTGGTGAGATAAGAAGCCATTGTATCTGATCTGGACACCTTGGTGCTCCTAAGTTCCTCTTTCAGCACCATCTTCTTGTTGTGGTTATCACTCTGGTATAGCTTCATCAAAGCTTTCCACATCTCCTTGGCTATCTTCTTTCCGAACAAATGATGTGTCGCATGATCCTTCATTGCATCCAGAATAATCTTCCTGGATTTCACAACGTTTTTGTTATGCTCGGCCAATTGAGTAGCGTCAATAGGAATTGAGAGAGTTTTCTCTGTAAACTCCCAAATCCCATTTTCCATCAACATTAATGCTATCCTCTCCTTCCATGGACTGAAGTTGGATGTACCCTCCAATCAGTCCTCAAATCTTAATCCATTGCTGCCATCTTGTCCAATCAAATAACCTGACCAAATAATATATATATATATATATATATAAATTTTATACTCAGAAATTATAAATAGAAATACTTGATATTTTTAACCAGTAACGCAGGGGAAATAAACAGGAAATCATTCACACATTTGACACAATTATTTACCCTGGAAAATCCCAATGGGGAAAAACCAACATTCAATGTTCTTCTTTATTAATCTTGGCTCACAGAGAATATCAGAACTTACAACAAAGGGACATGTAACTCAGTCCCTTAGGAAAATTGGCCTCTCTGACTAAATTGGCCCTCTTAGAGAAAATCAGCACACTGAAGCAAGGTTGCCAGAGCGTGGGAGCGGGAGCTTGGGAGCGCCATTTTCCAAAAAGTTAGGGAGCAAAGCGTCTCTGGAGCGTTTATATCTAAGTTGCACGAAACTTCCAACGCAAATAAGACAAATGCTCCATAAAATATAATAAAAATATTTATTGATAAAAGATATGATGATTTTACAATATGGAAGTTCGATATATATACCGACTTTTACGAATGGTCATGTCTTTTCGATAAGACATTTCCTTTTTATAAACCTCTTTAATAATTAATTATTATTATTATTATGATTATTATTATTATTATTGTTTTATGTTATATTTTTCAATATAACATTAGCCAACATTAAGTTAATAATGTGTTTTTCCTAAGTTAAACTTAGGAAAGAGATATAAAAGTCACTTGCTCAATAATTAAGCAAGTACCTAGAGAGTAAATGGACAACTTCTGCATGTTTGACACCTAGCCTATGCAGAAGCTCCTGTTCGAGCTATAATCATCAACACAGAAACAGCCCAAATAGACTCGAAGCGCCTTTTTCAAGCAACAATAACACCTTGAAAAACAGCCCCCAAATTCCCTGATTTAGAGATTCTTTTGTATGCCAAAGTCTGATAACAAAGTATATAGGCATGAACAATCAAGGAAAAAACCCTAACCAACAGTGAAATAGGTGGAGAAAGGCTCACACCTGCTTTGAGACTATGTTGAGATTACATGAAAACAGGGTGATTGAATGGAATTAAATAGCCAACCAAACACCTACAAAAGTAAACGTGAAACAACACTAAACATGTGTGCTAGAGCTGTCCAAAAAATGTGCGAGAGAGAGAAAAACACAACCATAGAACTAGAGAATGCCAAAGGTACAATACCTGTAGGCTTAATCACTTCCTATAAAAGAATGATGTCCATAGGCTAAAGAATGATTGCACAAGATGATATTACAAATCAGGTTTGAGTTGTGTATATATAGTATATACACATCTCAAGTAGGGTGTCCTCCCAGGAAGAGTTATGGCCCCACATAAGTAGGATGCGCTCCCCAAGAGGTTATTGAGCTTACATATCAAAGTCGCCTAGGTCAGCCTTAACCATAACGTAGCATTACAATGAATGATGGCCTTGGCCAGAATTAATGCCTAACCAAATGCATTATTGTCACAGTATGAGTGGCTGTGGTCACATGTTAATTGCATTTGTGAAATCACTAGAGTAACAATACCTGATGTACCATATAATGATGATTTAATGAGAAATATATGCCGACTGTTGAAGTCATTCAGGGGCTAGATCAGAGGGAGAGACCCTAATTTGGAAGGAGAGTAATAGAGTAAGAGTTCTAGAAATTCTTGCAAGGGTTATGGTTGTGCATTCTAGTGTTGGAGCTTGAGTGCGATGATGTTATCCTTGAATTGTTTCAACATTTCCTTGCTAATGTTAATGAGAATCACAATGACTTTGTATCTATCTCATTCTAACAATTATGACCTGGATTTTGGATGGAAGTGAAGATATTTTGCAACAATCATTCTGTTTTATTGTAGAACATGAAAAGAGAAAAGCGGGAGTTTTCACCAAGTGCCCGTGCACTTGCTGTAAATGTTGTTATACAATGTGCAAACACATTGGGGCCATATCTGACAACATAATTCCTAGACATTCAAGAGTCCTTAACCAGAAATGAAACTTCATTAGACAAAAGAGAAGTACATATTAAGGAAGATACTGAAGATGACGTTGATGACCATGGACAAAGTCAGATGAACCTATTATAAAAATTGTTGACTCTAAAGCTGAAGTCCAAACAATTACAGTAGAAGACGAGTCAAATAGAGCCACACACGTCGACCAATTTTTGTTCCATGTCCCTCAAATCCATGATTGTTTACAAAGGATCATAGCAACATTTCTTGAATATTTTATATTGCCAGCTGAATCCCAGGTTCAAGATGCACGTTGCATCACTATTTTTTGCATCAGCCTCTACTTGTTATTTTTCAGATCCTCTTCGTATGTATGATATTTTTATGATTGCTTGAAGGATTCATTTGTTACTCTTCATGAGGAACAACAACATTCATGTACTAAATGAAGAGTATGATCTATTGTTGATTCGTCAAAAAGGTTGAATTCCAACAGCATCCCTTAATCCTGCTTTGAGGATGAAGTGTCTCGACGAGGAATGACATGTAACGAACCCAAGTGACATTATTGTTATTATATATTATTATTAGATATTTCCTCTAAAGGTCATGTCCATTCATTGTGACTCACCTTGTCAAACATTATATAAGATATCCTATTGTTCAATCGTAATCATCATTCATTCAGATTTTATTAAATATGTAATGACTTCAGACTTGTAATCATCTTTGGACTTATGAGTTTGCCCCTTTTCTAAGGATGGCTGTGTGTACGTTTGATTGGTCTGTTACATATTCCCTTATATGGCTTTGTAAGTAAAAGTTGCAACAAGCTGACAAGCAGATTTTCTTTTTCACCTTGGCTGCCCACACTCTTAGGAAGTAGATTCATGCTTAGCTCTGAGTTAATGGCTTTCTGCTTGTGCTTTCTTTCTATGATGAAGTACAGTAGTTGCCTTCTGAGTTTGTATGGCAAGAACACACATTTACTATTTGTATCAATACTTATTCAGGGGTTTGTCTGAATAAACTGTTCTCATTCTCTTATTGTCTATAACTGAAAGCATGGGCAATTTCAGGATTACTTTCATACCTTTGTATTTTTACTTGGCTCAGGGTAGCTACAGAAGCAAAGCAAAGGCGAAAGCAACAGGCAATGAAGAAAGAATTATCACAGGGAAAGCTAGAAAAAGAAAAGTTGATTGAAACTGCGGAAGATGCAAGACTGGCCGAGGAACTTAGATCTAAACAGAATTCTGATTCCATTTCTGCCAAGGATCAACAGTTTCATAAAAACCCGAAGAAAGATGGAATGCTTCCAGAGAGCATTCTGAACTTTCTTGCAGACCGCGAGAAGTATGTACTGGTTTCTTTTCTACACTTTTCCCATTGGTTAGATGTTATTTTTAGAGGAAGGATTAGATGCTTACTGTGAAATATGTGTAACTGATTTTTATAGTCTAAAATTGCTATCTTCAGTTATTTATTTTCAGGTGATGCACCCCCTAGAGCATGTTTATAAGTAGGTCAGATTAATATGGACAAAATATTTTTTTATTGGAATGCAATTTTTGCATATTAACAGGTCTTAAAGCATTGCTCTTTTCTGTCCTCTAGGAAATGGGCTGAAAGGAGAGCACTATTGTAGTTTATGGTGCTATTGCACAAGGCCCAAAGTCCACCTGGATGCTTTACATCATGTCATTGGCTACTTGAACCACGGTGGAGGCTACATTAACACATCACCTTTAACACTTCAACAAGCCGCCATTCACAAGTTTTCCATACATGTCTTCATTCAAAATGAGTAATGAGGACACTGAGATAAGTTAGGTATGAAGATTAGCCGAGAGATTCATGGAAAGATTATGGGAGATAGTCACAAAAAAAACCGGAAATGGCTTAAAATTTTGTATTAATAAATGCTGTGGCTGATCCGGACAGCTTGTAAGTACAAAATTCCTAGGGAAATGAACCCATCTTACATATCGTGCTTTCTCCCATCCAAGAGATGGATGGATGTTCAGAAATGAATCCTACAGTTACTCTTTATTACCGCTTCTTGAGTACATGAATAAATTCTTACAAAGTGATTGCACAATAAAGTGCAGAAACAATACATAATTATCGCTTGAAAGGGGTTATTTCCCCTCAAAAAGAGGGTAGAGTCTAGAGTTACCTGATAACCCAAGAAGGTATTTGTTGCAGCCTCTTTTTCTCTTCGTTCTGGATTGGATTTCCTTCCCCTTGTGAGCGGAGGAGAGGGGTGGGAACCTTTCTTCAGAATTTCAGTGAAAGAGGGAGATTCTGATGTTTTTGGTGAATGTGCAAGCTGAACTGGGGGTGCCAGAGGAACACCCACTTCCTCCACTTCCACCACTACTTCCTCTTCCACGTCCTCTATGTTCTGTGAGTTTTCGGCTGCTGCTTCTTCCAATGTTTCTTCCCCTGCCTCCTCTTCATCTATTCCAGCTTCCTTTTACAAGGGTGTTGTCGTTCTTGCCTATGTTTGAATTGCTTCTTCATTCATTGTTGCAGTGGTCTTTGGTTCCACTGTGGGGTCTTTAGAAGATCTTTTTTGACCCCCTCCTTTTCCACTTCCTCTAGATCTTGAAGAGCCTCGTATCTGTTGCTGGTGGATGGGACAAATTGAGATCGTTTAATAACCTGTGATCCCTTGGGCTTCTTATTCCTACGCCTTTTGGAAACCTTCTTGAAAGAGTCTTGCTCTACTTCACAATTTTGATTTTGAGTCTGCTTTGGAGAGGACTGAGTTTCTTGAGCTCTTGAACAGTTCTTTGCAAAGTGTCCATATTCTTGACATATATTGAATGTGATCTGCGCATGATCTAGGCCTTGTAGATGGCTATTGAGTTGTATCACCTCCAGAAGGCCCTTCTCTAGGTCTATTTCCTCACAAATTTTGGCACAGGAATAAATACCTCCTTTTGGCTCAGCTTTGTCAATAAAATGGCCACGCTTGTCTCCAATATTTTTGAGAGTGGATTCATCTCAGAGGAGAATGGGCAGATGCTGCAGCCTAACCCACATGGGGTTTACAGTGATACCATTTTTGGGTCAAAATCTAAGGCCTAATGTGAAAGGAACATACCCCTGGACCCCATGAAATATGGACCTGATCTGAATATCAGATCTCTCTCCCCCACGCTATTAAATAAAAACAAAAAGAATTCCACAAGCAAAGCCAAATACATCACCGACCTTCACCCAATTCTTTGTAATCAATTCCTGAACTGCTTGAGAGCTAGGCCAAATGCCTGTGAACTTTCCCGCCAAATCTCGTTCCTGCAAAATGGGGGCTTTCTCCTTGGCTTTCTGGGTGAAATATCTATTTTAGTGTTAACTTCTTCCCTCTTAGCAAGTCGATTTTGTGGTGAACTATTTGCATTGGATGACTTTGTATATTTAAGCAAAGTGGAAACACCACCGCCTCCGATTTGGATTCCATCTTAAAACTCCAAGAAGCCTTAGCATAAATCGGAAGTATCAACCTCGGCTTCAAATCTATGCAGTGATCCGTGGCAGCCTCAACAATGGGTCGCTTCAAATCCTGTAGCGACTATAGGCTTGTCATGACGGTGGCAACAAAGTAGGATGTAGCTAGGGTTTACCCTAGCTATAGAGTGAAGGTCTCATGATTGCGACCATCTCTTCCATTCCTGATAACAAAAAATGTTAAGGAATGGAACTTACATCAAATCATTTCAGTATGGAGCTTGTCCATTCTTTTGTGTAGATTATGGGAGATAGTTATGAATATGGTTGAATTAAATTTCTAATTTGATACTATGGGTATGGTCACCTAGTGTTATATAAAGAGACGTATTGTACATTTGAAGATACATGGGTAATGGAATGATTGCTTAGATCCCCCCCCACGAGGTTTCTCCACCATAAACACTCGATGTTCCTTGCTTATATGTGTCCTTGAATTTGTATGCTGCACAAAGACTATCCCAACACAAATGTTGCTTGCAACACATAAAATTAAAGCTTCTAAACTTTCTAAACTTCAATTCAAGTACTAAGTGACATGCCCCCCAAAAAAGGAAAGAAAATTGGGAACAAATAATCCTTCCTACTATGGTTACCGATTTTGTTCACTGGAAGAACACAAGTGACTACTAAGGGAAGGGGTGATATTCCTACTTGATGTGCGGGTGTGTGTGTCTCTTTGTGCCAATCAATAATGAGTATCACATATGGTTTGATAAAATTGCACAAGAATTGAAAGGAAAAAAAGAATGTGTCATAAAGAAGACTTGAATCTTGTCGAGGTCATAAAGTTGGCGAGTCTCTCTTCTTCAGATTTGATCATCACATCTCTAGTTAAAACACAAAATGAAATGTGAATGTGGCCATACTCTCTCTTTCAAGGGTATTGATAGATATTAGGTCTTTCAAAATTCAAATATTCCAATCCTAAAAAAGTAAAATAATCCTAATATTTTCGTATTATAATGCTTAGTTTAATATGTTGAAAATAAAAAGGTCATTATGGGGTCTTGTCACCTCACTCTTAGCTATAAATTGAGTTTTTTGGAAAGATTAAAAAATAATCTCGAGGCTATAAATAAGCATGGTTCTTGCCCATTTGATCAATGCACGGGTGTCTTCCTTTTTGAATGTATGAAGCTTCAAGTTGAAGGGAATGTTGTTTCATTTTGTTAATATGCTGTCTTTGCTTCATTGTCAATTTTTTGCTTGAGTTTAATTCCTCATCTTTTGTTGATAGTGCTTTTGTACCTTCTTTTTGTCCGATAATATAATAATGTGATATTGTTGGACTATGTCTGATGCTACTCTTGACACATTTGAAAGGATTTGACATTGATTTCCATATTAGTTGGTATCAAAGCTTGAGAGATTCTTGCATGTATTTTTGTTGATTAATTCTGCTAGAACATGTTCCTATTTTCTATTTCTAATTTTAGGCCTTTTACCATGTCTTTATTTTCTATTTCAAAGTAGTTAGTGGGTGCCATACCCAATCGTTGTCTTCTAGTTTCGGTCTCTTTGTCTTGCAAATAGACCTAGTTCTCCACTCTTCCTTCAACTTTGGTGTTTTGGATTATGACATTATGTTATCACTTGAGAAGGTCCCTTGGAAAAACATCCCAAGGGAGGTCGAATGACCACTTAGGAAAATTACCCGTGTCGCTAATACTCCTCTGCCTGTAAGGCTTGGTTCCTTCCTTAAGGGGAATCCTATGTTGGATGACATCTTCTCGATAAGTTTTGAGATCATCATATGTGCTGAATTTTTATCTATTTCCAGATCTTGACAATTATTTCACAATGATTTCAAGCATTCATTTCATCCCATAGTTTTTCATTGAATAATTACACACTGAAAATTTCAACTTAAATTGTAGTGGAAACAAAGGATCATAGAAGCACAGCCATGCACAATAGACACAAGAATTTTATCCTGGGAAACCCAATAGGGAGAAAACATAACTAACTTTTCTTAGAAGAAATCAGTCCAATTCAAGTACAGTACCATTCATGAAGAGAAACCTTAGCAAGATAAGAGGTTCGCCCCTCTTGACAATAAATCCTAGCAAGGGTAGCGAATCTTTTAGAGACAATAAGAAACCCAAAAGTTACTCCTTGTATTCTTCACTAGCCCTCCTTAAAAAGTGCGCGCACCAATGTAACATAGATGATGTTGGATGATGAGCGTGAAAATGAAATGCTAGAGCACTTTATCTATATTCTTCATTTCACTTGACTTTTTCACCAGTGGGGCTGACTTGTCTTCTTGTTGGGGCTGACTTGCTTTTTTTATCTTCATCTTTTATTTTATCTTCAGTGTCGACTTGCTTTTTGTCTTCAATCTTTCCTTGGGACTTCTTCAATGCTATCTAGGACTTCTTTATGGTTGACTTGACTTCTTGGTTATTTCTTCATCATAGAAAAGTTGTCCTTGTTGATGTTCATCTCTTCACATGCATTTCTATTCATGCATAGAGCTCTAATGTTGCTTTGACCCCACTCGAAGAAGTCCTAGACACTTCTTAGAGCCTATGTCAAATTCAACATTAGATTAGACTTTGTAAATACCACAAGGGGATGAAATGCCCTATCAAATAAATAAGTCAACTCACTCTAATATAGAATAGATCACTCTATCATGGAGCACTCCCTCATAGAGTATGCAATGTGACCTCTAGCCTTATTCACTCTTAGTCAACACACATGACTAATCAAGGCCAAGCACCTCGAGCCTTATCCACTCTTAGTCAACACACATGATTAATCAAGTCTACGCTAGGGCCATTCTCCACTAGCCATTAGTCAAATCATATGACCCCTTTGGGAGAATGTCTGTAGAATGTTTGTCCAATGCTGCAACTTGGAGAAACATCAACAATATGTACAAGCAAAGACGTCTTTATATTCTCGAAACAAGTTTTTAATACCTCTCCTTTCATCCTTGGAGGCATTTTTTCCAATCTTGATTATTTTAGGGCTAGAAACTTAGCTAGTATTTATTTCCAGAACTTCATCTATAGCTTCAGTGCACTTACCCTTGTACTCATAGTGCCTATTGAAATTTCTCTCCAAAGGGATAGCAACCTCGAAGATCTGAGTATTAGGGATATCCAGGTTCTCCATCTCATCCTGCCAACTGACAATATTCCCTTCATACTCTCCCATATTTTTCAGGAAACGGATAATTTGAGCATCCTTATCAAACACTTGTCAGTGCTTTTAATTATCCAACACAGAAGGCCTAAAGGTCACTTCCATCTTGCAAACCTCGAGGGAAAGGTTTCCGAGAACTTCAAAAGTACTAGCTGCAACAACTAGGGCGTCAACAATAGAGTTATTATCTCTAGGAACTACTTTTATAGCAAAGGCATCAAACATTTCAATTGCATCCCAAACAATGTTTTTGATCACTTTTAACCTATCATTCTTTGTTAAAAATTCATTCTTAACTTGGCAGACCTACAACACATTTGATTTTCATATCATGAGTGATTTTTAGGCCTAATAGCAATGCTTCACACTTGACGATATTATTAGTGCAGTCAAAATCTAATCAGAAAGAGAGTTTTCACCTTGCTTGATGGTGAAGTTAAAACAATTCTAGCTCCGGAACCATGCCTAGACCTAGCGCCATCAAAGTGCATTTTCCAGATTTCATTGACTACATGCTTATTTTGGCTTTCTTCTACCTAGTATTTTACCTATTCCATGAAATTGCCTGCTTCATCATTCGTGCATATGGCCTCATTGAATGAATCTTCAGGATCTTCCACATGATATTTCATTGTGGGCTCATTGTACAAAGTAATATATGACCCCTTATCTAAAGGAATAGTGGCATAGGAAAGATCCATCTGGATACTTCCTTCTAGCTTTGTTTCCCATTCTCTTGATAACAACATATTCCATGCATCCGGTAGATCAATTACGAGCACATCCATAATCATATTGATGTTAGGATAGGCTGCTAAGTTTACTTGCAGCTTTTCAATAAGCCCATAGACTTTGACAGTTTTGGAATTTAAATCACACATTCCTATAAGGACAAGAGGGGGGGGGGTTAACTCTAGTTGGTTAATGACTGTTAAGGGCATGACATTAGCAGAAGCACTTGAGTTGAGCATAAAATTGTGTAAAGTCAACCCATTTATTTGGAGTGTTATTAAGAAAGGCAGGCAACAATCTCGTTCTCTTTCCTCAATACTCTAAGCATAATTATGGGGTCCTTTCAAGTTCTTTTTCTGCGAGCTTTGGGACAGGGATTTCTTGAGGATCTATCCCAAAGAATTTGGTAGCCCTCTTATTCGTTGAAGGGACTTCCATCAATTCCTCGAGAGGAACAGGGATAGTAATTTTGACAAGAAAACCTGCTATATCAATGTTCACATGATCAAAGTTCTCAGTTGGGATTTCCCTATCATCATTTCCAAAATATGCCATGATTGCCTTGTTTATTGAGGGTGTCTTCTTTAACTCACCGAGAGGAATTGGTATGATTGTTTTGGACCTTTGGTTCATTTTCCCAAGTTGTCAATGCCAAATTCACAATTCATCATGGATTTCGAATTATTTGTAGTTCGACTTCTTTTTTTTTTCCTTGGAAAAAGTCCGTAATTTTATTTCAAAAAATTGATTAAAATTACATACTGCACATGTAGTAGAATCAACAAGGATCCCTACATTTTCACATATTTGATATTTCTGTCCCATATAAGCAGAAACAAACAGCTTATAATGAGCTGAACCAAAAAATGAGAAACCCAGAGAATGTTGCCACAAGAAGAAGAACATATATGTCTAGAACAGTAGGTGAAATTAGGGCCACCGGTTTCAGATCAGGACCTGAATCCGCCGCCGCCGCCACTGGATCGTGCTCAGACCCAATGGGTCGCCGCGCAAAGGCGCCGCCCTCTCTCCATACTCAGAAAAATCCATCACGCTCCATCAATGCCTGTAAGCAAAACGCAGGAAAGTGGAGAGGCCTCCATGGAAGAATCCATGGCCGCAGAGATTGAACGCTCAAACAAGAAGGCACCTCGGCCTGGAAGCAGCCGTCGCCGCCACAAATAAGTGCCCGCCGTCAGTGGGAGCTTGTGCGATCAATCGACTACGAACCAGGGTCAAGTCACCCGCAAGAAACCACTCAACGTAGGCAGCTCCATGATTCAGGTCATAGTTCTTCAGAGCAGAAGCAACATGTAGAGCTGCGCGGCTTCTTTAATT
Source organism: Larix kaempferi (assembly GCA_027924585.1). Lineage (NCBI taxonomy): Eukaryota > Viridiplantae > Streptophyta > Pinopsida > Pinales > Pinaceae > Larix > Larix kaempferi. The sequence goes on along the minus strand of BSBM01000101.1, from coordinate 8,648,522 downwards.
ACTGCCGGGTGATGAAAGTCCCGGCAACAGACGAAGTTGCTGCGGAGACTTTGCATTTACAGCTCCGCCCGTCATTACAAGGTTGGATTCGATATCGGGTAGGAAGCCAACATTCGAATACACCCGGCGCAAATTTGTAGGCATCCCTGCGACGACTGGTGCCCTTTCTGAAGTCCGGGCAAGCAGTTCCGGAATAATGAAAGCGTCGAGGATCGCGTCTTCTTGCCTTCTCACCAGGGTGCGAAACAGGCTCTCAGTCCAGTCTTGGCTCCATCCTTGTACAACGCCGAACCTTAAACTCTTCTGAATTCCAAGAATACGCGTCCACAGCTGGCAAAGACTCTTCGTCTTCATAATTGGAGTTATTAATTCGAACACCCATATCGCTACGCCCATCTTTTTGTAAAAAAGACAAGCCATCCCCATTACTCTGTACAGAATCATACCCACAGCTCATGTCTGGATCAGGAATGCTCAGAGCACCTCTGTCGTTTTCGAACCCACGACCAACCACGAATCTGCGCCACCGCCACATGTAGGAGCCCGCACCAGGACGAAAGCATCTCCACAGCCGTCGAATGGCCAACGCCTTGGCCGCCTTGCCACTGAAACGGCAAAGAATCGCCACCACTGCCACAGGATGCCCGCTAGAGCCCTGAAAACTGCTCCACAGGTGACAGATCGCTGCAAGATGGCCGCCAGTCGAACTCGCCTTGCAACTTCGGCTCCCCTCTGCAATGAAACCACCGCCGCCGCCACAGCAAAACGCCGCTACTGAGTCGCCATGAAAGCTCCACCACCGCTCCAAGCGCAGGAAAGCATGCATCCTTGACAGGTAGCTGCACATGGGAGGAAGGGGATGGCGGCTATGGAAGAAACCATAGCTGCCGAGATCCTGCTAGATCGAAACCCTAGTTGCAGAGCCTCCACAAACCATAGAGTCATTTGTAGTTCGACTTCTAACAATGGGCTTCACTTTTATTATTCCCAGGCTGATAATTCCATGGGGTTCAATTTTCCGAAACTTCTTCGGTTCCCTTTTGGTACTAGTGTAAACAGGCTCATCATCATACTTAGGAATGATCTCAGGTTGTGAGGATCTTCATCATACCTTCGAAGAATGCAAACTAAATCGTTTAACACCTAAGAATAAAGTTGACAAAATTGTTCCATGGTGTTTTAGAATTGGTAGTTCAATTTTATAAATAAATCCCTTAGGTAATAATTTTAACAGGATTGCTCACTAGTGGAGTTGCGTTGTGGAGTCGTCAGGTGAAGGGAATGAAACTTCATCGAGATTGTCGTCAAAACTAGGGAACTCCTCTCTCCTCGGCAATGGTGCCAAAAATGTTGTCACATAACAACCCTAGGATTGCAAGGAATAATCGGCTGCTAACCTAGTGGAACCTCAGGACAATACCCCTGTGTCACAGGGTAAGGCCCTCTCTCTTTAGGTCTCCCAGATCCATCAAAGTAGACCTGGACTAACCACAAGAGGTGGTCCCAGTCAAGCTTTTCTTGGTACTTGCTAGTGAAGACCAACTTTCCCACAGTACTCACTAGACTATTTTCTAGGAGACAAGGTGCCTTGAAGATTTAATAAAGGGGAAAATATGGCACCCTGTGGGAGAATGCTAAGGGTTTCGAGGTAAATGATTTGAAATGATCCCTTAAGCAACGAAGAGTAACTAAGAGGATTTTGAAATAAATGGCAAGCTACTCTCCAATTGAATTAGACTATTAGTGACTTAAGAAATGACTAGGCAATAAAAATGAATGGATGTCCTAGGGTATTTAAATGGCAAGGAATGGTATTTCTGGACAGCTGAGTTAAATATGTGCGTATTAGTTTAAGCATAGGTCACTACCGAGTTATATTGCTGAGTTTTAATGGTTACCAACAATGAATTTGAGTTCAGAGTTTTGGTTATTGATTTTGAAGCTCAGATCTGAATTTTATAAGCGTATTAGAGGTGCTTGTATAGGCTTATAGTATGATCTCAACAAAAAACACCTGGCTGGTTTTAAAATCAGATATGTAAAACAATGTAACAGCAAGCACACAAAATACACTAGAGCAAAATGAACACTACCCAGTTACGTTTCATGCTAAGTTGCAGAAAATGGGGAAACGTATGGAAGTTTCCGAAACGAGTACGGCAGGAACCGCAACCTTCCAAAAATGGAAACGCCGTATATATATATATATATTAAAAAAACACATTGTCTTGCAAGAAAAAAATAATGACACTCGTAAATAGCATTTTAGAAGGAAAACCATGTTGATAATCATTGATTACTTGATGCAAGTGACAAAATCCAAAATTAGCCTTTATAGATGAGGCTATACATCCAAAATTAGCCTTTATAGATGAGGCTATATGTCCTGAAACTGAAATAAAACATGAGCTAAAGAGAACTGCAATTACATAGATTCCTAATACATGTCATACTGATTCTCATCCTCCTCATTAAAAATAAAACAAGATGCTTGTTCAGCAGAACTAGATAAAGGATGGGAAGAAGAGGCAACTCCACTTCCATTGGCTGTTGCATCATTACCAACATCAAGAGCAGCAAGGGAGAACTCCAAGTCTGGGCATTCTGCATCCACATCCCATTCTTTATGAGGCCCATTTGCATATTCTGCACCCCTACGAGACACAAGGCAGAGGTTTGAATGCACATATACAAGATCTTCAGCCTTCTACGATCCCAACCTGTTGCACTTCACGGAATGAATGAAGCCATTGGTGCTCCAATTCCTTTCAGCTGATGAAGAGCTTGCCACTTGTGATAGAATACGAGTGGCAAGGCTTTGCAAATATACACCATTTGCCCCATGACAAGTCCACCATTTAACCGGGTTCATGGTCCTCCTCTCATCCAAAGATGATATGTCTGAAAAATCCTCTAATCCAACAGCAAAACAAGCAAATTCCTCCCTCACATCTGTCTGTTGAGAAGCTGGAAACAATCTCTGGAAGGCTTTTTTCACTCCATTGGCCACCTCCTTGTCCTTATGTGGGGCCTTCCTCTTCCCATTGCTTTGAGCAATCAAATCTTCATCATAAAATATTGGATTTAGAGCATGTGCCAAAGTGTGCAAAGGAGTGTTAAAGGCATTCCACCTCGTAACAATGATGGATCTCACATGCTCAGAAAAATCAAGATCAACATAAAGAAGAGTGGGGGCCTCCTGTGTAATAATTTCCATGGTTTTCTCAACCATGGTATCCATGCCATCATAAATCTCTCCCAACAAAGGTCTGTTTGTGTCTGCATCTCGAAGAAGCTCAAATGCAGGCGTGGTAAACTTGAGCAAGAAATCTATCTTGCTCCACCAATCCTAATCAATCAGCACCCTCCACACCATGCTTCCCTTCTTTGAACCTGCCTTTCTCCACTCAGCCCAAGTGGCACCCATCACCATACTCATTAATGCAGGCTTGACCTCAACAAGGTGGCGCAACATGATGAAGTTTGAGGCATATCTTGTCTCAACAACTTTGAGCAACTCCAATTTGGAGTATTCTTGATATATTGCTTGAGACTGGTGATGGTTGGCGATGAATTTTATGATCTCCCTAGCTTGCCCTGCGACCTCCTTAATCCATGTAGTTTTTGCCTCAATCTCCTCGAAAATCAGGTTTAGATTATGGACAATGCAGGGAGTCCAAAAGATATGATGGTATCTACTCTCAATAATCAAGCCTGCAACTTTGCAAATAGGTGCATTACCTGTGATAACTTGCACCACATTTGTTGGCCCTACTTATTCAATAGCAGAAATTAAAATTTCAGCAATGAAATTACTATCTTTTACCTTGCCTGAACAATCTTCTGCTTTTAAGAACATTGCTCCTTTTGGTGATGATGCAATGATATTGATCAATAGCCTCTGCCTTGTATCAATCCATCCATCTGAGATAATGGAAACCCCTGTGCTGCTCCATGAGTTACAGATTGCTTTTAGAACATCCTCAAGTAGGAGCCTCTCTTTCTTGAGCAAAACTGTTATGAGTTTTTCATAGTTTGGTCCCTTGAAACCTTGAGGGGCTGTGTTAATTACCCTCAACAAATCCTGCTAATAGGGGGACCGAACCACATTAAATGGATGCCACAAGCATATATGGCCCTTGCTACTCTTGTCTTAGCTTCTTCTCTCCCTTGATTGTTGAGCATTTTCAACAATCTGCTATCTTTACTTGCACTTGCAGGCTTGGATATCTCTTCTTCTAGCTGGACTACCTTCCACTTCCTTGCTTCATGAACAATCCTTGGCTCATTGCTAGTAACCAAGGTTGTTGGTGGTTGCTTTCTAGTGCCACCCATCCCAATCTTGGCTCTTTGGTCCTTCAACCTTTGAGCATCTTCATGCTCTCTCTTGAATGAATCTGCTATGAATATTAAATATTGTATTAAATTAATCAGTAAATTATTAATTAGTTTAATTGAAGGGACGTAACCCTTCTTAAGAAATGCTCAAACCTTATAAAAGGCGAGCTCTTGTAAAAGCGTTAAGCATCTTATCAATTCAATAATATATCTTTTTATTCAATATGGATTTCGTGTCCTAGTTTTTCTGTTGCATTTGGTATCAGAGCTGCTCGGTTCTCGACTGCTAGGATTTCATCCACTTGGTTGCTGCTCCAGCTTATTCACCAACCTTCCGCACCCTCATCCATCCCATCTTCATCTTCCTTACGCATGCATCTCCACTCATTTTCCCTCACGCTCCATTTGCTCTCTCACTACATTCTCCCTTCAACATTCCCACCGGCATCCATTCCGTAGACCCCATCTCACCCCTGCTAAACCTACCCGTGGCCTTCCCGATCAGCCACTCCTCCTCCTCTACTCCTCACCTCGACTTTCCCCACGCCTTCCCTCTACCGCCTCGACTCCATCTCCCTGCACACATCCTCCCAACCCTCTTCCTGCGCACATCGCTCCACAACCAGCGCCCATCACCTCCTCCTGCGCACGCACCCCCACCTGCATCCTCCCACGCCTGTGCGTCCACCCTCCAACCCATCAACCCTCCTCTTCTTCTCCGGGCCTGACCCTCCTTCCCACACTTCTCAGCACCACGACCCCGCTCTCCACGTCCACCACCACTTCCCTCCCTCCTTCCGCCTGCTACACCAGCGCCGCAGCTTCCCTCTACGCCTTCCCCTGCTCTCCATCCCTCCATCTTCCCCCATCTCTCGTCTCCATCCGCTCGCCAACCAGCCCTCCGTCCTACCCTCGTTCTCATCCCTCCTCCATTCCACGTTCCTCCTTCTAAACGTCTCAAACACTAATAATTTTTTTATTATTTATAATATAATAATAAAATTACTATTAGTAATAATTTTATTATTATCATTATTATAAATTTGAAACTTTATAGTAAAATAAAATATATATGATATAATACTATTATTATAATTATATATATTTTTATTTTCTTCTTTTACCACATAGTCCTACCAAAATTGGGTCCAATTATTCACCACCACACTTAAGAAGCATGACGACGGAGTTAAAAGCTCAAATTGCGAAAATAGAGAAGGATTTCCAAACTTTCAAGGAAATGATCACCAAGAGCCAGAAAGCGCTTAAGAAAGAAATTAAGGATGAAGTCATTCAGGTAATGGAGCAGAAAATAGATGACAAGTTCGACATTATGAGCAAGGAACAAAAAATGTTAGACCAAAAAGTGACTGAGAGCCAGAAAGGTATCCAGGCGATATTACAAAAAATGGATGATAAGGAAAAAAATCATAAACAACATGGCTCGGATATGTCGGTTACCCCATCTTCCAATTCTGAGTCACCAGAACGCAACAGGACGAAAGGTACTCAATACCAACCATTCATAATGTACCTGCCGAGAGCAAAAATAGAAATGACGAAATATAACGGAGGAGAAGACCAATGCGTCGCTTGGTTGAATAAAGCAGAAGAGTATTTCGACATATATAACATTACAATGGACGAAGAAAAGGTCAAGTATGCTTCAATGCACCTTAAAGGATATGCCTACAACTGGTATATGTGGTGGAAGGGAGACAACTTCGCATACACTTGGAACTTATTCAAGAATGATTTCTTAAAAAGGTTTCAAGGAATCACAGAAGATGAATTCTTCTCAAAACTTACCAGATTACAACAAAAGGGGAAGCGTCGAAGAATTCACGCATCAATGGGAATCCCTCGCTACCAGAGTATTTGGGCTATCCGACAAACAACGGTTGGAAACCTACTTGGGAGGACTAAAACCATACATACAAAAAGAGTTAAAAATTTGAGGTAGCAAGACGAAAAGCAAAAGCAGCCGAGGCCAAATTTGACAGTTTCCAATCAAATAAAGGGAAGTCATACTCACAAAGAAACATCCAGTCGACTCCAGAGGATGATACAAACAAATACATCCCTCTGCCTAGAAGGGACGATAGGAAGAGCCTCAAGAATCAACGAATGAGGGAAGGAAAATGTCGACGATGTGGAGACAAATGGAATCCTAAACATAGGTGTCGCTCCGAGGACAGCTCAAAGAAATTATATACTTGTGAAGCAGAGGAGAATAGTGAATCAGAAGAAGAAGAAGAAGAAGAGCCAGAAAATGAAGAGGAGGAAACCACAAATATGGCAGCCGGGAACGACGAGACCCCCAAAATCTCCCTAGCAGCCATGACAGGCATTAGTCAACCACAGACTCTCAAGTTAAAAGGGCATATAAAAAATGAGAATGTTACAGTGCTAGTAGACACTGGAAGCACCCACAACTTTCTTGATATAAGAGTGGCACGAAAACTCAAGTTGTTCGTACATCCAGTTCCAGACATGAAGGTGATGGTTGTAGATGGCAAGAAGATCGAAAAAGTTGGAAAGTGCCACAAGGTGAGACTTCAAATACAAGACTTCGAACTGGAATCAGAACTCTACACCTTACCGTTGGGAGGAGTAGACATCGTTTTGGGAGTCCAATGGTTACAAACATTGGGAACATATTCTGCCAATCATCAAAAACATTTCATCAAGTTTAAGTGGCAAGGGCAAAATTTTAAGCTATATGGTTTTCATCCACCAAAAACACAAGGAGTTTTATGTCAGTATATGGAAAAACTCATTCGAAAAGGGGCATCAGCATACGTAATACAATGTCATCAACTGGGAGGAAAAGAGGAGGAACCAAATGAGTTCAAAAAGGAAATCCAAAAATCACTCCAGAAACATGAACACGTATATGTAAGACTACAACCCTATAAACAATTATCACTTAAACAAAGTGGAAAAAATAAATTGGCTCCACGTTTTTATGGCCCATATCAAATCAATAAGAAGATTAGTCAGGTGGCATATGCGTTGGAATTGCCAACTACAAGTCGCATCCACAATGTCTTTCATGTTTCATGTTTGAAAAAGATGATAGGTCAACACCAGAAGGCACAAACAGTACTTCCCTTGTTAGATGAAGAAGGAAGAATCATATTCAAGCCAGAATCTATCATTGCTACTAGAGAGAAGAGATTAAGAACGCGAGTCATTAAAGAATACCTCATAAAATGGAAAAATCTTCCCGAAGAAGATGCAACATGGGAATCAGAACAATTTTGACAATTACATTCCTCATTACCATTGCTTTGAGGACAAAGCTCTTTAAAAGGGAGTGGCAATGCTATGAATATTAAATATTGTATTAAATTAATCAGTAAATTATTAATTAGTTTAATTGAAGGGACGTAACCCTTCTTAAGAAATGCTCAAACCTTATAAAAGGCGAGCTCTTGTAAAAGCGTTAAGCATCTTATCAATTCAATAATATATCTTTTTATTCAATATGGATTTCGTGTCCTAGTTTTTCTGTTGCAGAATCCCTCACCTCTGGGTTTTTGGTACATGCAAGCTTCGACATGCTTCACTCCTTCCTGCAAAATGTGAGCCTTGACTCTTGTGTAAGAGCCCTTGAAGGTCTTCTCATTCCTACATAAATTGCACCTCCATTCCCATGAACCCCCACCACCACCCATTTGCTTGATCTTGGTAACATGCCTCCAAAGAGGATAGTATTCTTGTTTCCTTGTTGGTTGAGGAGCTACAGTGGCAGAGGAAATGCCAGTTTGAGAAGCCACGGATGTTGCTGCCTGCAAATGCCAAAAATAGTAAAAAGTTTCTGCCCACACTTAGAGAAGGCACGAGTGGTGAACAAAAAAATAAAAACAGTAAAAAAAATCTTTGAAAATAAACTATGAATGCTTACCAAATAAACGTATGCACCCACACTCTCCTTCTTGCTTCCCACAACCGTCTTTTGGCTGGAAATCGACCAAAGCTTGCTTCCAATGCTCCAAACCACAACTAAAATGCTCACTATTGCTGTAGGAAGCTCCTCTTGCAAACGAATGTGTGAATAATGAGTGAGCCAAGGGCATTCTTATAGGAATTTAGCAGCTGTTAGGTTTTCTAGTTCTTTCTAGATGTTTCTTTTGTCAATTAAAAAAAAATTAAGTAATTTCTAATTAATAATTAGTCTCTTAATTAAAAATCGAAAAAAAATATTTTGGGCCAAATTGAGGGACCCACGGCCCTCATTTCCGGCTGTATGGACTCACACGAGTTCAAGAAGGACGCGAAACACGACCGGCCGTACCGTACGACGTTTCGTACTCACGAAACGCCGTATGGTACGATCGACGGCATTTCGGGCGGGTTTCATACCCGTTTCGACATTTCGTACCGTTTCGGGTACTAGTATGACAGTCAGGAAGCCGTTTCCTGCAACATAGGTTTAATGCAAATGCAAAGATTTCCAATATTTTTCCTACTTTCCTAAGCATGCATTCGCTTAAGATTTATGCATAAAATTTACTTATTCGACCTACATGCCTAGAATGCAAAATAACCTAGCTAAGCAACTGTAAATTCCCTCTAACGCCAAACAAACTTCGAAACATATATTTTTGTATTGAGCAGAGAAGGAAGAGATAATAAAAGAACTTGTCCCCAGTGCCTTGGTGTTGGGCATGGAGTCGATTTAGCCCCCTCCTAATGCCTTGGCATACAACTATCCGAAATTTGTTTGGACCTGTAAGCAATGAACAAATCAATTCCTCTAAGGTGCCCCCTTTTCTAACCAGTGTTCCCCAAACAACTCAGTAAATTAGTTCCTGTCAAATGCAAATTAATGAGAAGTCACAAATGCATGAGAAAAACCAACAAAGATGTTAGGAAACGTATTGTATAAAGGATAAGAAATAGAACCCAACAATAGAAGCATAAGCAATAAATCAATGAAGAGATTTTCATTGATAGCAATTGTAATTTTCAGCATTATACAATAGAAAACATGAAAGATATTTCTTCTTATTCGAACCAGATCTTATGCATATCAATAGAGGAAGACGAGCCAAAATCCAAGTACAAGTGACCAAGAACACACAAGGAATGAAGAGTAAAAACAAAGTTTTTCTATCGATCTCCAAAGCTGCCTCCTTTACAAATTGAAGCTCAATCTATTTTTAAAGAAGAAGAGAGATCAAAATCGGTAATGCCAAAGAGATGGAGGGCTGAGATCCTCATTTGAGTCTAACCCTTTACATCAATGGCTGAGATTATAATGTTACATTTCACTTTACAAGCTGGAAAATTGCCCTCTTGGAGAGGGGTGCATTTGTTCTCTTGGACATGTGGCAACAAAAAATGACAAAATATTACATGGATTGTTGAGATGGATGCTTAAGTAGGCCCCCTTGATGATCTCTTAGTTGATTTTGGTGACTTGGATCCAAAAGATTTGGTTGGTTAGCAAGTGCACCCGCTAGGAGAGAAGTGTGCCCCACTTGAAGATGGCATTCTAGATGTGGCCAAACACATGGGATCTTTGCTAAGTGATTGTTGATTTGACATTAGAAACACTTTTCAAAAAGACCCACTTCATCCTTTGCTCAATTTTATTTCCCGTTGCCTTTTAATTTTGACCTTGGCATTTTTTAAATCAAACCTTAAGAAGTTTGATTCTTAAACATCTATTAGCTGGATTTGACATTAGAAACACTTTTCAAAACGACCCAATTCATCCTTTGAGCAATTTTTTTTCCTGTTGCCATTTAATTTTGACCTTGGCATTTTTTAAATCAAACCTTAAGAAATTTGATTATTAAACATCTATTAATTAGATTTTGATGAATTCATGATGGAATCACTTGGGAGTTGCCTTGGATGAGTTCCATGATGTTTTATTAATCCATACCAATCCATACCATGCCAAAACCTGATTTGAACTCTTTTCTTGTTGTTCCAAATTATTAAGCTAGAACTTAAGTTTTTTTATTTGAGAACGTAGGAAAATCTATTAATTAAAACCTATTAGTCCATATGAGCTGAAAAACACATTTGGAAGGATCAAATTGGCTTCCAAAGGCTCAAACATGATGAATGATGATGAGATATGATCACATATTGCTGGTTGGTTATGTTTGACCAAGTCAAACCCCCCTTTGACCAAGTCAAAAGTTGAAAAAGTCAACTTTGGTAAAAGTTGGATAAATTTGTCCAATGAATGAATGGACCTTTCCAATGCCTTTGGGAGGACAAAATAATATCTCAAATGGTTTATATTGATGACATGCTAGAGTTACAATACTTCCATTACAAGAGTGATCTATTTGAATCATTGCATAGCTCCAAGCATAGAAAATATCACATAAATTAATATAAAGCACGGGATTAATATTTTATGAACATGTCACCATCTAAACAACATCAAGAGCATTGCAAGGACCATTTCTCCTTTGGGTGAAGTAGGTGGAAAAGTCGACAAGGTTGGTAAAGTAGAGGATTGGTCAAAGATGACTAATTGACTCAAGAAAAGAGGAGAAGGAAAACTCTGTGACATTCACCAATTAGGCAAACACTTGTGAGTGTATCTCACAAATGGATGATGTGTAAGGAGGTACTACTCTTTTTGACCTTAGCAAGCCCCCTTTTATTTTCTTAGCTTTTATTTTATTCTTCTTTATTTTTCACTTTTTGTCTTTGATCTCTCTTTTTTTCTTTCTTTTATTTTATCCCTTAGTTAGATAATGGCCAAAAGGTATTGGCCTTGGATGCCTTTTGTAAATATTTGATTCAGAGATCACTACTCCCTCTGAATCGCCCTGAGATTTCAAGCGGTATGAGTCTCGATATCAATATATGCTTATAAAAATATAGACTCAAACAACTAGATTTGCATTTACCAACTGAAATATAAATGCAATCACATACATAAACAACAGATATACCCTGGAACCCTTTCAGGAAAAACCAACTCACTGTGGGGCTATCTTCTCTCTCGAGTCCAGAGCATATAGATATAAAATGACAATACAATACAGGATTACCTCAGCATGTAACTCAATCCTCTCTGAAACAGGACAGACTCTAGATCTGCATGCATCCAGCTTATGCATGCACTGAAAGAGTAAGCCCTAACTGCCAAACTGGATCTGAGTGATCTGAAGGTGCCTCTGACTGATTTGCCCTCTCTGTATCTCACTGCTCTGATCTGCTCGCTCTGAAGACTGCCCTCTGATGAATTCGGCCTCCTCTGCATGCACAAGTGCGCCCTCCCCTCTAGATGTCAAATGCTCGTACCGGACCGGATCTCAGCAGATTTGATCTCTGATCGTCCCTAACCTTCCTCCAATGCCGAGGCAAGGCTATCCTGGAAGTCTCAGACTCTGAATCGGTCAATCCAGTTCCAAACGAGCTTCTCCCTCCTTGGGAAATGTGCCCTCCTTCAAGAGAACTCGGCCTCCTCTAAACTAATCAGAAATCACACTGATGAGCTATCTCAGCTCACAGTACTGGGTGTATAGCAACTATGGAACTGAAGGTCACTAATCTAGCTCAGATCTGACCTTCCTAGCTCCTGCAGCAGCTCCTCTCTCTCTCAGAAAGTCGCCTTGCATACATAGCTACGCCCTCCTCACTCTAGCAGTATCTCTCTCCGACCATGCAACTGAGTAACGTCAACTGGGGACCTCTTGCCTCTATAAATAATCTCACCGATGAATTAGGTTTGCCAAAACCCTAATTCTCGCTGCATGCAAAAAGTCACTTTTGCATGCATCCACTGATCGCTAACAGGTCTTGCAAAACACATGCATTCAAAGGTCAAATCACTCAGGAAGTTCCGCATGCAGCACCCACCGGACTCATGCCACTGAGTAGAGTGTATCTCACCCTCTACTCCATCCTAATGCCTATGCAGCTAATGTACCTCCATGTAAGGCATCTGAACCATGGAGGACATCCCTAAGTTACCACACTCTAACACTCCCTCTTAACGAGGGAAGTCCTGACATTGATGCTTGGATCCATCAAGTCCACTGCAGCTGACACTGATCTAACTGACCTGCCTGTCACTGCCCTCTGACCTGAAGAACTCTGATTAATCTCCATCAGTGTGGCTTCAGAAGAAGCCCTCCTGTCAACCACTGCTGACTCTGCCACTGCACTCTGACTCAAACTCCCTCTGAGTCTCTGCTGCTGTAACCAGTCATGAAGACTGCTGTCAATTTCCCGTTGCATTTTCCCATTTAACTTTACCATTTTTTATTCTTTTAATTTATCAGTTGAACTACCGAAGATAATTGTTTTGTAAAATATAATGAAAATAAGTTAGGATAAGGTATTTTCTCAAAAATCTCTCTATTCTTGTGAGCACTACTTTGTGACAGGCATAGTTATGAGTCCAATGCTAGGGCCACTAAACATTAGTCATAGAGAGATGCTGGGAAAATGGCAATAAATTGCATCTCACAAAAGTATCACACATTCTTTTCATTGTCTTCTCCTTTTAGTCTGTATGGTAAATTGTAATTGGTCTTTCTGGTACACACAATCATCGAATGGAATCATCAAATGCAACAAGGAGTTTAATATCAATGTTACATGACAGCACGTTTCCGAGGTCCAGAAATGCAGTTCTGTGACTCCATGAGTTTCCGGGACAAGGAAACGTGAGTGGAAACATTTCCCTTACGTACCCAAATTTGGAAACGCTTGAAAATGCAACCAGGGTACGTTTCCTTGAAATCGGGAAATGTTTCCCGAGTTTCCTCCTCCCCCACGGTCCAAAACGAAAAAGTGGTCAATTTTTTAATTGATTTTGGTCTTTATGAATCTTGCGGTTAACCCTAGGAATGCTTTTTAGCATTTACCCACCGATTTCCATAGTCGTTGACTTCCATAATTCAATTTGGCATTTTCCCAGTGTATTGTCTTGAGCAATGATGCTCATTTGTCATTTGACATGTTCTACTTTCTATTTTAGTTTGTCTTTATTTTAATCTTGATATATCAGACTTGATTCTTTAACTTTTAACCCCAAGACATTTAAAAATATGAATCTTGATGTATAAGATTTGGATTTCACAGTTTTATGTTTTATTTCACTGTACAAACGTCAATATGGTTGTATTTTGAATTTTGAATTTTGTTTTTAATATTGATCAATTCTAATTTTAATTTATAACTTATATATGGTTGTAAATTGTAACCTATATTTCGTTTTAGATTTATTTTAGTTAAATGATTTTTCATTTATGAATGAATTGTGATTTTTTATTGCGTCGAGAAGGCGTATTTCTACAGCCTGGGTGGGGAAGTGTCTGTCTGTCCCTAAAAAAAAAGGAATGCATGCATCAGTGTGCTGTAGCATAGCGGAGCCCAAGTGGGGGGAAGTGTCCATCTGCGCCTCTGCCCCTGCTGTAGCATAGTAGTGAGAGGGATGTGTGTTGTAATTTAGTGGTGAAAGATTTGCGGATTTGATTTCTCTCGGCGCTTTGTAGAACCGGAGTTAGTTAGGTCTATACTAGTGTTTGTCATTTGGTGTTTCCATGATGACAAGCACAATACTTGATGTTAGTGTTACTGTTTTGTTACTATTAATCTTTAGAATCTTAAATTATAAAATATTAAAATTTCAATGATATAAATTTTGTAGTATTCCTGGTGGGGTCCCCTATGTTGAAGACCTCGACATCCCCTTCGATGCTTCCTAAAATTTGGGGGGGGGGTACTTCTGCATATGACGCTCCTGCATCCCCACGTCCCGGAAACTTGGGGGAACATTGTTTATTGTGCTTTTATGGTGTCATCTTACCAGAGTATAAAGAATATAATGGTGACTGGTGTGATCTATGGTTAAAACTTGGTTCACATTTGAAATACTGTATTACTATTTTGTGGACAGACAGTCTCGGATATCTTTAGCAGAGAAAGCTGCTAGTGATCCTTCATCCACGTTAAAACCTACAAAGAAAAAGATGAAGATGAAACGTGGCAGCAATGAGACGGGCAGGTTAGTGGATATATTTCCTTGCACTAACTAGTTTTGCAGTATTATAATTACTAGGGTTTAAGAATATGGTAGTCCAAATACTTTCACAGATTTGTTTGACTACAATGAAGAAGAGGGCCTGACAAAGAATATACACGGAGTTAGTATTTCAAATTCTCATTATACAATTCCTTTCCGTCTTCACAGGGTTCAATTGGTGGTTTTACAAGATATGTCACCAACAGATCATATTCAGAATGCCAAGCAATTCCGACAAAATAGAGAGTCACTTGTACAAAGGTCATCTTCTATGGTAAAACTTACTTCATTGAAAAAGCAAGGCCGTCTATGATAGGATATAATTTGTCAGGGCAAATGGACATGGAGTCAACTCCGAGTTTCAAGTTCCTTTTGCTTAGAAGGTTAAAGGCTTGAAAATGTTTATTGGTAACCATATTAACCGTGTGTTGTACTGTTAGCTAAATTGGGTTTTGATCTAATGACAGCTTGTTCATCAGCGAAGTGTTTGAAAACACACTTTAGTTTGATTCTCCTTTGGGATGCAGGATAAGGTTCTTGGCCTGCATTCCCCTTCTATCTTTGTAGTGATCATTAGTGTTGATTGTTGGATAGGAAAAAAGAGGGAGGCAAAGATATCCATAGGGAATTCGATCATTTGATTTCAGAAGGTTAATTGTAATTCATTTTGATGCAATGATTGTGGTATATGTTCTCTTATGTTGTTTTCTTTCTTTCCCATTTATGTGGGAAGCTATACAAGCTTTCACCTCCAAGGATAGTGTTTTCTATTTACGAGTGCTCGACAGATTACTGCATTTGGATTTACATTATAATCCTGATTCAATCCTTTTTGCGAGAGTAAATCATTTAAAGGCAATTGTTTACTATCTCAATGACCTGTGTATGTCAGAAAGCAGAGTAGAAAAGTATAGACCCTAGAGTAAGATTTTTTGGGGGATTTTCAGAACCTGTTTATTATGATTTACAATACAGGTGTGCTCTTTTGTGTTTCTTAAGTCATTTTGATGCAATAATTGTAGCATATGTTTGCTTATGTTGTTTTCTTTCGTTCCTATTTTATATGGGAAGCTATACAAGCTTCCACCTCTCTATTTACGAGCGCCCAAGAGATCACTGCATGTGGATTTACATTACAATCCTGATTCAATCCTTTTGGCGGGAGTAAAACATCTAAAGACGATTGTTTATATCTTAATGACCTCTCTATGAAAGCAGAGTAGAAAAGTGTAGTGGAAGAATGTTTTGGGGCTTTTCAGAACCTGTGTATGTCAGAAAGCAGAGTAGAAAACTATACGGGGAGAATGTTTGCGGCTTTTCAGAACCTCTTGCAACCTGCTTTTTGTGATTTACAATGTAATAGTGCTCTTTTTTGTAAACATTTTGTTTAATTCAACGTAAATGGAAGATGTGCTTATTAGAGATATTTTTCTAAAGAGATAAGCCACCTTTGTTGGCAGGTGGTACTTACCCTTTGGCCACAATTTTTCGCGTCTTGATGGGAATTTGAATTTGTGTCATCACAGTGAAAGCACTTATGGCTTCACCATTTGACCAAAACCCGGTTGTTTTCCCTATGTTGTCTTTATTTTAATATAATTAAATTCTGTTTCTTGTGGATCTACTTATTTATATTGTTACCATTGAATAGATTTCAAATCACTTTTCCACGCTTTCAGATACTGGAATTTTAAATCACACTTCCATGCTTTCGTGCACGCACAGAGCAATATTGACACGATCAATTACCATAAAGGAAGTTGCATAGACATTTTAGTTTGTACAAAGTTTTTGAATCTGTAATAATGTGTTGGAGATTCTTTGTAAATAATTCTCTCTATGATTTTATATGAAGCAGAAGACTAACACATTAAATTTGTAACTTTCTGGTTCAACAAAACAAATAATCGTTTTTGTGTAGAGGCATGTTGGAGGCACATTCTTATTTACCTCAAGTTTATATGGATATTCTATTCTCTTGGGTTATATCACGAAGAATGTAACATCTGTATCTGGATATTCTATTCTCTTGGGTTATATCACGAAGAATGTAACATCCGTATCTGGATATTCTCTAGTTGTGATCATGTCTGAATCACAATAAGACTATTCAAGTGAATAGTCAACCAATAGAAAATACCTCCATTTGGAAAGAATAAATAAATATTGAATATATATTGGTGAGAAATGATTACATTACAATTTGATGGACCATTTAAATATGGTCTTATGTATCTTTTCAATGGAAATTTACGTTTCTATCTATTCGATTAATTACATATCAATTTTATTTGATATTTGTTTAATTACTTTTCTTTTATTATTTAATTATTTGTTTATTGATATGTTTATATATTATTTTATTTCTTACATGGTCTTCCTCTTCAAAATGCTTTGTCCTCAAAGCATTAGTGATGAAGGTCACATCTTTCTTTGTATATACCTTATAAAATTTGTTTATAATTTTAATATACTTCATAAAACCATGTGCGGTTTTATGAATGTTATTCTTTAACTTTTCTTCTTTTTCTTTTGCGAATAATTCTATTTTTTCTTCTTCTTTGTAATAATCTTTTTCTTACTTTTTGTTCTCTTCTTCTTTGCAACGGAAATAATTGCTTATTTTTTATTTTTTATTTTTTATTTCCCTTATATGCCAAAAGCCTACTTTTGGACAAGGTCCTAGATTTTTGGGAAACCCCAAAATTGATGGCCAAAAGTCAATGTGGATCAAAGATCCTTAATCAAATAAGCTCTGAGAATGGTTTGTGGCCAAAGGCCGGAATCAAGCCCAAGAAGGGGCTTTGATACCAATGTAATATCCGTATCCGGATATTCTCATGTCATTGTGTCTGAATCACAATAAGACTATTCAAGTGAATAGTCAACAAATAGAAAATAACTCAATTTGGAAAGAATACATAATATTGAGTATATATTGATGAGATGATTACATTACGAATTGATGGACCATTTAAATATGGTCTTATGTGCATTTTCAATGGGTACGTTTCTATCTATTTTATTAATTACATATCAATTTTATTTAATATTTGTTTAATGATTTGTTTATTATTATTTGATTATTTGTTTATTGATATGTTTATATATTATTTTATTTGTTACAAATAATTCTTTGAGCCCCGGGCAATATCAATTTAGATATACCAGGTAACCACATTGAAGAGGGGAGGTGGGGTAAGAAAAACTAGATAAACCTTGAGAGGGTTCTATATCGACAACTTTAGAGGTTGGTTTCATGGAGAGTTTGGGAAGATACATCTACACCCTCTAGGCTTCATGTGTTATCTAATGTGTTTGAGCCAAACAATGGAAATTTCTCATGAGCCAAAGTAGCTTTTGACGGGTAAAAGTTCAAATTCTGAGAGGGGTATTGTATGAAAAGGGGTATTCTATGATTGTCTTTAAAGCATAAGATGGGGCTATCCAATGAAAGGAAATTGCATTTGTTTATATATTTAAAGGGATTTGGTGTTGTAAAATATCTACACTCTAGAGCATAGTTGCACTAGGGAGTTTGGATAGTCATCATAACTTGTATTGTATGAAAGGGGTATTCTATGATTGTCTTTAAAGCATAAGATGGGGCTATCCAATGAAAGGAAATTGCATTTGTTTATATATTTAGAGGGATTTGGTGTTGTAAAAATATCCACACTCTAGAGCATAAATGCACTAGGGAGTTTGGATAGTCATCATAACCTTTTCTACGTTGCAAAAGGTATTTTGGATTAAAGTTTTAAATAAAGTAGAACGTGATAGGCTTTTTTATTCATTTACATTCAAATGATGTTGGTTAAATTAAACATTTAAATAAAGTAGAACATGATGAGCTTTTTTATTTCCATTTAAGTTTTTAAGTTTCTAAGAGCTTCACTTGGTTAGAATTCCATTTATATGTCTTCAATTTTGAAAAGAGATGGTTTAAGTTGGTAAGGGATGATTGGAAGTTAGTTTTAGCTCCATTTAAGTTTTAAAGTTTCCAAGAGCTTCACTTGGTTAAAATCCCATTTATATGTGTTGAATTTTGAAAAGAGATGGTTTAAGTTGGTAGGGGCTGATTGATATATGAGAGTGAATCACTGGAATCAATGCCAATGAACTCAATTTACATATTTGTGATTTATGGAATGAGATGGGAACTCAAAGAAATGAACTTATATATTAATATACATTAGTGAGAAACTCAACTCCAAATTCTCATTAGCAAAGTAGACTTTACAACAAAATATGAATATAAAACTTGCTACCCCAAACAATAAAATCAACTCATCTTACAGAGTGAGAGTGTTGCAAGGGAACTCAAAGAAATGAACTTATACATTAACATACATTTTTAGAAATTCAACCCCAAATTCTTGTTAGCAAAATAAATTGCACAAAAAAATATGAACATTAAACTTGTTACCTTTGATAACAAAGCTAACACATCCACACATCAGCCAACTAATTTACAATGTTAAGGGCATGAATAAATAATTTAATTAGTGGGAGAGGAAATTACGTATTTGTTATATATTCATATTCTCCATATTACATGGTTGAAGAAAATTCAAGAAGAGGAAGAAACATTGATAATAATGTGATTTTTGTGCACAACAAGATGGTGATATGTCTATTTATTTTATTGCTCAAGGCTTAAATTGGATTATGTGAATGTAACAAACATGCATGCATCATGATTGCAGAACAATGTGATCAAAACTTTGAGACTACGTGATTAAGTTACAATATTGGATGTGTGACTATGAATATTAGTGCGTTGATGGCAATGCACTAATTTGCCTCTAATCCTTGCGAAGCTGCCTATTGTAATGTGCATCTCACATTGATTGTGTTATTTTGCATCTTTGATACAATGATAAAATTTGCACGTCCATACTTAATTCTTTGGATAAACTCATTAGTGCGATTCCTCTAGTGATGGACAAGGTTGATCTTTGGATATTTTCAGGAGTGAACCTCCTTGCTAAGGAGTTGGTCCGCAACCACTATCTTGTTGGTTGCAGAAACTTTGATTTGATTTGCTTCAAGGTGTATCGCTTGGCGACCTAGGGTGATCGTCCTTTTAGATTGATTTGATAAAGTTTCAGGGTAACCTATATGGTTTTTGTCTTTTCATTGCAAAATTGTGTTTGCATCTAGCTTTGCATCAACTTTAGGCAAGCTCTTCAATAATTGATGCAATAAGTTTGTATTCATCATTGTTAAACATTAATGGCCCTTAGAACTTTGGGTCATTAGAGAAATTTTGAAGTAAAGAATGGCCTCAAAACAAAAAAAGTAACTATCGAAATCAACTTTAAATGAAACAATCACATTTTAGAAAATGTCATCATCACTTGTGGTTGAGTTGACATTGCTAGAGTTAAAAGACGCATATTTGTCACATTTTAAATGAAAGATAACACACCATAATTAACTATGATAGTGTTGTAAATAAAGCACTCGTAATTTCAAAATTATCATGAATTATTTTTGAATATAATAAGTACTTTATATACAAATATACTCACATATTCCTATTTAAAAAAAAAAGTAAACCTAGCTGAAAAATTCCCCACTCCATGTATCACATCACAATGATAGAACTTTGTATAAAAATAACTCTCACAAATTACTTTTGAATATAATATAATTTTTTTTTTTTTTGACTGAACGCTCCAAGATTTGAAACAGAGCCGAGCTCCGCCGTATAGTGGTGCAAGGTATTCTCAGATTCTGAGGCGTCGTCCCCCTGGAGCTTCCAAGTCTGGTGGAGGACCCTTCTGTGCGTTGGAGTGAGTACTTTGGTTTTGATCTAGAAGAGTCGAGCTGTGGAGTCGTGTTTGAGAGCAGACCCCATGGAGTAGAGCTGTTTTCCTGGAGACGAGCCTCTTGTGAGTCCCTGGATTCGTGACCAGCCCTCCTCTATGTGGAAGCTGATCAGTAGGGTGAGATCTTTTCTGAGGTTCCTTTTTCTGAGATAGGATCTTGATTTTTGTTTGTTCTTGAGGTTTATGGAGCTCGGTTAGAGCTCGCTTAGAGCTCGCTTTGGGCAGTATGGACCCTAAGGGGGGAGATCTCCCTCCACCTGAGATCTTAACGTTTCGAAAAATGGTAGCAACCACAGGAAAGAGGAAATAGCGGGAGGAGACTCAAAAGTTTGTGAGAAAACTGGATAACATCCCAACTGTAGCATTACCTGAAGCCGAAACTTGTAGATCCGCCCTGAACCTTGCTGAGAGGGGTTTAATAGGACAGTTTACGGGATTATGGCCCTCTCCCAAAGCGATAGAGGCTTGGGTTCAGCGAAATTGGAGACCTCTAACGTTGGAAGGTATCAGAAGTTACATGGTGGGCAAAGGATTTTTTGTATATGTCTTTGAAAATGCAGAAGACAACACCTAATTTTTCGGAATGGACCGTATTTCATGGGCCCCCAGGGCTTGTATTTGAACAATTGGACTCCATATTTTGATCCCACGCAGGATGTGCCGTCGGCGGTTCCGGTCTAGATGCGCCTACCCCACCTGCCCCTTCATTGTTGGAATTTGAAGTCACTAGAAGTAATCGGCAACACCTTGGGCAAATACATTGACCGAGTGGACCGAAAGGATCAATATTCTTGCACAAGAATATGTGTAGAGGTTGATTTGGAAATCGGTCTCCCGGAAGCCATCAAATTAACAATTGGAGACTGGATTCATATCCAAGACCTGGATTATGAACAACTTCCCTTTAAATGCCGATTCTGCTATGGATATGGCCATTTTGCCAGGGATTGCAAAAAGAGAATTGAAGAAGAGGAGGTAACAAATAAAGCTGAGTAATGGTCCCAGGTGTAGAAAATAACCAAGTCAAAGCTTAACAATAGTAAAACTGGGAAAGAGACAGACAAAGTGCCCAATGCATCTTCAGCAGGGCAGCAACAAGGTGAGGGAAGCACATCAACAGTAAAGCCAAGGGTAGAAGTCAAAATTCTGAAAGCTCCAGCAGCAACCAAAAACTCCTTTGTAACTCTCAGCACCTTAGAAGATATGCCATAGTCAGCAACATTGGACACTGAACAGCAGACCACTTCTCTCGAAAGGGTTCAAGAAAGGACTGAAAATCTAACACATCTAGCTCAATCCCCAAGTGGAACTTCTTCCCCTCTCTCCTATGCGGAAATGGCAAGGAAGAAACCGGTGGAAAACTCTAGCTCATCTGAAGATGAGACATTTGACAAACCTACAAAGAGAGCAGGAAGGAAATCTCTCAAAGATGTAAGAGAGGAAGAGGCGGAGAGACAAAATGCAAGGTAATCAACCCACCATTGAAATGTCTATTGGCAAAAAAAACTAGAACTAGAGTAGGAAAGGGAGGCCCTACTACTCCACTACCTGGGAAATAATGAGGCTCATCTCTTAGAACTGTAGAGGGTTGGGGAACCCCGCAAAAATTGATGTTGTAAAAAATTTGCTGAAGTCTGAAAACCCTGAGATCCTCATGCTCCAAGAGACCAAAGTTGGAGGGGAAGCCCTCCTTGAGATAAGTAAATCGAAGTGGAATAAAAATGCTGGGAAAGTTGTTAGTGCAAGGGGCACCGCCGGAGGGTTGGCTACTCTTTGGGAGGACAACAAATTTCACTTGGAGAGCGCATACGAGACACAGCATTGGATATTCACTGAGCTCTGCCATGTAACCAGTAAGATGACCTTTGCCCTAGTCAATCTTTATGTTCAAGTTATGTACGCTGAGAAGAAAGAATGTTCGTATTCTTTGGCTGAATTTTTAGATTTGCGTCTCCCAAGAATATAATTCTTGCCGGAGACTTAAATTTAATTTTCGAACCCAAGGAGAAGCGAGGAGGCATCATGAGCAGAGATTATCTTCTACCTTTTGTTGAAAATCTGGTGCAGCAGTGGGATTTGATAGACTTTAAACCAAAAAAGAGCTCTATACCTGGTCAAACAATAGAGTTGGGGAGTCACATATATCAGCTTGATTGGACAGATTCCTTCTACAAAGTACCTTTCTGGTAGAAAAGAAGATCATCTTCTCTAAAATTCTGCATAAGATGAGTTCTGACCACAAGCCCATCGTATTACAGTTTGATGAAGAGGTAAATCTGGGACCCATCCCCTTCCGGTTCAGCCCTCTCTGGTTGAAAGAGCAGGGTTTGTTGAAACGGTTCTGACTGCTTGGAGCATTCCTGTCACAGGCTCGCCCGGTTTTGTGTGGGAACAGAAACTTAAAGCCACCAAATTGGCTTTGAAAAATTGGATAAAAAAGCCCACCATTTCTCCTACAAGTTGCCGAAAGCAGTCTACCACTCAGCTGCTCGAAATGCAATTTGAGTTGGAGAACAAAGAAATTACACCCACGGACATCCAGATTGAGCAAGCAACCCAACTCTCCACCCTCCGCTCTTATAGGCAAGAAGAAGATTATTGGAGACTTAAGTCCATAAGTCTTTGGCTCAATTCGGGAGATAGATATACTAAATACTTTCACAAACAGTTCAAGGCCCGGCTTTCTCGTAATCACATAGATGAAATTCAGTCTTCGGATGGTGTAGTCCACAAGGAAGTAGATCAATTAAAAGACGCAGCATCTGCCCATTTCCAGCAGCTCTATACTGAAGAAAGCACGGGCTGTGAGGAGGACTTTTCTGCCTTTCTTAATCACATATCCCGGTTGGTCGAAGGGAAGGATAATTCTGATCTTTTGCAGCCCTTCTCTGAAATTGAAATCTGCAATGTCATTTGGTCGATGGAGCCGGATAAAGCTCCTGGGTCCGACGGATTTTCCATTCACTTCTACAGAGTTTGTTGGGACATTATTAAGTTGGACTTACTTCGGATGATCAAAGGCTTCCTCCAAAAAGAAAAGGTGCGAGGCAGCACAAACTCGACCTTCTTGGCTTTAATCCCCAAGGATTCAAACCCTGGGACCTTTGAGCGTTTCAGACCCATATCGTTGTGCAATGCTTCATATAAAATTCTGTCCAAACTTCTGGCAAATAGAATCAAGCCACTACTGGAAAAACTAATCTCTCCTAGTCAAGGTGGCTTTGTCAAAGGCAGACACATTATGGATAATGTGGTTTTAGTGCAGGAAACCATCCATTCCAACTTTCAAAGGCAGGAGCAAGGGATGCTTATTAAGCTTGATATGGCCACTCCTCCCTGAAGAGATTGGATGGCTTGGAGTACCCTTGCAGCAGGCCAGGAGCAAGAACTACCAGCGTCCAGGCAGTGACCCTTTGTGGAGAATCCGAAGTACTAAAACAGAATTTCAGCAGTGGTGGCAGAATCAGGGCAAACTCACGATTTTCTTTGATGGTGCAGCAAAAGGAAACCCAGGGATTTCTGGAGCGGGAGGAATTCTCTATGATTCGGATGGGCAAAGAAAAGACACATTTAGCTGGGGTCTTGGACACAGCTCAAATAACCAGGTCGAAACTTTGGGTCTTTTCAAAGCATGTCAGCTGGCACATAGGTATGGTGGGCAAGCCATTCAAATCTTTGGGGACTCGAAAATTTTAATCAGAATCTTAATCATGAAAGATAGCTTTAAAAATGCAGTGCTCAATCAGATCTTGCAGAGGGTCTGTTCACTGCTGCAAAACTTCAGCTCTATCTCTTTTTATCATATTCTCAAGTCGCATAATAAGGAAGCCGATGCATTGGCAAACAAGGGTTGTCTTTTAGCTCAAACAGAATTGATCAAGAATGCTGAAAATTCTATAAGGTCTCCAATTCCGTAAAAGGAATGTTCTTTTCTCCTTTTGTAACAGATTGTAAGATTTTCTTTTACAAATGACAAGCTGTAAGTAGGGTTGTTTAGGCTGGGGCCCAACCATGTTTTTTCCTATTATCAATAAAAAAAAAATATAACCATTCTTGTTAAAATATATATATAATATAAATATACTCATAAAATACTCTTTAAAGTAAATATACTAATAATTTATTTTAAAAGTATTTTATATAGAAATATATTTTCATATATTTCTATTAAAAAAAGAAAAATAAACTTAGTTTAAATATTCTTTATCTTATGTATCATATTAAACTTTGGGTTATTAGAGAAATTTTGAAGTAAAAAATGGATTTAAAAAAATGTAATTATCAAAATCAATTTTAAAACAATTGACATTAACAACATAGTTAAAAAATGTGAATCTTAATGAATTTGAACTACATTGTGAGCACTAACAAATCACAAATCACAAATGTTAATCAAATTTAAATATATTTATTAATATTATAGTATAGTATATAATATGTCATATGATAAGTTAATGTATTTAGAAAACATTAAATGTATGGTTATATTTGAGCACTAACAAATCACAAATCACAAATGTTAATAAAATTTAAATATATTTATTAATATTATAGTATAGTATATAATATGTCATATGATAAGTTAATGTATTTAGAAAACATTAAATGTATGGTTATATTTGAGGAATTAAGAGCAAAGCTCTACTTGCTTTTTAATAAAAGTTTAATAAAAAATAATAACAATTTTTTGTATATAAAATGTAAAAGTTAATAAATAAATATATATTGAATCTTAATTAAAAAATAATATATACATTAATTTTTTTGTTTGATTAGTTTATATAATTTTATTTGAAAAATGAATTAAAAGAAAATGTATGCTTTAATGCACATAACTTGTACACATAAACCATACTAATGACAAACATAAATATATGCAGTCTTAAAATCATAAATATAAAGTAATTTAGCACTTTTAATATTTTATTTGAACGAGGAATAAATATGTAGAGTTTTTTTTTTCAACCGAAATAAATATGTAGAGTTATTAAAAGCTTTTATATTTAAAATCAGATAATATATTTATTTGAGATTATATAATTTTTTTTTTTAAATCTATTTTAAAGTATATATTAATCTTTAAGTGATCACATTAAAACAATTTACAATTAAAATTATTTAAATATTAACTAATCTTAATTTTAAATTCATTTAATTTTTATGTAACATATTTATAAATAAATTTTATATTTAAATACTAAAAATTATTCTTATTATTAAAAAATCTTTATTTTAAAATTAAAAATTAAAAATTATAATTGATAGTAACCCTTAATTAAAAATGAAAATGATTTATAAGTTTTAAAAGAAAAAGAAAAAGACAACCATTTTAATTTTTGCCACCTTACATAAATAAGAAAATAGAATTTTATTTGAATGAAAATTTAAAATTATTTAAAAAAAAAATCCAATTACTTAAAAATATTACACACTCAAATTACTTTTAACTAAAAATCGATTACTATATACTTCTAGTAGTTATTTATATACTTTGTATAAAGATATAATAAATGTTATTTAATTTTTCTTTTGAAAAAAAATTGCTATTTAATTTTTGAAGAAATATAAAACCACTTGGTCCAAAACATTTTAGATTAATTAAGACATATTAAAAGTACAGTGTACTTTAAAAAAATATTGATGTGGAATCATCCCATCATAAGAGTATGTTGAATGATGAAAGAATTAATTTTTAACTTTTTTATTTTTCTAGAAGAGGGAATATAGATCTTCCAGACAAAAGAAAAATAATTGCACCATTACAATAGTGTGACGTGAAACAAAAGAATTGTAAGATCTTCGGGCTATTTTCATAACTTCCCGATACAATATAACATAAGCCTTAATCAACAACCTTTTGAAACGGAAAATGTTGGACTTAGGCAATTAATAGGCAAACCGAAGCCAACATGAAGAAATTTTTAACAACAAAAAATTAGTTAGTGAACTATTTAAATTTTAATAATAGCTAAACAAACTTGAAGTTAAAGTAGAGAAGACGCTGCAATAGGAATAGTGCTGAGTCTAGGGTTAAAAAAAGTAGCTACTGAATATTGATTGCCTTGTAAATTTCCAACCCTGCAAGCTTTTATGTTTTAATTAAAAAAATGACTGCATGGAGTCAGGCCCAATAATACATGGCATGTGTCTAGATAAAGTAGACTTTTTTAACATATAACCATCAGTTGCGAATACAAATTACCATAACTTGAATATGCAATCTACACTTACAATGATAAACCATCTTTTCAGAAAACACAAATGAATATGATATTGGCATCATAGCTTTCGCTATATGTAACATGTATGTAAGGCCCTCCCCAAGACCCTAGCTAGAACTTTAAACAACTATATAGTTTAACATAACTAAAACGTAAATTGCATCATCATATAAATCATTACAATAAATATTTCTTAAGAATTTATATAAAACTTATAACGAAAAATTGAAAAGAACTTGTCTATGATGTTTGATCTTCTTTTGATGAAACTTCCAGAGAGATTTCCGCTTGATCCGATTCCAATCTTCAAGAATTCACTGAAAGACCCCTCGACTGACCTCCCTACCTTACCGGTAGTACTCTCCTTCCTCCCGATCCCCCAAGCAAATAGGGGTCGAAAGAACATACAAGCCTTGACTCTCTGATGGGATCTCCCAATCCCCAGAGTAGTTATCAACCAAACTCATATGAACCACACTCAAATGCAAACTTCCATTACGAAGTCCATCCAGCATTAGGGAGCAAGAAATCATTTTCTCTTCATTCTCCCTTTCTTAAATAGAAAAGTCTTAGACGACATGTGTTGTCTCATGCAAAATTAATTTAATTATTAATTCTCTAATATTCATTTTCATGCAACCAAATGTCACTCTCACATACTAGTGCACATAAGTTCCTCAATTCTCTCTTAGTTGTCTCCCTATTCTAATATCCCAATCCCTAAATCAGTGGGTGCATGTGGAGTTAAACTCATGGATGTCTATCAATTTAGATTTGCTCCAAAATTAAATATATCTAATTTATTTATTTTGATTTTAATTTAATGCATGTCTTCCGAAATCAATGGATGTACATAATTTCTACCCCAAATACCCCCCTTCAATAATTTCTCAGTTCAAAATACTTTTCATTTAATTATTCTCAATTTAACATTTACACATGTAAAATTCAATATGTGCCTAAACGTTTTAGTGTGAGAGTGCAAATATTCTCGTTTCCTGTCGTTGTCTATATACCACTTCTGTGGGTCCTTCCGACAACTTCCTTTTCCTTGTGTGGGGAGTACTATGTAGCGATAAGGAATCATTACCGTGATATTCCGACTACACTTCCATGGAGACTAATGGCGATTGAGGAATAAGATCTTCCTTATTGCGCGCCCCTCAACACATCACATGCGACCAAATTGTTGTGGCCTCACCCGTACGACACACGTTTCCCGGGTGAGATGAGACAACTTCCAACCCGTGCGTGGAATGCTATTTCAAGGTCGGTAGTCCGTCGTCGTACTCCTATGTATATTTCCCGTTCTTACGACCCGTTTTTATTCCATTGAGAGACAGTCGGTAATTCGTTTTACCTGCTACTGCACACACTCAAAGTGCACATTAGTAGTGCTGCACTGTATAATCATATCGTCATGCATTTTCATCTTTATTCAATTCTATTTAAGTCAATATCATTCATTCACATATATGGAATCAAATGCATCATTCATACATTCATGCATAACATCATCATATTTCTCAGTTAATCAAGCATATTAATCATTTACTTATCAATCGACAATTTTCATTCAATAATAATAAAGTATAACACATTTTTCAAGTTTATTTAACGGGGTCACTTCAATATCAGTGCCCTCTATAGTCTAGTCAATCAACTGTATCAAGGCGGGCGTTACAAGGTATTAATAACATGCTGGATAAATAAGTTTTATCTTGCCATGTATTGAATACAACTGTATTTTGATTTATGCTGTGTTATTTTGTTATGAACCCCCCATAACCTGCTCCCAGTTTTTATTCATTAGTCGTTGATATATTCAAAGCAAAAAGACAAGAATATAACCCAACAAAAATGGAGCAGGTGTTCCCATGAGTTCACCGTGCTAAGAGCTATTATAGAAGCATTAAAATGAACATCGATGCCAATTCGGTAGTAGATGGATTACAAATGTCATTTTCAAATTCTTACTATGTAGGATTTGAAAGCTAGGCCCTTTAAGCGAGTAGAGGCTTAAAATGATGATTCATAATAGGGCTGGTGCAAGCTAATGCTGGCCACTCATGATGCGTTAGTCGCAATGGACTTCTGGAAAAACAAAAATC